>OY744476.1:47228886-48496386 GCA_963556175.1 Tipula confusa
AGATTTCGATTGTGCCTATGGATGATCCAAGTGTCCCAACTCGTCTATGGTAAATGATATCCACCGATTATATGGGGCCGTACCCTCGGATGTCGGAAATATATATTATTGTCGTTTTCGGCAAATTTGTTCTTCTAAAGCCGAAGCCGAAATTGCGAACAGCAGTGCATGAATCATCACAATATACTACCTTCTTCATTAACTTTGGTATAAACAAGACCACTGAGCCAATTGCTTAGCAAATAAATTGAAATATTGAAATCGACAACGGATTGGTTGTGGCCTAATCACCGTAGCATTCAACAAAATATAATAACCACATTAATGTCGACAACAAGGGCAGTGACATGGCTTTATTTGGGCTAACTAATTAGTTTGACCAAAATGTAAAGTTCTATGGTATGCTGGCATCGATAGAAAACATAAATGATGTCCAAGGCAGAGATTTGGTGCGAAAACAGCAATTCGATGTAAACCAGCAACGACGTTATCGTCGGCCGACATTTCATTGCTTAACTATGTCGTTGACTATTTTACGACCATTTAAAATGTGATATCGTTGTCAAATAATGCCTCAGGTTTTTTTGTTCCCTTCTTTTGAAAGTTCACTTTCAGCAAGTAGCACTCTTTGATCAGGATATTCTTCGTGTAATTTACTTAACCAATCAGGACTGTGCCACCACAAATTGAATCCGTTTATTTTTTAGGGCATTATTCCTCTCGATGCACAATCTGTGGGGTCAATCTCTAAGAATCGACATGGTTTCAGCATCCTATAGATGTGTTTGATAAAGAAAATTTGCAATAAAGGTTTACCGCCTCTTTGGAGAAGATGATAGCCATCCTAAGACAATGGTCGAGTCGGTCGATAATGTTGTTTTTACTATTAGTGTGGTTAATAAAGGTGCAGCACCTTGAATGATTGGAGCGATTTTTGTTTTGGCACTGATGATAATAATCTTTACATTGCTATGCTAATTGACGCGTCGAAATCGCTTTAAAATTGAAATGTGTGGTTCGTACACAGGCCCAACCATCATAATATCGTTCAGTGGGATTTGTTGGATAACTTTCATGATGTACACCACACGAAGTTTGGCTGTAGCTTGTTTCTTTGATTTCTGTGATAAGAAAGATAGTAGACTCCATCGTTTCGATTTATTTTATCTGTTAGCACCTCTTCCTTAAATGATTAAGATCTAGATTTTCTTTCATAAAATTATGCGAATAAACGTCTTAAATTTTGCATCATTCGCAAACCTCTTTTACTAATGCTGCTGATTTAAAGGGGAGTTTTACCAGAAACTTTGCAGTCGTGTTTCAATTTTTGGTCCTCTCATAATGCTCCTCAAAGCATTTTTGTTTTGCTGAATAATTTGACGGTTTATTGGTCGATGTAACCTCTTCTAAATCCTAGAACCTTTGTTATAATCGATCAACAGTTATCTCACAGTAGTGACTGGTGATATTTGATGAATACTGGTTGTTCGAGTTAGATGGACCATCAATAACCCACCCGAAAACTACATTCCAAGCAATTAATCCGCTAGTATTTAGTTGCATAGCTCCAAGTCTCAACAAACTAACAAATTGATCGATACAAAAAAGCACAACAATTTTTTTTGTGTTGGTTAAAAAAGAAGAGGCACTGGCAAATATTTCTGATCAACCACAAAAAATGCGGAATGGAATAGCACTGACAGTAGCACCATTGAAAATTAGTTTAACGCTCCTCGGTAATGCACTGCTTTAACACTACTCGGTGGAAAACAGCGCATTCAGCGCCCAAACTACTGTTAAATTTGACCCTCATCGAGACACCTACCTTTTAGATTAGCAAAAATTCTGTAATTGTCGCAATTCTTAAAAAATGCAAAACCCTCATTTGGAATAGATGCATCATGGCAAATAAAAAATCGTTAAGCAACTCTTAAAAATAAAACCTTCAGCAAGTAGACAAAGGTAAATATAGCTTTAAAAAGTACAAAATTAGCTTTACTAAAATAATGTGATAAAGGTGTCTCAAACTACCTCACTGGGCTCAAAGGGACTAAAACCACATATAATGGAAAAAACACGAGCAACCTGAAACGTCCTCTTTAAAAATCTAGCTAAACAAATTTAAGAGCAAACAATTAAAAAAATGATTAAGGAAGGCATAGCCCATTGTCACCAACAAGTCAAACCAAATTTTTAACTGCATGATACATTTATGGCCATAAAATACAAAGTTATATAATAAAACTAAACCCTAAATTAACTTTGAAGCTGCCTTTAACTGTTTGTAGTACATAGTCTGATGACAAATTAAGGACTTTACTTTTTTCTTCAATTGTTTTGATATTTAATTTTTACACTATTTATAGTCTAGAAACTGGCGCTAGAATTACGAAATTCAATCATCGTCAATCGGTTCTTACCATGACCACATTTAATATCTACTCTTTAATATCTTGTGACTGCTAGAAATTATGAAGCTAACACATAATATTCAGATAATCTCAGGATCGAAAACAAAATCAAATAAATCAGTCTGCTAATATAATCAAAATGTTAATACAATAAACTATCCAATATCAAATTCACATGTGTACATATATAAATACGAAGACATGGACGAATACCATATTGTGCTTAGTCTTAGAATTTAGTGCAAAACGAAAAGCTTGACAATTATTCCTGTCAATGGAGAATTTAAGTTTCACATCTTAACTGATTTTGTTGTTGTTGTTTTTTTTTGTCTTCGGTCGTACAATACAATTTCTACTTCGGTGTTTATGTTATTCAATCTTAAGTACAAGAATTTTTATTTTATTTTCATTTCGATGTACTACGTCTTGCAACTTTCTTTAAGAGTTTTGTTTTTCTGTTATAGTATAAAGTTATGTATCGAAAAGATTTAAAGGAGATGGAATGAAATTATGTACATCTTATACACAAACTATGTATATAGAAATAGTGTAGCTGCAGCATCACCACCAGAAGTATATTATTACAGTGGAAAAATCTCTCCTCTCAATATGTACATCGGATAGATAATATTGTCATTTTAGTGCTATATGTAGTCGAGGATTAAGTTTTTTTTTTTGGGGATGGTTTTCATTTCGTATGTTGATGAAACAACAAAAGACATTTTATATATATACGGTATGTATTTCGACAGCCAAACGAAAATAACGAAGAAGAAGAAAATAGATCTTCTTATCGGATTTATGTTAGTAAAACTTGAGTGGTTCGAACTAATATGATATATTTACACTGTTAACTATTGTACAACGAGAACGATAGTTTTTGTGTGCTTTTTACACAACGAAACTGTCAATATCTTTTTCGGCGTAAATCTTAATACGGATAAACATTTATGTGCTATATATGTATAGACGAGAGTTAAGACATGATTATTGATTATGTATTATGACTATTGAACTTTTCGTATGCGAAGTACGTGTAACAATTCAGTCTACATACCGCACATAAGAAAACTTATAAGAATCTCGAATCGAACAAGTACTATATATGTATACTCAGCATACAACTTTAAATTGAATTCGAACAATAGAAAATAGGAAAATGTAATACTTTTTTTTTAGCTTTAGTTTATTTTTAATCTCTTATCATTTTATTTATATATAGAATTTTATTTGTTATCCTTTACCGTTTGTGGAATGGAAACATTTCCGAATTAATATTCCAATAGAATTTTAAGGAAAAGACGTATACAATTTACGACATTTGTATTTAACTCTTTATGGCTTGTTAACAGTTTTAGATCTTTTCCAGTTTTGAAAGTGTTCAAACTCTAATATAGTTGACTATCAAGATCATCTTCTTATTGTTTCCATGATCATCAAATTTTCGTCTAGTAAAACCTACCTTTAATAACAAGTCATACAGGTTTTTCACTAAAACTGTCACTTTCAAACTTTCAAGGCCATTGCGAAAAAAAATTATTTTGTGCACAATATTCTCAGATATATAATTTTTTCTATACTATTATTTACTATTTTTTTTATAGTGAGAACGCTTTCACTCAAGAATGTACCGAAAAGCCAAGTTTGATATATGTTGCAAACTTTACAGGAAGTTTCCGTAATATTATCAACCCAACAATTTGAAATTGTAATCCCTTAATTTTACTGACAAATAATTGTACGACGGCCTGATACTGATAATCCACAAAATGAAGTGGAACCTTTAAAAATCTCTTCATCAGCTCTTGAGATTTTTGCGTTGTTTAACACGTCTTAAGAATATTTTCGATTTTATTTGATTGGTATGGAAAATCAAAGTTATATGCCTGTTGAAAGGTTTGCAGCCGCTTTAGATTTAATGGATGTTTTTTGCTAAATATTACGAAATATCTATCAAATTGTTTAATTTTACTTAGAAAATCAAAGTCTCACAAATCTACCGCAGAAAAGAATATTTGGAACCGGTTTACTGAACCATATTAATAAAAAATTGGTAACTAAAGTGATCCACGCTCTAAAAAACAATCCAAACATATATCTGAGGGATTTGGCAAAAAAAAAATAACACAAATAATGTGGAATTAAAAGAGGTGCAGTTTTTAATCCTTTAGCAAATTTAGCACTTTTGGTAGACAAAAAAATGACTGATGACATGAAATTTAAAATTATTCAACATAAAAAGTTTCCAAAAAAATACTTGTTTTGGCCGGCTATCTTCCAATGTGCCTCTAAATCATCATGCAAAGGACAATATCATCGAAAAATCATACCAAGGAATGCCTCAAATAACGGCTTTTGCTTATTTAAGTGGACATCAAGTTAATATTTTTTTTGGGCCTGTTCTAGCGTCATGTAATTATTCTAAAAAAACGACGCTGATTGTATTTGGTTGATTTAACTGCTTTTACCTTGTAAAGCCGACTAAAATGGGGAGATCGAGGTGGTGCGAAAGTTTGATGTTGCGAATTCTTATTATCTTAATATCATCGTAATATCTTGATGCAACTTTGAATTTTGTGTGGAGTCGTTTGATGCAATACAGAATTGATACATACGAAGTTTATAAAAAAATCAATTGCAACGCAGTGGAACGGATGTGCTGCATCAAGTCCCTCTCTTGGTAAATTTCTTATTTATTGAGATATTGCTACTGGTTTCACTCGGCAATTCTGCAGACAGAAGTGCCTCAAAAGCGATGGGATGGTATTTTTTGTTAAGATAAATAACCCTAGCCATCGTAATCGAATGGGAGGAAAAATTGTAACAGAGGAAAATTTACGGAATATGGAAATAATGGAAATTGCAATCTCCCACCGATCCGGTTAAGTCTCTGTGTATCAAGGAATAGTGAAAATATTTTTAATTTGATAGATTACACGACCAAATCCTTCCTTTGCAATTCAACTTGAAGCTTTGGGAAACATTGAAATTGAACAAAAGTCCATCATTATTGACAATCGTTGTTTGAAATTCTTGCTAGTTCGAGGTCTGGATAATTTGCCATCTTTTACATTAAGGATGTTGTACGAAAACATGGAAAAATACTTCATCATTCTTGCCAATCAACATAGTTGTTTATGTATTTCATTTGGAAGTGATAACATCTGTCGCTTGGGACTATTACCATCAACGTCATTCAATTTTTACATTCCTGAGTTCTTTTTCAATGAATGGTAGTATATTTGAATTCAGCCGTAGAGTTTCTGTAGACTGTAAAATTAATGGTAATTAATTTCCGCATAAATTCCGCATAAATAAAACATTGGTAATCGAATTCCTTAATTGTATGACATATGTTAGATTATTTACCCTTGGTACGAAGTCACGACATCGAATTCCATTGCAGGCATCATATTGTTCGTTCCCGTTCTCCATAAAATATAAGTATTATGATTATGTGTCGGTACTTTTTATTCATATCTGCGCTGAATGCTTGTTAATGTGACCTGAAACGATATAACACTAACACTAGATAATATTGGACATACGGTCAAAATATCGTTCAATGAGTGCCCGCTGTTGGTTTTTGCTGAGTAATCAAAGACACTTTCGTAACCTTTTCATAAAGGTATCTGGTTCTAATATACAAAGTTGCGGAAGGTAATAATTGGTTTCCAGAAGCTCTTCATCAGGCACATGTTCAGGCATGTATCTTATACTCTTCGATGAATGCCTTATAGGTCTCGTGAAGGATTTTTAAAATTGTAAAAACGTCGCATAGCCATGGTAGATGAACCACTGATACCGGAAGGATACAAAACTATAAGAGAGACCCGTGACATCTAGAAGTTGAGGAGTTTCTTTATGACGAAAAATGCCTAGATATAATCCAATCTGAATTTTGACGGTCGTTTAATTTTACATGGTCAATTTTAAGTAAATCACATTTTAATTCAGCTCCTAGGAATGTTATCATTGTTTAAGCTTTACAATGTATGGATCGGTCAATCGTAGATTGGCTGAAATCGTTCTTATCGCAGTATCAATGGATCACATGTTAGCGATGAATGGCAATACGAGAGTTTATAACTCAGTTAAACAATTCGTAATCATTTAGTGAAATTGAATCCATCCGCTCATCGAAAATTGCACCATTAATGAGCCTGTTACCTCTGTAACCATTTTTTGTAGTAAATTTTGAAGTTTTTATGCTAACGACTAATAAAATTGAGCTTAGAGCCGGAATCCATTTCTTTGACGTTGTGTGGTGAAGATGAGAAAACTGAAGTGCGTAGGCCTTAGTAAAGTTGATTTGTTTTAGTTTTAATGGCCAGGTTCGAGACACTTAAAACAGAGCTCACACCGTTTTACTTGATTCTCCAGATCACTGGCTGATAATTTCAAATTTTCAATGCAGTGCAAATAGAGTATAACTTAGTACATCTATGCTAAATAAAGTAGCAAATGTTGTTGAAATTGGCCATTTTATCTATATCATGGAGCCAATTCATGTCAACTCTCTTTGGTTTTAAAGTCTAATTTAGACTCGAGCTAAAGCCATCCAGTAATTCCATTAAATGACGTGGACAAGTTACCTTTAATGACCTTACACACAGATATGATTTGGTACTTAAATGTATGTGATGCCGCATCTTTTAATAAATATTTTTAGTACTGAACCTTGTAATCTTTGTCAATACAGGGTTAGAATGCACAAATGAGTCGAAACACTTAATGAGAGCACAGCCCTGCATGATGTTACCAGAGAACGCGACAAGTGCTATTTCTGAAAGTATTGCATTCAATATGGGGCGAATTTACTTTCTTCGACCTTGGGAACTGTAGTGACCTCTTCCATTGTTTCTTCTAATTTGGACGAAGTGAAAAGTAGGAAGAGCTTACAGAAACTTTGTTTGAGTTTGAATTGATTTTATCTTCTAGATCTATGGTCAGTTGGTCCTTTAGGAAACATACATAATTATTCAAGAAATTACTTAATTTGACTCTAATTTGTGTTGGGGTTGTGTTTTATAAAAAAGTATCTGTCCAGGTGGCGTGACTCTGACTCTATATAATTTGCAACATAATTTTTAAAATATTTCAGAGTAGTAGCTAAATTTTTTAATAAGTAATAAAAAAACGTCATCATGATATATACTCCACCAAAATTAATAAAAGATAAACCTTATGATTTTTCTATCACATCTGACCAAACATTCGTAATTCCTGGCAAAAACAGGTAATACAAATCTTTGTAGTTTACTCTTCATTAAGGTTATAATTTAGCCTTTTGCAATTTAGTAAAATGTAAATAATAGAATATAAACCTTTTTAGCGTATAAGGACTTTTCCTTCGTAAACATATCGTTCATCTACTGCTTTTTGTTAATGACGCCTGAATTGAACGAAATGTTGAAATTTAGTGGTTACGGTAGTCTAGCCATTGCTTTAGACAAAATTACTATTTTAAAACCTGTCTATAATTATGCATTGATGATGGGAATGGACATACTTTATATACCTCCTATAATAAATCATAAATAATCATAAAAAATGTATCCATATTACCAGATCCCCACAAATATTATATATATATATATATATATATATATATATATATATATATATATATATATATATATATATATATATATATATATATATATATATATACATTTTAAAATCTGTAATCACAATGAAAAACTTATAAATTTTCACGATTAACAATACACATGGCATTGTTGTTGCTTTTTATACATTTATGTATTTCGTGGAAATAATGGAAAATAAAATAACAAAAACAAAAAAGGATTAAAAGGAAATTTTAATAATAAATCATAAATATTTTTCCAGCAAATTATTTTTTTAGAATATTAGAAACAGGATTTTTTTTAACGTATCCATATTATTATGTTATGGGTATTGTTGTTTGTGTATAGATGCACATCTATATATATTCGAATATATATATATATATATAGTATTTTACACAATAGAGGTATTAGAAAAACAATAGCGAGATGAGGAAATTTATTACACAAAAGACGAAAAAACAAAAACAAAAAACTGGATGATCATGCGTTGAATTCAATGAACCAAAACATAAAATTTATAACATTTATTCGTCGTTCGCGTTATGCTTTTTTTTATGTTTAGATCGATACATAATTTTCATTTGTTTTCCGTTATGATTTTTACGTTTTGTATCCGGTTAATTGAATTGATACGGTACGTATACCGTACATTCATATAAATAATACCGGCCCAGTAACACAATATACGATTTTATATATACGTATTTTGGTGAAAATTTATGGGTGTCGGGTGTCGTTTCATTGTTGTTGTGTTATGTATAGTGAGATGAAAATTTATTTATTAAGTGATTGGATGAAAAAGCATTTCTATTGTTTTTTTTTGTAATTTCCGATCAACATCGTAATGTATGCGGGAGCTTAAAATTTTAATTAATAATAGACTGAAGTCAATAAACCGAAAAGTTTTTCATCCCGTTGAGTAATACTTTTTATCCCATTCCGCGAAAATATTAATGGATGTAATAACACAACAATTTACATTAAACTAATAGTTTTTACGATTAATGTACAAACAAAAAAAAATGTTCAATTACCCACTATTGAAATATTATTAAATTTTTTTTTTGTTTTATAAATGAAAAAACTTTCTATACATATTTTAACCAATTTTTCCTCCTCCTACTACTAAAATAATAATCCGTTTTTTAACGATATAAAGTATATAACACACAAAAATGAGATGGAATTCCATCAATCTCTTAAATAACTTTCTATAAATATTACTCTTGATAAAAATAATTTTCCAATTTCTTTTGTTGCTGTTTCCCATTATTATTACTACTACTATATATAGTTAAACAACAGCAAAAAAAAATCTTGTTTTTCATCTCAATTTTCAATAAATAACAAAACAAAACAAAACAAAAAAATTGTCAACTAAAAGAAAAATTAATAATAAATTAAAAATGAGGAAAAAAATTAAATAAATTTTCATTTTGGTTCAATAATAATAAATTTGAAAAGTTTGCAAAAATCTATAATAATTTTTTTGAAAAACAAAAAAAGCTTTTTCCTGATTTTCAACTTTTTAATCTTTTATCCATAATACATACATACAGCAAGAGTACAACAGTAAGTATAGTCGAATGAAAATATGACAAATTGAAAAATTATGATTTTTCTTCTATAATGAAAAAAATGAAAAGTAAAGAAATGAAAAATTTGTAAAAATTCAATTGGAAATTCACCGGAAACTATTTATTTGTAAACAAAAGCTTAGCGAACAAAACACAACGCTAAATTAAATTTAGTGGAGATATTTGGATTATGCATTGAGTCACGTATTATTAATAAATTCGTATTTCTAATTTTAACAATTCTTTACTAACAATTATACTACAGTCTTAAAAATTTTGCGGTGCTTTTCGTTGTAAGTCTTACCTCGAAACCAAAACGATACAATCGTGTATCACTTTTTAATACAAAGCATGGATCGAAATTATTTACGTTGCTTGTAATTGCACTTAAAATAAGTGCATCATTTGTATTGAATAAATATATATATATATATATATATATATATATATATATATATATATATATATATATATATATATATATATATATATATATATATATATATATATATATATATATATATATATATATATATATATATATATATATATATATATATATATATTTACCATTTAAAGTTTCTGCTATTCACCTTTAAAGTGCCGCGGGCGGCACTACAACCTGTAAGAGCCAAAGATTTAAAGTTTTTTTTTATATAAACCCTTTAATCTTTTACATAAACATCCATGTGTACATTCATACATAGACGAGGCTTAATTATGTTGGTAGTTGGTATTTGAGTATTTTGTTGGACGTGATGTATCTTCTATGTCGAGCTAGGTATTTGCAAAACCTTGTAAAGGCTCCATTTTGCATTGCAGGAGTTCTATTTTAACGCGATTAAGTCTAGCGAATTCTGTGATGGTACAGCTGTTATTTTCAAGTAATGTCGTTTTATCAGATGTTAGGTTAAGAAAATTGACACATGGTTGGTCAATAAATTATTATCATATTAGTCATTTAGTCAACTTTAACTGATTAAAAAACTTCGAAAATTTAATATTTAAATTTTATCGAAATTAATAACAGTCACAACATATTATTTCAAATATTATGACCAGCTTTGGTGAAGTTAATAAGGCGAATAGATCTAAGCCCTATTTTATTTTTTTATAAGATTTATAGTTGATTTAGATTTTAGTGCTGGTTCTTGTGATAATAGATAAAAATCCAAAATGTGTAATAAAATTGGTCGTGTGTAAAATCGTTCGTTAACATTATCAAGAGCTTTCAACCAAACAAGATGACAAGAATCAATTAACGGGAAAAAATGAAAGAATTTTAAATATTTGCTTTTACACTGTCAACGAAATCACGTCCTTAAATTTATTTAAAATTTAGTTTTCTAGAACTTTGTGTGGATCTTGTCCGAACTGATCTGTCTAGTATCATTGCGTTTTATCCAGTATCCGGAACTTTACTTTTACGTCACTTGATTCAAGTTATATACTGCCTTTTCCAATTTTTACTTTTTTGACACTTGCCGTTGATGAAGATACAAAAGTTTCTATTTTTCAAAAAGATGATAGTAGGCGATGAAAGAAAAAAAGGATAATCGTTTTTTATGTTTATACTTTATACTATAATATCTGACAAAATTAAATCAGTTGTTTTTTCGTATCATCGAAACAAGATGATTATGTAAAGGGACTTTTTGTTATTATTATTAATAAATTATTAGCTAATAATTAATAGCGTTTAAATATTTTTAAAGTGCGAAAAGTGAAATATAGAATGGAATCGAAAAGTGAGGTTATAACTAAAATTGCCTATCAAACAAACATTATTTTTCGTATAATATATAAACACGGGGCTGTTTTGGAATATGAAAATTTTGTTGAATCAGGTATGTATTTATAATCAAGTTTAATAACTAATGTACCTACAGAGACAAACATCGGTATCTTATAAAAATTGTAAACCATAACTTTATAAATATGCCATATTTTTGCTAGAAGACACCAATAAATAATAGCAACCTGTTGGGATAATTTTTCCTCCGAATCTCATGACAAAAATGGGAAGAAAACTGTCGTAATTATATCGAATTCATACTACAGATATTTACATGCCCCGGCATATAAACTTGTATTTGTAGATGGTGAGTTCCATTATAAAAAACGATTTTCCTCCTCAGAGAAAAACATGATAGCCACGAAATCGGTCAGTTTTACAAATTACTTCATTTGGGGATTTAACTAATGAATCTTCTCACTAATTTCAATGATGCTAGCCTCCAAGTTATTTCTGCTACATTTTATATTATAAATTGCTTATTTCAATGTATAAAATAAGGAAGTTCTTTTAAAAGGTCATAATGCTAAGTGCAATTTCTATTTGTTGTTATTGCCTAATATTACGTCCTTGCTATATACTAGTTAGTTCCGCTGAAACTAGCTTTTTTAATATCATCTTCTGGACTGGTTCGTTGTTTTAGATGCCTGCTCTTAGTGGCTCATTATTCAACAAAAAGAAAATTAATTTTCGCCATTTAAACATTTGTACTTTAGAGTCCTATTTAATTATATTGGAATTTAGAAAACCTGATTAAAATTCTAACACTCGAGTCCAAATTAATATTTATCAATTTTAATAGTTGACGAAACAAATCAACCAAACTTGTATACAACAAAAGACAAACAGAATCAATAAACTGACTGGTATCTTAAAAATAAGTCGAAGCATTACATAACTTGTATATAAAACTACAGTAAAGAACTCAAGCGATTTAATTCTACACGTATACCATGAATACCTTCAGAAAATGGGAATCGCAATAGACACGATCTTGCTACACGATAACAGCTGAGCTTAAATGTACCAACATTAATTTTACAATGATTGATAAAAAAACATCAATTAATCCACATATTTGTACAAAATAATATCCGCTCATAATTTTCACAAACAAAGAAGGACTGGTTAAGGACTTTAACCAGGACTTTATTAAGGGAAAAATTTTTGTTGATCATAAATAAACCAAAATAATTTAGAAATTAAGGTGGTTCGCTAATACAAATCTACAAAAAACAAATTGAAGTTCATAAAACATATTGGGACTTCAAATTCAAAGGAAAATTCGTTTAGAATAATTTCAGAAAATGGACTCCTTTAAAAACCAGATTCCTTCATGTTAAAAGAGGATTTATCGGAAAAATGGATGCAAAATGGAAGCGGTCATATAGAAGTTACCTGAGCTGTTAAAATTGCAGTTTCGTTAAAAATCAAAATGTTGAATAAATGTCACAGGTGAGGGAGCTTTGAAGGTTTGAGCCTTTAAGCAAAGCTGAAAAAATACTTAAACGATACATTTGAGCCTTTTACACCTTTCGATCATTTTCTAATGGAAATATCAAAATTGATCAATAGAATTGGGCCAGTAAAATTGGGCGTATATTGCTACAAGGCTGCAATTGCTAATAGGTTCAAAACATAATTATAAACCAATCATACTTAATAAACATATCAAGCCTACTGGTCGGTTTTTCCAAAGCATACTTGGTGCAAAAGTTAATGTCTCTTCATATATTTCGGTGGTTAAAAATTACAGTAAGTTTAAGGTTCTATCCTCAATAATTTATCTAAAGGCTTTTGTGGGGTTTTAAACATAATTATATTGGAACTATTTCAATGAATGTTTCGGTCGAAATCCAAATTATTCCCCAAATTATTTCATGGAGTTTGCATACTTTGCACAAATTGGGACACCAAACCTATATTAGAATTAAATTCATGCGAGAATCTTAATCTGATCAAAAGTATCAGACATTTAGGACGGCAACAAGGAACATAAGTAAAATGTGTCTATTAAGTAAAATATCGATATATTTTCAGGAGACGAACCATTTTCTGATAAATATTCTTTGAAACTTAACGATAGTACAATTTCAATTTCCAAACCACCATATGGTATATAGTAGTTTGATATATAAGATTCTACTCAACTTAAATTGCAAAAAGTTGAAAAACTGAAAATTTTACAAAAAATAAGCTACACGGTGGACCCATAATTTAGTTTTTATTGAAAAGTCTAGTAAAACTTTAGGGATATGTCGTGATTTAGGAGAACTCAATATAAACTTTCAACAAACTTATTTTTAATTTCCACTCTCGCTGAGTGGACTTACAGTTTTGCAACTCAAAGTTGGTTTCTGATAATTAGAGTTAAATATTTTATCGAAGCTTTTTACAACATTCAGCATACGTTTTGATTGCTATTTATGTGTGAAATATGAGCTTCACATCAACTTACAATTTTTTAAAAACATAATTATAAATATTTTGATACACTTTCTGGAGATATCTTAAAATAAAAGTCAAATTTTCCACGAGTAAAGTTTAATATCGTGTTGACATTGTTAAATATCTTGGTCACATATGTTCAAAGGGTGGTATGAAACCAGCTACTGAAAGAATTCTGACTATTCAAAACATTTAATATCTAGGGTAAGAAACTAGAAAACATTATAGGTACATTGAACTATTTAAGGGAATTCATTCCAGGTGAAGAACAACTGGCTAATATCGTCACAATATTTTCAAAACTGAAAAAGACCAACCTACGAGTTAATATTAACAAGACAAAATTTCTAAAGCATGAAACGGATTTCATTGGCTACGTTATCACAAACAATGACATTTGAACCGATGAAAAAAAGGTTTTTTGGCATTCAAAAAATTAAGAGCCTGGAAAATTTAAAAGATCTAAAATCAATTTTGGAACTCACTTCGTATTACAGGCATTTTATAAAAGTTACGCTAAAATCACCATTGACGAACATCACCAGAAGGGAAAACGCCCAAATCAAGTCCAAGTAATCAAATAAAGTCAAAATCACCCTTACCGAGAAAAAACATCGCGCATTCCAACAAATAAAGGATTTATTGTCATCCACAGAAATATTGATTTTTCCCAACTTCGAAAACCCGTTCATACTGACAACGGATGCCTCGCAACAGCAATTGCTGCTGAACTATCTCAGGGTGAACTTGGCAGGGACAGACCTAAACAGATGGAAGTAGCAGCTTAAGGACTGCCACCACGAGTTAATGTAAAAACCAAGCAACAATTATTGGCGTGAAGATTCTGGAACAATCCATCCAAATGTTGCAAGAATTATATACAGAATACTTATTTGGATTCAAAATCCGCCTAACTCAAAGAATCGTGCAAGAACATAAAAGGTCTCACCGTAACTGGAATGAGAATAAAGAACAAATTCTGGAAAAATATTACATTATTTTGCGACACTCAAAATAATGGTGATGGACAATGAGTCAAGTTTTATCAGTCTTATTATGGTATCTGATTACATCAAGATGCTCGGACTACAAATTTATCTTACGCCATCCCAAAAGAGTGATGTACATGGAACAATGGAGTGAGTCTACTTGACTATTATAGAGATAATAAAATGTCTATAACAAGAACTTGAAGATCTCCCCGCATAAAAGAGCCAGTAAATATTGCCGCGGATCGATATAATAATACGATTCGTTCAGTCAGTGGAAGAAAACTCAGTGATATAGACAAAAAAATCACATCAATTACCAAAACAAGTTGAACTATATGGATAAAGTAAATGCCAGTGTAATCCAACGAATACAAAGCACTCAACAAACGAACCAACAAACAGACAATTCAAAGAAACCAGAAGCAAAGGATAAAGCGATATATATATATATATATATATATATATATATATATATATATATATATATATATATATATATATATATTTATATATATATATATATATATATATATATATATATATATATATTTAAAAAATATTGCTAAGTTTATTTAAATTTGCATCACACTTTTAGAATCGAACTTAGTGTTTCCATTCGGCTTGTGTTTTGAACTGTTATATTCTAATCAATAATCGTTCAAATATGCTAAGTGAATCAACAATATTACATTAAACATTTTGAAACTAATTTGATAAACTAAACCTA
Organism: Tipula confusa; assembly: GCA_963556175.1. Classification (NCBI taxonomy): domain Eukaryota; kingdom Metazoa; phylum Arthropoda; class Insecta; order Diptera; family Tipulidae; genus Tipula; species Tipula confusa. The sequence continues at coordinate 47,244,431 of OY744476.1, forward strand.
AAAACTAAACAGTCATGTTAAAATTGAATAAACGACAGTTCAAATTTTGCAGACAATAAACACAAAACCCTTAACATACATTAAATATTTATATACCCAAAATTGATAGCAACAAACACTGTACAAAATGAATTTTTTGTTCAAATCAACAACCCACAAATAGACAAAGTTTAAAATTCCAATTAGAAAAACACAACAAATTTTCTTCTGGAAAAGTAAAAGGATAAATAAGCCAACAACTGTATACAATGTTTGAATTTTAGACAGACATGCATATGAGGTTGTTACATAAATAATATATTTTGGGGTGACTATCCAAAGCGATTTACATTAAGACGCTTGAGTTTTATATGTTCGACTAACATTTTAATTATATCGAGCACACATATTAGAAAACCCTCTAAACACTATAGTATGATGCTATTTACTCGTAAATTACTGAAATAGCCAAATATTTAACTAAAAAATTTCCTTTGTTATTCCAAATATTATTTTTGTACTGAACACAAACACAGCACAGGAATGATGAACATGAAACAAAAATGCATTCCTTTAATTTCCTTTACGGAAAATTATCTTTTTTTTTTCTTGTAATGTACACAAAATGTTCAATCCCTTGTAAATATTATGTTTTAAAGTAGATGCAACAGTAAACTAACACAATGACAACACGTTGGATGGAGAAGCTTCGTCAGTGATAATCATTTACATAATAGTAATTACAACAGCTTGTCTTCGAAAAACTTGAAGGGTGATTCAAATATTTTTAATTTTCTTAAACACACAACATGTGATTTTTTTATGCTTTTCCTCCTGCTAATACATAAAATTAGAGATTGTGATGATGATAATTTTTGTGTATACTGAATCATTTTTTATTTTTTATGGTTTTTTGGGGGTAGACACCAAACCTATTTATAGTAAAATGTTTTATGTATTTTGAAGAGAAAGAAAACTCAACATTGACATTTAATTTGACATTTTGACATGCTTGAAATTTGATATATTTTTTCATTAGACATAGTATATATTATAGAGAAGATAGTCGAGTAGAGATAAGTTTGATTTAGTTTCTTGTTATTTACTGACAAATTGTTTCAGTTCACTTTACTCCTGGAAAATATAATGTTTAGATTGTATGGTAATGGAAAACTAAAGAAAAGTTTTCCTTTTTATTTTAATTATCGAAAATATGTTGAAGAGTTTAGAAAAAAATGGCCATGTGGTTTAGTTCAATCCTAACGGGAATATACAGTTATATACGTGTCTGATTCAAATTCAAAAATCTCGTAATATTTTGAGTTACAATATGAGGGGGTGACAATAAAAAAAAACACCCGAGTGAAAGTGAAATGAAAATAAAATTTTCCAACCCCTTTTTTTTTATTATAATAATGCCAAATATCCACGGGACTGATATTATACGTATATAGTGTACAAGGTGTTTAGGTTATGAATTAAAATCAATTCGGTGCGCATGAGGGACGAGGTGCGATGGAAAAAAAATCGAGGTGGGTTTCAGTGTCTCGAGGAATGAAATTACATAAATTTTTATTTTTTTAATTTCCTTTTTTTTTTTTTTGGTTATTAGCATTTTGTTGGTGTTGTAAAAAATGGAACAATAAATTTTTTATTAGATTTTTAAATTTTTCCAAAGGGTGTAATTAGTTTTAATTGTAATGAGAGTACAAGGTGGTGTTTTATATACGACGTACTTGTAATTTTCTAAATAAAAAAAATAGAAAATTATACGGATATGATGTATTACAATTTTCGTTTTTTATGTGTTCAAAATTTATTTCAAAAATATGGTAATTTATAGGTTAGATTGTGCCTATTTTTTGGTGTTGTATAATTGTTCCCTTTTGGTTATTATATAATTTTCGGCAAAATTACGCCTTTCTGGCATATTTAAATACAATAAATTATATTCACAGTTGATTAGAGGAGCGAAACAATTGTTGGTTTTTTTTTAAATAGATTTGGAAAAATAAAAAGGAATTCTATGATTGCCAAATTATATGTTTGAGTAATATTTTGTGGTTAACGAGGTGCACCTGAATCACTAATCAACTTTCAAAGTCTATTTTCTTTCTAGAATATAAAAGCAGGTACATCTTATTCCTGGAGGAATCACTAAACTGTTTTCGTCTTCATCTTTTGTCAATTACAGTGTTAAGCGATGAACTTTATTTAAGCTTACAGTGTGGGTAGTAAAGACAATAGAGCTTATACATTTTTAATATTTGTCAAATATTGCAATTTCATCACTGTTTAATGCAAAATTAGCCTACCAAGTGTTCGGGCTTATTCGGGCTTATTTAAAAAACTAATTAAATTTTTACGATTGCCTAATTGATCAAATTGTTGATCAAGTGATTGATGAAAAAACTGCAGGGCCTGCAAATGCAGAAATGTGGCATTTAATGGAGCTACTAGCTTTACTTCCTGCACGCACAGATTTAAATTACGAATCATTATACTATTACTTAATTGTTTAACCATATTATTTTGATCAGCTTTAAGCATTAATGGTCTGAAAGATGTTGGAAAAGATTTCAGTAACGTGTTCAGTAATAATGTTGGAAATAAAATTGCTTTTAATGTGATCTATTTTAGGCTTTACTAAGTCCAAGCAATATATGGACTCAATGTTAGAGGCACGTTTATGGTAATAAACATTGATACCCTGATCAAAAGCCACACGGTTTAATCAATTTCACCAAAAACCATATAGGCATTTTAGCAGGGAGTTTTAATTTTAGGCAAATGATTAGGTACTTTTTAAATGCCACTATTACAATTTATCAAATAACAATTCAAATCAAAAGCTTCACATAACGTTTATTATTGGAAGTTTAGTTCTTGATTTGGAACTGTGGAAGAACAACTCTTTATTCAAGATCCACGCTGGTCTACAAATGTAATTTTTTATACAAACTATAAACTTTATGTTCATCAAGGCTTACCAGAAGTTTTTGACTAACGTTAAAATTAAAGAAAAGTATAAATATTAGTTAGAACATTCAAACACTCTAGATCTGACTTAACAACTGACGATACTCGCTATATTAGAAAATACTTGCCTGTAAATTCCACAAACCTTAAAAATTCCAAACTTATGAGCAAAATTATAAAAATTTCCAACAACTCAAAAATCTAGTTTTTGAATAGTTAGTCCATATTCACTTGCTGATGACACCTGTTTAATTATTTTATTTATTATTTTGAACACGCCAGGATTGGAAAATTAAAAGTCGCATTTAACAATTGTTTCATTGAAAAATAGCCTTTTTAAACAAAAAAAAAAACCCAAGCTCATCACCTAGGAGTAATTAAAGAGAGCCAACTTTCGACCATTTCTCACATTGGAAATGTTTAGAAAACCTTCAAAAGATTAAAGGTAAAAAAATGTGATATATTACATATTATTATATATTACTGCAGCTCTTGTTACTACGAAAAAGACCAAAACTTTTAAAATTCGCTAATAAACTGTTCTGTGTATATGATCAACATTCCACCACAATTAATTGTTGACCGTTACAGATACCTATAATATTCTTGCAAGTTTTTCACTTATTGTTGTTGATCAAGAAAATATTTTAAAAATGTAGGGTCTTAATTGGTTTACAGCACTACTCAATTCAAGGTTGCATATGGCAATGATGAGATATTTTCAAAAATTATTATTTAAAATTAAATATTGAGAAATGGTTTTTATCTCAAATAAAAATAAAAATGGAATCTGACACTTAGCCACTGAGGCTGCAAAACCTAGATAACCCCAGTTGTACGCACATAACGTCTCCACCTAAAATGGTCCTGAATCTACTATTTGAAGTAATAAAATGGTCCTGAATATTTACTATTTTTTAAATTGCATATGAGCTGCTTTATGACTTGCACCTGATTTAAACTTCATCAAAGAAATTTTTTTAATGCTTTAATATGTCCTTTTGAATGACATTGTATTGCATTCTGCTTCTCTATGAATATTAACCATGAACTTTTTATCATCAATTTTTAGTTTTCAATTTATTGCCGGATGCTAACTTTTCTAATTAATAAACACAAGAAAATTATAACTGGCGGAATCGGTCTAATCCTTTTTGTTTGAATCGGAATTTGTATCAGTGTCTTCGATACATTTTTTGACTTATATTTTTTCATATTTAGAAGTATAAGTACAAGAAGCTTGTAATCAGGTTGATGATATTTTGGACAAAGTTGAAAACCTTCGTGTGAGATGTTTTATTTTTTATTTTTTCTTGTATAGTTGTATACTTGAATAAATTTTGCTCTAAAGTAATTAACGACTGTTCATATAACGACTGTTATAAAATGTAAACAATGTGAATGGAAAAGAAACATTTTCCCTGGAAGACTTCCTTCAGAGACTCCAGAAACTGTGTCAAAAATTAATAGAAATATTTTAAAATTATTCTAATGCATCTGAAAATTTTTAAGCCCCAATTCTGATAAATCTTTCCTTTTATGCTACTTAATCTGGCAATACGGCGGATAAGTTTGTTGTTAAAAGAAAATTTCTAAAAACACAAATAAAGTGTTAATAATTTACCAACTGGTTTAAATTCCATGTACAATGAATGGAAATATAAGGTAAGTAGATTAATTTTCTGATTTTTGAAGAGATCAAAACCTTATATTTAAAACCAGTTCCAAATTTCCAAGGAAACCAAGAAACGATTCGCTTAATTTTATGTATAAATTGTATACGTATTGTTAAGCGTTTAGATTATTTTGACAATCGTTTTTTAACCGTCTATCTTCCACAACAAAACTAACTATATTTGGAAATAACTATATAGCTAATATAAAAATAATTCATATAAACTGTCATAAAACGAACGCCCTTTGCCTTAGTTTTAACAGCAAAGTTTCAATAAAACTACTTAACATTTGATTGGTTATAGTTAAGGACGTCAGTTTATGATGTAGAAAATCTTGTTAAGTATTTATAGCACTGTATATCTCAACAAATCATATTGATGTCCATGTTTGTATTTTAAAATAATATATTTTTATATATATATATATATATATATATATATATATATATATATATATATATATATATATATATATATATATATATATATATATATATATTTTATGGTAATTTGTCATTACCACTTAATATCACTTAAGTAGTTTTGCTAAATGGTATTTATTAATGTTCGTTATTATAACTTTACTAACCCCGCCAAATGGGTAATTTCGCTTAATTCGCTTCACAATTAACTTAGTTGTGTTATTTTGAAAAGAACACTTCCAGTTGAGGTATAAAATTAAATTGTATATTTAAATGGATATAAAAGCAATATTGAGTTAAAAAAAAAACACATTAATATTTAAGCAACATTTATTTTTAAAGTTAATACAGAAAATAAAATCAGAAAAAAAACTTAAGTGACAATAAGTGGTATTATCACATTTCAGTTAAGTAATAAAATTTGTATAGTAGCGCTTAAGTTGTTTTCTCATAACCAACTACAGTTAAAAGTACATTAAATAAATTTCGCAACCGTTACTTTTAAAGTAAGTTAAGTTTTTATGTTAAAAGTGATATTTACTTTAATTTTATAATAATAATTTTTTTCTTAAAACGTTATAAAAATAAACTGAATAATCTTAAGTACTTTTCAAGGAAACTTTGTGACAAGTGTAAAATATAAATTAGAATAAGATAATATGTTCAGTCGAGGCAAAAACAATTATGCGGTTTGCTAAAAATCAGACACAGCATAGTCAAATTTATTTAAAAAAGTCAGAGCTTTTCCAACGTGCTGTAAAAATGAAAGTGCCGGACCTGAATCAATGTTCCGAAAGTTATACCAAAGAAGAAATGCTAGAATGTTTAAAATTAAATATAACAAGTAACTTAATTATTATTAAACATTTATTTTTATTCTGATAGTATAATTAAAACTTATTTTTTCTAGATAGTGACTTGCTAAAATTCTATTTTGCACATAATGGTTTAAACCGTTAAAATAAGGTGAATGTGATAATGAAGAGTGTGGGACTGAAACTCAATTGGATTGGTTAAAAATCTTTACTTACCAAACGATGAACACGACATCAGAATGAGTGATTACGATGATTCCGATGCTGACCCAAATTTTGTTCCTAATTTTTCAGGTTCAGAATTATATATACAGACCTTGAAAATTTTGACCAACATGTTCAAAGTACACTAAAATCTAGATTGGGTCAACATTTAAGTGACATGGGATTTACATGTATAATTATTACGAACTCACAATATTGTCAATACAACAAATATGGATGATAACACAGTATAGATTTTTGGAAACAATGAAAAGTTGAATAAGAACATTCAAAATCTCGGAATTGGTATGAGTTATACAACCAGGTCAAAAAAAAAAAATTAAAGTCAGAGAGTGTTTGCCACTAGTCGCTTTAAAATGTTCTGAAATTTTCAAAGGTTAGTAAGGTTGTATTAATTTTATTGTATAGTGTATTTAGGAATAGGAATCAAGATTAAAAAAAACAAAGCTTGATACATGCAAAACATGTAAAATTTTTAAAATGAAAATAGAGGAACCAGTAGAAGAAACTACAACATTAAAATTAATTTACGAACAACACAAGCACAATGAATGTGCATCACAACGTGCGCGCGACAAAATAAAATTCTTATATATGGTCGCCATGTTTTCGGATTTTGTGTTATTCGGATAATGCTATGATAGAAAAAAACTGACATGAAAATACACCATCCACGGTTATTTCCCTGAACTAATAGAGTTGAACCAATCTTTATTAGTTCAGTTGGAAATAAACGATATTTTTAAGTAATAGAGATGGGAATCAAATTTTATTAGAAAGACGTAAAATACATGCGATTTACATGGCAATTTGGTCGAATATGCTTAGATGTTCTCTGAGAAGAACGTTGCCTGCAATATTATAACTAATCTATAGTAAGTGTTTATATCATTCTGAAATTAGCTATTTTATTATTTTAATAAATTTTTACTGTATTCAGTTTTACAATGACTCAAATGATTTGCTTCCGGTAATTGCAAATATCAGCGCATGTGATAACATACACGCAAAAGTACTACAAAACAAAAAATGTTATAAACACCCTCCTGAGATAAAGTGGATCTGTAAAGCATAGGTCCACTGAAGGTAAATTTAAAATTATAAAGATAAATAGTACAAATATTAAACGTTTATTTTGCATTTTAGATATCAAGAAAGTAGTAAGCAATGTAGTCACATGTGACAATATTGGAGTGAACTCTTTATTAAATTTCATAGAGTTCTTTAACGTGCTTCATTATTATCGGCTTTGCACAATCATATAGTCACTTCTGTGACGAATATTTTTAATTATAAAGTTAAGTACTTACAATTGTTTTGCTTTATTTTGCATATACCGGGTTTTTTTTTAAGCTAAAGCTTTCAAATATCTCGGAAAATAAAATAAGTATTAAACCCTCTCCCTTGCTTGTAGGTGAACGGGGTTAAAACTTTGAAATTTAAATATGAACCCCTTTTTTAATTATTTAATTATTTTAAATATTATATAATTATAATAAATAATTATTATAATTTATTATATATATATATATATATATATATATATATATATATATATATATATATATATATATATATATATATATATATATATATCTTGTACGTTTTACAATGAAATAAAGCATTCAGGTGAAACAAATACGGTTATTTGACAATACTGAAATGAATACTATGTAAAAGCTCGTTAAATCTAAATAAAGCTCTAAAATCTAATTTAAAATCACTCATTCAACGTATTTGACATGCAATATAGGTGCAAACATTTTCTAACATGTTTTAATTTTTTAATTTTTGATCCATCAAGTTAATTTAATATACTTCGAACATTTTATTATCTCATCATCATAAATGACTTATCGTTCATCTTCAGATTAACTCTCTTGATAGAATTTTTTATTTTTTTTTTTGCTTTAAAATAATTATAACACCATTTTTTTACGTCATACTGTTAAAGATGATTTACATAATATGTATGAGCATAAATTATACAATTATAAAATATCGCATAATATATAAAAAAATTTACAATACCCATGGTATGAGTAACCTATTGTTTGGCAGCGCGCACAGTAGGTGGCAGACAACAGCTAAGGAAATATGACATTAAAGATTAAACACAATATAAATATCAACTGATTTTCAATATATGCTGCTATATAAAAAATTAATTTTTGTCGTTTTTTTGTTGTAACATTTCCCCATTTTTTCCTTTTTTTCATTTCATAACATTAGTGTTTCCTTTATGCTGTACGTACATAATATTCCGATAACATAATTTCCTTTGATTTCCTTTTATACAATTTTCGGTGTTGTTGTTGCTGTTGTATTGAAATCACATCATAAAATAATATGATATTGTCGTACGTTTACATATGTAGACGATAATCAACATTCGTACCTTATCCTGAACATTGTTTCGTATATACATATAATATGATCTTATCAATAAAAGGAAAACGATATAACGAACCCAAAAAATTTCGACTTATACATAATAATATGTACTACACAAAGTGTATATACGTAATTTGAATATTGTTATATTCACGATATCACCGATATGCATATAAGGAACAAAGTCGTATCGATAACATTTTTATGTCGAATTTTTATTTTATATGGACGTACAAACGTTAATGTCGATTTAAGTGATTTCCTTAAAGTTGCAGGAATGGTTTATTCACCCATGTATAATTTTTGTGTAGTGACTGGTAAAGAACATAAGGTTATTTTTATGGGGGTAACATTGAATTCCTAGTCCTAATAAAATGTATGTCATTATAATAATTAGGTGGTTTTTCGTAGTCCCGGTTGAAATAGGAAGGTTTCGTATTTTTCAAATTTTTTTGTGTATCAAATAATCAATAAAAGAAAGCTTCTACATCTTATCCCGTTACATACATAAAGTAAACCTGATATTTTGTTAAAATAAACTGAAAATCGGAATGAAAATTTAAAACCTATAATCAAGTAAATTATCACTCGATCATTACAGCAAAAAATAAACTAATTTTCATGATTTCTAATTTTTAACTAAAATGCCATAATCAATGTTATATTAACCATTTCAACATTTCGAAATTTTCGTAGTTTGACATCGGGGAAATTTGGATAAATCAAAGAATTTGCGATAAACGTCGTAACTCGTTGCAGTCGACCATACGATTTGTGAAACTTTATTGATTTGATGATGTTAAATTTTCCATTCGATGGAGCTGACATACAGATATTTTCTTTTCTTTTCGGGAAATAAGTCAGCAATTCTTTAACTGTAAAAGTTATTGTGTTTAGCATGGAGTTGAGCAGTACATAACTCCAACCGTTTTGTACTAATTTTAGTTAACACGAGATGGTAGCTGCCATTTGGAACAAAGTAAAGCAGTGTATAATTTGTTATTATCACCATTTTGTGTATAGATCACAAATCATTACGCCTTTTTGCTCGCATCCGCGAAACCATGATATTTAATATTTGATGGCAAATCGACCTTGAGTATAGATGAAATGTGAAATGATTTTAAATTTAACAAATGATTTTGCCACAGTGATGACTGGTGGCGAAATTCCAAGAGGATCAAACACACGAGCGAAGTCTGATATCGGTGATCGTTTTGTTATTGATAAATGTTCGGGCATTTTGATTGTTATATAGAACTCATTGCTGTAAGATTGCCAATTAGCACACAACATTTTAACAAGCTCTAATCGTAGTAAAGTTCCTGATCTTGGATTGGGACATCTTGAATCACCTCTGCAGTATTCGAGTACTATTTTCAAAGTTTTTTTTCCACTGACTGCAATAATTTGACTGTTTCCGATTTTATGCTGAGTAGTTTTTGAATTAAATTAGAACCAGCTAAAATATAATCCAGCTTCAATGATTCTCTACTTATGTCATCCTTGCAGACCCATCGAACACCACACGTAGTTATGTGGTGGAACTATCAGGCTGCAAGGCACAATGATGGGGAAAAATATAGTTATGAAGAAACTAGTGAGTGGTACCTTGTCTCAATGAATTGAATTGAGGTCAGAGTATTGTAGCCATAAAATTGGATTACATTTTAGTCGTTGCTTCAAATTATAGGATCGATTTTGGGCCATTGAAAATGAATTGCCCAATACTGATTACGTCTTTCTAAATGGAAGACATACCACAAAATTTCAACCATTATTTATTGTTACATTTTGTTCAAAATGTACTTTACAAGCACGTTCTTCGGAAATACTTCAATTTTAGTGAATTCTGACATATTCGACTCTGTTGGTTTAATGGAACCTGATACCACCCAGCTAAAAGTTTGGAAGTGTAGTCGATGAAAGGGAAGTGGAAATATTGAATGATATTGAAGTAGTTGTACTACTACGATGTTTTCTGAGCAGCTTGTATTAATTGAAGTTGTACTTCGAGTTTATGACAATGTGGCGTAATGAATGTCAATAACTCTTGAAATGTTGGAAGTTTTAATAGAGCGTCTAGCTATTTCGATCGTGTATCTAGGTTTAGTTTAGAAATAAACAAAAATACAATGAGGTCGTCATGTAATTAAACAGTTGCCCGGTTTACTGTATAGTTAATGATATCAAATAGAACTTGAAATTATCAACCATTTCTAGCAAATTTTTCGGTGATGGTTATCGATTCTTTTGTATAGAAATTACGATCGTATATATTCCTAGCATTATTTCCAGCAGTAAAGATTAAAGATGCCATTATTGTCGGCAGTAAAGATTCCTTTAACGAAGTTTTTGGATATTCAAATTTTACAATAACAGATACACTTTTATTTAAGTGACTGAGTGTTTTAAAAGATTCAAAACCTTCGAACATTGTTCCAAATTGCCAGTACACATCGGTAGCATGATATCGGACAACTTTGGGAAACTATATTAATAAAGTCTCTAAGCTCCTTTTCTCTGGCACTAGTTCCTCTATTCGAGATTCAATCTCCGGTGTCTTATCAGACATTTCAACGCATAAAGTATTAGACAGTTAGGCCTTCCAATTATAATTGTATACACCAAACCTTGAGCTGTTGAAGTAATGACGTGTGGTTCTAGTAATCATTTTCTGTACATGAGTATGCTTTTTTGAGCTAAAACTAGTTTTGTTTGTTTCGTACACCTCTTTACCTTAAAGAGCATATCCAACTGGCATTACTGATTGATTTATAGTATTACGTTGTAATCGTTATTATCGTAAAATTGTAATGATGTTGAGCCTCTGAATACTTTGAGTTTATCCTCTTTTTCTTCTTTCTCTCTTCCTTCGTTATTCGAATGTAATGGGAAGTTTTTATAATTATGTTCATCTTTACTTACCTACTCGCATACTCATGGACAGTGTTGATTTAGATGTCGCTTACACGTATCATAATTTGTAACAACCCAGAAATAATGGTCGACTAAAGCATTTGGATTTGTGTCCTTTTCTTCATTTGTCATTGCAGCCGTAGCCCTTTGGATAGTGACTATCATCCTCATTGAACTCTTTTTTCGTGTATTTTACATTACATATACGGTCCGTCTTCTGCCGGTGAACAATTTAAAAATTAGTAGCAAAGTATAAAAGCTCGGTATAAGTTACGAGAAATTAAATCATTACCGGGTCTGTTTGGGTATCATCAAACCAGTTCATTTTACCGCCATTTTAATTCATTAGTCCCAAGATTTCTGTTACTACGCCATTAACATCATGAACAGTGAGGGTATCCTAGATGCATGGAAGAAACCTAATTTCTTGGAAATTCAAGTATTTAGAGTAAATATTAGAAATCTTTAACATACCTATGTTGTAGACACCCATCTTTTGAAAAATTGATTTAACAATACAAATCAATTGAATTAACCATTTTATGACAAAATAAGTCATGTAATCGCCGAAAGCTAATCTATATACACTTAATTTGACAAATAACTTTAAAACTAATACAAATTAGATTTTAAAAAAATTGATTAAACATGACAAATCAGTTAAATTAACCGTTTTATAACCAATAAGTCATGCAATCGTTTAAAATTTAATTTATTTACACTTTGTTTGACACAAAACTTTGAAATTAATACAAACTAGATTTTAAAATAATTGATTAAAAATTACAAATCATTTTAATTAACTGTTTTATGACAAATACATCATTTAATCGTCTAAAATCTAATTTATATTCACTTTTATTGACACAAAAATTTAAAATGATTTCAAATTCGATTTTTTTTTAAATCTATTAAATATTCATAATAAAAAATTAGAATTAGATAAGATTAAAATTAAATTAAGATTAAGATTAAATAAAATTGAACTTTACTAAGATTAAATAAGATTGATAATTTACTCTCCAGTATAGAGTAACATTTGACATCCAAAATTTGTTAAGAATAATGGCTTTAAAATTGGTAAATCAAAATTTCATCAAAAAATTAATTTCCACTTCAAAATTTGGAGAAAAGTAATGACCCTTGCAGTGAAATTTTTCGTGTAAAATTAATAATTAATTTGCAAAGTTATTACTGGCATAACTCGAAAGCAGTTGAATTTCATGGTTGATTATTAACCGTGCAGTATACACAAACAAACCTAATGTTACAGCTTTAATAATTAATAAATCCAATTTTTTACCGATGGTATACAGTTCTTCGCATCTTTGATTTCTATATTTCGAAACAGTTGATCGCACATTTAGGCATTAATTTTTATTCGATGTAGGTTCTTGTCGAGAAAATATAAATTACATCGTCTCGAACACCTAAAAAAATGTTTTTGCCACCATCACAACACACAAAAAGTCATAAATATCAAAAACTTTATTTTTTTTCATTTTACTTCGGGAACAACTCTAATAAAAAATATATATTAAAGGGCATTTCAATGCAACCCTTGTACGAATATACGGAGACGCGCATTGTGTAAAATATTTTTAAATGGTCCAAATATCCTTTTTCGGCAGTGAAAAAATTTCTCTTCCCTAATATATATACATTTTTTTTCGAACAAACTTTTTTGTGTTATGTCCTATTCCTCATCATCGTCATCATCAACACCCATAACTAAAGTTAGAATGGAATTTTTATACAATCGCACACATACACATACAAACACAAACAAAATATCATTTTTTATTGTTTTCACTTTATTCGAGTCACATTTTCCACCAAATTTTAGTCTCGAGTCGATTTTTTTTTTTTTTATATTTTTGGTGCGGTTCTCTGAGTGTCGGCAGTTTGAAATGTAATGAATAAAGTTAAAATAAGGACATAAAATAAGCAAATAACATAAAGGATTTTTTTTATTGCAGTGTGACCATTGAAACTCTATATATAATATATAAACGTATATAGGTTTAATGTATATGATCGTTAAACGTATGTTTGCGTTCAAATCAACAAATGTCCTGTGGGAGGCAAAGTGGAATACTAATGGTCTAGTTTTCGGCAATATGTTTATATGTGGGTAAAATGCACAAGATTGTAATATAATTTGATAAGTCAGACATTTAATAGTTGCTTTAAGCACCCTTAAAAAATCGGGTTAAAAATTATAATGGGAGAAAGGACATTAAAATTTGGTCTGGTCATGCAAAAATGGGAAATAGACGAGCATATATACAATTTAAATTGTATTTAAACAAAACACATTATGGAAATTAATCATAACACAGTATGGCCATTTACATCTTTATATTATAATATATATGTATATCTAAATGATGATATCCTTATTGTCATTTTCATTAATAATTTATGTCTCTATATATAACAATAATTTGACTAATGGTAGCAAAATGGAAAATTTTTCCATTTAAATTGAGATGCGGATAAACCGGAAAAAACCTACCCTAATTTAAATTCAGAAAATTTGGAATCGTTAGACTAAAAAAAAATACCAAAAAAAAACAAAAATAAATAAAAAAGGATTAAATTGAAAATTGAAATATCCTTTTTAGATTTGGTTCCGTTTACTCCCGTCTTTTATACACATTTATATAGTATTATATACCATAGTATTGTTGTGAAAAGTATTTTTCAATTAAGATATTCAATTTTTTTTTTGTCCAACATAACTTTCCTTTTTATTGGAAAAAGCCTAAGTGTTTATCGCCGTTGGTACGTAATATGGGTTTGGGACAAAACCGATTATATTAAAGAGTCAAATTATAATAAGTTGAAATTATATAAAAATAGACTGTGATGACCATACTTCCTGCATTTCATACTGATATTTCCGAAAACTCAACTAAACCGCAATTGGAAACCCAAAGTACGTGTTTCCAATTATCCGCTATTGCGATATACGATAATCCTAAAATCTGATAAAATTACATAAGCATATGTCGACTTAAACATATTTAACAGCCAATTTTCTATCATAATCTCGTCTAATATCAAAAATTCAAATCACCTTTCACTTTAACCTTTAATATCGTAAATCGATTTTTTTGTTGGTTTTCAACATCTTATTATCTATATCGTACACCCAAAACAACACGAACAACAAATTCTATTTTCTTAGTAATTTCAACAAAAAATAAAATAAATTAACGATGGATATAGGGATATAAAAAAGGATATACGGAATAATGCATAGCATTTTTTAAAAAAAGGAATACTCTTTTCCAGACATGGCAAAAAAAAATTATTTTGTCTATGTTTTTCTATGATGCCTGCGCCTTGTTCCATTGCACCTCGTTGTTCAGCGATCCTTTTATATAAAGATGGAACAAAATTGTACGTCTGTTTTTCGAATTCTACTATGTAAAGGATGATAAAATTTTGATATGAAATTTAAGAAAAGAGCTTTTGGTAACGTTATATTTTTTGAATAATTAAAATTTTCTTTTATTATATATGAAATTTTGGAGGTTGGTAAGGATATGTCTGGCTTAAAGGTTATATTAGTCTCGATTTACAATGTATTAACATTGCTTTAGGTTTTTAATTTTTTTTAAGTGATTATGAAGTTGAATTTCATCAGCCAAAAGCTAGACAAATTAAAGCGAAACCTAGTTTTAACAATAAAGAAAAGGAACCGGTTAAATTTGAAACCGGTAAGCAAAAGGAAACTTTTTATTAGGGAATAATTAGGCAACCTAATTCATTAGAAATATTTGTCTTCAGAAAGCCTTAAAATTAGTATCCACAATTACAACATTTGGAGCAAATCAGGAAAACCATCCGGCAAACAAGCTTCGGAAATTATTAAATTAAAAATGAAAAAAGTTCACACAAATTCAAAAATAATAGAATATTAAAGTGAATTTTGGAAGATCAAAACAAAACTTTAACTCCATCACTACTTTTAGTACAAGATGTCAAAAAGTACTAAAAGCTAATTAAGCTCATTAAAGCGCATATTAAATGGTTAATATTATTGCCAACACAAGTATACAAGGATATATTTGTTTAAAAAGATAAATAAAGTAACAGAGACCTGCGGAAACTCCGATCAATGGTGACCTGAATATTATTATTAGTAACATGGACTCTCATACATGTTAAAAGGCGCATTTTAATTCGTTTAACCAGAAATCTTTGTCTTAAAACGAAATGAAGCTGACAAACCAGTTATATTATATGCCTCATTAAGTTCACTTGAGACAAATTACTTTGAGGTTTAAAAACGTTAGGTTAAAACTGTGCAACGAGAGATCTGTGGATTCTGCATTTATTATTAAGTATAGAGTGAACGATTTTTAGAATTTACTTCACCACAGATGGGACGCACTGGCAAGTTGTAACCTAAATATCAAACCGTCTAAAATTTCTTCATGACAATTCCTCCACCAAATTTTAATGCGTATATATGGCTTTTTATCATCCTTTACAAAACAAAAAAGCTACAAATTTCAACGATTTAAAATTATGTCACTCAAAAGCTTCATTATCAAATAAGCTATATGCTTCAATTGTTTAAGGCACACGAGTTTCAAGTTCAGTTTAAGTGCAGAATCAAGTATCATACACTTTACATGAGGACACCAAAACGTGCGAACTATAGCAAATACCAACATAAAAGCAGTAAAGAATATCGATTAAATCAGAATGGAAGGAACAGTCCAGTTGAAAAAACCGAAAGAATTAAAATCAAAAACCACTTCAAGGTTTACCATCGAATACCCAAGGTAAAACACACCAAATTTGCAATCTTGACACGGGCTCAGAATCTATATTTATTACTGAATACTTTGCAAGACAGCTAAGATTAAAACGTAAACATGCATGTATAGCAGTGAATGATATGGTTTCAGTCAGAGCATATACTATTACAGGTTTGATCAACATTAAGTTATCCTCTAGACACGAAACGAGCTTATTTGTAGTGGCTTAGTTGGATATGCAGATGAAAATATTAATATACGACAAGTCATTGTAACACGATTCAAATCATCTCCGATGATATTTGTTAGCTGTTACGTCTTTGATGGGTAGTAAGTAGAAAAAGAATCTTTCTATATGTTACTCCCAAAGAAGATGAATGTGCTAACCATTTGTTGAATAGATAAGAAACGGGCGATACATTTAGTGGAACTGCTAATTCAAGAAAATGTCGGTCAGTTAGGGCACAGTTTTACGCAGGCCAAACCTCGTATGGTTTCAATGGACGTAAATTCACAAAAGATTCGAATTTCAGAGCAGAATACATCCGATTTATGCAAAGGCTTGAACATATCATTCAATGGTGTCTTAATACCTGGACACACAATCCAGAAGGATTGGTTCAGCATAATAACCAGGTTCCACAGGCACTGCAAAGTAGTTATGGTTTCTGACATAAAAAAAATGTATTGCCAAGTGTTAGTCGACCCAAAACATCAAAATTTTCAGAGAATACTATGGCTCGAAACTCTTATCAAATGTTATCAAATCAGGTTTTTAAGTAGGTGATTTGAGCTGACCGGCTCTGATTACATTGACCAGCGAATTAAATTTTTCAACGACATATCAACCGTGTTGTCTCATGCTGGGTTTAATTTGAAAATGGAGTTCGATAGTCGGAAAATTTCCAGAACTTTCTTCCAATCAACCAATAGAACGAATCCTGTTATCAGAATGTGGCAAGATAGTTGATTCTCTTTGAAGGTTTTCATCAAAATTTTTTTGAAACGACATTTGAAAGTTTTTTATACAGGTTAGCAATTTTTCATGTAATTTTGTGGAGGCATTTATGCTAAGAACAACTTTTGAAGAAGAGCCAGTAGCAATCGAAATATACCGCACTTTTGATTAAATTGCTTCACAAAATGATAGACATATTTCACGCACCAGGGGATTAATGTTACGCTTGGATCGATTATAATATATTTATGGCTAGGCTTTAAAACGTTTTAGGAAATGGAACTCAAATCATTGACAGTATGTACCAACAAATGTTAATCCGGCGGACTGTGCAAGTCGGAGGATTTCACCAAAAGATCTAATATCACACTCAATTTGGTAGAAGGTTCAGGATTTCCAGCAAAATGCATCTAAAAAATGACCAAATTTCAAGTGAACTTACCACTGTCGAAAAGAGAAAAACAACGGTGGTAACAAAAATTAAGAAAGTTACCGAAAAATTAGTATCTCCATACATTAAACATCTATATCCAAATCCATTGACTTTGGTATTCATATTTAGATTAACATAATGGATTATTAGTGTCAAAAATGCAATTAGTCGAGTCAATAGGGGCTATTTGCATTGTGTTTGAACTCTATATAAAACCGGGAAGCCAACAAAGAAATTAAATTAAAATTTTGTTTGGCAGATGTTAAGTAAATTTTAAAGCAAGCTATCAGCACTCTTTCGAATGATATTCTAAACATATTCTTAACACCCCCATAAAATTGAATGAAAAAATTGCTGACCTTTCAAAAGCCCTTCCAAAAAAGATTTAATTTTATGAAAATATCATAGGCATTTTACGGAAATATCTATATATTCTACGAAAAATTCGATAAAAAGTTTTGTTTGGCAGAAGGAAAGTAGATTTTTAAAAAGTTTCGATCACTCTTTTAAATACTTTTCTAAGCATATAGGTCCACCAAGTCAAATTGAAAAATTACCGAAATTTTTGCAAAAAAAGGTTAAAATTTAATGAAAATATCATGGGTTATTAGCCATCTTTATAAAATCGTGAAGTTGTACTAGTTGAGTTTCACTCATCTGTACAGAAATGGCAAACATAAAATTAACTTAATTATATATGTTATAAATAATTATATGAAAAAATTAAAAGGAAGTTTTGTTTAGTAGAAGATAAGTAGAGTTCAAAACAAGCTACCAGTTTTCTCTAAAATTATATACTAAGCGTATATGCCCCCACAAATTTGAAAGAAAATATTTTCATATAATTTAAACAACTTCTATTACTTAGTATAGAGTACAAAATGTTAAATGCAATGGGTGATTTTTTTACGATCCATAATATGAGTTTTGAAACTAGGATAACTTGATAAGCTAATACCTAGCTATTGAGCCGAGCTGATTAAGTTTATTTTTGATTTTTAATAATTATTTGCAGCAAATTTTTTAGTTTATGTTTATTCTGATATTTTGATGCTGTTAAGAAATATTCTTTTAAAGTTATTGATAAATTAGTTTTGATGTTCTATTGATAATAGTCTAGAGAAAAAGTGATTCTAAATTTGACTACATTCTTTTTGAACATTGTAATTTAAAGAAGGTTTTAACAGGACACCATTATGCACCACATATAATCGAAGGTCTTTTAAATTGCAAGCAAGAGACCAGCCGCCAATTAAGGGTAGATTTATGACGTTTTAATGGATTTCTTACATGAGTGCATATGTAGTTATTTGTTGATAAATGTAGCCAAATTGTTCATCCGGAATAAGTCCTTCTCGTCCTTCTACAATTCATTGTGTATCACTTTTTCGGCAATCTTGCACATATCACTCAATAGGTTGATTGGTCTTCTATTTTCACGCTTATTAGATTTCCTAGACTTTAGGATCAGTCTTATTTACATCAGCTTCGATCAGTGCGAAAAAAATGGAAAAGTGAGCAAAGCATTTATTACTAACACTAATTCGCAGAAGTCCGATACTAGTAAATTTGTAAATTCTCTGTTTGAACCAAACACATATCTTCTGTCAAATTTGAAGCAAAACTGTTTGTTATAATCAAAAAAAGCACAATATTTTACAGCAGCAAAAGCAATGACGTTTTGTCAATAATTGCAATGGAACTAAATATTAACGGTATTTTTATATGTTGATTTCTGTAACAATGTCGAATTTAAATAAATTGATATTATTATGCAACATTTTGATATTTTTGTCGAGTTTTAGAATACAAATTTTAGTAGCAGCGTTACTTAATTTAGTAAAGTGTTCGATACGAGATTCAATTTTAACCGAATTATTTATTGATCTACCTTCCGTTGGTATTAATTTGTTCTAGATGTAGTACTTAAAGTTATCCCAGTCAGCACTTTTGTAGTCCAAAATTATATCCTCATCAACAATTTGAAAATTTTTGTAATTTTTAAAACATTAATGGTGAGTGGATGATGCCAATTACTAATAATGCACATAAACTCTCCTATTAACACATCATTTGCTTCACCACGTCTGAAACACTTGAATAAATAAAAAACTGCAGATATCATATAATTTTTAACCATTTGAATTTCCTGACAAGCAATTTCATGGTGAAGGACTGACCTTTAAAATACCAAACTACCATCTTTTCTTGGTATTTAAAAATAAAATTTAGGTCGACTGAAATATCTTTCCAATAATAAATTGAGAAACTGCTTGAATTGTGAATAGCTACCACTACCAATACGATATGATGTAGCTATTCATTTTTTTCAAATGTAGCTATTCCTTTTGGATCCGAATGTTTAAAATGGTTCCTTTTCCTTTTTTTCTTAAACCAGTTGAATTTGTTCTATAAACTAAATAATTACCATAGCAAACATACTGCATCCATAGGCTTTTGTTTATTTAGAAAACTGGCAGGTTCATAACGTTGATCATGGTTTATTAGACTTGCAATTTATAGTGATAATTTTCATTTCATAATTTGACAAATGAAATTTAAATACATTGACCTTAATGGCTAAAATTTTTATTGACTTATTTAATTTTGCCTTGAAAATTTGTTATGGTACTCCTTCACACTTCATACATGAAATTAATTCCAAAAAGTTTCTGGGATAGAGAAAAAAATTGATTTAGGTTGGTTGAGACAGAATCTTATTGCTCAATAAATGTAAGTGGCCTAGGTTTTAGAAGTCATAGTCTAAGTTTCCTAGATAAAGCCTTGCTGAACCACATGTTTCCATAGTGTAGATAATAGCACCATTATCCATAGTGTAGATAATAGCACCATTATCCATATTGTAGATAAAAGCTCATTAAAGGTGGACTAAGATTAAATTTTTGATTCTAAATTGATTAATGTTAATGGTATGTGGTTGATTCATTTTATGCTTTTTTATTTGAAGCATTTGAAAAACAAGTGCCTAAAAATTTAAAGCGATAGAATATTTATCCACCATGATTTGATAGCATTTTGGTAAATTTTTGGCGGAAACAGAATAAAACCCACAAACTGGCAAAGTTTGAACCGCATAAGTTTGTACCTTTGGCCTGTAATGCTGTTGATTTTATTATTTTTTATGAACACACAATATTGTATTGCAGATAGATACTAAAATTTGTATACTTGCAAAATTTCGTACTTTCAAAAAGATTTTGTAATATAAGAGTATGGTGCCCTCTGAGCCATTTGATAGCACTTTTCAAATTTTGCGGAATAAAAAAAGGAATTTACCTGTTAGCACTACGCAGACACTCAGCATATGCCTGCTATTTGTTAGTAATTTAATCGTAACTTTAATGTTTTTGATTTTATTTGATCTAAATGTTTTTTTTAAGAATATTAAATTAACCAATTTGTAAATTTTTGTAAGAATTCACACTTAAAGGTCTGATGTAAAAAATCGTCTTAATCAAGTGTTTACATAATATCAAATTAGGTTATATTTATGGAATGTACGTTTCATAAAAGGACATATTATGAAGCCATAGGAATTTAAAAGAAAATTGCAATTTTCATATTAGGAACCGATAACCAAGTATTAAACATGGTATAACAATATATCACTCTCATGAAGAAACTAATAGAATAACTTCTTATTTCTTGGACTTTGGGTTCAAGTTCCATATTGTACTAAATTCAATACTTTTAGAGAAAAAAACGGAAACAGAAAATAAAAAACAAAATAAAATTGCGACTTATTCCCATCTTAAAATGAGGACAACATCCTCCATTGAACTATCGTTCTTGCTTGTAAAAATGATATTGTGTTGAAAGGATCAAAAATGATTTGATTAAATTATAAAAAACACAAATATTATTGTGTGAACATTCTGCTTATGAAAATACATATATGAAAAATAAGTATACATAAATATGATGTCTAGACTTGAGAAGTTGAGACATCTATAAAAAAAACAACAATTTTTTGCCTTTTGAGTATATAGTTATGGTGCTGCTACTGTTGTCGATGTCGTTTTTTATTTTTATTATTTTTATATCCAATTTATTTTATTTTATGTATTTTGGTTATGAATGTGAGTATGTGTGTGTACATATATATATATATATATATATATATATATATATATATATATATATATATATATATATATATATATATATATATATATATATATATATATATATATATATATATATATATATATATATATATATATATATATATATATATATATATATATATATATGTGGATTGGATCAATGAAAAACTGGAATAAATATATACAATTTAGGTTACGACAAACGATACATCTTGCTTTATACGATTTTGAAACCATAATTTTATTTACTGAGTTGAAAAACGTGCTTGGAAAATATCATTTTTATTTTTTCATATACCGAATAAAATTTGAAACTTTAATATGTGCGACAATGATGATATATGTATATGTATTTGTGCTTGTTTCATCTTGAGACGCTGTTAAGACTATATATCATTAAGTTTAAATATATAGGATGGATCTGTATGATATATAGTAAATAATTGGTTCCGGTGGAATGATTCAAAAATTATTGTGACATCAGAGCTGTGAGTGAAATTTATGCAAACACATTCGTCAAAAGCTTATTTTGTTTGTATTCGACAACGTGGTTGGATTCATGTAATCTTTAATAATGTTATTGTATGTGGAGATTTAGAAATGTTTGAAAATCAGTTTTGAAAGATTACGTAATGCTATCTCACAATCAGCAGACAATTTTATTGTATCTTGTATCTAATTGCAATATGTAGTTTTCTACTAAAGACGATCAAATAGTATGACTATACTAGTATCCTAAGAATGCTTTAAACAACTAAGTAAGTCTAGTACTGTTTTACTTATCAAATTTTTTACCTACAGTTAGGGATAAGAAAGGCATACCACCTGGAAATCGTTTTACTAGTTTAAGTCATGAATCATCGAGATGCTAAACACCTAAAATAGTTAAGAAGCAAAAATAGATCGAAAGACGTTCAGACTACAAAGCATATCAAATATGATTAACGCGAGATTTTTTCTAGGTTTTTAAGGACACTTAGTTTCCACTCTGCAATCAATTTCAATGGTTGTATGTCGATCTATATCTATACATCCATGGTGATGCCAAACAATACGTTACTAAGCCAGTTAAACTAAACGTAATCGCAACTTGCATACACCAAAAAATCTTTTTACTAAAACCAACATTTTTATATACCTGCAACAAAAGTGAGCTTGCCACATATCTCCAATCCCACTTTTGAAGGCACTCATATAGAATTTTCTGCTTTCAAAGATTTGTTTGAGTCGTAACTGCATACAAATAGCAACCTTAGTAAGGTGCAACATTTTTCAACTAGATGCAGACGCACGTCATTAATGGTCCCAATAACAATGAGCATTTTCCTTCAATTGAAGCGTTTTTAACGATTATAAACGGAAGGTATGATTTATTTGACGTTTAACACTCAACAAGCAGACAACAGGCAATTTCAATAGACAAGGTTCATCATTTGATAAGTGCTTTTTATCGATGTCTGAATGGTAATCTAAATCATCCTCTTTAAATGTGTACTTACATTTTAAAAACAATGAACATACAACGGACCTCTTCAAATCGTAATCCGACTGTCATATGTGCTGTGGTAAACATCTCTCATTACTTCACATTTATTCAAAAAAGCAGATGGTCATATTTATCACAATCCAGAAGCATTAACAAAAACAGTCGCACAAACACTAGCGTATGTACCACCAAGTGAAAATACAGTACGAAAAGCGTCTTTTTTCAAAACTGCAAATGCCTCAGAATTTTAAATTTGCTGGCTATATTAGTAGTAAGAAGTGTAACCATGTTATCAGGTTCTATACTACAATACGAATATTTTGGAAGTAAACAAACAAGTACAAATTTGACCGATTCAGTGTACAACTACCGCTTGATAGAAGTATGTGATGCATGAAAAGAAATGGGAAATTCATTGATCAGCTGTTTCAAAACTGATGGCAATCGACCGGGAATTAATTTGAAATTTTCAACTAAAATTGAAATATCATGAATTTTTAGTAGAATATTTAAAATTCGAACAAAAGGGGAGCAAAAAACCAGAGCTACCAAGTATATCAAATCAAATTAGAACCTAACAAAGTTGCGTGATCGTGCAAAACCTTTTGGTGGGTTCTATCTTACAAAGTCATCTTAATGCCATTTTTCTGAGGTTTCTGGTGCACAATGTAGTTTTCTGTGTAGATATCGCAAGACGTACAAACAGATTAAAATTGATCCATTCCAGAACTTCTATCAAAGAAAAGTGAAGTGATTCAATCAACTACCAATACAGAGTACTTTCGGTTAACGACAGTGAACTACGGAACATCGTGTGCAACATTTCTTGCAACACGCATACTGAAGCAACTTTCAATCAAAGGTTAACCACTTTTTTAATAGCAGCAAAGAAACCTGCTGAGGGTTTCTACGTAAATAACTTACGTAGAAAAGTTAGTATTTATTAGCAACCTGAAATTGATATTTTCAAATACCAGATAGAAGGTTATACCGATGATAGTTTATTTTAAAAGCGCAGGTTTTTGTCTTAATCTGCAAAATTGTTTGACTCATTTGGTTGGGTGTCACCCTTAATTATCAGATTAAAATTGTTTACCACAGTTTCATCAGGCTTCATCAATATATTGAAAAAACTATGAGAAAAATTCGATTCCCAAAATTAAACTGGTTACTGCTAAAACAAAAGTAGCACCAGTTAGCGTAAATTTCTTGCAGATCACAAAAAAAGATGAAAGACTATTTTGGCCAATCTAACGTCCGAAATCTTAAATGTACTCCCAAAAAAAAAACGGCATCATATCTCATCATTGTGAACTTTGCTGATCATATAAAAATAGTAAAAAATAATCTGTGGTGGTCGGAGTCTGAATGGTTAACACTTAGCAAAGAGTAATGGTCATTGTAAAAGAAAAGTCTTTTTACACTCTTGTAAGAACCGTTGCAACAATCGTTCATGGAAGATCGTAGTCAAAAGTTTACTTAATAGTCAAAATCGAAACAATGAGCTGAATTTTTTTTAGTTTTTCGTATGCTGTAAGATATCTAGAACATCAGTTCATGAAGTTATTGGAGAACCACTGGTTATCGAACAAATGCGCAAAGAGTAATGGCTGCAGAAGAAAAACGAGCAACAACAATGGTTTCCATTAAATCATCACAATGGGCGAATCTTGTTCAAGCAAAGTAACAAGCTTATAAGAAATGGGACATTAAGACCTAAACTAAAATCATCCTTTATACATACGAGTCGGTCTTTGTTGTGTGCATTACCAAAAAATTGTTTCTGGATAGTTGTTGCCAGTACATTAAAAGTAAATCTCCAAACGAGCAAACGGAGCTTTACTTATTGAACCTACCATTATTAAACTCAACTACTTTCCTTAAAACAATTTATCTGAATAGCTTGTCATTATGCCCGCCCTAATAGAATTAAGTTTTTATTTTACCCACGCAGTATTTGATTAAAATGTGAATCCTCAATTACTTGAAACTCAATCAACACAAAAAAATCCGCCATTTTAATCTTATCCGATTATGGTGATATCATTGTGAAAGTGTAGATATATTTTATCATTTAACCGATTTAAAAAAAAAACAAAACATATAAAATTGCACAGTTATTTCATTTAGATTTTACCACCCTTCCTTCCCCAGTGATTTCCACATAATCACAAACCTTCTACATGTATAATACAAAATTGCCGAAAGTAAAAGCTTTTAATCGAATTAAATCTTATGAAAATATTTTTTTTATATATAGAAGTGGGTAATTTTGATAAAATGTAACAAAAAAAAAAATTTATTTGATTAAAGCTCTGTGCATAAAAAGTTTTTATATCACATGGATAAAACTTACTTGATGAATTAAAAATAACCAGGTATATAAAGAAGTTTTTACCTCACCAAATGCACGATAACATGAAAATTATACATTTTCCTATATAGCAAAGTAAAAAAAAAACAATTTTCCATAGTGTCTAGACGTACAATATGATCGTAATTTTTCTAACTGTACGACGACTACATATACAGTAGTTCATAAAAAATACAGGAGGAATAGAACAACAACAACAAAAATGTATCCAACATTATTTCCTAATTTTACTCCTTTCGTATCGCCTTAAGACATAAAATACCAAACGAAAAAAATCGAAAAACATATACTAAAAACCATTATCATCCTACCAGGTCTTTGAAATTAAAGAGGACATAATTATATATACCATATACTGATATAGATCCGTAAAGGATTAAAGTTCCAATGTCAATGTCAAGTGCGAAGAGTAAATTAAATTAAATTTTAATTTAGGACCATCATGAGACCAATTAATTATGCGAGATTTATATGTGATTTTATTTTAATGTCCTATTATGTTAACAATTAATTATTGTACCTTGTTGTCTAATTAAGATGTGTATAAAAGAGTATAATGCTCGTACTATATATACATATATTATATCTAACGGTGTACACAAGATGAGAATATGTTAGAAAATTTAATAATCCAAACGAGCAACAAAATTAAAAAAAAAAAGGATATTCGTAAAAAAGGGTTGCTTTAAAGGATAAAATACTTAAAATATTTTTCAATGAAATGCCATACAAAAGAAACTGAAAATCCTTTTATTTATTTATTTTGTTTTATTTAAGAAAATTCCTCGGATAGGATATACACGGAAAATAGATATTTTTTTTTATTGTTTTAATGTTGATTGAAGTTGATGTATTGTTTCGACTTTTACCTGTTTTAAAATGCAATTTTGTACTTTAATGTTTGATGAGAAACAAAACAACTGTAAACAACCCAAGTATGTGGATGGTTCTATCCCCTAAATAAAAATCAATCATGTTCCAAGAAAAACAAAAACATGATTTGTACATTCTTCTGTTGTTCACAACAAGCCGAGAAAATTAGAAATGCGATGGGTATCGTAGGGGACTGAGAAGTTGTTAGACACATAAATTTATCATAAACACTGTGACACTGAATACCCAGTTACATTTCATGTTTTCTGCTAAACTAAATGCATGTTTAAAATATTATATTTATACGAGCTCCCTTCTATTATATCCTTATCAAAAAAATACAAAAAC
Source organism: Tipula confusa (assembly GCA_963556175.1). Taxonomy (NCBI): domain Eukaryota; kingdom Metazoa; phylum Arthropoda; class Insecta; order Diptera; family Tipulidae; genus Tipula; species Tipula confusa. The sequence goes on from OY744476.1 coordinate 47,271,217, forward strand.
AAAAAAAAAAAAAAATTATGTAAGGACAACACATACAAGTAAGGATATAGGGACATTGTGTTAAACATATAGCTAAAAAACTAACAAGTAAATCAAACAAACAAAAAATTCCCTCATCCACAATACGTACATATATAGAGACGACAAGTAGTTGAATCGATCGAATATACCAAGTACCATATACCATCATCAATATTGACATGACATAATTTTCCGTTTCGAATATATATATCTATATCTTTATATTTTTGTCTTGTTATATGCTCACTTGTTCATCGTCTTCCAGATTCGAACAAATAAGAAAATGATTTATATTCCGTTCAACGGCACATATTATGTGTATCTATATTTAGTAAATAAGAATTATTGACCTTTTTTGTTCCGTTTGCGGGCGATTGATGAAAATTAGACAAAAAAAAATTTCGAATGTTATATTTATGCGGATAAATTGTTACGAATGTGGTCTGCATTTCTTAATAGTTTTTAAGACATATTGACTTGGATTTGTATAGGATTAATTGGAACGTGACTCGTGAAATAAAATTATTTAAAAGAAATGGGGATAACGGAAAAAATTAGTTTCCTCCGGGGTTAATACGAATGTCCTTGAAAAGTTTTTAAGGGTTAACTAAAAAATTTTCCAGAGTGGGTTTTTGGGCCATATACAATTTTCTTTGAGAAAAAAGTATACTGTGTTCTAAAATCAGTATTTTTAGCAATATAATTTTTGTTCATCAAACCTTAGTTGCTTTTAAATAAAATTAAGTTTAACCAAAACTTAAAATTAAGTTTAGCAAGAACCAAAATGTACGTCCCAATTGTTTTTATGATCAAGTGGCTACTTTGTTTTTTTCAATACAATATTTGAGATCTTGTCAATTCCTCTAGAAACAAAAGTGATCAAAATTTTTAAAAAAATTCACTGAATAAAAATATTAGAAACATGCGACCAAATTTTGTATATCACATTCTAAATAAAACCAGATAAGCTTATATGTCTCACGCATATATGCTAAAAGCAATATGTTGCGGAACTAACAAAACTGCTAAATTGTTCATCAATCGCCCGCAAACGGAACAAAAAAGGTCAATAATTCTTATTTACTAAATATAGATACACATAATATGTGCCGTTGAACGGAATATAAATCATTTTCTTATTTGTTCGAATCTGGAAACGATGAACAAGTGAGCATATAACAAGACAAAAATATAAAGATACTTGCAAGTGAGAAATGAGAGCGTGAAAACTGAGATGAAAGGATATAATTTCATATCCAGCCCGTGAGAGCCGATAGCATCGGTGGTATGGCAATTTTAGCACAGCAGCACCGGATGTTACACCGATTATGGTTTCTTGCTTGTTTTGAGGACTTCGCTACCAAAGTTCGGAATCTGGATAGAAACTTGCTAAATGTTAGTTGTATGTAAATGTTTGAGTTAAATGTGTCCTTCAAAGACTTTTAAAAGACTGTCTGATTATGGGTAAATGATAAAAGTGACGTGATTGTGGGTGAGGGGGTGTAAGAGCATATTCGAGGATGTGGGCGATGTAAATGCACATTTGAGAATGTGAGGGTGTAAAAGTAATAACATGTTGACTGACCTCTACCTGTAATTTAATCAAGTAATCCGGAATGTTGAAAGGTAAAAAATGATTATGAAATGTTAAGGTCAAAGCCAGTGCAATATAGACATTACTCTAATGTCTAGTGTAATGGCCGGCCATGTTACTTGGAATGTAATAAATGAGAATTAGAGATGTGATCATTATATGATCGAAGCATGAATGTTACCTGTTAATGTTAGAGAAAATTCGAATGACATGTGTGTTGAGTTTCATTGAAATGAACTCCTGCGGGTTTTTCGACACGTAAACGTCTACAATCTCAGAAACTAATCGAGTAAGTTATCGAATAATTGAAAATTTGAATTTTGAAGCAATCGTAACTTTACCTAAAATGTATAATAAGGTACAAGGATGAACGATTAAGTACTCTAAAAGTGAAAAGACGGAAAAATGGTAGATGTACTCAAAAAAGTTCGGAATGGAAATCTAGCAACAAATTAAAAGGAAATATGTTATGAAATTGGTAAATGGTATCACTAAAGAAAAATTAAAAATTTATTTTTAAATATTGCGTATGATTTTGTGGTTCCAGGTAAATTAAATCTGGTTCTTATGAACCTAAATTTCCCAGGTTGGAGAAGCATTGAACTTCTGCAAAGAAGTACAATTTCACCTACTAATCTCCTACTATACTCCTTAATCTGTGTACGAACTTCTTTCGTGGGTTGAACACAGAAATCCAAGACATTCTGCAGTTTGTAGATAACTTTATAATTCTGGGCAAACGTTCAAACATAGAAACGGCATAAGATCGAGCTCAAGAATATGTGGATGAGGTAATAAATTGTTGACTGATCTAAATTGTAATACGAGAAAATGTTGTTGTAGTTTTTGTAAGGCTTTTTGAACGCATCAAACAATTGAGGTGCAAAGTTAAAATTAGAGCACATGGTGTAATTAACTGATAATTATGAGAGCAGACTGAATGTTATAAAAAGGGTAAGTAGACCAAAATAGAGATATCATCTGGGCGTGAGTCACTTTGTACAAAAGACGCTGATATCATCGAAAATTGTGTATGGAGAGAACCGAAAGATAAATCGTTAATAAATAAAATGTTGAAAGCCAGATTGCAGGCAAAAAAAGCCTTTAAAAAACCAAAAAGAACAACCGTGATTTTAGAGAAAATAAACTCAAAATACAAAAAGTGGTTCCAGAAGTTCTCCTTCGCTTTTTGAACTGTCACTGTTAAATTGTAAATTTGCAAGATACCAATGACATATTTTGTACATCGGGTGAGTATTGGAAATTTAATCCCAGCTCTAAAAACGAGAAAATGTTGAGCGTAAATAATGATATCTGTTGAATGAATGCTGAGTTGATTGGGATTATGGAAAGAAACAAGATGGCAATAAAAGAAGGGAGAATACTAGTTTTTTTTACTCTCCGATTCCCTTAGTGGATTAACTTTGATAAGTAAGGGAGTGGGTACTCAGACCAACGTACATGTGAACTTTGATCTTGTGAGTGGTTTTTAAATAGATACCTAAACACCTATAGATGAAAGGTAATGATAGAGGCAATGTGATTTTAAAAAGGTGTTACTTGATTGAGAAGATGAATGAATATGATTTTATAGCTGCCAGAGATGTACTTCGTAAAAGAACCATGTGAATCTGTGCAAAAATGGGAGAGTGAATTGGTTAAAAGACAAAAAGTATTTTGGGTGGTATAGTATCACTTTACAACAACCTTTCTTTAATGAAATAAAGGGGGCACAATAATAATTTGAATAAAAGAACGAGTGAGACTGTATCATGAAAATTAGACGGAATGTCCGCCTAACGTCATTTAATTGAAATAAACTGGCCTTTGATACTTTTATTATTATTTCACCGGATGTTACACCGATTATGGTTTCTTGCTTGTTTTGAGGACTTCGCTACCAAAGTTCGGAATCTGGATAGAAACTTGCTAAATGTTAGTTGTATGTAAATGTTTGAGTTAAATGTGTCCTTCAAAGACTTTTAAAAGACTGTCTGATTATGGGTAAATGATAAAAGTGACGTGATTGTGGGTGAGGGGGTGTAAGAGCATATTCGAGGATGTGGGCGATGTAAATGCACATTTGAGAATGTGAGGGTGTAAAAGTAATAACATGTTGACTGACCTCTACCTGTAATTTAATCAAGTAATCCGGAATGTTGAAAGGTAAAAAATGATTATGAAATGTTAAGGTCAAAGCCAGTGCAATATAGACATTACTCTAATGTCTAGTGTAATGGCCGGCCATGTTACTTGGAATGTAATAAATGAGAATTAGAGATGTGATCATTATATGATCGAAGCATGAATGTTACCTGTTAATGTTAGAGAAAATTCGAATGACATGTGTGTTGAGTTTCATTGAAATGAACTCCTGCGGGTTTTTCGACACGTAAACGTCTACAATCTCAGAAACTAATCGAGTAAGTTATCGAATAATTGAAAATTTGAATTTTGAAGCAATCGTAACTTTACCTAAAATGTATAATAAGGTACAAGGATGAACGATTAAGTACTCTAAAAGTGAAAAGACGGAAAAATGGTAGATGTACTCAAAAAAGTTCGGAATGGAAATCTAGCAACAAATTAAAAGGAAATATGTTATGAAATTGGTAAATGGTATCACTAAAGAAAAATTAAAAATTTATTTTTAAATATTGCGTATGATTTTGTGGTTCCAGGTAAATTAAATCTGGTTCTTATGAACCTAAATTTCCCAGGTTGGAGAAGCATTGAACTTCTGCAAAGAAGTACAATTTCACCTACTAATCTCCTACTATACTCCTTAATCTGTGTACGAACTTCTTTCGTGGGTTGAACACAGAAATCCAAGACATTCTGCAGTTTGTAGATAACTTTATAATTCTGGGCAAACGTTCAAACATAGAAACGGCATAAGATCGAGCTCAAGAATATGTGGATGAGGTAATAAATTGTTGACTGATCTAAATTGTAATACGAGAAAATGTTGTTGTAGTTTTTGTAAGGCTTTTTGAACGCATCAAACAATTGAGGTGCAAAGTTAAAATTAGAGCACATGGTGTAATTAACTGATAATTATGAGAGCAGACTGAATGTTATAAAAAGGGTAAGTAGACCAAAATAGAGATATCATCTGGGCGTGAGTCACTTTGTACAAAAGACGCTGATATCATCGAAAATTGTGTATGGAGAGAACCGAAAGATAAATCGTTAATAAATAAAATGTTGAAAGCCAGATTGCAGGCAAAAAAAGCCTTTAAAAAACCAAAAAGAACAACCGTGATTTTAGAGAAAATAAACTCAAAATACAAAAAGTGGTTCCAGAAGTTCTCCTTCGCTTTTTGAACTGTCACTGTTAAATTGTAAATTTGCAAGATACCAATGACATATTTTGTACATCGGGTGAGTATTGGAAATTTAATCCCAGCTCTAAAAACGAGAAAATGTTGAGCGTAAATAATGATATCTGTTGAATGAATGCTGAGTTGATTGGGATTATGGAAAGAAACAAGATGGCAATAAAAGAAGGGAGAATACTAGTTTTTTTTACTCTCCGATTCCCTTAGTGGATTAACTTTGATAAGTAAGGGAGTGGGTACTCAGACCAACGTACATGTGAACTTTGATCTTGTGAGTGGTTTTTAAATAGATACCTAAACACCTATAGATGAAAGGTAATGATAGAGGCAATGTGATTTTAAAAAGGTGTTACTTGATTGAGAAGATGAATGAATATGATTTTATAGCTGCCAGAGATGTACTTCGTAAAAGAACCATGTGAATCTGTGCAAAAATGGGAGAGTGAATTGGTTAAAAGACAAAAAGTATTTTGGGTGGTATAGTATCACTTTACAACAACCTTTCTTTAATGAAATAAAGGGGGCACAATAATAATTTGAATAAAAGAACGAGTGAGACTGTATCATGAAAATTAGACGGAATGTCCGCCTAACGTCATTTAATTGAAATAAACTGGCCTTTGATACTTTTATTATTGTAGAGGACATTGAATATTTGCACAGTACAGCAGGTTTGAATTTCATTATGATTGCAAAGAGCTTGAATCAAATTTTGTAAATGGGGATGAATGAGTAAAGCTTTTTACGAGCTTATAAAAGTAAATGGCATTACAGTATTACATTAGAGGAAGATTCAACAATACCTGCCAAAATTAAGGCTAATACCTGTATATCTGTAATCTGATTTTCTTGTGAAATATAACAGCTATAAACTGAAGAATGGCACTTCCGAGCAAGTAAATTGTAAATTGGTGTTTACATTACACCCGTGCATCAAACACAATTATGTCTTTCAATTTTTATTTTATATCAACTGTCATTTACTTATTCTAACCAATTCCGAATTTCTAGAGTTTATTTGAACGATCACCGCCCGTAACCCACGATTAAATTATCCAGCCGTCAAATTTAATTGTTTTTATCGTAATGCCATCAGTATTAAGTAACACGAAGGCTTTTCGCATGAGTATCCTTAAAAATAATTATTACTGAAACCTAACTAACAAACAAAACGAACTCAGAAAGATTTTTCTCTCCGACATTTATTGAATAAAAAACTATCGACTGTGATATTAGACTAATTAATGGTATACTTAAACTAGCCAAAATCTCTATTATTGGTGTCAGAATTTATGTCCTTTTCGGAGCTTACAAAGATAATTACCACACTATCATCAAATAGTATCCCTAAATTTTAACACCACCACTAATTTTAATGTGTCGGGATATTTTTACAGATCATTTTAAGGTCTCCATTATTTTTCCAATTTTTTAACTTTCAGTTGCCGCAGCTATATAGCTGCTTTGAAGGTTTAACTTAGCAAATGTAAAATGTTTTATTTTTTAATTGTCAAAATGGATTGCAAGTAATAATCCAAATGAATTTCTTATAGAGATTTTAATCAAGGATTTCCCAACGGAAATTTTACCACAGTTTGTATGCTAATAAACATATGCTCACTAAGGTTACAAGAGAGCACCCATATTGTTAAAAGAACTTAGTTTTGCCATTGGTCAATTATTGACGGAGTTCATAATGAATTTAACAAAATAGTTTCAAATGTTGTAGTCTGGCTAAAGTTTGAAGTATTTATCTCTGAATATAGAATGCTCCAAAAAAAGTTCATTTCAAACTAATTTCAAATTTTTGTCTGAAATAAACTTAGCATCTTGACTAAATCTGTGCAATAAAGAATGTATCAAAAAACTTAAGTTTACTATCGAGCAATTGGCGCAGTGAGTAAAGCTGCGGTGTTTGGGTCGGGAGGTACAGAGTACGAATCTCAACGGGAAAGGGTTGCAAAAGGGATGTTTTATCACCTGATTACGATCGATGATGACAATGAACCGAACTATGACCTGTTCATCGAGTCCTGTAGACCTGTTGGAGTGCAGAATGCATGGGCCGAACCACCGTCCATGCAAGTACAGGTTGGCTGGACCAATGCAATGTACAGATGGATATTTAAACGCGAACCTGTATTTGCGCGTTCTCGATTTAGCTAGTAATGGCGTAAAGAAGGACGTTAAGTTAACTGCAAAAGACTTGGGAGGGCTTTGGTCCCAGAACAGATTGCATGGAATAAACACTAAAAAAACCAAAACTTAAGTTTACTGACTTACAAAGCTTCCCAACAAACTTTGTAAAGCTGAACCGATAATCAAAATGTCCGAAAGATATTCCTCACGGAGTAGATCTGCAACACCGAATGTGATACATAAAGTTGTTTAAAAGAACACATTAAATCCGAAAAATGTGCAGACTATGCTGGAAATAACAAGTAATTTATACTTCAGTAAAAATATTTGATTTTACATAGAAAAACTAAACTGTAACATTTATCTGTAGTATTAATTTTTATATAAGCAACTTTTTCTGAGACCGAAGCTCTCCTTATTATTTTTCGGTTATTTGGTTGTGTAAATTAAGTGTTCGAATTTTATACCCCTTATATAATAATAAGCACAACCAAATCAGGCTTATTACTGGCCAAATAAGTTTATCCTTATTTTATGGGATCTGAAAAAATGACAAATATGGTTTGACGGGACGGAAAATGAAATACTGGTAAATAGATTTATTCATACCTTAGAATTCCAGACCATGACAAATTGTATATATTTGTAGAAATCCCTATGAAAATGTCCTATGCCAGATCCTGAGTTAATGAACTCGATACTTAAAATATGAACATAAGTCTGCAAGTTCGATTAACAGTCACACAGTTTGTTAAAGTTTACTAATAGGTACTGAAGTCAATTTTATTTACAGCCGTTCAGCAATAATTTAGATCCAGGTTTGGTCGGTTATATCAGATCAGGCATATTATCAATACCCGCCACTAAGTGTAATTCTATCCCTCTTCTCTGATAATGTAGGTGTATGTTTCTTTAAACGCTATTCGTGGCCCAAATGTTAGTTTTTCTAATAATGCAAAGCCTTTACTCCCTATAAGGTAAATGTCAGTGTTGTATAGCAAGACGTACCGAACTATAAAACATCGAATATTCCAAAATGATGGCAGATAAAACAATGTTGGAGTTTCCAGTAATTAGAGATTTCTGCACGGATTGCAATTATCCCATTTTGCAACCATTTTGTGTTGGATGTGGTGCTTGAACATGAACTCTTAATGTTCTAACTGTCTATCAATTTGGGAGATGCGAGGAAAGGAGTGAACGCTTCAAGGACCTCACAGATTTAAGAGGATTATTAGACAGCAGTGCCAATGTCACAATTCTAAGTAAAAACTGCTAAGAAATTCTGAAAAACCAAACAGTTTATCATCTTTCTTTATTTAGTAAAACCAGGCCGCCAATGGATCTCAAAAACATAATGAACCACCACATCCTAATATGAAGATTTTTACGCTTTATTAATTCCATGTTGCATGAACAATTCTTGCTACCTTATTTCCTAGCATGGATGCACTCTTTGGCTTATTTGAACGTTTTTCTGATGACGTTTATTCCGCAGAGTTGAGAGGGGTTTGCTTTCTCGGAGCGGTTTCAGTAGCAATTCTTCTAAAGAATATTGAACACTGTGTGATTCTCTACGAATATGATTTGATTATATTTGCGTAAAAATTGTTTATCGGCATCTCATCGACTCTTAATTGCGACATGTTATCACATGCAATCTACTCATCCTACCATGTTTTCGCTGCCTAATACTGCCACTTTGTAGTACTCATTTAAATTTGTTTAAACCATTTTAAGTAAAATCAGAGGGAAAATTATAGAGAATAGGATCCATCTCTTGAGAGTAAACAAAGCTAATCACTTAACCATTTAATGTTTAAAGCTAGAAATTAAGAATTATTTTCAATACATATATATAGCAGCCCTTCGATTCTTTTCTGGTTTGAAAATTAAAAAAAAAAACAAATAAACCAACCACTTCTTCTTTATATTTATTTTATTTTTAAAATATTCATATTTGTTGTTGCCAACTTACTAGAATATTGTTGTAACCCATTACTGTTTTAATGAGTACTTTTATAAATAATTAATATGTAAGGGTTGACATTATTTTACCCACTTTTTCGGACAAATTGGAGCGAAAAACTAATTTAGGAAATTTTACTTCCTATACTAACGTCATATCTTCAAATACGGTCCAACATTCATGGTTAAAATGAAAGTTGTACGATACTCGCGTACTCATAAATAAATTAAAAAGCGATCCATTAATAATAATTATTGTCATTATAACTTCCCCACATTAATATAAAATTAAAAGAAACATTTTTAATTATAATTATTTGATATAAATCATTTTAATTATTATTTTTTAAAGAAGAGCGCATATAAACAACCAAAATTAAACCTAACCAAAAAAAAAATAAAAAACAATTTAATTTAATTTCGTTATAAACAACCGAAACAAATTATAAAATAAACGTATATAGATAAGATATACAGGGAAACCTACCTATAAAAAAACAATTTAAATTTGTCTTATTTTTAATATACTTTTGTTTTTGTATATTGATTTAAATAAAACAAAAAATTTACCTCCCTATACCTCCATCATATCATCTTTAAGTTAAACTTCTTCGGTACACAATTGTTTTTAAAACGAAACCACTCCGCTCGATAAATATGCTTTACATTTTTAAGGTTTTATCTTAAATAGAAAATGTTTTCTTTTTTTTTTTGATTTATAGTCAAATTTTGAAAGATGATTTCTCTTCTTAAAAAAAGGAACTCTTCAGTAGACATACTCACATATAATATATATATATAGTACTATGGGTATTGTAAGGGTCAAAGTGATTAATGATAACAACAAAAAAAAATAGCAAAAAATGATAACAGAATAATTTGTTATATTCAAGTGATGAAATTTATTTTGATGGATCTTCTTCGTACCCCAAAAAATGGTTATACGAGTAAAGAAAACGAAGAAGATTTAAATAACATTTATTATAAAAAAGAATATTAAAACTAAGTAAGAAATAAATGAAATACTCTTAAAATATCAACTCTTCCTTACATAAGCAAAACTATACAACATTTAACTGCAGAAAAATAGAACAAATTATTATTTTTTAACAGTCACGTTTTTATCTTGTCTCATACTTGCAAAAACGGGTGGAAAAAGAAAAGCTTTTCATGTTCCGTGCGTTTTTTGTTTTTATTCTTTTAAGTGGTTCTATATAGAATATGAAACACAAAACACTGTAATAATAATAAAAACTGCTTCAACTTATATAACTTTAAAGTTTACAGTATGATCGTTAAAACATTTTTACAAGTGATTAACATTTCAATTTGAAAGAACATTTTAAAACCTTAAAGTGCTGCTGGGTCGATTGGTTACGAGATAAAATACATGGGTCATATTATCGACAAACATGACATTAAACCATCAAACATCGGCTTATATGCAATGAAAATCCTTCCCCGTCCGCAGAATCTTAATTAGAAATATTAACTTCTATAATAAATCCATTTAGAACTTTTCTGAGTTAGCCTTTGTTCAAGAATTCCGCGTTTTCTTTGGCGTTTCTAAAATAATACTTAACTCAAGGAAGCGATTGCAAAGGGGCTCATCTGCGGATGCATCTGCAAACAGCATCGGAGTCATAATGTCACATCAATTTCTTATGAAGGAACTAAATAATATTATTAAAGCGCAGCACTGCCATATATAAAAAGAAGCGTTGACAATTACGAAATATTATTGGTTCATATAAAAAGACACCGCGGTTCTTGGAACATTTTTAAAGAAAAATTTTCTTTATTGAAAATAAATTTATTCAAGTACATATTAACTGACCATTATTATCTATGACCTTTTGCCATTTTTCGTGTAGCTTCATAATTCTATCGGTGCAGAACTTCTGTGATTGATCGTCGAAAAACTTGGCCAAATCAAGAGAGTTTTTCAGAGACCGAAACAAATGGTAGTCAGACGGTGCAAGGTCTGGCTATACGCTGGATGCTTCAAAACTCTTCAACCAAGTTCCGTCAATTTGTTCCAAGTCATCAAATATGTGTGTGGCTGCACATTATCATGATGAAACACAACTCCCTTTCTATTGGCCAACTCTGATCGTTTTTTCTGGACCGCTTCGTTCAAACGATCGAGTTGTGCACAGTACATGAACGAATTGATGGTTTCGCCACGTTGCAACAGCTCGTAATGGACAACTCTCTTTTAATCCCACGAAACACTTAACAAAAACTTGTTTGCCGCCCAACCAGGCTTTGAGGTTGTTTGTGGAGGGGCACCAGCCTTCGACCATGAGCACTTGCGTTTGATATTATCTTATTACACTCATTTTTCATCGAAAACTATATACACACGGCAAGATTTAGATCTGCGTCAAGTACTAAAATACAAAAAAAAACCTTAATCCATAAATAAAACGTCTTATTTGTCTGCTTGTGGTCAATGTCAAGACACAATTTCTTTTTTGTAACGATATTATACTCTTACAGACCAATCATGCATGCGTCGTTATTCTACTGTACTTTCAAAGCAAAACACTTGAATTGCTCCATCAGCAACACTTGAGCATAACATAAATGAATCAGTTCGATAGAAGATATAGTTAATGACCGTCGATAGACAATAACATCGAAATATTGGTGAAATGCTCTGAATACTGTTCAATTCATGGCAATTCACTAAAAGTAGAACTCATTAGAACCTCATTGGTCAACACCTTCTAAACCATAGAATTGAAAACAAATTGATTTTGCTGGAGCCATTTATGTTAATAATTATCCTTTTGCTGTCCAAATGTAAACTATTCCAAATGAAGCACCAGCATCAACAGTATCCCAGAATATTGCACTAGTACCATAGGCGGTGACTGTTCAAGATATACAAACTCTAGTACGACGATCATCACGAGTTTTATTTTTAACAAAGACAGTTCGATTCGGTGATCATCACCGATAATATGGAACATGTGTTTTTACAACGATTTCATATTCGGTTGATGCAGTCGATTTAGCAACCATGAATTTGAACCGCTTTAAGATAACTATTTTGTAGAATTTGGTCAGAAAAGAGAAACCGGTAGCATTAACGAAGAAGATCAGAAGCAAAGCCAAAAGCAGCATTTGAGGCAAATTATGAGCAGGAATGTTAAAGCAAAAATGACGAATCAAATTGGCAAGTGTTGCCTTTTACTCTTTGAAAGCAAAAAAACTAAAAATCTAATATGTAAAATCTTGGCCTCTAGTCTCTGTAGTAAACTAAGTGATTTGCCAAAAGCCACTCACACTTTGATCGTATTTTTCTAACATCTATTGTTGCAGTGTTTCGCAAACCAAAACAATAGCCAACACGATGCATGCAGTTAGTCAAACTAATACTAATACTACTAATACGAATACGAGTACGAATACGAATATTAATACTAATACTAATACTAAAACTAATACTAATACTAATACTAATACTAATACAAATACTAATACTAATACTAATACTAATACTAATACTAATACTAATACTAATACTAATACTTTTAAAAACCTACGTATTTTCGAATGACATAAATGTTCAATCCAAAATTATACTTTGTCAAGTCTCATATGGATCATACTGTATATTATGTATCTAAAGTTCATAACAGTTTTAGCTACACAATAATATTACAAATGATTCTAAAGTACATATACACAAATTAAACTTCGGAAGTTATAAAAAAATAGAAATTGTAAGGCTTAAAATATCGTTTAAAGCAGTTGTGTCTCATCTCATTCTATTTTCCGTTTTATTGTTTTTAGTCTATACCACTTTTCAGAAAACAGTTTCCATGTGTGTATGCAAATATGGAATTAAAATATTTTATATGTCTTTTTTATGTAATTGTGTTATAGCTAAGATCCCCAAATATTTGAACGCAGTCTGTAGTTCAATTTATAGTGTTGGAAAATTTTGCAGGATAGTTGAACATTGTAGTGATCATTGAATTTTCACCATCTTAATGAATTTATTCGATTTTCAATCGAACTAATAATCATACCTAATACATTTTTTTTAATTTTCTTAGTTTTTGTAACATTTGAAAAAAATCTGGTGCTTCATGTAAAACTGACTTTTGTACATACAATCTTTTGACAAACACTGCACAACGATATTGAAAGAAATCATGAAACCAGCAAAATCTTTGCATTCTTCAGTAGGTAAAGCAACCATAGATCACAATAAAGTGCAATACTTGAGAAATAATTTGTGGAAGTTTTTAAAAAAACTGCATTTATAGTTTGTTATACCTCTATGGAACCCGGGACGAAATGGATCTTAATTCAATTGTTTATACCTATTTCACTGGTATTTTATTTGAAGAACTTTACAACTATACTAAATCTAGACGACAAGACAATGACTATCATTTTTGGAAAATATTTGTTGATCAACAATACGGATTCTGATCGATCTTACTCATCAACACAAATAGAGACTTTGAAACACAAAAACCACTAAAATAATTATCACCATTCCTTTCAACCACTTTTCAGAAGATTTAGGAATGACATATCTAAGCTTTGTATCGTATTTAAGCTCCGATTATCGCTCTATACAGAAAACATTACACACTAAACTTCTCGAGAGAATAATGTGGCAAATAATAAGCGCTAAAAGCGGTTAATAACCAACCACCTCAAAAAAATCTGGTTGTTGCTTTACGTGAAGCTCTCTTGCTTTAGTTAATTCAAGTTTTAAGCAGTAATTTAATGTATAGTAGAATCTAAACTCCATAAAATTCATTGTTCAATTTGTCAATATTTCTTGTTTATTTCATCGAACGACAGGAACAAAGCATTTTAGTTATAAACTACCATGAAGCTCTTAAAATTCCACAACTATCCTTTACCAAAAGGCAACTCACTTTGATCGAACGATTTAATTTAAAGTAGGTTGGAAGCAACTTGTTGGTTTTATGGAATTTGTAAGGCCTTAAAGTGGCAAACTTGTGTCTCAAGTTGCAAATGTTGCTTTACAGTGGAGATGACCTCAGCAAACATGATGTTGCTTTTACCTTTGACTCATATAGATTAAACAATTGTTTGGACATGAATCTTTTTAATCATTTTAACGGTTCCTGGGGTGTTTAAGAGTACTAAAAGATAAAAGCTAATTTTAAACCGCATGTTCTAATGGTATCAGAAAAACATTAACACCATTCATAATATAAATACTTATAGTACTGCCATCATAAGAAAAAAATAGTCTAATCCATTGATGTTCCAGATGTCGGGTCGACATAATATCGTCATAATTTAGGAAAAATATATGACATTTAGGCGATTATGGATATTAAAATATTTTGATTATTTTAAAACGATACCAGTAGCGACATCTAGGACGTCAATGGGCTAGCATACCATGATAATACTAAGTGTTATTATGCACCGTTACAGACCAAATTTGATCAGTTCTAGCATTTTTAGCAAGTCTATCAAACAATTTCTTACCAATGAAAAGCCCAACGAACGATTTAACACACAATTAGTAATGCGGCATTGAGGTCAGTGACATTAATCAAATTCAGAACCACAGCGTATTAAGCAAACACCTTAACTGTCACTTTATGACCAGTGACAATACCAGAGCATAATATTGGTCAAACTTCCCAGGAAAATGAACAATACATTTCAGCTAGGAAGACCTGATAAACACAGATGAGAAAACACAATGTCAAATGATAATAAAATCTCGAAATGCAGTATTGATGATGTGATTTTATCAGTATTGAATAAGTGCCATATTACTTTGATTACAGCGTAATTTAATCAATGGACATGCGAAAAAGCGATCCTTGCTAGACAAACGATTTAAGCAAATTTCTAGATGGAACAAGCATAGTTGGTGAAAGGTTAATGTCAGAAGAGTACAAGAACTAAACAATGAGCATAGTAAACGTTTAAAAAATATCATATCTTCAGATCAAATCGAGATTTTAGTAAGTTTTTTCGTAAACTAATTCGTTCCATTGTAAATCGACCTAATGCTGCCAGAAGTATTACATTTATTGCTGATGAGTCAAGATATGTTTCCAATGTCAAGCAGTTTTCTTTGTGTCCACTATTTAGATTTTGATCGAATTCATTAATATTCCGGTTCTGACCTGGATGGTGAAGGCGATGGTGAAGCGTCCTCAATAAGTAGAAGTTTTCTTGGTGAGCAGAAA
The DNA here is from genome assembly GCA_963556175.1 of Tipula confusa. Taxonomy (NCBI): domain Eukaryota; kingdom Metazoa; phylum Arthropoda; class Insecta; order Diptera; family Tipulidae; genus Tipula; species Tipula confusa. The sequence goes on from OY744476.1 coordinate 47,286,492, forward strand.
TACATATATAAGAGATGTAAACCCTCTGGCTTTGTATGTGCATTGTGGATCTCATAAAATTAAGCTTTAACAGATGCTGGTGATTTATCTTGTATAAGAAATTGTATGAGGTCTCTCTCTTGTATTTACAACCTTTTTAGCACACCCAAGTGACAGTCCGTGTAATCACAAGTCAGAGTTGACTCCGCTTATTATCGGTGATAAAATATGCAGAATTATATTTATGGCCGTTAGTGTTATTGCAGTAACACTTCCACAAGTCGATTTCTACAATCTGTTTTATCTAATATTTGCAGTGATGCTAGCAATTTGTTTGCAAGTATCTTGATATGCGCATTCCTTGTCGTGCGGAAAAACCAATTCATCGATCCACTGATACCGAATTGAGAGTCAAGATATGACCAACAATTTGAAGAAGCAGCAAAACTTAAATTTATAAATATGCACCTCTTTTAAACTGTACTGTGAAAGAAGGCTTAGAAGGATTCTAGCCGTGGCAAAAGCAGATTTTGGAAATGGTATTTGTTTAAATAAATGAAATGAACGCGCTTTCTTGTGGCAGAAATATGCCTCGTTGCATTCGAAAATTAGTCGAAATATTCATCACATTACCAATTACCATAACTACAACATAGCATAGTTCTCATTTTCGACATTAAAATTATTGAAGACGTACTTACGTTACACGGTAAATGAAGAACGACTGCATGGTTTAGCGATGATGTACATTCATCACAGATATAAACATTTCAATTGAAGAGGCTTCAGACAAACTAGCCCAATAGCAACCATAATTAAATTTTAATTGGTAATGTTTATGGTAGTAATCAAAAAGCACATTTGTTGTTGTCTGAATTTATTTTTAATTTAAAATTTTAACTTAAATTTTTAACCAATAAAATAATTTTAAATAATAAACTTGTCTAACTCTTATATATTTGCCAACCGTCAGAATATTTTCCTAAACGTTAAATTTAATAATCTAAATAATTTTTTTACGTAGAGTTAATTAAAAACGCGACTCACCCCTGACCCGTTATAGACATACATATATCCTTTATCAAATTATTCTTCCGTTCACCTATTTTGATAACAATCTCTACCAAAATTTGTCTCAAATTAATTTCCTCTTCAAAAACAAAATACAACATTTAACCCAATCCACTCGCATCATCCGGACAGCATAAAAATTACTTAATTCAAAATGTACCCAAAAAAAAAAAAATAAATAAAAAATTATATTATTGTTGGACTCAAATTAAAATATTTAATTTTTTTTTCTAAAACAAAAACGAATCGGAAAATTAAAAATCAATTTTCATTTTTCAATTGGTTAAATTTAAATTCCATATAGTAGCTAGTTGAAACTGGAAAAACCCAAAAAAAAATTAAATTGAAAATTTATCTATTACAAAAAACCACCAGCATAGTTTTCGAAAACATATAATGTATGTATGTAGATGCATATCTGGCACGAAAATGTACGGGTAGAGTGCCACCAAAAATGCTTGGTGTTTATAAATTCGATTGAATACGAAATGAGACGTATTCCTGGTGTGTATGCATGCTAATACCGAAAAATTACTATCATTTTAGAATAAAATCAAAACTATATGTGTATCCTACTATCTAGTTCGTATATACATATAGTGGTAGCAGTGATAATAATGATATTGTATATCACCAATGATGATGATGATTATTACTATTACTATTTTTTTATTATAGTGATAATGATGATAATGGCACTGCAGTATTCTATTCTTTAAAATTGTTTTTTAAATTTATTTTCATTTGAATTTTCCAAAAGTAAATAAAATTTGGATATTCATACGTATACATTAGATATGAGGGCATACATAGTAGGGGGGTTGGGAATGAAATTTTCCACAAAATATAACCACAAATATCACCAAAAATATTTTCGTATATTTTTGCATGTTGTGTTGGACAATAATAATAAAAACCATAGTAGTAATAAAATAGTGTTGCCATACATATACAGATATACATAATATGTACATAAACATTTATATGCACATATATTGTATTTAGGACAAAAAATACTTTAGGATATTTTTGAATTTATTATCTAAATCTATAGAATCCAACATTAAATGTGTTCATTTGTGGAAATATTCCAAAATATCTTTTGTTTTTGTTCCATAGTTGAGGACACAAAGTACCAACATTGGGTGCATGTCTGTGGCATTTCCCTGTACACAAAACACATCTACAACATGGATTATCATTGTGGTTATGCTGTATAAATTTACAATTAACCATTAAATGAACGATTTACAAACCACTTTATATGGTAATATAAAAATTTATGAGTTCGTACGAAACAATAAAATAATAGTTAACATATAGACATTATGGATCAATTTAAGATGAATGATTTTCCATGCTGCATTTAGATCAATTATATATGAAAACGATGTTTGTGGTTTCCTTTTATGCTACTGATTTTCGGACTTGTATAGTAGTTCCTCTCTAGTTTTCATTATTGTACAGCTTATGGCGGATCATCAGTTCCACAACCAACCAATTTATTTATTTAAATTCATAAATATTTTGAACCCACGAAGCAGGTAAGTGGTTAGGAGTCTTAAAGCCTAATTTAACTTTTTTGTGTTTTTCTATTATGGATTAATATCTAAAGGAAATGAAAGCTCAGATGGAAATAATATAATTTTTCCAAACAAATACTTTTCATTATAAGAAAAAATGTATTCAGTAAAGCAGTATTTTAACGGACATATATGCATAGAAAAGTCACTTACTCGATTAACCATGCCGATGGGAGAATTATCTCGAGTAAAAGGCATTATCGATGACAAAATTTTAAAATGGAATATTGCAATGCCCGTTGCCATACTCCTACCAAATAGAACGTTTTACTGAACAATAATCAATTATTTTCGAAAAACATGTTGAACTATAAGGAAAAAGTCAATCAAGAGATAGCCTGTATAAAAAAAATATTACTGCTACTATAGGAAACAATTTAAAAGAATTTTATAGATATGATTCCGATTGCAGGTCAGGTTCAGGGAAACAAAGTAAATACAAAAAACTCATTACAATATTTGCTACAGTATTTTGATTAAACCGTTTGTGTCATTTAAAGCCAGCAAGAGTTACAGTCACATTTAAGATATGAACTTCACCATCTTTCTTAATGCAAACGTCGCACAGCACGAAAAAATCGAGTTTAAAAACTACAGTTAAAAGGACTCGATACTGCGCACTCTGAATAATAAAATAACGACACCACATCTCTATCGTCGTTATAGGCCGACAATACCAATGACAATTTTCAAAGAAGTTTGAGGATGTTGTGGATGTTCATCTGCTACATGCTTTGTATAGTATACGCAAACCCAACGACATAATATGGTAAAATACAAAAAATGTATGGTTATTATATATTTAAACAATATAGCAGAAACCCATCACGAGAAGAACAATAGAATATAGTAATTGCCAAAACCTATTCGTTGCATATTTACAAAATGTAATTTCTCGCAAATAGCTACAGTAAATTGAAAATCATAAATAGCCTGAAGCAACTCATAAAAAGCTTAAAACTATCAAACACATTAGTGGAAGATGCACATACCTCAATCTCAAATATATCTGTGAAATTTACTAAAAGTTGGCACTCAGTGATAGTTGCTACAGAAAACTCAAACATCCTCGTTCTGCTAGTCTTTTTATGTTCACTAAGTAAACAAATTTAGCTTGTTTGTTCCAAATCCAAAACTGTGTAACACATCGCAACAGAGAAGACTAATTGGTCATTATTGAGTAACCGAGTTATCTTGTTTATGCGTTTCCCAAGTAATCATTTTTATAGATAACATATTCCTTGGCAAAACCATTAGTTTATCATACCACTAACCGTGTCAGCAGCTTCAAAACATTTGATGAAGTTGATATCTTGTAACTGCTGTATTTTATGTACAATAAGATGTGAATGCAAGCGGCCTAAGACCTCTTCACAAGAACAACTGTTTACAAAAACTGTTAAAATAAAATCAAAGGTGAAAACCAAGTTAAAGCAACTGCATGAATTTTTTTATAAAAATTTCAGGCTTATTTTAATGCCCTGTGGCATTAAAAAGTTTTTAACAAGAGTTATCAGAAGAATTACCGCACAGAGATATCTGGCTTGTGGCAGCTAAGTGTTCATAGCAACGTCACTTTTTAATATTTTAGTGTCGGCTCTTTCTGTATCATTGTGAAGCAAAATTCAACCATCGTTGGATTATTCACCAAGCAAAAGCTGGGTTACGACCATCGTGGGACAGATAATTGTTACCCTAATAATAATTCGTTGTTACAATTATATTCCTGCTTAGTACGAGGCAAACCGCAGTCACGAACCTCATGCAACGTTCTTTGGATTATGCCTAAACCTATTAGGTTATAGCTAAGCTAGTCTGCACTAAAATGGAGCATCAATTACATTGTCAGGCATGAACTATTAACCAGATTTGTAAGTTAACCAACATTTTGATACTCTATGGTTAAATTAATGCCTTTGAAAATACCTAATCACATACACCTTTAAGTTATTAGCATTAAGAGGGTTAGATGCAATTAAAGTACTCTTCATAAATATTATGTTACAATACTGGGGTCTTCTGTCAAAAATGTTCTAAAGCATTTTTTGTGTCCAGTGTAATGAAAGTTAAGGAATCAAGAAGCACTTTTAAGGAACAACGAAATATGATATTAAATATGAAATATGACACAAGTATTTATATAGGTTAAAAAACTAAAAGGCAACAGACCTAGATTTCGTCGCCCAGTATTATACTTTCGTAACTACCAAAAATCCGATTTTCAGTTTTCCCATTGGATCAACATAACTGTTTCTGCTCTTTTCAAGCAGAAATGCGTTTTGTTCTGAAGAATAATAGTTTTAGAGTTACAGAGGTTTAATTTGTTGCAAGTCCATGGTACTTCAAACATTAATTATTGTTTTTTGTGTGTCCTTTTTTGGTGATACCATACGTGATACGGCAAAATCGAAAACTAAAATATATTTTAAAATGTTCTAAATCCGATTTGATTAATTTATGGTCGTAAATCGCAATGTTTAGTTTCAACTATTTTTTGTTGTAAGTCATATATATAATGAATTATATTTCATTATTTTATCACGTGATCCAAAAATATATAAAGAAAAATTAAATTTTTGCTTAGTGTTTCAAAAATACTAGTTTACAACTTGACCGGCTTTTGTAACATAAAGAGGAAACGACTTGTGCAACATATCATGAGCTGGTTAAAGGACAAGCGGGGAATGATATTACTGAATCCCTAATTAGCAAATTAGAGCGGTTAGTAATGGGTAATCCAGATGGAATCAAAAATTATAATGTGGATTGATTATTACATACCATAAAACAGGAATGGCTAAACTTCAGTGGAACTTGTCCAAAAAGTACAAAATGTGTTCAGAAATTGTCTGCACAAACCGTTAAGTTCTCCAAATGTATCATTAGATATCTACCAAATAAGGCAGAAAGACTAATTATAACACTGCTTCAATAATTTTCGTATTTTCATCATACAGTCATTGGGTGCTTTGAAATCCGCCATCATAGATACCACTACGTATCGGTATCATATTTCATTATACATGTTGCCAACATAAAATAAGCCGATTTTCATCACTATATAAATGTTCGCCACGTAATGTATCAATATACAAACACCGATTGAAAAAATGACATTTAACTCAACAGTTTTATCGAATATATCGGTTGCATTCAGTCTCAAACTCAACATGTTTATTTTACTTAACATATTGCCAACAGTTGGCGGATTTGACACAAGAAAAACTGTAGCCCAACATTATTCTCGTAAATAAAATATTTAATGATAAATCCGAAATATTAAGGCAAATTGAACAGGCTCAACAACTAAAGTAAACACAATACAATAATTATTACAATAATATATTTCCGGCCTAACAAACCCATTTTATTCGCCATCGGACTTCTAAAAAGTATCTATAGAGTATGAGGCACATTTAGCAAGTGCGATATTTACAAAATACAAAGATACTTAGTACAGTCTGAGGAATAAAAAACGAAAATCTAACAACAAATCAGAAAAACATTCATGGAGCAACTAAACTGGCCTACAATCCTAAAGAAACGGATAAAATTGTTGCAGAAAAGTTTCAACACCGCCTTGCAGAATATTCTTAGTATATAATTCGTAGGCACTACGCTACAAAGTTCAAAATTTCATTACAGATGTCTGGCAAGCAATTCATGTTTCTTGAACACACAAAAGTGCTAGAAAAATTAAACCCACATTGAAAGAAAAAACATTCTTTTTAAATAAATCATCCAGGTGAGTAGTAACAGTTTCTACGAACGGCTAGCATCAAGCAACATTTTTATTTACTTGGAATCTAATAAAGGCAGTGTGTTGATTTTGAGAAAGCAGTGAAATTAATTTATGTAAAGGGAAATTGAATTCCAGTCAAATTCTTTACAAAAAATTGTTGAAAGAAGACCCAGTCAATAACTTGGAATCTATATTGTTAAAATTTAAGAAGTAACCAATAGGTACGATAGTTATTACTTTTAAACAAAACATAAAATTAAAAATATGTTGGACCAGCTCTATTTCTTTAACTTTTTGCAGATATTTCTACTACAGGAATATCTGTTTCCAAAAAAGGAATAATCCAGTAATAACCCAAAAAAAATATACAGACTGAGAAGGTTTCAAAGTACACCTCAAACAAAGAATACTTTTGAAAATTCCGTGAAAAACTATGGACCAACTGGACATAGAAGTAGAAAAGTTCATTATGGATATTCAACAATCAGTATGAGAAGTATTCCATACTAGTATGAGAAGTAATAAAATTAAACCTAAAAAAAACTATCCCATAGATATTAGAAATTTCCTTAGGGATAAGCGCAAATCCAGAAAAAGGAGCACCGAACTAGCAGTTAATTTCTACTTAAGTTGTTCGCTCTGGTACTGAAACTCTGAAAAGGCCAATAATGCCAATTCATTCTATTAGGAAAATGGATGGAACACGAGCAAGGAAAAACAAAAAAAAAAAGCTGAAAGATTTGTTAATCAAATTGAAAATATATTTCAACCTCTTGAATGTCAATTACACGAAACATTGGATGAAAATATAAAACAAATTATCGAAGGTGTCACACCTACATCGCGTACTAAAGTAGAAAACGAAATTAAAAACAATTAAAACTTAAAGAAAGCATCATGGCTGAATCTGATTCTCGGAGAAATAATTAAGCAGCTACCGATAAATTTAACTTATATCATGAACACTGCATTCAAGTTGAAATATGTGGCTGAGGTTATCATGATTCCTAAACCAGGGAACTGCCATGTCTAAAAACATCATATATGCCTATACCTTTGCTGCCGATAATATCTAAACTCTTTGAAAAGTTACTATTAAAAAGACTCAAATTAATAATTGAAAAAAATTACCTAATTCCGAATCACCAATTTGGTTTCAGCAGTGGATCAAGTGAAAGGACATTAGCAGAAAAAAAAGTTGGTTTCGCCATATTCCTTGATGTAAGCAGGCCTTTGGTCAAGTTTGGCACAGTGGTTTAATCTTTAAACTCAAATTAATCCTCAAATTATTTCTTGTCTTAAGCAAGGAGATGAATATTCTAAGCGTAATAGGGATATTCTTAATAAGAGTAGAAGTTCCACTTAAAGTGTACTTGAGCTACTACTTGATTTACTATACACCTAACACGTTCCAAGCCCACAAACCAACATGACAGCCACTTTCGCCAATGACAAAGCTATTATGGCAGAAAGTGTTAATAACTCAGATACAACAGATAAATTACAAACCGCCGTAGAGCAAGTACATAACTGGACAAATCGCGCATAAAATTAAATGAAACTAAATATGTATGCACACATCGATTTTACAAGTATTACCACATGAAAACACTACCAAATATTTTGGTATGCCATAAGATGCTAAGCTTCGCTGGAAAGCTCATTTAAAAAAGAAAAGAGCAAAGAAAAGACCAATACATAAAATGTATTGGTTACTGGAAAGAAACTCTAACCTATCAATCTCAAATAAGCTTCTGCTTAATAAGCAAATATTTAAGCCCATTTGGACTTATGGTGTCAAGCTGTGGGGATGTACCAAGCAGAGCAACATGAATATTATTCAACGATTTCCAAATAAAGTGCTTAGAAACACCTTCAATGTCACCAGGCACGGACTCCAACACATCAACTTTTACTGTGTCTTCATTGGCTTGGCAATGGATGTCAATGCCATGGTGGTGCTTTAATGAACGGCGTTAAGAAGAGTACAGTTTGCACTATAGTTAGCCGCGTTTGTGATTCAATAGTGGGCATCTTACTTTTAAAAGTTGTATGTTGACCGGAAAACGTGGCGGAAATTGTCCCAATTTTTATATAAAAAGAGGATTTCCAAATGTTTGTGGATGTGTTAATGGAACAATAACCAATATTGATGCACCATCAAATAACGAAGATATGTTTGTCGATAGACACGGAAATCATTCCCTTAATGTAATGATGATATGCGGACCAAACAGTTTATTTTATTCCATCAATTAGCCCGGAAGCGTGCATGATTCTCGAGTTTTAAGCGTATCCAATATTTTGCAAGTAAATAATTTAAAAGAAACTTGAAGGAGATCTTATTTGTATCGACTTTTTGTATTTCAAGATTTGAAAGTGGTTGGAGACCCTGTGAGGGAGCAGTTATTTTAGGAGATAGTGCTTATCCACTTAAAAATTGGTTGATTTCAACTATAAATAAAAATTTCAGAAGATATCGTTGTCCAGAATTTTAATATAGCACACAAAAAAACTCATCGTCCCGTTGAAGATATTTTTAAGATTTTAAAAGAAAAGTTCCCTTGTCTGAATTCCCTTGAATTATTTAAGACTCAATCCTAGCAGCTAAAATTGTTATATCTTGTTTAACCTTACACAATATTGCTTGCACGATAGCTCGAGAACATATAAGGGCAGATTTATTGATGTTTGATGGTACTTAAGTAACACCAAACAATAATAATTTATTTTTGTAAATGGAAGCTCAAAACCAAATGAATCAGAGTGCGATCGAAAAACTAAATAATATTTTAAGTTTTTTCAAATAAACTACATAATTTTAATTTATAATAAAATTTTTAAATACAATTTTTCTATGATCTCAACCAAAATGTCAGAACTTATATCAGTTGGGTTTTCTGGATATTCTATTCCTAAATATAGTTCGGGCACTAACTTTCATGTCAGTTCTGACGAAGGTAAATTAAGTTTGAGACATTGATAATGCCGATGGTAAATTTTTACTTTTAAAAGCATGACTTTTAATTAGAGATCCTAATTTTGAATGCCCCGATTTGAACGTTTCTTATTTGTCACTGGTATAGCATTAATTGTTTCACTAATTGATTCTTTTGATTTTGTCGAGCTACCTGGCTCACTCTTTGAACCGGTTTTATGAGCGCTATCTCGTTTTGCACATATATATATATATATATATATATATATATATATATATATATATATATATATATATATATATATATATATATATATATATAATATATATATATATATATATATATATATATATATATATATATATATATATATATATAATAATAATATATATATATATATATATAAATATATATATATATATATATATATATATATATATATATATATATATATATATATATATATATATATATATATATATATATTAATATAAAATGAATTCGTAAATCATAATATAAATGTATAAATATAATATTTTTACCAAAGTTCTGCTTTTCCACAAGCCAAAGAGAAAATCTCTAGCATACTTCTAGCCTTTGTCGCCCGATGCTAATTGCAAGGAATGAGCGACACCTATAATACTTCTTTCCATGCTGCCTCTTTTTGCTGCTTAGTAGTAACATTATTTGTGAAACTACCAAAACGAACATTTTTCTGTTTTATTTCTTCCAACGATGTAAATTTTTAGCACTGCGTTTACTCATGTTAGATGTTTCACCGTAATTTATCGAATAATAAACAATCAATCACATAATATGTAATTCTGTATCTCAAAACAAGTGAATGATAGAAAAAAATCAAATAATATTAAACTTTGTTTTTATTCATTTGTTAGGTATTATAATCAATCGAATAAAATATATTTCATCTAGTTGGCCCTTAAAAAAAACACACTAACGTTTTAAGAATATATTTCTTTTGAACTCTAAAGCAAATTTGCTAAATGTGTTATTGTAAAAAAATAATTTTCACTTAGCAAATAATATTGATTACAAAGAGAGTTTTTCAAAGCTTGATTACTATTTAATGAGATATGATAATTTAAATCTCTTGGACGTTTGATATGGAATTTTTATAAAATATCATTATTTTCTTTTTATGGAACTAAATACTTGAACTTTTCAAAAAAATTTTGAAAAGTGATAAGTGCTAAATTGCAAAATACGTTGGTAAAATAGGCCCCAGGTTGTAATTTTCTAACAAAATTTCTCTTGGACTTGGTTGATTAGTCTTTGAAAAATCGTTGGACTATTACTGAAATAAATCGTAATTCGTTTGATTTGCAAAAATCGATTAGGCCTCAGGCAAAAAATCGATGATGGGGGTCATGAATCTTGTGCCCTATAAAACAGGGATTTAATAGTATAAACTCTACTAAAATCTAAACTGGATACCCAACAAAATTATCACTCATTGCAACAAAAACTTAACGTTTCTCAAACTTCTGAAGATAAACTTGCATTGCAAGTCGAATATGTTTTATAATTCAACTTTAAATAAAAATCATGTTTAAATCTTGAATATAAATTTTTTGGAAATCATTCTCATGGACACTTTATCTTATGTAAAAGCTTTTATTTCTAAATACCCATATTAATGTACTTTAACAAACAGTTTCGATTGTTATCTCGTAACGGTCATATATATTTATATAAATAAGATCCTTCCATCACGCCACTCAATAATAAAACAAAAGTTTTATACATCGAAGCTCAACACAATTTTACAAAAACTCATATATTATTCAAATCATGGAAAAAGAGCAAAACAGCTTCTTATGGAACAAACTCAAAAGCAAACTTTCGTATAAAGCACACGTAAGGAAAATATTTCTATATTTCTATATATATATATATATATAAATATATATATATATATATATATATATATATATATATATATATATATATATATATATATATATATATATATATATATATATATATAAATCGATCCCGTTTGATGGGTTGTATGCTCGTGTGAATTTCTTTCGTTATCAATTTTACTAAATTGATTGTTTGCAAATGATAAAATTTTTCCGTATCGTGTATTTTCTCGTCTATAAGATTTATTTATATTTTCCAATTTTCCATAAGAAAATTGGTACGAAAGAAAAAAAAACGAAAATTCAATCGCATATTCACACGTAAGATAGATCTTTAAAAAAATTCACAAAAATAGAAAAAAAAAAATTTAACTATTGAAATGTTGAGTGTGAAAAGTCAATCGATGAAAGATTTTTTTTTTTAAATATACTCGACATTTTTGATAAATGACCTGTATCGAAGGATGTACAGCACATAAAATGAATTAGATGATTATAACTTTCTTTTGTATTTTATATACAAGTGATAAAGTGATTTACATCCCAGAAATTGGTTCGAATGATAAAATTGTAAAATTGATCAATCATAACCACAATCAATTTATGTAACACGTTGATAAAAAGAATAAAATCAGATCAATTAACTTTATAAAATTTAAAAAAAAAATTTTAATGATTTTTTGATTTCAATTTATGATAAATTAAAATAACTTTAAACAAATTAATTACCTCGACACAACAACAACAGTAAAAATTGTATAGAAATACAAAATCATCCTCTACATACATATATACATATATTTACAATGTTATGCTTCTGGCGTATATGTATCTAAATCAACATTAGATTTTAAAACCTAAATTCGCATTAGGTATGAGAGATATGTGCACATCAAAAACAATAAATTAAAATTTATTTTGATTTATTGAAATCCATTAAAATTTTCCAACCTCGTTCCTGTCGAAAACCCTTTTTAAACATAATTCGTTGAACACCAACAAAATAATTTTTTTTTTTTTTTTAGAAAATCATTTAAATGTAAATTGATACCCTCATTTTTGAAAAATTTACATTATTAATAAAAACAATAACGCAGCATCGAAACCAAATATACATAAAAGTCCATCATATTAAAAGCACAAAACCATGATCATAATACCATGAATTAAAAGCATATATACACATAATACATATAGAGGGATGATAATCGTTGGTTTATAAAATTAATGATGATTATGATGATATGCGATAACAAATTTGTATACAAAAATTTTTAATGTATCGTGCAACGTTGAGGTAGAGGAGAGCTAGGTGGTTAACGTACATGGTTTTACAAATTTATTTTTGGTACCAATCAAAATAATTTTCAATTAAATAATAATTCTAAAGTAAATATAAATAAATCAAAGTAAATCTCGTTCGTAATCATAAAATTATAAATCAACAAATTAAAAAAAAATAAAAATTAAAATCATAAAATCTTAATCCTTAAATAAACTAATTTAAAGGAAAAATTCTATTTATTCATACTACAAAATACAATTTTTTATTATTACTTTTCTAATTAGAACAAACATATTTTCTTATTTATAAATATATACACATTTTTAATATTTATATACTTTTTATTTTTTTTTATTTTTTTGCTTTAAATAAATAATTAATATTGCCGTGTGTATAATTTATTTTTATGTTTTGTGATTTACGTTTTAAAACATAATATGTTGTATGAAACTGATTAACCCTCGAAATGATAGGCTCTATACCATGATAATATTTTATGTATAGGGTGATTCAACTAGAACAATGCTAGTAAAGTAGCCACAAATTACATATTTTTACAAATATTTCGTTCGTTTAGTTCGTTTAGTTACTTGAATCATTGATTAACGCTAAAATTAAATATGAAAGTTGTTTCGTTAAGTTTTACTTCTTGCCCAGCTCCAATAAAATTTGGTTACTAAATGGTATTTTCTCTACCATTAAATAAATATCCTAGAAAGGTATAAAGTGATTCGGATTCATAATTCGTTAATTTGCTTTCAAAAACTTGTAAGATGCATTTTTATAATAGGTTTCGTTAAATACTCGTTAAGTTATATAATTAGTTTGTGTGACAAGTTTTTGAATATCATTATAATAAAAAAAAAACATATTATTCGATCGTTCGTTAAACTTAAAAAGTTTCGTCAAGTTAACTTAACGAAAATGTGTTTTTTGAAAGTAAACAAACTAAATGGTTTAAATAAATTACTAATGATATATATATATATATATATATATATATATATATATATATATATATATATATATATATATATATACATATATATATATATATATATATATATATATATATATATATATATATATATATATATATATATATGTATATATATATATATATATATATATATATATATATATATATATATATATATATATATATATATTTATATATATATATATATATATATATATATATATATATATATATATATATATATATATATATATTACCTTTGATTCAATCATTGTTTAAATTGCTAATTTTCTATAAGTTTTTTTCGTTAAGTTCTTTTTTGGCTTTTTATCCAAACAAAATTGGTTTTATAGATATTAATATCACATCGGTCTTTAAATTCTTTTGATCAATAATTACATTTTAAAAACTTTTAATATTTCGTTAAATGCCCGTTAATTTTTTTTCAGTACATTTAAAAAAAATTTATTTGTCACTTTTCAAAAATGTTATATTGTCAAAAAAGAAAAATATTTCTTTATGGCTCGTTTCTTTATGAATCGTTAACTTATGGATCATGAATGCGTTACAAACGTTAATTTTGCATTTATTTAATATTTTTGAAGCTTTAGTAGAAAGAACTCATTGTCGAATTTACTCAGCTGAATTTTTAAGCTATAAAATACTGAAATTTGAGTCTATTTACCCCGCAAAATATTTAAAAAAACATTTAACAACCTTGCACTTAAATTAAATGTTCAATACACATTTTCCTCTGCTTAACTAAATCTAGAAGATTAAGGTTTAAAATTGAATTTAAAGTTCTTGATCATGGACAAATTTTAGACCACAACGATATATTTAAATGTTTGCGTTAAATTTCGTCAGTTCTTCCTACAATTTACGCAATAATTGTCTAAAGTCAAAGAAACACTTTACTTATTTATAATGGAAAGTCTGGCATAAGTGGATTAAAATAATTTGATGTAAACATTTTCAATTTTATAGATTTTTTGAAATTTCCACCAATCAACATTTAAAATATCATATTTATATATAAAATTTTAATAAAAGCTCTATACATTTTAATAACGATACCAGGAATGACAATTCCTGAGAAAGGAGCTTTTCGAAATTAAAAACTATTAAATTCGATCTCAGAACTACTTTGTCAAAAATTAATAGGGTTTGCAACATTATCAATACAGTACCTTAATATATGATTTTTCTTAAATATAGGCACGTAGAACTAATTTTATGTAAAATTAGAGGTTTTGAAATTCTATATTTTTTATTTTTAAATATAATTTTTTTAGATTTACAAATGCAGCCCTGACTTATGAGGCATTAGTCACAATCAGTTATTCAATTTGCTAGTAGAATTATTGTATAATTTGAATTAGTTATAAGGATTATGTCTCAGTAAAAAATACAGTAAAAACAAGCAGTAAAAAAACGAATTGAAAATGCTACCTCCTAAGTAATATGAGAACAAATTTTTTTGGGCGTCATTAGTGAAAATTACATCAAGTGAAAAATAGTGTAGTGTCGACCTTTAGACTTTTGCAACTGGTAGGGTTTATTATGAAACCAGGTTTGTGACACTTAAGACATATTTTCTTATTCTTTTATTACAATCTGAAAGACAAGCTAGTTTAGAAAATAGTATTCCTCGCAAGGCAACTCCATGGTTAAGTTTACACTCCCTCTCGTCACGATGTCATCCTTTAAAGTGCGAAGGTATAGAAAATCGTGCATATTTGGTGGCTTTCAGAAGTTTTATTAATTCGAAGAAAAGACGCGATCCAAATTGCGTTTATTTGTCTGTCGTGACTATAAAAGAAACATTTTATTTTAAGACGGTTACTGAACAAAGTTTTTGCCACTGTTAGAACAGAAATAACACGAATAGGGTAGAATTCTGGTCATTTCGTAAATCTATCAATTATATCGTCATCCAATATAGAAAACCTTGTTTCAACGCGTGAGGTTAATATAAATGGAAATTGTATTGACAATTCCATGACCAACTATAAGCTAGCTTTTTGGAGTCAGGATAGTATATCTGCCGCTATTTCATCTTTCGCCTTGACGTCTCTAATATTGGTGATAAATTGGGAAACAAAGTCAAGATGACGTAACTGTGAAAGACTTCACTCAGTTTTTGATGATATTGAAAGCTCGACCATCTAAGAAAGGTCAAAAGTATTTTAGTGCTAAATAAATCGCCTAAAGCTCCTTATCAAATGTTGAATTTTATTCCTTAGTCTTGCTATACAGGAGGTTTCGGACGTCAACCTTTACTCAGCATCTATTTTTGGGATGGACCAAAAAGCGTTGTTCGAATCAACTCTATTTTTGCTCTTTCGAAATTCTCTTGGTATATATTATCACCCCAAGTGAAACTTATATGAACCGTTGAACATAAGGGTTAATCTGACTTGCGGTTTAATAAATCAAGCTGGGTCACCTAAACACATATTTGGATGAATTTATGTTTAGTCCTGTTAGACGACGAAATAATTAATCGAAGTCTTATAATTGATTCTTTCGAGTACATCTAACAATCAGGAGATTGTCTATATAAATAGCCTGCAAACCCGGTTCACCAACCTTTGGAAGGTTTGCACTGCAATACGCGTATATTACAAATGATATTTTCATGAGCTCAAACAGGCTAAATAGTATCGTGGTGGCACAAACAGACCAATTGGAGGGAGGTGTATTCGAAGAACGGTATATAATAGAGAAATCGACCCCGTATCGATGAGAAATCGTAAATTGGTTGATTGGACTTAGATAAATAAGCGGCGTTGTGACCGCTTATTTATCTAAGACCCATAAACGGCCACTTTAGCAACTAAGTCGGTTATTCTTTTTATTAGTGTCTTGAAATTTTCCTGATAAGTACAACTATCAGAGCATCTGGTGGCTAGGTTGCCAAAACTTCGATGATACCAATAAATCCAGTTGATATTACGATATTAACTACGGTTGAATTGACGGTCATTTCTGAAACCTTTCGAATGAGATCTTGATCTCTCTTAAAAACTATTCTGACCAGAACTTGAATAACTTATTTCATAGATTTCACGTTTCAAATCGTAGAATTCTTTCATTATTTTTATCTCGCTCATTTCTCATATTGAATCTTTTAAGATAGATTAGACTAAATTCACAACAGGTTTGTAGCTCCTAAAATCAAAAATGTTGTCGAGGTGTTGATTTGGATGGTGGATAACACAATTGAATTTAAAACTGCCAAAATTTGATCAGCCAGAGTGAGTTTTTCGGGTAAATTCAAGTTGTTTGCGGCGACTGTAAGCATATTTATACTTCCAGGTAAACAACGAACCAAAAGTTTTCAAAACAACTTTCGCTCGAATTTGTCGACTGGATTGGTAAAAGTAACAATGAATCGATAAAACTCTGATGGTTTCATATCTCCCATATCAGCGTTTAAAAAAGCTTATTGGTTGGTCGAGGAGTACAGTGGTTAGTCGATAAATAAAGGAGCAAGTGTGTGACGTGGTTTCTATCAAATTTGTCAAAATTGTCGATTAACAGTATGTTGATAGTTCTATTCAACTATGGACTTGGTTTTCTCTGGAATGGTATTGTTTGGCTCGATGAACTAATTTAGTGTCTTCAGAGAATTTTCAACATCTTTTACTATAGAACATAATATATATATGAATAATAAACATATTCAGCGTTTAATTCTTTTGATTAATTATTATTACCGATGCCTACCTAAACTTGATGAAATTTTAGCCTCAATTTACTGTTATTAAGCGGTGCTTAATACTGAGTCCAAGAATCCGAAGAATTTTACTTAGCCTGCAATGCAATTTACCATTTTGATATAGCTTAAGAATGAGTTGGCAAATATCGCATTATTTACACATCTACTGAACGATGGTAATTTCATTATTACTTGGTATTACTGAAGCATTATTTGGTAAAAAACTCTCAGTTGCTAAAAATTAAGTACTCAGCATTTGAGAAAAAATTATTGGTAATTTATTCAACCATTAAATATATTGGATATATTATCAAAGAACGGAATATCACTATTTATGCCGACCCTGAGTGGAATCTCAAGCAATTTAGAGACTAGGAGTTTAAGCCAGTTTACGACAGACATTCAACACACTCGTGCAAGGTAAAGATAATGTGAACACTGATATTTTTGCAAGGGTACTTACGTCCATAATTGACGATATTTCTAGCCTTGTATAGGATCTTAAAGGAAGGAATATCCACACATTTTGTTAACTCGTGTCGGTTTGATTTACTCGTTGGCCTGTAACACACTGCATGACTGGTTTGTGTGCTGCAACCAGCGCACTCACTTTTCAAGCTTTTTAATAAGCTGTCCAAGCTGTTAGCTCTTTAGCTGTTATAGGACACACACTATTTCATATCACCCTCAAGTAAGCGGCATGATTAAATTGTTTTATTTACCGGCAATTGAAGCCCCACTAATGGCCAGAGGAAATACTATATATTGGTTTTAGAAAGTTTCTATTATTTTACTTGCCATTAGAGCAACAGCGAAAGAGGCCTAACGACTAAACTTTTTGGTTAACCCTATCTTGTTTATTTTCATTAATTTGGGTTAGAGTTAGGTTTTAGCATAAGTCTTTGATAAGTTATGAAAAAAAAACTAGAACTAGAAAATAATATTATAAAATATTTCTATCATATTCCAAAATATTGTCTTAACTCGGTTGCCTTTCAGGGACAATATTAAGATTAATTTTATTCAGGAACGAAAGTATAAGTAGGAGTACCAAAACGTAGTATCCTTAGGCCAATTTTATATATTCTATATACAAGAAATCTGTGAATACTGCACAAAGTTACATTTGCTTATACGCCATTTTAGCAGTTGGTACAATGTGAAACAAGCAACAAGCAAATTGCAAACTATCATTAACATAATGGCTAACTGAACACAGAGATGACAAATCCTGCAAATGGAGTTTAACGCTAAGTTTAAGTGGAAAGAAAATGTCAAAAAAATGGTTCAAATTTATGGTTGGCCTAAGCACGTTTACCATATACAAGCTTAGGGGACGATAGTCCCATCAGTTATAGAATCACACTTTTAGATGAAGATCGAATGGTATATTAAATAATGACGAAATCCCAATCGAAATTAATGACATATCAGTTAAATAAAAACCATTTGGGGTCACCGTTGGCTACGTGCTGGGTGCAATGTATTGAGACAGTTCAAATGTAACATCGTTCTCATAATATTTGGCACTAAAGACATGTAAACTCGACTTGCTCTGCACATTAGTGCTAGATGAACCCTATTTTGCGACAATCCTTCATTTTGCAAACAGTTTTCGTAAATAATTGAATATTTACAATTTGTAAAATTTTAACCGAAAAATATTTAATGGACTACAACTATTAAAATCTAGCCTAATTATGGAAATGAAAATGATTTAAGTTTTAAAATAGAAATGGACAAAAAACATGACTACCGAATAGTCTACACCGGCTAACGTGCATCAAAAATGTATTATTATTAATTAAATTCGTAATCTCTAATGCAATCACCCTTTAAAAGTTATACTCAAAATTCAACCCATATACGATAGGGTTAATAAAAATATATATTTGCATCAACATAAATCAACCCTTATACATAATTTTTTTTTTAAATTTTTTTTTATGTATATATGGTATGTAGCTTTTATAATTTTATGGTATGTTTACACAAACAACAATTAAAAATTGTTAAAAATTAAAAATAAATAGATTATGCGTACATTTAGTGTATGAAGAAGATAATTTATTATTATTTTTTAAATTAAAAATTTATTTTTTTTTATTTGAACATAATTAGAAGTAATTGAGCTTTTATACTTTTATATGTTGTTTACGTAATATTAGTTTGGTTTTTAATGCGGTTTTTCGATGAAAAATAAATTATGGTAAAGTAGATCTCTCGAGAGATAGAGTAATAGAATTGTCAAATGGATTCTTTAAAAAAATTTGTATTTGTTAAATTGAATAATTTGTGTGGTTCTCTAATTTTGGAATAGTACTCTGATAGCCACTAATAATTTAATTAAAATATTAACTCTCTTTTACCTGCAAAGTGAATCGTAAAAAAGACTTTTTTAATACAGGTGTAGGAGCAACTCATAATAGCTCATCGGGCTTTGGTAGAAAGTCTTTTAATTCTACAAAAAATTGCCAATGCTGTACTACCTACTTGCTATAATTCAAATACTTAGTAGTTTTAGCATACTGAGCCCGATTTCTAAGGTAGAATTTTATACAATTGATCGTCTTATTAATCACGCTTAAACTTTAAAGCATGGTCAACTGCATCGAAAGGTTTTAATATGTCAATTATTATTATTATATATATATATATATATATATATATATATATATATATATATATATATATATATATATATATATATATATATATATATATATATATATATATATATATATATATATATATATATATATATATATATATATATATATATATATATATCAATTTTAATCAATAACAATCAATTACCTTTACTGAACACACTGAGCTTGATATGCAATAGCTGACAGGATTTACAGAACTAGATTTAAAATTAATGTTTTATTACCAAAACTTATTATGCTTCTAATCTCATTTTACCAGCCAGACTGTTCATATGATGAACGAAATGCTTAAGAAACGTAATTTAAAACTTTAGACACGAAAATTCAACAAAACTTTTTACTTAAATATAAAACTAACTTAATTAAAATAATTTAATATAATTACAAATTTTATAAATTCTTATATATTACATTTTTGCGACTAAACTCTATTAAATTTAGGTATAGGTATTTTATACCAAAAAAATAAAAAAAAAATAAATAAAAAATTCAATAAATTTCTTATCCGTCACAACCTATATCTCATTTCGTTTCAGAGTACCAAAAAATAAAAAAAAACATACGTACATCTTACATAAAAAAGAAACTGATCATTAATTTTATGTTTCATCAAACTTTAACAAAATGAAAATTAATTTTCCATTTTAATTAACAGTTTTTCTTCCATTTTATCATTCGCTTATAACATGTACACTGCGGATGGTATTTTTCTGCTTTCGTTTTTTTCGGGAGTTATAAATTTAATTGTTTTAAGACAAGAAACATAAAAATTAAAAAAAATAAATCCAAAACTTGTCTTGATTAATTTAGAAATTTTATATCCTACGACTATATGTACGGCATGAAAAAAAGGAAAAAGAAAATTTTCCGGAAAAGAAATTAAAAACAAAAAAGCTGTACAAATTCGATTTTAAACTTGTCGAAAATACCTCAGACTTTCGTCTTCTATATAGTTATTACTGTATATACAGTTTTATCACCTAAAAGTCAAAATGGAATATATATGGATATAAAGTATGATCTGTAGAATATCGAACAACGGGAGATATTGTTAAGCGTTGGATCTGATGTTGCTATTTGATGCAGGTGAATAAATCAACAACTGCCAAACTTTCTTAAGCAATTTGAATCAGGGAGCGGATAAATTGAAAATTTAATTTATAAAAATGTTCGTAATGACTTGAATATGCCCTCCTCAAAGCATGAATTTTATAATCGGTGACGCATAAGAAAGTTTTCGTTTAGTTTACTCAGGGGAGACACAGTTTAGTGGGAATTATAGGATGTGGCTTTCTATCCGAGACTTATATATTAACGCCGTTCATGACCATCCAAACCTAAAGGGTTTGCAGAAACTGTAACAATTAAAAGGCCTGCTACAAGGTGAGGCTGGAGGATTGATTCGATGCAGCTTGGCGGAAAATATTTGATTAGTACGGAAAGCTCAAACCAAATGTAGCAACGCTACATATACAAACATTTCAATTCAAACATTTCTAGATCAGAAGTTTGTAATCAACAAAGTCAGAAGATACTCTTCATCGACTAGAAACAGCGCTAAAGCAAACCTAATTGGTATCAAAAGATCTTCGGAATAGATTAGGACCATTTATTCAGATTAGAACCACGGTTGTAATAAATATAAGATTACGCAGTGGCGAATATGTAAAGGAGCTTGCGATTGAGGATCACAATGTGCTTTAGTGATTGGGTCCTTAATAACTCGTCGAATTCTGGGACAAAGTAAATCTGACATTTGGATTGTTGGGTTTTTGTCATCAAATGTGGGAGCCATGAGAGGAATCACGACATTAGTAAATATTTGATCCGAGTTATTCCATCAATTTACCGTCTCAGATCATTAAATATATTTTGTAAAAGTTACATGAGTCTACGCCTTGCATTGATGGTTATAAACACCTAAAAGAATTTGACCTCCCTGATCCATCATTTAATGTAACCAGTCCTGTTGATATTTTAATAGGTGCTGAACATTTTGTTTGAAATCAAATGATAAATTTTTCTGCCTTATTGACGTTGTGGCAATCGAGGCTATTGGGAGTTTGAATGAGAGGACATGGAATTTATGAACGAGTGAAAAGAATCAATGAGTACAGCGAAGATGCGTGTAAAATGCGTGCAATTCAAAAATTATTGATTACATATCTAGGACACGCAATTGTCATCAGAAGCCAATGTTGAATTTTCAACAGTCTACAAGGGCTTACAAATTTAAATCGAATCGAAATTGAAAGGTGTTGAATCTAACAGAATTGCAAAAAATGCAACTCCATGCATTCTATGACGCTTTTCAAAAAGCATATGGTACAGTCATATATCTACGAGCAATCAGCACCGATGGCAGAATCACCGCACAAATATTTTAGCAAACTCGGTAAAACTAATAAGGACTAACTTATTTGAGGAAGTACCAATCGAAGTATATGCTTGGTATGACTATCTTACCATAGAATGGTATTGACTATTCAAAATTCGCACACCAAGCATCCTAGACGACACCATCCCTACTTAACAGTGGCGATACTTACCAAGGAAACAGAATCCAGCGGATTTAATTACCAAAGAAGTGCATCCAGGCCGATTAAATCAATCAGAATTATCATGGAAAGGGCCTCCATGAATTGAGCAGGAAGACGAAAATTGGCCAACTGTAATCTAAAAAATTTAGACATCTACGTCATTATTATGCATAAATCTGATCACAAACCAATCTGTAATCGATTAACTAATAAAATCTTGTTTAACTTATGAATCTTGTTTATTTGTATTGCAGTTTGCACGATTAACAAAAAGGCAATCACAAATTAAGTTGTCGAGCCACTACAAATTGAGTAACTAATTTTTGCCGCAAAAGTAATTAGGTGAATAATTCAAAATGAAGGCTTTCGAGACAAACTAACTCAGATTCAACAGAACATATTAAAATCATTAGACATTGTTATGGATACTGATGGTATTCTCAAAGTAGACGGAAGTCTAAAAAAGGTGAAATTCGAGTACAGTTCAAAACATTGGATTATTTTACCAAGCGGTTACCTATAGCAAACTTCTTTTTCATCAAAGAAAAACATCAAAGCATTTTACATGGTGACATTTCAATCGTATTAAAATTTTTCGGCTACAATTCTGGATGTTATAAAACATCATCGATATGTTATAAAAACATTTGTAGCTTGCAATTCTAAGCTGAAGTTATAATCCAAACAATTAACCCATAAAGTTTTAATACAAAATATTCAAATTTGAAATTCGAAGAATTCACTACTATGATAACATAGATTGAAGCAATCATATATTAAAGACAAGACAGCATTTCTAAAAATATGGCAAAACATTCAAAAGCGTGTCCAGTGATTTTGGAAAAGTTGGCTCAACGACTATTTACAAACTTGAACCAACGTACAGATGGCAAAGCAGGGGACCAATCTACTAAATATAGACGGTGTCGTTTTAGTCAGAGAAACATATCTTATCTCCCATAATGACGCATTGCTAAGCTCACTATTTGACAGGTTGTTACATATTTAGCGGAGAAAAGTTTTTTGGCATGTAACATTTTAGTGAGGAATTATAAAAAAAAACGGCCAAGAAACAAACCGAAATTTACGGATAATATGGTCTATCTCAAAACTTCAATGTTAGATCATTTGCCAAAAATACTAATTCATAATCGTCCACGATAGTTCCGAAAACTTAATATGACTATACCAGAAACTCTATATGGTCAACGAAAAAAATAAAGAAAACGAACTAACGGGGTACATAAAACACGTGTTAAATTGTTGAGTGAATAAAAGAACAAAAAAGTTGGAGTGATAAAATCATCTCAAATAGCACAGTTGGTGACTGTATGTCTTTATGGAAGTGCTACCTTTTATTTCATACCACCATATTTTACTTCATACAAAAGTCGTTTCAAGATCATTTCAAGTGTGATGCGCCAACCACTTAAGCGCAGGAGGTGCAGAAAATAAATTAAGATGACGATGAATGATTTTCGTTATTTATAAGTAACCACTTTATTCATCCTCATCAACCATCTTTGCTCAACCACTTTTAAATAACGATGTGTCCGATTTAGAAGTTAACACCAATAACTTGGTGGCGAAGGAAAATATAGTAGTATCATTGATTCCCAACTAATTTCCTCTATAAATGCATCCGCTGAACCAAAGAGTATGTAATCTATTTAAACGACGTCCATTTTATTGACTGGATGGATGCGAAATAAATCCCACAAAATTGAATGCTGTTAAACAACAATCTACATATATGGTAGCAGCAAAAAATTCTAATGCGATCTATGTGGCAGTGAACTTCTTTTCTATAGTGCAGTTCCTCTAACCTTTTTTAGGCGAAAAATTGAAAATTGCGCGATAAAAAGAAAATGCAAATATATCACTATATAAAATTCAAATTCAAAAGCATGAGACTCGGAAATTACAAAACAAAATGATTTTTATTGATTTGCAGAGGTCTTTACAGCAACCCAACAAGAAATCTACTGAAATTGGGTACAGTGTTGAAAATGCAAGTATTGATGACATTTGAAATTGCAGTGGTAAATTCACCTCACAAATGCTTAAATGACCTACGAGCCAACCTTAAACAAATGGTACATCAATAGCCTGTAAAAATCCATCACCATTATTATTATTATCCTAATATCTACCACTTGTTAATTGTTTTACGGATCATACTGTCCACGAACGGAAAATGACAGAACAATTAATTTTTATTTATTTTTTTTTGTCTTTATTTCGAATTCAATTTAAGTTAATTAATAATAGAACATCTTTTAAAAATATATAATGGATCAGTAGGGTGGGAGTACGTAAAACAAGTACAAAATTTATAAAAAATGTTTTAAAGGATTTTGAATGCTGTATAAATTTATTTATCTCAATATTAAATATAAATTCCCATATGGATATGATTTTTTTCTCGTGTAGCATAGATTTAATGGCTTTTGCCAACGTCATATTATGATGTCACACATGGATTAAAAAAATAAAACTAATTTTCTTGCCATATAATTAAATAATTAATCATCATTATAATAATAATAAAAGTAAAATTTATATTATTGTAATAACACTAAAAAAAATGGAATTTATTATTTAATGACATATAATTTTCAATTTTATTAATTTTTACCAGAAAATTAATTACTTTTCATAAAATATATTTCATTATGAAGAAACACCAAAGACTAATAAAACATGTAAGATGGTATAAAAAATATATATATATATATACAGACAGATAATTAGTTATTAATGTCAATTATTGTAGAAATGTTTACTTTCTTATGTACAGGGTGCTCCAGTCACATATAATTTTAGAAATAAATAGCTACTGCAGATGATCCAACGGCGTCCATTTACATGTTTATCATTTTACAAATATTTGTTTTTTTAATTTATGACATTTGAGTCACCCTTTAAATTTACATTTACATATATCTTATGTTTAGTCAAGAAAAATAAGTCATATTATTGTTTTGACAACATAAATTAAATTATTGATTTGATTTTTAATTACTTTTGTTATTTAATTACATTTTTTATTTTTTAAATTTATGAAATTTAATCATGGCAAGTTATAAAATCATTATAATGGTGCATAGTGATTTGATTTTGTATAGTAAAATATTAATGGAATGTGGAATAAAAATAACATTTTTGTGATATTAAATCTGGTAGTGGTAAAGTTTAAGACCGCTTTACTTTTAAATTTTAAAATATTAGTTAAGGAAGTAATTACCTGATCTAAAATGATATACTCAACTATTAACATTTTTTGCTATACATGACAGATCATTCCAATCTATTTTTCTAATTTTTTGCTATACATGATAGCCATCGATAGTGGATAAGTTAGAACTAAAATTATTATGACCAAGGTAAATTCATTAAACCCTGATACGACAGTATTAGCAACCGACCAAAGAAACTTTTTACTGCCACAAGCGTTTACCACGCTAATTAAGTTAAGTGCTATCAATCTCACGGAACTCATCGAACAACCACATAGGTTTTATTATGAAATACAGTAGTATTTACATTTGATTCAAGTGGAGCATATCATCCTTGTCGAGTATTACTATAGACTGTGGCGCACAATCTAATGGAGCATATCATCCTTGTCCAGTAGTACTATAGACTCTGGCGAATAATCTAATTTCATGACAGCTTATATGTGTCAACTGCGACGTATAAAATCGAAAAATTTAATTCTATATAACGTCACCAAAAATTTCCCAAATACTCTAATTTGTAATCAGTTTTTGTAACATTCCAAATATCAAGTTTACATTCCTTGTAAAAATCAATATACTACACTCGATTCGGAGATTTTCTTCCAACTATTATTTGTTGGACAAATCAAACAATCCAACGATATTCCAATTAAAAACTGTTTTCGGTTGGATAGTCGCTGGGATGATCACTGATTTATCAATCAACGCAATAATCATGTTACTGTACATGCAATACAGCAATTAATTCTGACAACAACCACCGACTAAATCAACAGTTTAAGTAATTTTGGCAACTAGAAAAAGTTTCAGAATCCAAACATTTAATACCCAACGAAAAAAGTATGAGAACAATTTCCCAGGTAATTTCAGACGTGACTTCAGTGAGCCATTTCAAGCGACAAGCAACTGTTTACACGTTAAATACGTTATTTTTTGACAAAGGCATTCTTAGGCATTATTTTGGAGGCAGATTATTCAATCAACCAAATATTCAATAAAATCAAAAGCATCAAATGATACTACCATTTGAGCATCTATCAGATTTGGTAGCAAAATATGAACATAAAAATAATCTGCATTGCGGTCTGCATGTTATTAAATCTTTAATTGAACTATTGGCCAATACGAGGAAGAAATCTTGTTGGACAATCACTACACAACTATATTTAATGTTACAAAACAAAACATACTACTATTCAACAATTAATGGTTGATTTACCGTAACAAATAACCGAGCCTACTTGACCATTCATAAACACCGACATAGATTTTTGACGAGGGAAATACTCCAAAATAATTTGTGCTAATGCTATCAAATTTTACTATGCTGCTCGAAGGGAGTTCAAAATCTTCAATGCACTTTAAAAATCAGTCATGAAGTTCGAAATACCATCTCCTCCAGGTTAGGTTAAGAAGGAATCGAATGACACTTCATCCCTCGCAGATCTCTGTATTTTGGCGGCCTGTGGGAGACAGCTATGAAATCATCTAAAGCTTCATCTGAAAAGAACAATGAGAGAAGCATTACTCACATACGAACAGTTCAACACACTTTTACATCATATAGAATCCTTCCTTAATACGAGACCCATCACTGCGATGTTATCCGATCCAAACAATAAAAAATCCACTTACACCGGAATATTTTCTAATTGATGATAATTTAATGGCAATCTCGGAACCTAAATAAACAAGGCATAAAATTAACCACATTTCTAGTTGGCAACGAACTCAGCAAATATATCAACATTTTTGTGAGCGTTGATCAAGGAAACATCTTCATTAACTCCAAGGTCGATGTGTTTTGCTTTTAAAAAAAACTTATTTCAAAGCAATTGTTGTTGTAAATTGAAAAAAATTACCAAACCAATACACTCATGGTTTGCTATTTTTTTTTTAACTACGATAATATATTTTAGTTAAAATAGAGTATGTCGAAATTGATGATTTCGATAATATACATGATTTCGTCTTACCACATGAAAGTGAAGAATATAATGACCAACCAAGGTCAAAAATCTTTGAAAGCACCGAAATTGAAAATAAAATTAAAAAATTTGAAAACAACAACACTATTGAAATTTAAAACCAAAAGACACAACATAAAACCAATTATAGACATGTCAAAATTTAAAACCCACAAAAATTAGACTAGCCTTAGTCTTTAAAGCTAAAAATTTAACTAAAAGCTTTTTAAAAATCGAAAGCAACAATCCAAAAATTACATTTAAAATAAAGTACATTAAACCATACACATTAATTTATGGTTATATCGATTGAAATATTTTTGCACGTAATTTATTTACACCAACAATCGAAATACGAGTATGTGCATCAACAGAAAACTATAAATTTCATATTGATTCTAAACATCATCGGTCAAACACCTTTAACCAAAAAAAAAAAAACATTTATAAACTAAATTTCAAAATCCTGCAGCCATTCAACACCAAAACCTAAAAAGTTTTTATGCCATATCGAAAAATTAAAATTAAACGAAAAAAGCTTATTTTCACCTGAATTCTAAAATAAATATCAAAAATTTATAAATCAACCGCACACACACATATGGTGCTGCTGTTACCGCAATAAATTTAAATTCGCTAAAATCGTATTTTTAAAATTTTATATTCCATTTTGTTACGTTAATTTTCCAATAAAATGAATTATAAGCTTTTGTAAATTTAAAAAAAAATATTGATTTGTATTGTTATTGATCGTAAACACTTGTGTGCTATAACTTATTTTATTGAGGCATTTAAATTACATAATTGACTTTTAAAAACGATGTGAGCTTTTTGACATTATACAGTTTACAAAAAGCTTGAAAGATATTAAGTTTAAAAATTACTTTATAAACTTAAAGTGATGTTGAAACACATCGATCCGGATCAGAAAAATACTTTAAAAATCAACAAAATAAAAATTAGAAATCGTTTATCTATGAAAACTTTAACCAAAATATGGCAGTAGTAAATAAACAGGAAAACTATCAACACCAGGATGAAAGCAATGACTCGTTTCGAAAGAAACCGAAAACAACTTTTAAAAAAGAACCGCCCAATACTAAAACTAAATAAATTCATACCATTAAAAAAATATTCAAGGGTTCTTGAAAAATCCATGTTGATTTACTGTGAGTCAATTAGAATTTATGCTGTGTACCTTAATCGACTAAAGTAACTAAACTAAATTATAACGAGTTAGTTCATGCTATTCGTAGATAGATGGGACTATACACAAAAGTAGCCAAAGTCGCTTACTGTGCCTCATCTTGAAACTAAACTAATCAAAAGTACTATAGTTTATTTAAAGTTTAAAATTATTATAGTTATTTTATAGTTTTGGTCAAAAGTCACCGAAAAGTTAAATCGAAAATTTACTTTTCAACTAACCACCTATGACGCATAGTGAAATCTTGAACAATTTGAAAAGTTTATTTTGAAAAGTCGATTAACGCACACAGCATTATGTTGCAAAAGTACCTTTCAAGCAGCCTGGTAAAATTCTTGGAACATCATACAATACCTTACTTGTACAAATTGTACAACTTGTGCAACAAGTTGTACATTTTGAACAACATGTTGTACAACTTGTACAACTTATACAACATGTTGTACAACTTGTACAACTTGTACAACATGTTGCACAAATTGTACAAGTTGTACAACATGATGCACAAGTTGTACATGTTGTCCATATTGTACAAGTTGTACAACATGTTGTACAAGTTACATTTTGTTGTACATTTTACACAAGTTGTACAAGTTGTACATGTTGTACATGTTGTACAAGTTCTATAAGTTGTACAAGTTGTACAACATATTGTACAAGTTGTACAATATGTACAACATGAACAAATTGTACAACATGTTGTACAACTTGTACAACATGTTGTACAACTTGTACAACTTGTACAACTTGTACAACTTGTACAACTTGTACAACTTGTACAACATGTTACACAACTTGTACAACTTGTACAAAATGTTGTACAAGTTGCACAACATCATGCACATGTTGTACAGCTAGTACCACTTGTACAATTTGTACAACATATTGTACAAATTGTACAAGATGTACAAGATGTACAACATATTGTACAAGTTGTACATAATGTACAGCATGTTGTACAACTTGTACAACTTGTACTACTTGTACAACTTGTACAACTTGTACTATTTGTACAACTTGTACAACTTGTACTACTTGTACAACTTGTACAACTTGTACAACATGTTGTACAACTGTTGTACATGTTGTACAACATGTTGCACAACTTGTACAACTTGTGCAACATGTTGTACAAGTTGTACAACATGTTGCACAAGTTGAACCAGCAACCAAATACATACCAGTTAAAAACATCGAACATCGAATATCGAACATCGAACATCGAACATCGAACATCGAACATCGAACATCGAACATCGAACATCGAACATCGAACATCGAACATCGAACATCGAACATCGAACATCGAACATCGAACATCGAACATCGAACATCGAACATCGAACATCGAACATCGAACATCGAACATCGAACATCGAACATCGAACATCGAACATCGAACATCGAACATCGAACATCGAACATCGAACATCGAACATCGAACATCGAACATCGAACATCGAACATCGAACATCGAACATCGAACATCGAACATCGAACATCGAACATCGAACATCGAACATCGAACATCGAACATCGAACATCGAACATCGAACATCGAACATCGAACATCGAACATCAAACATCGAACATCGAACAACGAACATCCAACATCCAACATCCAACTTGTACAACATGTTGTACAATTTGTACAATATGTACAACTTGTGCAACATGTTGCACAAGTTGTACAACATGTTGCACAAGTTGTACAAGTTGCACAACATATTGTACAAGTTGTACAACATGTTGTACAAATTGTACAAGTTGTACAACATGTTGCACAAGTTGTACAACATGTTGTACAAGTTGTACAAGTTGTTCAAGTAGTACAAGTTGTACAAGTTGTACAAGTTGTACAAGTTGTACAAGTTGTACAAGTTGTACAAGTTGTACAAGTTGTACAAGTTGTACAAGTTGAACAAGTTGTACAAGTTGTACAAGTTGTACAAGTTGTACAAGTTGTACAAGTTGTACAAGTTGTACAAGTTGTACAAGTTGTACAAGTTGTACAAGTTGTACAAGTTGTACAAGTTGTACAAGTTGTACAAGTTGTACAAGTTGTACAAGTTGAACAAGTTGTACAAGTTGTACAAGTTGTACAAGTTGTACAAGTTGAACAAGTTGTACAAGTTGTACAAGTTGTACAAGTTGGATGTTGGATGTTGGATGTTGGATGTTGGATGTTGGATGTTGGATGTTGGATGTTGGATGTTGGATGTTGGATGTTGGATGTTGGATGTTGGATGTTGGATGTTGGATGTTGGATGTTGGATGTTGGATGTTGGATGTTGGATGTTGGATGTTGGATGTTGGATGTTGGATGTTGGATGTTGGATGTTGGATGTTGGATGTTGGATGTTGGATGTTGGATGTTGGATGTTGGATGTTGGATGTTGGATGTTGGATGTTGGATGTTGGTTGTTGGATGTTGGATGTTGGATGTTGGATGTTGGATGTTGGATGTTGGATGTTGGATGTTGGATGTTGGATGTTGGATGTTGGATGTTGGATGTTGGATGTTGGATGTTGGATGTTGGATGTTGGATGTTGGATGTTGGATGTTGGATGTTGGATGTTGGATGTTGGATGTTGGATGTTGGATGTTGGATGTTGGATGTTGGATGTTGGATGTTGGATGTTGGATGTTGGATGTTGGATGTTGGATGTTGGATGTTGGATGTTGGATGTTGGATGTTGGATGTTGGATGTTGGATGTTGGATGTTGGATGTTGGATGTTGGATGTTGGATGTTGGATGTTGGATGTTGGATGTTGGATGTTGGATGTTGGATGTTGGATGTTGGATGTTGGATGTTGGATGTTGGATGTTGGATGTTGGATGATGGATGTTGGATGTTGGATGTTGGATGTTGGATGTTGGATGTTGGATGTTGGATGTTGGATGTTGGATGTTGGATGTGAGATGTTGGATGTTGGATGTTGGATGTTGGATGTTGGATGTTGGATGTTGGATGTTGGATGTTGGATGTTGGATGTTGGATGTTGGATGTTGGATGTTGGATGTTGGATGTTGGATGTTGGATGTTGGATGTTGGATGTTGGATGTTGGATGTTGGCTGTTGGATGTTGGATGTTGGATGTTGGATGTTGGATGTTGGATGTTGGATGTTGGATGATGGATGTTGGATGTTGGATGTTGTAAACGAGCCAATCAATGACGTGTTTCGGAATTTTTGTAATACTAAAGACTCAACGGTAAAGGTCACAAAGCAAACAGTTATATTCAAATAACGATTCTAATCGATCCATTTTGATTAGTGATCTTCATCATAACTTGCAAAAATATACTAACAAGATCTTTGGAAGCAGCTGCTGGATTAGGATGAAGATTTATCTTAATTGAGTTGTCTGCAGAGTTGGAATAAATTCCTTGCTTAATTAGACTCATTTAGTACAATTTTGATTCCGAGGCTCATGTGCAGTAATTTCAAAAATTTCAAATATGTGAAAAGTTGTATGTTGCCTTTGTTTATCGAACAAAATAAAACGTCCGATAATTTGATCGCTTTGTGCTAAATTCCGAGAAGCACCAAACAAAACTATCGCGTTCACCAAATTAGAATTGTTAGCAGCCAAAATGGTGGCTGACTTGGAGTATCGCATAAAAAGGAATTTCTGGACGTAGTAAATTTGGATGGATCTGTTCATATGCCTGTGCAGGTTAAATCAGGAGCTCCATAACTGATAATTATTTGTTGCTCATCGCATCGGCAAAATTCAGCAGATGTCAAAAAATGGAAGTTTGCGTCACATCCCAAGTGAAATTACCAGCAGATATAGGTAGTCAAGGCGCTATGCTGAACGAGTTCCTAAATTCTAGTATATGATTCAATGGCGTCGATTTCAGGTTGCAAATCAAAGTAAACTGCATCCGTCCCCACCAGCCAATTAAATATGATAAAGAGCGATTGAACCAGAATATTGCAATACTATGACCGATTTTTTTTTAATTATTTTGTTTTTATTTTTTTTTAAATTTTTTTTTTTTTTTTTTTTTTTTTTAATACAATATTTTTACACTTTACAGTTTTTTAATGAAATACTTTCTGAAATATTTACAAAACTTGGAAAACTCCCTATGGAAGCAGTCACTTCCGGTTAACCGATTTCCACCAAAATTAACTAACCTACGTACTTATTTTTAGCCTGAGAATCCGATTCTGCAATAAAAAATTGTGCTTCCTATTTTAATTTCAAAGTTCAAGAGAAAAGGGGGTTTCTAACTTAAACACTAATGTATTACTCCCGTGGAATAATTAAATTTTCGTAGAGTGCTGGTTCTCCGAGATATTTTAAAGTTTCAGCTTAAAAAAATCACCCGGAATAATAAGAATAAATAGATCATGGTAAAATGTATATCATCCAGTTGATGGCAATGTCATATACAAAACCGATTATTAATAATTTCATAAATTATGATTTGGCAAAAACAAGTGATATAATTGACCCTTAATGGTTGAAAATTAAATTTTTAATTATTTTGTGTGATGGGAGTACACAAAACTGGAAAATCATTTTGCTTTTCAACTTACATATTATTTAGCAGAATAAGCCAACACAAAACCATTAAGTGTTAATTCACAAGTGATAATACTCGAAAGAACAAAAACATTGTATAAAAGAAGAAAAAACAAAAAAGCTTTCAGCACTCAAGAAAAGCATAAATAAAATCGAAAAACAGAATGTGGAAAATTAGAAAAATAAAATTTATTATCATAATTATAATCATCATCATTATCTATTTGTCTCGTTAATCACCCACAAGAATATTATATAGTCGTAGAGAATATACAAAATTGTGGAGGGTGATGGGGATGGATAAGAAAAAAAAATTTCTTTAATTTATCAAAATATAGGCGGCGGCATGGTAAAAAGCTTCATGATTTTTGTTTGTTCTATATCGCTATTTTATTTTTTGAGCTTTTTCAATTTAGATCGGGTATATTCTTGTATGTCTTGTGTATACATGATGCAAGGAGTTTTTCTTTTTATAATCAATTTGATATTTTCAAAATTAAATGACAACAACAAAACGGCGACAAAAGCATCGAAACAAAAATACTACTACTTTTTGCTTTGTCTGTTTATTTTATTTCGTTTTTTTTTTGGATGAAAGCTCTTTTGATAATATATATGTTATCTTTATGTTGCTGTGTGAAGTATATGTATTATGTAGCTATATATTGTATGTTGTCGTATTATTATTATCGTTGTGATTATTTTGATTAAAG
This sequence comes from Tipula confusa, assembly GCA_963556175.1. Lineage (NCBI taxonomy): Eukaryota > Metazoa > Arthropoda > Insecta > Diptera > Tipulidae > Tipula > Tipula confusa. Next base: position 47,320,562 of record OY744476.1, read on the forward strand.
AGATGAAAATGAAAATCGTTTCGTTTTATGTGCTGCATATCATCTGAAGAAGTGAATTTGATAAATGGAGAGAGTCTTTGAAATGTATCTTGTAACATACTTATATACATGTAATATAACAAACAAACGAGAAAAAACAAACGGTGGATGTGTGCGCTATTGGCAAATTTAATGTCATGTCACGGATATATGAAAAACGAGATGTCAACGTGTTATTATGATAATAATAATTTTCCATTGCGTTGTCTTCACAAAACATATATATGTATAAATAAATTTATGTATACATATTATACATACACAAGCAAATAGCTTTCAGGTATGATTAAAATTATTGACATTAGACGAAATTCCGAAAAACCCATCCCACCAAAAATTTGATATTAAACCTATGACAAAAATATCATTCAAACTTTTTTTTTATGTTCAATTCCGGTATATTCGATGCAGACGATGAAAATATGAATATTTTATATTTTTAGGAAGCTTTTTTTAGACTTTATTCTAAGAAATATACGTTATGTAAACATTTTGGTTTAAGATGTAAAAATACATAAAAAAAAGTTACCATAAAAATGTTTTTTTGTTTGTCTATTAAATATTTGTTTGTGTTCGATATACGGATTCGATATCTATCGACAGACACCAAAAAAAAAACCACCAAAACCTAAATTATGATATAAATTTATGATTTTAATGGTTTGTAAATATAAATAAAATATTTTTTGGTTTTCTATTGAACTTGAATTGAATTATATAACAACACGCGGTAGCTTGACAATTTATTATTTGTATAGTATGGTGGTTTGATATTGTCAATATATAGGGTGAGATTTTTTAATTGGAACCAGTAAATATTATGAAATATTCAAAGGTTAAACCTGATTTTAACAAATCATTTTCGAAACTTAATGCAACGCGTATAAATAAGTGGGAATGCAACTTTACTCAAATGTTAGGTACCTTTATAACAACACCAAATAAAAGAACTTGTAAATGTCGATGCATATACCGTTATTATTTATGATGTTCCTATGAAGAATTTGACAGTCAAAATGTTTATGTTACAGTCTGAGTGACTTTTAATATATTAACTTAGTCTAGTACCTGGTCAAGATCAATGCACTAGGAAAACTCAATGAAATCCTAAGTGGACTGTTAGACTAGTTCAAAGCATTTATTTTTAAACTATTGAAATTGGAAAATTGGAAAATTGTAATCTAACCTATAACCAGTGTGTTCATAGCTATAGATATGGCACAGCCATCGAATGCGATTCGAAGAATTGTGCAGACTATTCCTGTTTTTGCCTATATGTTATGGGCAAACATCGTTATATGTGTAACTCATTCAAGGCAGAAATCACCTTGAGACATGACGCACGTGAAAAATTGATTAGTTTGACATGCCGTTTGCTTTGAGGCAAGAAATACATGAGAAGATTCGGAGATTGGAAGCAGATGGTTTCCTGAAACCAATTATTTCTAGTGATTGAGCCACTTCAGTTGTTGCTGTTAAAAAATCAAACGGTAAAAAATGAACTATCGGAGATTTTTAAGTGATTTTAAAGTCTGAAACTGCTTTGAGAAGTTATTTCACAAACTCCAATGAGGAAATTGTTTATCTAACTTCATCTAAACGAGGCCTATCTACAGATCGAGTTATCAAAAGAATTTAAAAATTTCATTTCTATTAATATATCAGCTGGATTTGGAGGTGCCAGCTGTTACCTTTAGGTTGAGCTAGCACTCCTGGTATTTTTAAATGGTTAATGGAGAAAGTTTCCATCGGTATTCTTAGGTACTTGGACTTAGATGATGAAAAAAGTACGGGCGTGAGTACCAGAAACCATCTACAGAACATTAGGGAGTTGTTAACCACGTTCTTTATATAAGAGCGATAAACGAACGTGTGCAATCAAGAACATTGAATAAGCGGGACATTTTATTAAAGCTCAAGGTATTATTAAAAAACGGCTAGATCTATAGAAAAATATACCAAGACCGACAGATATTACACAGGGAGAAGCATTTGTTAGAAAAATTAAATATTACAACACATTTAATCATAATTTTACTTTGATTGCTGCCCACCTCGTGAGCTCCATTATAAATATATAAAATTCATATGGACGAAGAGTCCACTTCATTTGGTCCATTTCAATGAGGACTTTTAATGATTCTAGCTTTAGATGAATCCAAGTATTCCCATTGTTTCTCAGACGGTTCAGAGCATACTTTCGCGTTTGTATCAAAAACGTTATGAACAAGTCAATAAACGTTCGGACAAGTCGAGAAGGAATCACTTTCTATTATCAGAAGCTTCATCAGTATCTATCTACGTGAGAGAGTTAAGTCAGTCAACAAACCGATGAAGACAATTTTCTATCGAAGCAACAAACTGCCAGTCGCAAAATTCCAGAGACTTCAGGGTGGGATTATCGCTCTCCAGGCTTATTAATAGGCTATTAAATATCGCCCCAGCAAATAACGAAACCCACATTTTATGTCAATAAGGAGGAGATGTCTAATATGGAACAGATAAGGTGAATTTCATTGAACGAATTACCAATGGGTTCACCGTAAATTGTAAAGACTAGACCAGAAGATTATTTTTTATTAGATTTGGTTGAATTCCATGCATTCTGTCCAAGACAGGTACAGTGTGGTTTTTATAACAAGAAGTTTGCTTTACCTTTACAGGCAAAATGTATTCACCTTCAAACAAAAAACAACTGAGTCATTTGTCTAAAATAAGCCCAGTTTGTGGTCAATAAGTTTTTAGATGAGATATATTTGGTATCTTGAAGCAAATTGCCCGTCTTTACGTGATATGTAGAAGCAAATCCATGTAAATTCTACGGGTCTTTCGTTTGAATGATATGGTTGATCAGAATGAACGGATTTTTTAAATTTCCATATACTATGGAGCTTAACAACATCACAGCAAATACCATAATGCAACCCCTTTAAACCACATTTTAAATAGTAGCTTGCATTAAAAATAATTTCTGATAAATGCGCTCCTTTCACGTCAGATGGTTTCCAAACATTTTGCGAGTTAAACATTAATGAATTAACATAACTGTAAAAATGGACTTTATAAGTACCTGATTACCAACCAAGTATCCCTGAGCCCACGAAACCTTTCCCCAAACTATTGATAATGTGAAAGGATGTGCATGATAACTTCAGCACTTGGAAGTTGAAAGTGTCACCGAAATCAGTACGTATGAGATTTGCCGAATTAAATTCAACTGCAACAAGTTAAAACTTACATACAAGAGAGTTAAATTTTGATTTCTTATTTACAGGGTGTTTCAAAAGTTTCGTTTAGAAATAAAATACCCACAAATATTAAACTGTAACTTCTAAAATATTTATTGGAGAGTAATCAATATAGTCTTATTTGACTGGTATTTGTATAGGCTATATTGTATACTATATATAATATACTAGTTAAATTTACGTGTGTATTTTGCATCTACAGCTTTTTACGAGCTATGAAAGAAAAATAATATGGTTTTTTAATAAAATTCAGTTTTTCTTTAAAAAAAACCTGTTATACGTATACCGTTTATTCTTAATCTTATTAAGAGAAGTTGCCTTACTATAATATGAATTTTTTATTGATTAGTAAAACAGTAGGCGATGATTCAATTCTTTTGTTTACTTTGAAAAACAAAAATAAAATATTTTCTTTAGTTTTAAGAAATTGTATAGTGTGTCAATTGTCGTGAAGCAAAAATTCTAAATATTTAAAAAAAATTTACATTTTGTTTACTGATTTTGCGATGGTAATTCATCACAATTTTGCAATGAATATTAACGCAGATTCTCGTTGCGTCGCGTCCCTGATACAAAAATATTTACAAATATTCATAGAAGGCTGCCAGATGTAACAATATTAACTAAGTATGCTGGGCCTTAGTTTCACCAATTCATTTGGACGTCAACGACAAATTTGTTAGTAAAGTAATAGAAAATCGATTTATTAGAATAAGAAGGCTCACTTTACAAAATTTGACAACTTGACTGTGAAAACCATAATTCGACCAAACAAAAATCGTTTCAGCACTGCTTCAGTACTAACGTAAGGGTTTGTTTAAATTGGCAATTTATATTACCAATGGCATTAAAAAGCAAATGTTATTTGCAATTTTCACAAGATGGTTGCACACTCTTTCTTGATCACTTGCCTATTTAAACTGCTTCTTTCACGAATATATCATCATGATGGTTCTCCTAGTTACTACGGTATAAATGTGAAAATTGGTTAAACGAAAATTGTCCAAATAATTGTATTGGAAGATATGATCTTCCGATCTGATTGTAGCTAGTTAAAATAAAATATTTAAAACCAAAATGTTAATTTTTTCACCACAGCAATAAATCGAAAGTTTAACGCCAAACTATGTATTAGGGAACTGTCGAGAAAAGCAAGGAAAATAAAAATAAGGAAAATATATAAGGTTTTTTTTTAGCGAAAAACTGAATTTAAAAAAAAAATATTTTGTTTACTTTAAACCATCAAAGATCTCAAGCAAATGCAGATGCAAGATAATTACTTTATCTTTAAATATAACTTACACAATTACCATTAAAGCGTGCTTTCCCTAGCCGATGCCTCTTTTTAAATTTAAAAAGTAAAAGATATTCCTGTAACTTAAATTGCAGTTGTTCCATTAGGTTTTCGTTTTGTCTATAACATTCTGCGTTTTTTTCTGAATATTTTATCTTCCATAAAAAAAAACAATTAATTACCATTCGTAAATATTTTTTTTTTGTCATATGCTATATATGATACAATTAACGACTGGCTACTCTTGAGTCTCCACAAAATTAAAATTTAAAATAGGTTGCAAATTTGTTGCGGAACCTAATTTATTTTCCAAATCCATAATATTACGATAACACACATTATTGGAAGATCAAAATACACTCACAAACACTCTAAGAGCTTATTAGGCTAGAAACCATAGAAAACTATTCCTTAATGATATACTATAAGTAAACCTATCACTTGTGTTTTAGGCATAAGTTTAAGTTACAAAATAAAAAATTGATAGTTCCTGGTTCAAACTGGCCAAGGACAAATATTAGAAAGAAGTTTTTAACAAGCATGCACTAACAATTAACCTAGTATCCACTTACAAAATTGTTGGCACAAAAACTATTATACAAATAAATAACACAGATATGTAAAAGCTTTCCAATTTCCAGCTTTCTGAATAATTATCATAATTTAAAAGAATTCTGGCCCACTTTTACCTACTAGTCAATACGAACAAATGCGTTACTGACTTTAAAAACTTCAACAGAAACATATTATAAAGATGATTGCTTAACTAGTGGTCACAATAAAAAGAATTAAATTTTATTTTAGGCACTTCAATAGAAAACTTTCTTGAAAAATGGCTCCTTCAAATATTGTCTTCTTGTTTCACCGAACAAAATAACAAAACCTGATTTTGATCAAATCAAAATAGAACGAGCCAACTGAAACCAATGCAGTCAAACCCATTGGCATGACATGGAATTCTGTCACATTACCTTAAAAGTAGTTTTATCAAAAATTTAAAATAACGAAAAAGATTAAATATAGTCCTAAATGTCATATTTTATGGCGTACATTATGTAAGAAGGCTTACAGATTAGTTTGCTGAGATGGATAAAACCTAACCCGTGGCCACTTTCATAAACTGGCAATATAAAACTGGCCAAAACAATATTTAAACCTAGCATAAATCTACAGATAACCCTGGTGGACTGGTTTATTTAAGAATGCAAAATTGAACTGGTTAACTCAAATAAGCCATTGAAATCAAACTGAAAAAAGAGCGTTTACTGTAGTTCCTTCCTATCTTGGTTTACTTAAAAATACATAAAAATAACACCAACTCTTCAAGCTGATAGTCGGCTCTAGAAGTTGTCTAATAACGTTGTATACCAATTATTAAATTAATCTTTAAAAGCTTCAGGCTATAGGCAATATCGGTGGTGCATCGATGAATCCGTAGTTTTTTACCTTAAAACGAGAACCAACAAAATACGAAGGAAAAAAAATATTCTGAAACAATACTACTCCTTTGGTTCAACCTAATCATTTCACTCTGTACATTGAAAATAAAGTAAAATGGAGAATTTTAATGAAATATAAATGAATGTATGTATAGTTTAAAAAACATTATGTGATGGTGTTTTGTGCATTTTTGTCTATGCTCGAACACAACTGGGGAGTCGTTTTTCGATTTAAAGTTGTCTAGATACACATTTTCAAAAAAAAAAATATTGACAGCCAATAATTTTAAATGATATTGAATAAAATGTTTATTGCTCAATAAATGTATTGTTTCGATTGAAATCGATATTCATGGGCATTTAAATATTTAAAGTTTAATGTTTTCTACTACTACAACTTAAATTTTTCAATTTAAAATTTATACACATTTATCTTTAATTGATTTTATTTATTTATTAAAATAATAATTTCAAAATAAATATTTTAATTAAAATGGTTAAGTGCAGTTAGTATATAGAGCAGACTAAAATTTGAAACGTAAAAGCTTATATGGATCGTTTTTATCGAATAAAAAACAGGTGGCTAAGATCTCACATACGCCTATTGTACGGGAATTGCTAATCCTTATTTTTACCCATAATATTTATACGATTAACATCAATAAGTGACAAAAACAGTTTAGAGTTTAAGGTTTCAGGTTATGTATACATCACTTTACTTTTGTTCCGTTTGTCCTGTAATTCACTCTCGGTTTGTTAGCCTTACAAAAATGAATGTCAAAATTGTCATTATTCAGACATGTCACTTTCAAAAATCTGAAAATGAAAGCAATATTCAACCAATATGCCGCTTACCGTAGAAAAATTGAATCAATCAATATTCAAATTGAAACCAGCGTTATGCTTTCAATAAGTGAAAAATCACAAATCTACAATAAATTCTTCAATAAGAGTGCAGTATCAAACAGATACATGTTTCGTATTTCCTGAAACTGAAACATTTGGGTTTAGTTATCTAAAAAGTAGTTAGCTTCTAAAAAGGGCAGACTTGTAAATCACGTTACAATGATTTCCATATTCGATGTCTATTCATTATCGAATACAAAGTGGTTGTTTCGAGGAAATATATTTCTTATAAATCAGGGTACCTTAGATTAGATTTAATGGTATAAATTTTGTTGGCAAAATCAACGGTATAAATTTTGTTGGCAAAATCAACAATAGCCATGATTTTGTCAACAAACTTTTGTTTAACAAATGAAAATTTTTAGCGACAGTTAAAAATTACAAAGAAAATAAGTCCAATTGGAACTAAATTAAATTTTAAATTTAGGTAATTAAAGAAAAATTAAAATTATTTAAATTATATTTATATGATATTTAAATAAAATTAGTATTTACAAAAATAAAAAAATAATTGTGAAAAAAATTAATATAAACACTAAATAAATATAAATTGGTGAACCTGATTTAAGCTATAGTGAGATATAAATGGAAACACTATCAGCCACAACAAAATTTGCAGCAATCGTCCAGTCAGCTTTGAAGCATTATCACCAGAGATTTAGTAATTGGTGGTTACATCAAGAGTTTGGATTCATCATTTTGGTCAATCGTAGCATACATTTTGTTTGGAAATTGTTCCCTAGCTGAACAGTTGTAAATTGGTAAGTTTTTCTTTTCTTAAAAGCAAGTTTTTTCTGAAGTTTTTAAACTGTCACAGCATACCTTGCTTTCAAATTCTCTGATGTTATATCAGCAAACAATAACCTTTATTTATTTCGAATAGTGAGTTCAACGACCGTTTCTGACCAAAAACCATCGCAACTTCTTAATAAATTAAGGTTAAATGCTGGTTCTACTTTTTCTATGAGAATGCGTAACTGCAGTCAGGGTTATAGAGATTGCTACAGCAAATATTCAAGTTATTTAATCTGCCTTCGCAAATCATGTTTATTTGGCTGTTTTGGTGGAACATGCAGAAAAAATATTCGGAGTGGTACAATTAAATGTTACCCAATTAAAATTTAGGCTATTAATTTTCTCAAGTTTTGTCTAATTAAAATTCTCATTCAAATTTGTATATCAAATTTCACCAATTAAAAAATCAACTTTTAACAAAAATTTGGTCTTTTGTTTGTTCGGGGGCACCTTTTAACTCGTGTAATAAGCAAAGAACATCACCTCGTTCTCGATTAAAAGTTAAATTTAACCTGAAAAATTACTAAATCGCTTTCATGGTTTTAAATTGTACGAAGATTTTTTAAAAATTAATAAAAAAATGTTATAAATGTTCATCAAAATGTATTTCAATACCCCAACAACTTCTTTGTAGATACTGGTGGTCAAAACTCATAAAACTGTTACTAGTTTTCGGTTATTCGTTGCAAACGAAACACCAATTCAGGCATATGATAGCCAAATGTTAGATATCAGGTTGCGTAAAGTTTTTAAATGGAAATTGATAATTGCAGATGAGTCGTTGCTAATGATTGGTGTGGGTATTTTAAAAGTACCGAACTGGTTGTAAAATTATGAAGGCAGAAAATTTGAAACCCATTATTTTCATTATATTCAGTTGGTGCCTTAGGCTTTTTTTTCTAAATTTTTTTCGTGCGGTTTTATTTACTAAATAAGGTCAATGACGATGGAGTAGACCATCTTCGTGCGCCCTTGTTAAACGCAAAGGGGTTATAAAAGATCGCGCAGAAACTAGATTGACGAATTTAGTTTATCTCAAAGGTAAAAATTGTAGCTTTGATGAATTGAACTTTCGGTTAATAAAATTCAATAAATTATACAATCAGTTTCTTACGACTGAAGATCGTGTTTTTCCATTTGATTCAATCGCCGATTCCGAAATAATCGATTTTGATGTTCAGTAATTTCCACTGGTGATGCAAACGCAAGTGAAACTGGTGAAACAAAGGAAGGTACTTTTTTGCCTTTTTCTTTCAACCGTTCATATAAAAACAGATCAGTTTTACCCACTCAGAAATTAAAGTTCCTCGTAGGTCAACTGCGAGCCTCGGCATACGCTTCTGTTTGCCACTTTCTTGTTGATGTTGCAAATTTTGTTAAAATTTCAAAACTTCTCTTCAAAAAGTGTGTTAAAAAATCAGTGATATAGTTGAAGTTTATATAAGAGCTTTGCTAACCGAACTTATAAAATAAAAACAATCTTTTCTGCATCCAACAAAATAAAAATATATGATAATATAGATGTCACTGTTTGTGGACTCAAATGACTTGGTCCAAATGCTATCGAACGGGGTCATTGGATAATTTATTTATCAATGGAGAAACTAGAAAACAATTAATCAAAAAAATTTGAAGGTATGAAGCTTCTGAAACCGAATATCCTTCCAAATTTTAATTTGGTATTTTTAACTAAACGAAAGCATTAATAGAAGTTTCTGGTTCTAAGCTTACTCAAAATACGCCTCATGTACCTTTCACAAGCAAATCAATTCACATTTCACCATAGCCGCAATTCAAATGAATCTCGATGTGATTTAATAAAAAATTTAAATCGTTGTTACAATTATTTATCCGATGAACATGTTATAACCCGGTGTAAGAATACCAAAAACTATGTCGAAAATGCAATAAAAGACATAATATATTGTTGCAGTTTTCACACAACTTTTAGTTTTATATTCTAGCTAAAAACACTGTAACATCCAAACCAAAAGTTAAACTTATTTAGTCAACGTAAGAGCCAATCAATCCCTATTCTATGACTTTCAATCGTCTTGAACAAAAAAGACATTCTATATATTTCTTCAAACGGTCATAAGAGAAATTGAAGGTAACATTGAAAAAAGGTCAACATTTCGAGCGCTTCTAAAGACTTTGGTTCAACTCATTCATTTGTAATAGAAACCTATATTAATCTAGTAATTAAACAAAAGCACCCTTATCGGTAGATGACTTGAGGTATTTAAATCTTATTTTAAATACCTCAAGTCATTGGTTGATCCTGAATTCAATAAACCATGTCATAATGATCTTTTACTCGGATGTGATCATTTATTCCATGCGCTAACAAATGAAAACAATTTCCATATGAATGTGGACCAAACCGATGTGAAAGCTATACACAAGCATTTCGTGAACTACATTCACTCGAAAAAAGCTGTAACAGTTTACTTTAAGAAGCATATACAAATTTTTTGCATGAATATTTAACGCTAGGCCATATGGAAATGGTTCCTTAACAAAAAATTTGCAAACCAACATTTCCAATTAATTGCATACCTCATCATCCTGTTTTTAAAATTTCTAAAGGTCCGAGTAGTTTTCGATGCCTCATTGATAACTGCATCCGGCAAATCATTTAATTCAAAACTTCTATAACAGGCCCTATTATTCAAGGCAGTTTAATCAAAATACTTATAAGATCTCTTAAACATAAGTTTAGACTACAAAGTGTTATTAGCTCAAATGATAGACCACCAAAAAAATCCCCAGTCAATTTCAACATTTTCGCTTATATACTATAAAATATGGTACAACCTTGGTTCCGCTCCTTATTCATCTACACAAACACTCCATTTCTTTGCTAATAAGTTTGCTACCATATTTCCAGCTGAATCCAGTATTTTGAAAAACGATTTCTACATGGGCAACCTAATGTCTGGTGGGGGTACAAAATGGAATTATCTCCTTGCATCAATTAGGTGAGATGAACCTAAGCTTGTGGTCGTCAAACCACCCCACATTATTAGCAAATATTCCACCAGAAAATATATAGCTTTTGTCTTGGGAAATAACTTTTTTTTAAGTCATATATCCATTTTTCTATCCATGGAAAATAACTGACGAAACCAATATTATTTCTGAGCTCGTTCTAAAGTACGTACCGGTGCAAGACGATGTTTGTTCACATATCCTTACCCAAAAAGACTAATTTCTTTCGGAGACTCCAAGAATTTTTGACCTGTCTATTTGCGCCAGTAACTATTCACTTAAAAATATTATTCCAATTTTTTTGACTAAAAAGAATTAGCTGGGATGACTAGCTTTCTCAATACATAGCACAAGAATGATGTTTGGTGGGAAACTAACTTAACAAATTAACAAATATTAAACTACCCTAATTGATATATCCTATAGATACGACTATAGATTTACATATCCGTGGATTAGCTGATGCCTCTAAAAACGCGTATTAAGCAATAATATACGCAACAGTAGAGGGTAAGACTGTTAAGATCAACCCAATTGCAGCAAAGACCAAAGTAGCCCTCGTGCAAACCATATCAATTCCACGATTAAAATTAAATGCAGCTACTCTACTTGTACGATTAATAAAATTAGTCCTAAGATCGTTGTGTTGAGCACAATTCCCAAAGATGTATTTATATAAGGATTCAACTATATAACACTGGATTACCAATCCAAATGACAAAAGGTTTGAATTCTTATATAGCTAGTCGTATACGAGAAAATCTCATTGATTACGCAACGCGAGGCATATTACCGTAAGAATTAGTAGAAAATATGTTATTGTTTAATGATCCAGAATTCCTCGTTAACCACACCTCCATGGTGATTGGAATATGCAGAAATACCTCATGATATATGGAACATCCGATAATTGTGCCTACTAATCATATTATTATTGAGAAACTAGTGAGCGAGTGGCACGTTAAAGCATTTACATGCTGGACCAAAATAACTACTGACCATCATCTAGCAAAGCTTTTCATTCCGCGAGCTTAAATCCTTATACGTCGAAATATACACATCGTTGTATATAGTTTGCTGTAAAAACTGCTGTGATTCAGCAACAGTTATTGGACCAGCTACCACCATCCCAAATGAATCCTCTAGCACGTGCATTTTTACAGACCTGAGACCTGTATTAATTGGGCTGGTCCATATACACAGTAAAATCTCTTTGTCATTTTGAAACTAAACCGAACAAGGCTTATTTGATAATATTCGTTGGCATTGCAGCAAGTAACAACTTTAGATATATTAACCGATATAAGCACTGACATATTTTAGCCGAACTCTATGGATTCTGCGAAATTCGTGGAGCACCTTCAGATATACACTGCCATAATGGTATAGTAACCAAGTTGGAGCAAAGAAGGAGCTTCGAGAATTTTAATACTAATATTCAACCCAGGCAAGTCAAGCTAACATATTAAACTGGTCCCCAGACAACGCAACCCATTGGCATGTAATACTTCCTGCGGCACCTAAACTGTGGCTTAAGGAAAGTAACCGTAAAGTCTACTAACTGTGGCTTTGTCGCGTGGTTGGAGAATCCGCATTATTACCTTCGAGGGATTCCTTACCATTATTAAAGAAACCGAGGCGCTACTTAATTCCCAGCTTCTTGTAGATCTTCATGACGAGGATTATAACCCACTTAAGCCCGGTAATTTTCTAAAAGATTAATCAATTACCTTGCTATACCAAAACTCAATTACAACCGTAGATAAATGAATAGTTAAAGCAGATGACGGTTGATTCAATCATTATAACAATGATCCTGGAAACGGTGGTTCATTTGAGTACTTTTTATTTTTTAATAAAACATCTAAATGGCCTCTAAATCGTCAGACAAACATTGGTACTTTAGTGCTTCAACGAGAAAACGGTTATTAGCCTGAAATAGTGACGTCCATCCCGGGAAGGATCATTTAATGACAGTTGTTACTGTTAAACTTTCCAATGGTAACATAATGATACCAAAACGTTTGAAAAATGCCAATTTCGAACAAAACGTTCCAACAGTGGAAATAAGATTCAAATAATAACTCGGTCAAACCTAAAATCATTCGTATGCAAATTGAATCTATAAAACGTTTATGGGCATTATTTTAAATCAACAAAACGATAATTCCAAATGTCAAGTTAACATTGGATTTGACACGAGAACACCAACGATCCATAGGTTTATTTTTAGAAAATAACGCGAGATTTTTGCACTAAAGCAAAAGAAGTCACAAAATATCACACAGCCTTCAAATTTTGTACTATATAACAATTTAAATTAGCAATCATATTAATCTTACAAAAAAATGCATATCCAATTTCGTAATTAATCCAGTTCGACAGCAAAACTGATTACTGCATACAGTAGAATTTTTGCATTTATGCAATAAAAATCCAATTTTTTAGATAACAATCATAGGGGGTATACATATTCAATTTAAACTCAATTTTTTCAATTCAAATCTTCTGATCAATATAAATTACCCTATATGTGAACAATCCCTTCAATTTTGTATAAATTTATTTTCATCATTTACAAAAACCAAAAAAAAAACTTTGTTGATTTATTAAAGCCTATAAGAATATTGCATACAAAATTATATTGCTGGTTCTAAATTTCCCCAAAAAAAGCCGACAACAACAACACATACGTAATCTAAAATCTTCAAAAATATTTCAATTTAAATTTAACTAAAAATAAAATAAAAATTTGTATTTTCATCTAAATCTAAACAATTCAATTTATTCTAATAAATTTAAAAACATTTCGAATCCGGAAAACAAATTCTCCACATTATCCCACTATTATACTGTTGGCGCACACACTTTAGGAAAAATTACGTTTTTCAATTTTAGTTTTTCTCGTATATATATAAATATATCCCCGAACCTAAAACAACATACGTTTTTATAAATATTCGACTGAAATCATTAATCACATTTTGTATATATAAATGTGTACGGTATGTTATTACGCCGGGTTTCTCCACATCATCTACGCCCCCAAAATATGTTTTACACTAGAGCATCGTATACATAATATGACAACTGTACAAAACCATTTAGATTTGTTATCTGTTTCGAAAAATATGTTTTGTTGTATTTAAATGTTGAATTATTTCGAGGAAATGTAAAATAGAGCTCGCCCCTTAAAAATTTTTACATGAAAAAGCTCGGTGAAAACTTTTTTCGCCTCCATTTCCACTTTTATTATACTTTTAAGTGAAACTAATTAAATTATTTTAATTTAATAATTTAACTAATTAAAAACAATTAAAACGTTTTTGTAATAGGGAAAATTAAATAAATTTGCCAACTTACCCGTTTATTATCACGAAATTTTAGCCAACCCGAAACAATCGTTTGATCATTCGGTAAACCATTATTTTCACTAGGAGTTATTTCTTCGTCACTCGGCGATACACAAACACTACGCGACGGTGATGGGAATACACCCGGTTCACCGATCATACTTTTTGCCGGACTACCATAATTGTTATTTACACTAGCACTGTTTGTGTTGCACGAACACGTTGCAGCAACACCACCGTCACATTGATTACTAATATTAAGATTACGATTTGTATGTAATGGTGAATTAAACGCGCCCGGTTCACCCAGTACATTTTTAATCGGCGATGCGAACACATTTTTATCGCGCATACAACGTTTTGACGTACATAAACATTCGGGTTTCGACACTTGATCGCATGTACACGATTTAATTTTTTTACTATTTACACCGCACGTGCATTCGATCGATTCGACTCGTCGTCGTGCATCACTATAATTAATACAATCGGTCGGAAAGCTGCCGCCACAACCATTTGAATTCGACGGCTGATGTTTACGTATTATAATCGGGGAAGACTCGTATGAACACATAAAATTACTATCGTTGTGATTTGACTTTGTCGTTTGTTTATCACGTATCACACCCTCGAGTTTGTCGAGTCGTCGATTTGGTAACGGTGATGACTTTGCACTTTGACTACCTTGCTCGAGCAGTAAATGTCGATGGTGATGATGTGTTGCATGTTCTAGTTTGCGTGATATATTCGGCGTATTTTTACACGATTCGGATGAATTTAGATTTTCGATTAAATTGAATAGTTCGGGATTATCAATGCGTCGACGAGGTGGTGTTGTTATTATATGTTGTTGCGGATCAGCCATTGCGTACGAATATGTTGTTCCAGCCTGAAAAAAAAATGAAAAATTAGAATCATAAATTCAGCATCCACAAATCATATCGTACATATAGCTAGCATAAATTCCATTAAAACTTATTGAAATTTTAATGAGCTTTTAACTGAAAAATTATAAAAAAAACTTTTTTTGTTTGTGGTTTAACAAGATTTACCAACCAATTCATTTTTATTTATAATTTATCAAGATTAATTAATAAATTTATAAAAATAAAATTAAAATTAAATCAATTAAATTTAAACTTTTTTATGTACTTTCATTAAATATTTAAAAATTATTATTTTTTTTTATTACAGTTTTAATGCGTTTTTAATTATAAAGTTATTTATGCTTAGTGTAATGTATAGTGCTATGATTTTTATGAAAAGCTCGACAAAAACCAAAACTAAGCACTAAAATGGACAGCAAGAAATATAAACTATACAAAACTTACTTTGAACATGCTTCAAGTTTTTTTTTATTTTTTTTTTGATACCAGAATTTTATGGAAATGGTAGAAAGTTGGTAGACGTTTTTGTGATATTTTTTATTGGAAACTGGTTTGGTGGCTGAGTTATGGTAATTGTGTGATAAATTTGGGTCTGGTTTATTATTATATTCAATCATTCATGTTGTGGCTAACTTTGTTTATTATCTTTTGTTTGGTTTTTAATTGGAATCGATGAGTTTTTAATTGGAATCGATTTGTTAAAAGAAAAATAAGCAAAAGTTGGTAATATCTTATGGCTACCATTCTGTAAGCTAACGTTGAAATATAAGAAAGGCAACTTTAATCTTTTACAAGATTTTTACCGGTTTTTAGAATTAGTGTTTGTTAGATTCGATCAAACCAATGAACAGAAATCAGACAAAGAGTAGTGTGTGTTGCATGTTTTGTAGGGTTCATCAATATAATGACTACAAAGAGGTGTGTGTTTGTGTGTATGTGTTTACCGCTCGTTTTAGACCACTGAAAATTTTTGTGATGATATGGACAGATTTGAGTGTTTGATTAGCTGACTAACGTTCAGCTAAAGAGATTATACCATATGCTTGTTTTATTCCGTCAATTAAAATCGACTTCGGTTTGTTTTTGATTGAGATAGTGTAATGTTTCCGCAGTCGTCTTATCACCTTGGGCTTTCATACGGAGATTGTTATCCTGTGCGAACCTAATCGAGTTTTGGATAGGGTTCTGCATATTTCCGCTGGTGAGCACTTCATAACTATTCTGATCGTGACACGGAATCCAAAGAAAACCATTGGCATCACGGAACTCCAATGAAAGGTGTTGCCTCTGGCTTTAATAGCAGGCTTGAGCTATCTATGGTAGCATTCAAAAATGCCGTTTGTCTGTGGTTGATATGTTATTGTACGTGTTCGATGTGTGCCCAAGAGTCTCATTAATTCTCTAAATAATTTAGACTCGAATTAGTGATTGTGTTTAGAATGCCGGTTATAATAACCAAATCGGTTTAGCAGTAAGCTTCAGGACAGCAAGTGAATTGACTGACCCAAGTTAAGATGTATAGCGGAAGTTGTCCCACGATGTATATATATATATATGTGAAAATGCTCAAATCGATCAGATGAAACATCAAAGTGCCCAGTTTAAACAAAATTTGTCCCAATGTGTCACATCTTAGTTTATATGCTAGGCCAAAAATAGCAAAATTTAATGAATTTTTAAATGGCACGGATACCAGGATGTGAGATATTGTGTAACGTATTGAAAATAATTCGACGTAATGTTTATGCGAAAAATTCTAGGCCAGAAAGCTGAAAAAATTCTAGTTTGTATGATGAACTAGGGTGGTATTCGAAAAGAGAAAGTAACTTTTGAAGTTCTAGGTAAATATTTTGCACTTTGATATTTGTAGTATGTACCAATATGCGCACCAATATCTTGTCCGTGAACATGCTGTATATCCGTGGTGAATTATGAATAATTTAATCTAAGTAACGAGATTGGTTTGGATTACGTTTAGTTAAAGACTACATAGCTTGTGCCTAAGATTTGTGGTCGGTGTAAATAGCGAAGTCCCGACTTTCGACAAAATTTCTGAAATGTTTTATTTCCAAATAGATTGCGAGTAATTCTCTGACGAATGTGAATAATGGCGTTCAGCATCCAACATTTAAAAAAAAAATTCCAGGGGCTCCAAACAACTGATATTGAACTATTCCAATATAGCACCAACGGCAGTGCTTGATGCATCAGTAGTATTACTGACCTTTGAGTTACTTAGTGGGTGAACAAGAATTATTGTTTATCCAACTTATTTTTGAGTGACCTGAATGAATTTTGATATTCGTCAGGCAAGATTTGTATTCAAACAAGATTTGCGTTTCTATTGAAAATGGTAAAAAAAATGTATAATTATTTGCTGGGATGATCAAAGGGCCAGCGCCCGCATCGCTTAAATAGGTAATTTTGATTATTTTGTCATAAATGATTATTCTGATTGCTTAGTCTATATTGCATCGATTGACGCATTTATGGTCATTGTTGCCGAATGTGGCATGGTACCAACCATGGCTCTGCTGGCGGTTGTTGTTATTATTGGATCTACGTAAATAATTTCTGGAACGGAAATTGAAATGACAAGATCTAGAATGGTATATTGTCTACCGGACAGATAACTGTCTATTTTTGCTTCGAGACGCACTTTTGACTGTATTGCTTAGCCCTCTGGTGTCAATGATTCTGACGGGATGCACCTTACAATTAATAATTTCTTAAAATTTGCTGATTCAAAGTAATCGTACTGTTCTCGGCGAAAATTGTGTGCCTGTCAGAGATAGTAGATTAGATGGGCGTCTTTGTTATCCTTCAAAAGTAAGGTTTCAAGGTGTTTCTCATTTGATGGTGCCCAAGTTTAAATTATTTTCAGTACGTTAAATGTTAACGAAATTATAAAACATGATGCAACGAGGTCGCTGATTTGGTATCTCAACTTTTAGTTTACATTACTCCACCAGCAGATGGACACAAAAAATAAAAAATTCTGGAGAAGTAGGCTGCTCGAACAGTCATACTTAAAACTGAAGTTATCATATAGTTACCATGAACTCAGTGTGAAAAATATGGGATTGCTGACCACCACCGTAGTTTCTTTAAAACGGCGTAAAGTTCGATCTTTCACAAGGAAAATCATTTCAACTGCGGTCACAATAAACAATAGCTTTGGGAAAAAAGGTTCAACCGTTATATTTTGCAAAAATTATATCATAAAATATAGGATTTCTCCGTACTTTGGTCATTATTTTTCAACACCACCAAGGGTAAGCTATTTGGGAAACATAATTTTGCAACGAATACAGTACGTGCAAATTGGTTAGGAAATTCTATTATCTTAAAATATGCCAAACCCTTCACAAAAAACTTAACGCGGCGCATATGATTTAATATGACCCAAACAAAGTAGTGTTGCAGTTATAGCAATAAAGTCATCACACTATTATCAAATAAATTTGGTCTTGTACCTGAAATTAGTTTACTCGTTACACCACAAGTGAGAAAAAAGATTGGATTACTCGAACTTTGCATAGTTGAGCATAATACAAACAAATGGGTAGATCTCCTAAATAATAATGTCTCAAAAAACCGAATAGGATTCGAGAAAAAAATTTGATGCGATCGCAAGGACTCTTAGTAAATTATACGGTTATGTACCCTTAGTCCAATTGGAGCTTCGACGATAAATGGCGCGAGCAATATGCACCTTGTATAGGAGTCCACCATGGGCACCAGGGCATTTACCAAGACAAATGAAAATCAAATCAGTGCTCAGTTCAGGACGGTACTTGATTATAAAGATCGCTACCCGAAAGTGCAATTTTTGCCGCCTATATACTCCATGAGCCTCAACAAACATTTAGCAAAAAAAAAAATAAGTCATATAGGAAAAGGCACAAATAGGGTAATACTAAATATACTTTAAATTTTTTATTATTTATATTGAAAGGTCTTAATAGTCCAAGTATTAATGCAATAACCATTATTAGCACATCAAAACTAATTAGACGTCATTGTCTTAATTGAACTATCTAAATAGAGGAAAGCCAAATAATGTATGTTGGCCAACGATATGCCTATATCCAATCTGTATATAGTACATATTACAACTTTTCAAAAGGTGATGGTCAAATAGCATTGTACTGGCCTTCTATCTGTTTAACATAATAATACTGTACACAACCTTATAGTACTTGGCTAAAATTCATGGTTCAATTTGAAATGAACTTCAAAATTTGGAACTGGTTTAAAATAAATGACAGTAATCATAGTTTTAGTGGCAGAAAGAGGAAATAAAAAACCCCACTATTTAGAACACGGTTCATTTTGTATTGTTCGATTGTGTGTGATGATTTTATTCAAATTTTGAACTAAAAATAACTTTATTTTTCCACTTAATTTGACAGAAGGAATTGAAGGAAAACTATTTGATATAGGGAAAAAATTTAAAAATTTAAAAAAAAAATTTACAAATTCTCAATATAACTCTGGTTAAACAAAAAACCAGGTGCAAACCCAAACAAAAATCAGTAATAGCTAAATGTGTTTTGACCAGTCACCGGTCCCAATTATAATCAGTTATTGCGAATACTTAAAATCAATCGTCCTATATGCTCGTTTTATCTCTTAGTCCGAGGTTGGCAATTTCATCAATGGTGAGGCATTCAAAATATCAAGCATTAATAGTACACAAAATTAATTCTTGATGACTTGCTGGTATCACTTACTTGCTAGGATTTGACAGGCCATTACTGAAATACATTAGCAGTTAACAAAATCCAATTATATAAAAAAAATTTGTTCTAGCTATATTATGGAATAATTTTTGAAATTATATGTATTTCTATGCAGCCGAACCACCAAACCTGAAGCACTATTGTCTGCAAACTATTTTTGTAAAAAAATTTATTTTGTGAATGACATCCACGACTACCAAGTGCAAAAACCCTATCTCTTTTTAATGTTTGTATGAAATGGGTTAGGTACGGGTCAAATTCAAATGTATCAGATTTAAAATTATAACTACACGAGTTCAAATAAATTAAAATTTTACCTCTAGTACATCCATCATTTTTCACCAACATGATAAAATTCTCACCGCAATAACTTAAACCAAATTAAATATTCATAAAATTTCCCCCCAAAAAAACTTATTTCCTGTTAATAATTGGACCTAACAAAAAATGCCAACCAAAGAAAAATAAAAGTACCACATTATATTATCATATAATTTACTGATAAGAAAATTATCGTTCTTAAATGCACATTATAATAAATCGACCATAAAATTTTTGTTCAGTAGCATTTCGGTGCTAAGCACAGTAAAAACTAACATAAAAAAAGAGTACAATAGAGCTTGAAAAGTATTAAAAAAAAAGCTACCCATTGTCATCACCGCAATGCGCTTTGTTAAATCGTTGTACCGAAAAACTATATATTTATAATTTACGTATGTCTGCTTTTGTCTCATATGTCTGCGTGCTTGTGTGTGTGTGTGTGTGTGTGTATATGAACATTACGATCCGATCGAATTTTTATCTTATTCATATATTCTTTAGTGTTTGGTGCCGTCTTCGACGGATGATAAAAGAAAAACCCGGAAAATAGTAATAAAATTAAAATAAAATACGGACGAGCTTTTTTTTTTTTTTTTGGTTGTTTGATTATATGGCAAATAAAAAGCACAAAAGAAAAAACAGATTATTGTTAAATTGAAAATGTTCTTTATACTCGCTCGTATATATATAAAAGTTTCTCCTCGTTTATCTAGTTTATATCTCACCACCAGCAGCAGTACCGTTTTAATGGTATAAATGCCGAAAAATGGAAAAGAAAATTAAAGGAATGAAAGTTTATTGAAGTAGAAAAATGGTGGAATTGAAAATTAATGAATAAAAAAGAGTTAGAATAATTTTTTATATGTGTGTGTGTGCGCTTTTAAAGCTTTTCATCATTATTTGAGGTTAAAATTTAATATAAAAAGAAGAAACACTTTATACTGTGTGTTTTTGTTTTAAGGAATTTTCCTCAATTTTTGTTTTTTGTTTTCATTTCTAAACGTAAATAAATTTTTATTTATTTGAAGTGGTTTTTGTGTTGTCTAAATTAAAATTAAAAAAAAAAAAAATAGAAAAGCTATGTGTTTATGTACAGCAAAATTTTGAAGTATGAAATAAATTCTTTTGGCTGAAAGGAAAATACAGCAATATAGTTTAAAACTAAACAAAACGTTTAAAAAATAACAAAGAGATTTTGAGGTTAAATTGAATGAAAAACAAAAGAAAAACCAAATATAGGTCATAAGGAATTTTACTTGCGTTTTAATTGGATAAATTTATTTAGCTTTTTATCTTTAGATCGTGTATCCATCCATATAAATATATACATAAAATAGAAATACTACGAGCTTGCGGCAATTTAAGAAAATGTTATATATTTTAGGTTGAGAACGTAAAAATGTAATATTTTCCATCAATATTTTAAGATAATTACATTTTGTTGGAGCATATAATATAGGTTTGCATGTTCGACTTTGCAACATACACACACAAGATAAAAAGATAAATTAGTTTATTACTTCATTTTCAAAAGCTTTTTTATTTTGATTATTTAATCTGGTTATTAAACATTTTTTTTATATATATCTACTATATTATGGTTATAGTAAAATGGCTACGTGTGTATTCAAAAAATACCAATCGGTCTAAAAGCTTTTAAAATTTTGAAATAAAAAAAAATCATATATATATATATATATATATATATATATATATATATATATATATATATATATATATATATATATATATATTACATTACTACATGTTATTGATGTGCTTTGAAAGTTTAAATTTTTTTATTTTTCCAGATCAATAAAAAAAAATTGTTAAAGTTTTGTTTATTTTTGGTAGAGGAGTTGATTTATTTTGTTTATTTAAAATCTGTCGACAATTTACCGATCAGGATTTTGAAAGGTTTAAACTGTTGATTGCTGAGATAATCAAATTTTTGAATTGACTTTAACTTTTATAAATGGTTTGCTTTTTAAAGGTCGATATATTAAAAATTGAATCATGTCAGATGTTCAACGACCTTTTCTTACTCCAGTGAAATATTTATTCAAATTCTTTTCAGTATCGTAAGCAAAATAAACCACGTTGAGTTTTTATCCAACTACATAAATTTGCAACAAGATTTTTGTATTACGTGCATTTATTTTATGTTTAACTTAAAAACTGGGTAAGTGTGTTGATGTGAGAATGGATTTAAAAATATTGGCCATGGTATTCATGTTATATATAATTGGAAACTATTGGTGTTGAGTGTTTCTTTATCAAATGATCTCAAAGATTTGGCCAATTCATGTCCAGAGCCAAGCTGAAATACAAGTAGTTGAAGGGAATGCAACTCCTAGTTCTCATGTGGACACCTTAGCTTTAAAATCGACGAATATAGATCTTAATCATAATTTCAAGAATAAAGTTAATTATAGTTTAATTATCAATGACTCAATTAAATCTGTTTCTTATAAAGGAAACAGGTTACTTCATCAAGATTTGTTATAATTCAACAACCCCCAATGCCATCAAAAAGTTTAAATAAAATCAATTTAAAAAAAAAAGGAAAGTCTTTACTGAGGTATTACTGAGGAAGGTATTGTTACAATAATATCTATTCCAACTACAACAACCACAAGTAATCTTATGTCTTGCCAAACTAAAAGTAAAAAATGTATTATTTGTTTTATTATTATCAAAATGTTATAGGTCTTCGTACTAAAACATTTCTTTTGGGGCTCTTGAAAATAATATTAGTCTCTATATACTAATATGTTGTGACGTGTCTTGTCTGTTTAACGGTTATTTTATTTAATTTTCGTGCTAAATAATTTATTTTTTCGATTTTAGGATTGTATGTGTACTGAGAGTGGGTCGGTTTGTCATTTTTTTTTACTAACTTTCCAAATTTAAAGCACGTGGATTTTCTTCTTATTACAATGACGTGTTTTGTCTGATAAACGGAGATTAATAGGATATTTGATAAATAATTTCAGATTCGATTATAATTTTTGGGCGATACAGCCGAATTATTTCAAATGTTAATACGGCAAATCAGGTATTACTTCCCTTAAAAAGAGCGATCGAAACATGTCGTGTGGTTTATGTTGGCTATCAAGATTATCGAAATTAAACTTCAGGAAACGTTGTTGGAACATCAATTGCGGTATTTGGTGGTGATTCCGGTGATTTACTTTCATATTTTGTTTTATTACGATTTCATCTATTGTTGCATAGTCATGAGTCCATGTTCAAGATGAAATTGTTTAAAATAAATTAATGTATATAAAATTTAAATTTTTTATAAAAAAGTATCAGCCATACAAGTTAGAATGAAAAAAATTGAATGAAAATGTCTTAAGTAGAATACAGTGTTTTTAATTGTATTTCTAATATTATGACACTCTTGGAAAATGGCAGTTGCAGGTAAATTTTTTGAACTGTGTTGTCTTGTGCCATATGATCGTCAAGGTGTTGGTAACAGGATCGTTCTTTCGCAATACATTCACATATGTGTTTAAGTTGACGGACGTGTACGAATTTATATATATATATATATATATATATATATATATATATATATATATATATATATATATATATATATATATATATAAATATATATATATATATATATATATATATATATATATATATATATATATATATATATATGTATGTATATATATATATATATATATATATATATATATATATATATATATATATATATATATATATATATATATATATACAATTATACTCTTGTATTCGTATGCAAATGTACGTCCACAGCCGTCTGCAAACGTATGGATGTATTTAAATAATACCTTTTCCTGCCGTAATTATTGTTTTAGGTATAATTGTTGTAGGAGTAGGTCGGAATTAGCTGGGAGATGACCCTAAAACCTGACCCTACAGTCCAATTAATTAATTGTACTGACGTAAGCACGACTTTCTCGTGGTAATATCAACATTGAACTACTTGGTGCATAAAAACTACATAAATGAATTACGGTTAAATTTTGTCTCCATATAAATGTGAATTGCTTGTTTGACGACAAGCTGCGCTTTGTTAAAAAAAAAATGAATCGTCTACATAAATAGTTCAAAAATGGTGGATTTTTTTATAGTTTAATTCAATCAAAGGGTGTATCATAAATCACGTCAATCAAAGCTGTGACGCTTCATGAATAGCGTTCGTAAAAAGTTTTGGTCTTTTATATTTTCTAAAAAAGGACCTTTGGGATACACTCGGACATTTTATTTGTACAAATAAGTCGGATTATGCAATTTATTTACGAATTGTTCTCATCCAATTTCTTGTCTTTCGTAAATTTTTCCAATTGTCCCAAGTTTAATAACTTCAATGCAATCACAATGCATCAAGAAAACTAACAGAAGTTGCAAAAAAAAAAAAAGAATATAAGCAAGATGTAGCCCTATGCCTTTAGTAAACAAATCGATACAGAAAAAGATAAAAACAAAAAAGTTTTGTCGCTTTAAGAAGTATGGCATCAAGTATGTAGATTATAAATTTGTTGACTTCTTGATAAAGTTTCTCAATGAACAGGGAAAGATACTACCAAGGCGTATTACTGACAATAGTCTAAAGTACCAAAAAAGTAGATTGTGCTATAAAACGTGCTAGACAACTTGCTTTTCTTCCCTATATAGCTGACAACCTAAAGTACCCTTTTTGAAAAATGGAAATAATATTAAATGTATTGGGAATTTGGAAGCTATAATTTTGAAAACAGACTCAATATTGAGATATATTTTCAATTTAAAGCCGTAATATAATCCTGATCCAGGTTAAGTTCGTGCAACTGTTTTAAATGAATGAACTCAGTCATTGACATTTAATTGAAAATTACCGAGCTATATTCACTACATGATAAACTCAATTTAATAAAAAGCGGGGTAACAGGTTGATAAGGTTTTAAAAAACTTTTATCTTTCCAGCGATAAAACTTTTTTGCAACCGATGCATGCAATTCACCTATTTGAATGTCTTTAAAGTGTGTTTATGCCAACATTTTAGGTTCCTAATGGCAATCCATTTTTTTTTTTGATTGACATCACTTTCGATCACATTGGGCCCCACTTTATAGTTTGATATGACTCTTAATATTTCCAACCATATGAAAGTCGACAATGTTGAGATTCAATATAAACAACGTAGGTATATCATCGAAGAAAGTCCAACAATACAATGCTTTACTAGAGAGACAGCTAGACCATCTGAACATTCCATCTTCAACAACACTTTTATATTACATTAGTCTTAACACTTATAATCAATATACCGCTTATAAAATATTTAGACTTTTGAGTTGTTGAATTCCATAAACGATGGCAGGAAATTATTATGGTTCAAATTTGACGAAGTTTTAAGAATTAGTTATATTATAGTAAAAGTCATTGTATATCCCAATTATGTAAGTATTGTACAGATATTAGTTAATGCAGGAAACTGACATACATATTATACGAACATATTTAAACAGTTAATGATTACGTTACGACCGTGTTCGCCTTTACTTTAAATCATATTTATTACGCAAGACCTTCAATTGCTTCAGTTATTTTGGAAGACAATATATTCAGATAATTACCGCAACAATAAGATATACTGTTGATTTGAGAAGCACCTTAATTTGCCATCAAATTGCAAATTAGCGAAAACGAACCAGAAACCCTAAACCGGCTATAAAATATTAAAGTCAATGTCCCCATTAATAAAAGCTTTTTAGAAATATTTTCAAGAAAAATGATGCTGAAAAGATGTAAAAGATCAAGAGCAAAATACCATAATAGAATCAGAAAATATCAATGTTCATGAGTAATTTTTCCAAATTGCAATAACAACAACACTACCTTCAAAGTTAGTACTATCGCAATACTAAAAGTGACAAAAAATGCAAAAATACGTTGAACAAAATACTAAACAATTTACTGAATATCTATATCATAGTTAAACACTTAAATTTCAAAATAGAAATTGTTTGCTTTCGAACGCAAGCCAGTATAGTTGAAAAACTTCAGAAAGGCTATAGATAAAAACAATACAACCATTGATGTTGTTTATATAAGTTGACAATCTAATACCGTTTAAGCCAAAAAAGGTATAAACAAATAATCCGACGGCTTAAAAACTCTTTGATAAATACACCTGGAGGCCAATACGATGAGTTTAACGGCCGATTTAATTTGTTTAATGGGCCTAAATACTCACAATCTTTAATCTTTAAGTTTCATCCTAACCAAAGTAGGTAAATATAAATCTCAGATTGTTTTTTTTATGTACATTATTATATTATCTTCGAACAGGCAGGGAGCCAAAATCAATTTTAAAAGATTACAAGGATGCATAATAGGACCAAGATCACCACTGCAAATAATTGTTTTATTGTATTTATAATTGCTACTTGATGATTGAGTAAATGTGATAGATTCAGCTATTATCATTGAATGTTTAATGACTTTATATATATATATATATATATATATATATATATATATATATATATATATATATATATAAATATATATATAAATATATATATATATATATATATATATATATATATATATATATATATATATATATATATATAAAAGGGTATACAGAATTGAAAAGATTAAACTGCTTTTTTGGTAATAAACACTGTAAAAAATATTTCTTCCAAAAAGCTACAATAGTTTGAAATATGAAACTATAATAAACAGAAATCAATTCGCAACTTCATCAATTTTGAGAATTCAGAAACTTAGTTTATTTGCAAACATTTCCGGTACAAAACATATACGTACATTTTTGTTTAAAATGAATCATATATTTGTAAACTTAATACAAAAAAAACGAATAAAAGCTTTTTCATGTTTATCTTTCCACGTCGGCAATCTAGGCAATGAAATAAAAAACAAATGAATACACAATTGCCAACAACCTCCTAAATAATTATAATTTTCCGACAGTCCCCCTCTCACATCACACACATCGCATTAAACATATATCCACGGGAGTATTCAATTCAATAGGAATACAAAAAATTGACAAGGATTAATGAATCCAGTAGCAAAGATAACCAAAAAACTATATATGTATACAGGAATCGAAGTTATTAAAAAAAATAATAATAATAATTAAGTAGAAAATCTCCCTTGTAACTGAGGAAGTATTGTTTTGTTTTACTGATAAAAATTTTACCCGCAAATTTTCATTTACATTTACTGAAACATTTGTTGTTTGTTTGTTTTATAGAAAATGCATTTTTCATTTTGATATATATGAAAATAATTTATCTGAGATTCTATCGTCTGTTGTTCCTCGTCTCGAAATTGTATAGTGTCTCAATATCTATGTACCTACGTACATATAGAGACGTGGAAAATAAGCATACAGTCTCATATAACGATATCATAATACTTGGTGTATACTTACACCTTGGTGGTATCCTCATTGTTCTTGATATCATATTTATGGTTTTTCAAAATTAAAAACTTCTACATTTGGATAGGGTGCAACAAAATTGAAAAAACTAAGTTTCTACCTACATATATGTAAAACTATTTTTGTACACCCATACTGATTTTTTGAATGGAAATTATACAAGTAATTGAAATCCGATTTTATTGGTACTACAATATATAGAAACCTCAAAATATTATCTAATTTCTAAACTTTACCATTACGATAACATTTGATCGGAAAATATAATTTACATATAAAGAAAATTGAGTTATCAATATACAAAAAAACATTTGCCCAAATGTATACATTTTATCAATTATTTTTATGACCATTGACTTTACAATTCAAATAAATGTATACCCACCTGAGTACCTATGTTCCATTCGAAGAATCCCCAAAAATCTTTTGTCTTTCGAATTACGTAAAGTTAAAAATCTCAAGTATCATAAATTTGATTTATTTAAAAATTTTGTTAAGTCGATAGCAAATATTGCTCCCCGTACCCTTTACAATACTATTTTGTGTTTATAGTATTATCATGATAGCTATATAGAATTTATAAAATGAAAAATAAATGTATCGTACTCAAGAACAAAAGATTTATCTCAAGATGATATACAGATGGATAGACAATTCATTGTTATTGTTTCTAATGTTTTTCAAATTTAACAATGACAATAACACCAATTTACGTAATATAATTAATAAATATATATACATTATATATATATATATATATATATATATATATATATATATATAAATATATATAAATATATATATATATATATATATATATATATATATATATATATATATATATATATATATATATATATATATATATACATATATTTATATATATATATATATATATATATATATATATATATATATATATATATATATATATATATATATATATATATATATATATATATATTTATATATATATATATATATATATATATATATATATATATATATATATATATATATAAATACATAAAAGAAAAAATGTGCTTGAATCAACATCGACATGATTCCACATATTCAGGAAAAATCATTTTCAAATAATTGGAGAACCCTTCTAAACAAATTTTCCCGCTGTGCTTAACTCAGTTTAGAATATCAAATTATCTAAAGTTTATTTTGAGCTGTTCCACGTTATGATTCAAACATTTAAGCGCATAAGCTATAAACACTTGCAATACTTGTGAACTGTAGAACTTATGCCTCTGGCATAATAAAAACACATGTATGGTTCATCAAAAGCTTATAATTTTTCTGCAAAATGATACTTACGTAGAAAATATTAACCGAACATTTCTGGTGATCAGACAACCACAAATATAGTATCATACCGACCAGTCGTCAATCATGCAGTTGTCTTCACTTTTTTCTTGTTTTAAATTAGAATAGGCTGCTTAATATTTGAGTTGGTTCAAAAATTAAGAAATTTTTTGGTGCTAGATTTTTTAAAAATCATGAAATTACAGATAGTGCTTACTCAGCAAAAAAGTTCAGAAAACGCCCGCTAACAACAATAAGAATTTTAAATTATTTACATTGGATCTTCGGTTTTCTTCTATAAATGACAGTTGGATATAAACAAACATCTTGATTTCTTGATTTTTCAATACTGTAAAAAAACACCACTGTAACAGCCCATATCAATACATTACATTTTAAAGCCTTTATTTGGGCAAAATTGACCGATCTATGTAAAATCTACCGATAAGTCGATAAGATTTAATGTAGTTAAAATTCCAACTAAAATGCTTTGCACAAATTTATAGGAAAATTTTTCAAGTAAGGAAATTGGGCTTAAATTAAATTTCGTTTTCCTGAAAATTTAAAGGCTGGATTTGGTATTATCAATTAACAATTTTGATATTTAAAGAAGACCAACAATAAATTACATCACATCGCACGTTTAAAGGTTTTAAGTAGGAAAAGTGTCCCTTGCTCTATTGAAGGAATAAATTGCCATCTGAAGCTATCAACTTCATTTAGAAAATAGTTACTAGATCTTATATTAAAGAAGATAACAAATGATAACAGAGATGTTAAGTTTTTTTTTTATTTTGTCACTATAAGAATTGATTAAATTGAAAAATTGTACAACTGGATACAGGACAGAAACATGCATTTAATATTTTCAAAATTATATGAGCACAAACAAAATTGACTGTGATAAATTAAAAACAAAATTAAGAAACTTCTAGTCGTAGATGAAATGTTTGAAACTTCATTCAAGCAAATTACTAAATATCAATTACAATTGGCTAAACGAGCCATATTAAAATTAGCCACATAACAAAACCGCTTAAACAGGAAAACAACATTACCAAACCACTTCAATTAGGATGGAGCTGCTATGTTACGGGTACGAGAATCAGTTGTGGGAACTTCTGCTTTGCAAGGATCCTGGTCTGAGGATGTGAGTTCTTTAGACCAGTAGTCTCAAACTGAAGTAACAAATGATAAAAATGTTATAAATGAATTACCCGGGTCAATGGATGAACTCTGTAATCTTTTTGCGGCTTCAGATTCAGATAAGGGTCTAACATCACCGTTGTGGAGGTTGTTATTTAAGCAGCAATATGCTTAAACTATTGATATCAATCTACACTACTGTAAAGTAGCATCAGCGTCTAATGCTAAAAGTAATAAAAGATGATCAATGAGGAATGCAGATGTGGTAGCAGCTAGCATGGAGGTCGCCAATCAGAACCTCTAAACTCCTGACGAAAGAGAGAGGTGAATCACTTCATGATGGCATTCTAATTACATACCTTTCTATCTGTAATATAGGCTGTAAGCCTACTTTTATAACTAGTAAAAGACAGGAAGTTTTGGACATTACCCTTGTAATGTCAAATAAATTAGTAAATTGGAGTGGCCGAAGAACACTTTTTTTCTGATCATTGCTATCTACAATTTGGATTGAATTTAAAATATTCTAAAACTCCAAAATTTATAAATAGAAGGAGGACCAAATGAGATATCTTCAGAATAATTCTACGTATCTTCTTACCAGAGTTGGTCCTTAAATCTCTTGAATCAACAAAGGAATTGAATGCCGTGGTCGAAGAGTGTCTAATGCTTTCAATGAAATTATCTTAGGCTAGTCCTATTAGTATGCCTAAAGGCAAATCTTGTCCGCCATGGTGGTTGAAGGAGCTACAATCAACACTGCTAAAATGCAAGAAGCTTTTCAAAATCGTGAAGAGAAGAGAGACTGGCGTGGACTGGGACTCCTATAAGGAAGTCCTTAAATCATATAAATATGGATTAAGAAGTACCAAAAGCAAAGCTTGGATACTATTCTGTGACAACATACAGAAGGCCTCTGAAGCAGCTAGGCTACGTAAGATTCTATCTACCTGTCCTGCCATTCCAAGTACTCTCTAACGATTAGTTAGTATCTGGACTACAATAGGGGCGGAATCTCTGGAGACCTTGCTGTAAACTGTTTTATCGGAATATTCTGAATTTCCGACTGTTCTGCCCAAAAACCAATTGGGCTACTGATAGAAAAATCGTCAACAGGAGGAACATCTTGTTCTCAGCAAACAGGTTTAATTCCTTTAAGTCCGGATTGCATTATTCCTGTCGACATATAACAAACCAATGGTTCTTTGGTTTGAGGCGTTTTTTAAAAGTAGCCTAGAACTATTTCATATTCCAAACAAACGGACTGAAGTAAACATTATTGTTATACCTAAGGTAGGAAAATGCTCTTATTGCTCTTATTGCAACCTAAAAGACCTTAGGCCCTTTAGCTTATCCTCTTACTTCATGAAAACTCTAGATACAGATAGAAGCCTTCGGAGATTTTCTGCTTTTAATGCTTTTATTATCCTTACGAAATAGATTAATAGGTGCAGTCTAAGTGTTAATCCACTTAAAACAGAATTGGTTCTTTTTTCTAGGAACTACACACTTTCTGTTTTAAATCCACCCACTTAACGGAGTAGGCTTAAATGTCACAGATAAAGTGAAAATCTTAGATCTAATTGTCGACAGCAAACTAAGCTGGAAACCTAATATTTTGGAAAGAGTAAAGAAAGCTACGATAGCCTTATACTCCTGTAAGAGTGTCAATGGGCATATAGGGACTATACCCTTGCATCGTACATTGGATGTTCACCTATAAATATATAGTGGCAAACCAAAAGCTGTTGATAAAGCTTCCAAAACTGCTTGCCTGTGTATTAATGTTAGTCAGGATCACTTCAACTCAGGCACTAGTTAAATACTCGTAACTAAATTTCTGTATGTTATTCCTAAAGAGAAAACTGTGCGAGTGATGCAGTTCTGAATCCAGGTACAATTAACTTCTTTGTGTATAGATCGATGATTGATGGCAGGGTCGGTTGTGAGGTGTTTTACAAGGAACTAAATTTAAACCTTTCTTTTAGCCCTCCTGATCATTTTAGTTCCTTTCAAGCAGAGCTCATCGCAATCAAAGAAGCCATAGACTGGATGAAGTATAATGTAATATGTGTAAGAGATATTAGCATTTTATGGACATTCAGGCTGTCGTTGGAGTTCTACAATCAAGCTTTATCTAATTGAAAGTAGCCAAGAACTCTCATTCATCTCTGAACGAGATGGCAGAATAGTTCAACATTCCGCTTACATGGGTGCCAGGGCATTTCAATTAGATGTCCAAGCTATCCAGGTGACATATGATACAAAGAATAAACTAACATATATGGAAGAGGTGGAACCTAGAATATTTTACAAGTCTAGAACAAAAAAAGCAAAGGGATCTTCAAACAAAACTACATTAAAATAAACGACCTTGGATTCATTAAAGAAATCAACTTACCTCCTTCTAAAAAGATTGTGAGTAAAGAAGTAAAACTACTTCTAAGTATACTAATTGTATACTAATTGTTCATATGAGTTGAAGGAGTTAAAGGAGTTAAAGGATGTACGAGTCAAAAGAGGTTGAAGTCTCACCAGAACAAATACAAAAACCAATTTTTATTACGACCATTTTCAATTATAATGATCTTAGCTTGTTCAATTTTAACAATCATCTAATCAATACCAATTATTATTAAGACTGTGTCCGAAACCGATGATAAATATTTTTGAATAACATTTTTGAGAGTGCTACGCGATGAGTTCACTTTTGTTATAGAAAGTTTTGGTATCTGTCAAAAATTATCATAGCAACTGATCGTCTTAATTCGGGTTTCTTTCCTTTTATCATATACATGTCAAAAATTTGTATTCACAAATATTTTTCATGGATTTCGGACACACTGTTAGTGTCAAAAGTTTTACAAATGTTAAAATTTAGTAAAACGATTTTAATGTAAATGCATTAAAAGCCATCTATTCAAAATTATATAAAGTAAAATTGTACTTTAATAATTAAGCCGAAAATCACAAAAGGTCGATAATTGTTATTCACCTGGCGTCAATTATGTAAAATAATGTAAGAGTTTATTTTCGACTGATCGTTCAAGAAGTAACTACAGGGAACCAAAAATATAAAATCACATAATTCTTTGCACATTCTGTACCATTGTTCGGTAGAACAAGCATTAAAGATCTAAACGGAAAAATCTTTATCAAATGGCTTAAAAAGTCACAGCCAATTTGAGAAGAATATTGTTCCAAATTATGGAAACGATTCAGGGACGTTTTTAAAAGAAACACAAGTACTCGATTGCAACAAGGTATGTCAGTACCATAAAGCCTCAAAAAGAAATTCTTTATTCCTATGCTTGAAATCAAAAAACTATCAGTACTGTTTTAGTTTTGATACTCTGGGGTAAAATTAAAACTTATAAATTCTGACCTTTTTCTATATCATTTAAAAGGATTTTACCTGTAATCAACTACTGGATAAAACTAGGCAAAATTAAAATAATAGAAACGTTTTTTTTCATGGACTTTTTTTCAATGGACTTTTGGAGGGGTTGCTATAATATATCTGAGAATTAAGATAAAAATTTACGGTTCTGAGTGACTTAAACTAAAAGTTGAGTAACTTTTAATACTCAGATGAGTACCAAAGAAGGTGATAATTATAAAGAGGTAACCTATGCAAAAGAGATTATATTTACAAACCTTTCCAAAAAGCCGCTCCTAATGTGAAGCATAATCCACATCGAAACATATCAAAATACTTTAATGAATATATTAACAAGTTTACATGTTTTTAATATTAATTTTATAAATATTATCTCAAAGATCATTGAGATTATTTCGTCTATAAACTATAAGTTTCCAACTAAATAATTTGTATAATATGAGCCCTTCAAACATAAAGGTCCTTAAAAAATTAATTTATCTACATTTTAATGGAATTTCCGTTTGTTAATGTTTAAAAACCACAAAATACACATTTCATCCAGTTTTTTTGTTTTTATGTTGTTGTGCTTTTATATTATGTTGGTTTGTATATAATATGTTTTATCATGTAGTTTTCATGTAAATAAAAAACCGAACAAAAAATATTCAAACTAAGTGGAAAATTGCAGGTAAATACTGAGTTAAAAAAAAAGCTTATATTCCTTTTAATGTTTTTGTTAAAAAAAAATTTTTTTGTTGTTATTAAAATAAAAAACTGAAAAAAATGTTCAGTTTATTTGTTGGACATCATTTCAGTACTTCATCGTTGCTTGGCTAGACAATCGGTATATGCCATGAACAAATTATTTGACTTGTTTACTTAAACTTATCAATTTAATGAATTTTGTTATAGTTGCAAATGAATTATTTTGGTATTTGTGTTAATTTGTTACCTTTATTCATAAAAAGAGATGAAGAGTTGAAAATTTTTATTTTTTATGTATGTATGTACAGGGTTTTCTAGAACAAAATGCTCGATTTTTGATGTTCAGAAATACGGGAAAAGTTAACGCACTTTATAATCTTTCTTTAATCAAAAGCATTTCTTCCTTGTTTTTACTAAAAAAAACTCGGTTAACTGAAGCTGTAATCTTGGTCAGCTATCTGAAGAACTTGAACGCCGTTTACATTAAAACCAAGATTAAAACAGTGGCCTGGATGGCATTTTGACACTTGATTTTAAATAGAAGAAAGATTTGAATGCAGCAGCAAAATTTGGATTATCTCTCGATTTTGTACTTCAAACTTAGGCAACTAACTTTTAATCTGTTGATCTCCCTTTATATTTTACTTTCCTACAGGTTCTTTAGTTTGAATTTGGTAAAAAACGGAATCAAGATGGGTTTAGCTTACGCTATTATAACCAAGTTTTAAGTATGTTGGTTTGAAAGTTTTATGTATACTTCGCCATTAACAGTTTTTAGCTCCGAAAAATATATCGGCACATAAGTGATCTTTTAAACAGTTGTGTATCATAAGTGAAATTTTAAACAGTTGTGATGTCAAAATAACAGTCATGCCAGAAGTTCTTAACAGTTTATACCAGGACAAACAAGTTCAACTAAATTGATGTCAGGTATTCAAAATTCAGTTTTTGATTAGATACTAAATGGCACTTATCACAAATTATTATTTACACCTGGCAATACTATATAGCAAAATTTTGACAAATCGATACGGCTACATTAACAACAAATGTGTGAAAACCATTTTATTTCAACTCATCATCGTGATAAAGATGGTCGATATAACATTTCTTTACCGTTTAAACAGTCACCATCACAGTTAGAAGCTACGTATGGCGTGACTAGTGGCCGTTTTTGGCAACGCGACCACTCAAACGGCTGTTGATTGATAGGGGTGAACATTCCAAAGAAGATATTGATTTACAAAACTATTACATCGATGATCTGCTGGCAGGTGCCAATGATATCGAGGCAGCAGATATAATTAAAACCCAATTAATTTAAATTTTGAGCAAATGTTAATTCTCTCTTCATAAATGGACTGCTAATTCTCCAAAACTATTACAAAGTATACCAAAGGATGAAACAAGGAAAAATTGACTTGTTTAAAGATATTGATTCAATCAAGGTTTTGGGGTTATTATGGCAACCCTTCCAAGAAAAAAAAATTGTTCATATCAATATCGAGCCACATAATGATATTATCACTAAACTTATAGTTTTATGAAACACATCAAAGTTGGATTTGATCCAATTGGAGTTTTGACTTCAGTAATAATAATTGCAAAGTTTCTGATTAATCGATTGTAAAGTGGATTAAATTGGGACCTGGATGGTAAAAATATTTAAACGAAATTTTGCAAACAATTGGAACATATCAATAAATTTAGATTACATCGACATATATAAGTGAACTAAGCTCGACGCATCTGCAAGTGCTTACGGTGCTTCTACTTTTATCAAATCTATTAATAAAAATAAAGAAAGACATACTATAGTTTAGATAAGGCCCGCATGAAATTATGGATGACATACATATTGACTTAGATGGAACTAGCGATCTAGATCCAAGTGAGATACCAGAGCAGAAATAAAATATAGTGGTGTTGACAAGTTATACAAATATTGCTTTCAAGTTGATCATACAAGAAACTCTTAACTGTTATTTAAAAGGTAACACAGCGCAATGTAGAACTTAAATGTTTAAGAAACCAACAAAATCCTAATAGTTCCAAATTAAAAACGATGAATCTGTTTTTGAATAATAAAGGAATCATAAAAGTGAGTGGTAGATTATCCAATAGTGAAATGGAGAACATCTGCTTGTGGCTACCATAAGAAGATAGTTTTGGCCGATCAATGCCAAATAGTTGGACAAGACCATAATGTATGAGTGAGTCAAATGGTTCCAGTTCAATACTAATATCCAGACATAGATAATGGTTGAACTACCAAAGGAACGTACGCCACAAACACGTCCATTTGCAGTCACTGGTGTAGATTTTTTGTGGCCCTTTTTGAACCACAAAAATGGAAAAACATTTAAATTTTAAGTGGCTCAATTTATTTGTTTTCCCACTAACAGCATTCATTTAGAGGTGGTTTTAGATCAAACATTGGAAGCGTTTTCGATTCAAACAATTGTCAGCCTGAACTTCGTCACAATTGTTGTATTCTATTTTGGAACCCTCATTTACTAAAGTTTCTTAAAACCACTTAAAAATGGAAGCTTTTATTTCAAATTGATAAACATTTTTGAAGTCGATATTCACATGAATATATCTGCATGCAGAATCGAGTGAAATAAAAAGTTCATAAGACAAACCTAAATAGAATGATTATTGCGGGCAAAGTTCCGAATATAAATAAGAGTACGGATGGACAGGTGCGAGTTAAACGGGTCTTTTATAGTTGTATTGTTAGGAATAACTGTTGTCATTTAAATTTAAGCAAGATTTACGTTTTTTTCATTTTGGTTTGTTTGGAACAATTAACCTCATTTATTGTATTGTTCATTATGAATATTACGTCCAAAAAGCCACATATAGCAGAAATAGCATAGAAAAAAATTGCAAGCAATAGCATTGTGTAAACCAAAGACCACCCCGATAATGAAATCGCTTCATAAGAGGTTTGGAAAATTTTGTTTATCAGTTCAGTCTAGGAGACTCAAGATATCTATAAAAATTAAACATTTGCATGATTACTTTGATGAAGAGGTCCGCCTTGCGGCATTAGTAGATGGCTAAAACTTCAATGGCTAAAAATATATGAGACTGTTAAACTACAATATTGCCTCGATCATAAAACTATAGCGTTCAAAATATATTAAAACATCAAACGTCATACATTTCAATATACAAATATCAAAAACATTCTACAGTTCTTAAATCACTGCTTTACAAAAGTACACTTGATAATCATCCACAACTCACATAAAGCTCTCAAAACAACACAATAACCTCAATAGCTATATTACGTCTATATATACAATGTAGCAAGAGAGTACAAGATCATATATACAAAAAAAATGTATTTCAGTTCAACTCGTATATTATATGACATAATAATTATGTTGCCTCCTCAAGATAATCCACATATATATGTACATGAACATATACATATATACGTAATGTACAAGTCAACTTTTCTTTGTAATACTTCGTAATCGCGTACAAAGATATAAGGAAAAACTAAACAAAATAAAAAGTAAATAATAAAATGAAAAGTATACTGACACTTTTAAGGTTTTATGTTGGGTTGTAACGGAAAAATGTAAAGTAGATTTCCACAAATTTTTTTTTCCATTCGGTTTTTAATTTTTCATATAACACATATACTATACAAAAACAACAAGCAAACAGAATAACAAGAAAGCATATATCAAATATATGGATATATATATATATATATATATATATATATATATATATATATATATATATATATATATATATATATAAATTCTAATGAGAAAACTTGAAAGCTTTTTAAACTTTCACTTTTTAAATAACTTTTTCTTCCTGTTACATGTTAAAATAATTTTTCTTTTGTTTTTCTATTTATGTTGAATGAATGTTGTATGTTATACATAATATTCTAACATTTGATTGGATGAATTAAAACGAATAAAAAAAAATTGTTTGTGTATCAAAATGATTTAGAAAATGTATACAGGGATGATGGGGAAAATATATGAAAAATAAAAAAAATTCTGATGTTATTCAAACAAACATATACGAAGTAAGAAAAAAAAAAGGAATTTATGATGATGAATTTGTGTATAATAATGTATCGTGTGTAGACGGGATATGTTCTCCTATATATGTATATATCTTTTTCACTTAAAGCTTTAACAACAAATTATTCTAATCAACATAAATTTTTTTTTTTATTCAATTTTGTAATCTAATCTTGGGCTATATATTATTTTGATATATACAAAGGTTCAGAAGTAAAATCCATTATTCCTGTTTTTTTCGAGTAGGGAAAGGTGTTTTGTTTTGCTACTATATTAAAATTTGTAGAAAGATATAGATGGGAATCAAATAATAAGAAAAATGCGTTTACCTTTCAATTTTAAATTTTAATTCAATTGTTTTGTTTCCTTTGATACAACTTTTTAACTTTTTACTTATCTAAAAACGAAATAAGGTTTGATTGAAGAAAATTATGCTAATTGAATTATTTATGTATATATTTGAGATGGTATTATATTTATGGAAGTGGAAACTTAAAAATGATTGCAGTAACATTTTCATACATTTTGATTGGAACAAAAACATTTAATCTGGTACCTTTTAAATTTGAAGTAAATTGTAAGTTACCATTAAAGAGTTCGAAAGATTTTAATCTCTCAAACGAGCGAAGGGTGGCATTATGTGTAATGCATAAAATAAAATGCATTCGGTAATCGTTATAGTAGCTGAAACCAACGGAAAAGCACGACGGCTCTATAGCTCTTAAAAGGACGTCAGGGAAAGAATGATACGATTTCGGTTCACATTTATGATCTTACTAGAATTTCAAGAATGTCAGAGTTCATAAAAACATTTGTCGTTAGATCTGTCATAAAAACTAAGGGACAGAGAGTTCAGCAATTACAGCACTTTTTACAGTTAAATATCTTAAACTAGCGGCATTCCGTGATGTGTGCAACATTTTTTGAACGAATGTTCAAGCGGCGTTTACGTTGGTTAAAAGTAGACTATTATCCAGTGATAACTCGTAAATGTTCGTTAATACAATTCCATACAAACCATAATACCGAATCAAAATATTCTGAATATGTGATTCAAAAAATTCGTACCCTCTGAATGCCTTTCGGTTATGTTTATGCAGTAAATTTATATTATTGGATATCGGCACCATTCTGGAAAAAATGCCCAAATAATACAATGGAACTTTTTTTTAATCTTTCAATAAACCAGATTTGCCGAGAGAATTTAAAAAGGCCAAAAAGTGTACTATCCACAATTTTGTGTTGATAACTAATTAACTTTGGTCAGCTACATTCTCTAATAAAATAAAAAAACGTGATATTCTCATCCACTTTACAAATCGATAAAAAAGTTAACAGTATTTCGAATTAGCCAAATATTTTCTTAGATTACAACACCACGAAGAGTGGGACTAATAATCTTGATAAACATGTTAGGACATATGGATATGTGCAAACGAAAAACGATGGTTATTTTTTAATGTGCAAACGAAAAACGATGGTTGTATCCGCAACTTGCACAAAAGTGCTAATTCTCAACTAAATATGCAAATCGGAAATCACCGAGAAAAGGCATTTTTTAAAAGAACTGGCTTTGCAGTTGGTATACCATTAGGTATTACGATAGAAAAATAATGATGAAAACTTTTTTTTAAATTCAGTATCTAGAAGATCCAATTAACTTATTTTTATAGGAAACCTCGTACCTCATCAGTATTCATAAAAGCAAACTATTAAGCAAAACTTTCTCCAATAACGACTTCAGCTCTATGTCAGTTAAAGTTTAAATAATAAATATCTTTACCTTTTGAACCTAAAATGGAACTTTAAATTAGGGTACTTATATACAAAACGAAAAGTGTTGTCGAAAGGTTGCACATTGTACGATCCATTAGATTACCTATATTTTATGTATTCAGAAACAACTTTATTCAATTTTACATCATCTCTAGTCTATTCAAATACCTGGGTTTTTAAATTATCGTTGCCTCAACTTCACGCATTTTGTGATTATTTAACAATAGCATACGGGGCTGTAGTGTACAAGCATGAAAAATTTACACGTCAAATGCTGTGCTCAAAAAACAAGGTAGCAGCTATAATGCATATTAGTCATTCCAGATTATAACTTTGTGTTTTAATACCCGATTTGATTAAATTTTGCATAACCATTTCTTCTGTTGTCTATGATAGTATAAATGCCTGGATTGGCTCCTTCATTGTTCTGCACTGGTTCTCAGATATTCCTATCTTATCAAAAGATCCAAACCCTTTAAACGATACAAAAGTGTCCAATTGAAACAAACAATTTCTGACATTCTATTAGTAAAGTGCATGAAAAATAGGTCGTTTTTAACTAAACGAGTTAACTAAATAAATTTTAACATTAAAATGATTCATTAACTAAGGCGTCTTAGATTTTGTATGTCTTGCTATAAAGGTGAATGATTTAGTGGTTGTAAGTACAGTGCTGGAAAAAAAATTGGGCAAACATATTTTATTGCAAATTGGAGTCTTTTTTGCGAAAATTTCAAAACTTTTGAAAGCAGTTGGGTTATTGTTTCATTTTAAATACATGTATGACGTAATTTTTTGAAACAAAATGTACCTGGAATTTAGGGGCAAAACCCCGAAAAATACCAAAATATTCAAAATACATTGATTGGGGTTAAAGTAATGGAATAAATTTATTTTTTTTTTTGATTTTTATTGATTTATAAAAGTTCTATCTTTAATTTTAATATTTTTTTGAGCCGCCTTTTGCTTTTATTACACCGGTACAACCCTGCAACTGATGTGCAAAAACATTGATCAAGCAGTTATTTTAATTTACGTCTACTGTTTTTGGCCGTCATTAGGGTGCAGATGTTTTATTGCCTGGAATTCTTTTTTGAGTATAAATAGTGCATATTTTGTAAAATTAAGTTATTCTGTAAGTGAACCTAGTAAAATAAAGAATAAAGTGCAATTTTAGTTAAAAATATGGTAAAAGTTAGTGAGCAGTGTAAAAGCAATATGTTGATTTTGGCTCGAGAAAAATTAAACACCTATGAAATAGCAGAAAGATTAAACATTTTTAAAAGTACTGTCGCGTGGAATATTAAAAAAATGCGAGAGATGGGCAGTACACAAAAAAAAGTAAGGCTCTGGAAGGCCCAGAAAAACAACGCCAGTGGAAGATTGTTTCATAATACTACAATGTCGTCGAAGCCGTTTTAAAACTTCATCGGACATAAGACGAGATGTTAATAAGACGAGCAACGGGAAAACAAATTTCAGCCAGCTTAGTGAGCAAAAGACTTGTTAAAGGTGGTTTGAGAGCACTTAAACCAGTCCAGAAAAAAAACGTTTGCTATGGGTCCAGGAGCATGTTTCTTGGACTTCAAAGATGTGGAATGATGTTATTTTCTCCGATGAATCAAAATTCAAGCTGCATGTTTAAGATGGAATAATGCTCGTAAGGAGAAAACCACGCGAGAGGCTTAGCAACGAATGTCTTTTAAAACTTACACCAAAAAATGAAGGAGTAAAGGTCTGGGGATGCTTTTCTGGAAATGAGATCGGTCAGTTGTGCTTCTTTAGTTCCAGTATTACAGCAGCTGTTTATCTGCAGGTCCTACAGAAACGCTCCATGCTATACCGCCAAAGTTGTGAGTTATTAGTTTTGAATTATACATAGAAAAATTCGTTTTCAGATAAACATAAATAATTTGTAAAAAACTTGTATTTTTTCTTATCTCTTCATTTAAAGGTAAAAAAGTACTTCGAAGAAAAAAGGATCGATGTGTTGAGCTGGTCTCCATATAGTCCAGACTTAAAACCCATTGAAAATATTTGATCTATAATGAAGCTAGAAGTAGCAAGAAAGCGCCCAGAATCGATTCAAGCTTTAGAAAGTTTGTTGATGACGATTTGGGAATCCATACCTCCTACGACTTTGAAAAATTTATCAAATTCAATGAATCGGAGGTGTATCGCTGTAATAAAAGCAAATGGCGGTTCAACAAAATATTAAAATTAAAGATAGAATTTCTATAAATCAATAAAAAAAAAAAAATGAATAATAAGTGTTTAATTTATTCCATTACTTTAACCCCAATCAACGTATTTTGAATATTTTGGATTTTTTCGGGGTTTTGCCTCTAAATTGCAAGTAAATTTTTTTTCAAAAAATTACGTCATACATGTATTTAAAATGAAACAATAAGCCAGATGCTTTCAAAAGTTTTGTAATTTTAGCAAAAAAGACTCCAATTTGCAATAAAACATGTTTGCCCAATTTTTTTTCCCAGCACTGTATATATAGTAAATGCCACAAGAAACGAATCAGTACTAATGATTTGTTTCATGTAGCGTTGATACGTTTGTTCCCACCAAGGACTGTCAAATCAAATCCGCTGGTACAATGGCTCAGATTTTATTAGAACTTGTGTTGAGTTAAAGATTCTGAACAAAAAATATTATAGATCAACAAAACCATAACATAATATTTAATTTTGTAATATAAAACGCAATCCAGGATGTGCATTGCATTTCAAAAATGCATGTGAGGCAGCCATTAGATCCCTAAAACATTGCTGCATACGAGCTTCAAACGAAACCAAACTAAACTTTAAAGAAGTAACGTAGAAAACCATCATAGTTCAGATTGAAGGCTTCTTAAATTCCAGACCACTGCGCGTGATTATGATGATATCGTTAGTTTATCATCCTTACACCTGCACATTTCTTAGTTGGCAAATCACTTCAAATTTTTGAACCAATAGGAACTTACTGGAGAATATACCGATAAAATATACCGAAGCAAATGTAAAATTGGAAAAAATTTCATTATCCTCGATGATATCGTATTTGTTAAGGATAACAACTTACCACCTAACTATTGTCTCCTAGGATGAGTAATCCAAACACATCCGGCTAATGATAGCATTGTTCGATGTAACCACTACTATAAAACAATATTAAGCAACATGTAAAGCAAAATTGGTATTATTACCAATAAAATAAGTATATTTGGTTACACTTTAGTTTAAGTAAATCTCCTTAGTACTTGCAATTCAAAACTGCATGACCTTTATAGAAAAGTTAACTGTCTTAATATTTCAAAATAATTTCAAAATAACTCTCGACAGTTAAAATTATCGATTTTCAGGTTTACTTTTATGACCTTCATCATGGTGATCTAAAGAATATTAAAATTGTTCATTGACCATCAAGGAGAGTTATAATCTACTAGAAAAGTTTATCAAGCCACGTTTCCAAAGATTTCTTTTGGGACACGTTTAGGTCGAACGTTAGCTGCTCAAATCAAAACATAGTTTTCAGGAAAGTCTAATTCTGTTTAAAACAGGTTTATCTAAGTGTGTTCTGAGGTGAACTCATTTAGAATAACGTACCTTGTTACCTAATAAATTTTTGTCACTCTAAAGTTTTAAATTCTAATGGCAGGAATAAGTCGATTGGTAGATTTACCAATAACAGAGTTTTAAAAATAATACGAAGATTTCAAGCCAACAAAAATTTTTCTGAACTCAATGTTCTCGTTATTTTAAAAATAACTCAAAGTTTAAAAAAATGATCTAGAACTAAAGAGGTCTCCTATTCCATAGTTTAAAAAAAGCGATTACTGTATCTTTAGCAATTTTTTTCACGGTATTGGATAAATATTTCAAAGAGCAGATAAAGGAGCAGAAGTTATTGCTCTCATATTATCATTGAACTTAAACATTTAAAAAGGTTATCGGTATTAATTGTAGAGTGGTTCAATTGAAGGAATGTCACATAGAACAACAATTAAAGAAGTAATTGATAATAATATTTTTCTAGAAGATCTTGAAAAAAGAGCAATTTTTCGAAACGACAACGGATGTTTGGAACCATGACCCTAGGAATAAATAAAGTCAGTTTTTAAGTAATTAGACTATTGAGTTTCAAAGCAAAAAAAAGTGCTGGACATTTTCAATAAGGATCGGATGAGTGAGTATTCAGGTACTAGAAAATTGAAAGAAATGCAGTATAGATCTAATTTACAAAAAATTCGAGACCTTTGGGTATTTTTATCTTTCTCGATAAAGTAGCATGACATATAATAAGAGTCACTTTAAAGTGAATT
Source organism: Tipula confusa (assembly GCA_963556175.1). Lineage (NCBI taxonomy): Eukaryota > Metazoa > Arthropoda > Insecta > Diptera > Tipulidae > Tipula > Tipula confusa. Next base: position 47,364,735 of record OY744476.1, read on the forward strand.
TAATTTAATTTAGACAAAACATAATCTATTAAAATAGACTGCGCACAAAAATCATAATTATTATTAATAAATTACAACACAAAAAAAAATTTCAACGAAAATACGGTTGACGATAAATCTTAAACTCGTACACCTTGAAACTAAAATGTGATTAAAATAATTTTATCGTTTTAAATAATTTATTATCTCAACATATCAAATTAATCTTACATAATTTTCCCCGTCAAAAATACAGGCCTAACCAATTTTTTGCCACTTACATAATAATATCCGCATTTATACCTTTTCGTACAGTGTATGTAATTTGATTTATCCAGCATAAAATCCGTCAAGATATTTTCATTTTTAAATCCATTATTTTACATGATATTTTGACATGAACACAACGAACCATAACAAAAAAAATTCTTTAGTTTTCATCTCAATTTTTGTAGGTATACTCGTACCTATATGTATGGAAAATTAAATTTTCAAATTTTTTTTTGTGTTTGGGTGAATATATGAAAGGAATTCATCATCATTCATTCTTTCATTTATATATATATATATATATATATATATATATATATATATATATATATATATATATATATATATATATATATATATATATATATATGTATATATATATATATATATATATATATATATATATATTTATATTTAAATATATTTATATAAAGATAAAGATAGCTGTCGAATGACAACTTTTTTTACGGGGTGATTCCCTTAAATTAAAACCAAATAAACAGAAAACGATGAATTTTATCAAAAAAATGTTTTGTAAAAAGTACTTTTTTGTAAAAGGTAATTTAAAGTTCTTTTACATTTTTTCAAATCAAATCAACCCATTCTAGAAATTTAGAAGCTGAACTAGAAATTGATTCACTTTAATTACAAGTCGATGGAGAATATTTCATAAAAAGTATCCCAAAAATAACTATTTGTCAAATGACACTTGATAAATTATTGAACAGTATTGTTCAAACAGTATTATTGTTGTTTAATTATTATTTAAATTTTAATCATTATTAATTTAAAAACGAAATTAACAAAGTGTTTTAAAGTATAAGTATAAGTATTTTCTATTCTTAAAGTCCAATATTCCAAAAAAGGCAATAGACTTTTATATTTCAAAGAAGAACCAGAATCCAACCACTCGAACTGGCGAAACCTTCACACAACGATATTTGATTTGGCACTGACTAAATGTGCCTATTAAAGCACAGTTCGTACACTTTTATTTGTCAAAATATATTAAATCATTTTAAAAGAAATGGTTTTTGCTTTATTATTTACTTTTAGCACAACAGCAGAATGATTTAGAAAATCAATTTTTCTCCTCGATTTAGAAAATCAATACCATATTTTTTTAAGTTTACATATAAATCTTCAGCAGCTTTTATATTTTTTTTTTTACATCCACCATAAATTAAAATCTTTAAATTTGTTTCACTACCAGTAAAATTTACTGTTCATGTAAATGTTGAAAAAAAACTGATGATAAAACAAATTAACGAAAACTAAAAACAACTGCAATAATCAATGCATGGTTGATTAATATTTGAAGTGAAATAAAAGTAGAATTAGTGGAAATGTAACAGGTATGTAATTCAAAATCATACAAAAAGTTAGCGGAATATCTTGAAATGTCGGTATCTCAGAAACAAATGCACAAATAAAATATGTTTAGTTTAGAAAGTTAAACAAGTGAATTTGAGCTATTTAGTTGTCTTACTTTAAAAGACGCACCCTGTATATATAAGAATATAATAAATACATCAGAAAATTGTAAATTATTATATTTTCTTTTATATGATACCAATACGGTATATTATTATACAAGTAAATCAGGTTCTTTGCACATGGAAAATTTTATCTTGCCGTTTCAATTTGATTATTCCGTAAAAGATATAATATGCGGGGAAAAAAATTTAAAGTTCAAAATTAAATTTTTCATACATAGCCGTTTTTTTACTATATGCATAGTTTTTTTACATTTAAATAGAGTAATAAAACAATCAAAATGAAAATCTGTTAACAGAATATATGCAAAAAACATAAAAAATGGATTTTAATCCTCTTATTCATCAATGTAAATACATTTAAAAATTCAATGATATGTGATTTGATATTTAAAACGTATTTATATCGTTCCTCATATTATATGTATTTGTATATATGTATGGTTGTACATAAATAAATAAATATACATGTATACATATACATTGAAAAACTATAAAATAAAAGCACATTAAGCTTTGGTTAAAATGGAATAAAATAAAATCTATTTAACATGGAATCACATCATCATCATCTATACTCACAAAAATAAAAAACAACCCATTTTTTGTCTTCTTTGATGACATTAAATAGTTTTTTGTTTTGTTTGTGTGTTCGGAAAATTTAAAAAGGATTTTCCAATGAGAAATTAAATATATAAATCAATTGAAAAACTATATGCTATATACATATTATATTAAACTGATTTTATTTTTTTATTTTTATTTAATTTATTTATTTATTGTGATATAGATATATAGTAAACAAAACGTACCTAAAGTAAAATGGTTAAAAGCTCTCTGTGATTTATCTAAACACTTGAGATAATAATTTTTTTTGTTGGTTGGAAAATGGGGAGATTGGAGATGAAATAAATAAATCAAAATTTTTATTGCATAATCCTTTTAAAATGGAATAGTTTAGTAGAAAATTACTATGTTTTAAACAGGGGTGTACTGAGTGGTCATAAAGGTGCGATAAGGATTTTGGAACTGAAGCATTAGAAGTTACTAGATTTTGATAATATGGTTATGTAGTAGTAAAAAAGTATTAAACAGTGCCAATAATAAAGAGTATTGTTTGTTTAATGACTGCGAATCTACAAGATACACCGAAATACTATATAAACAGAGAAAGTCCTAAGCTTCCAGTATGACAAATACCTTTTCTGATTCATTGCCTCGATTACTTTGAACTTGCAAAATTGCTAAAGTAAATACTTTCCTAATCGTTAATTTTTCGTTAAATTTTCGTTAAATTCGATCGTTAAATTTATTTTAGTATATTATTAATCACTCTCATTAGATTCTTCATTTTGTTTTTTGAACGAACTTATGTATCATCGTCATCGTTCACAAACCTCTTGAATCTACCGTCTAAAGTAATCAACGCCTTTGGTTTTAAATGTTAACTGCGCTTAGTGATTACTGATAATTGGAAGGCATTTAACTCTTCTTAGCTTCAACATTCCTTGCGCAATTATATCAATTTGAAGTGTGTTAATTATTTTTGAACTATTAGTATAGATTGAACCATATTTGCGTGATCAAAGGAGGATAGTTCAGATTGATTGATGGTTCAAACGACTGAAGTTTTAGGTACCCTATACGCTATAGTTTGTTATCGTTATTATTATCACTGATCGTATTGAATATAATACATTCATTGGTATTTAAACCAACTGAAGAACTGTTTTGTGAACAACGAAATGGATGTACGGTGTTTTGGCGCATTTCATCATTTACCTTTTGCACTTAATGACTTGCATAAAATGTGTTGTAACTACTGATTAATTTTGTATGTTTGAATTTGCTCGCATGCTCTATAAGACATCAAAAACGCAACACAAACATTCCAAAGATTCATTGATCAGGTTACAAAAGAATTGGATTTTGTATTTGTATCGATGACATTCTTGTTGTAAGTCGTAATCATTATGAACATTACGAGCAGCTTCAACTAACATATCAATGTTTTAGTGATCATTTAATAAACATTAAACCATCAAAATTACTTGTCATTAGTGTACAAGCTCGTTTCATCACGTTGTGAATGCTGATGGTATTCTACCATTCGTAGATCGAGTTGAGGCAACAAAGGTTGATGCAATTATTTTCATCCGTTCGTTCCACACTTCTTGGATTTGTTAACATCCACCCATAATTAAACTAACCATTTTTCAAAAATGTCTAGAAAAACTAAATTTTAGAATATCAAAGATGCTCTTTGTAATTCTATTCTTTTAGCACATCCGATAGATGGTACAAAATACATAATGACCGATGCATCAAATTTGACAATTGCTGAGGTTACAGATCAGATAGTTGCCAACTGTAGACAACCATTGGAATATTTTTAAAATAAGGTATCGCCAGTAGAATTTATGGGTTTGATCGCGAAATTTTAGTTGTGTTTTATGCAATGTGGCATTTTAAATATTTAATTGAGAGCCGTGACTTCACAATATGTATATACTGATCACAAGCCTCTTACTTCCATGATATATACGAAACTGAGCGGAGTTCAAACCACAGTCATCAATTACATTATACATACCCAATTTTGTACAAATATCCGTTACATAAAAGGCAAAAGTTATTCAGTAGCCGACATAACTTTTCCAGATTCTATTAAAACATCGTATCACTGGTTTGTCAAGAGAAATTTGATCCATCAAATTTGATTGATTTGGTGCGAAGTGTCTACTGCGGCGTGTATCGACCATATGTTCTTTTTTGGATGCGCCGTGATGTTTTCGGACAAAAAAATAATCTATTGCATCTCGCGGTGTTCGCGGTACAAGAAGTTTAGCTGGATCAGCATAATTTTGGTACAAAATGAACACAGACATAACTAAATGGTCTCATGAGTGCTTAGGTTGTCAGAAAGGAAAGATTACGTGACCCTTCCATTCAAAATTTGTTAACCATACCATCCTCAACCAAAAAGTATGATGGAGAATTTTCATCGCATTCTTAAATCGTCTTCTTATAATGCTCGATAAAATTCACTTAATTGATTTGAAACGTCCCACAATTTTTTGAAGATCCAATTTATTTTGTTAAACAATTGAAACGTTCAATGGAAAATTCTATTCCAACAATGCCGCGCGTGGAACCACAAAACAATAATTTTGTCTCAGAAGAATTATTAGATACCGATTTTGTTTTTATTAGGATAGATAAAGTCCGAACTGGGTAAATGCCTCCAGACGAGGGTCCTTTTAAGGTTATTAAAAAACTTTATAAAAAAAAACGTTTGCTTAATATTAAGGGTTTAAACCGTTTTGGCCGTTTAATTTAGAGAACGGCAATTATAATGTTTAAAGATATTTTTGAACAACAACATAGCAAAATTTATCAGTAACGCAAATAACATTATGGGCTTGTGCTATTTTACCTGTTGCATATCTTATTGATATGACTTAAAAGTTGCCGTATTAACCGCCTGAAAAAATATTTTACAATTACTGTGTTATTTATAATCAAAAAAAGAATATTAGGATTAAGTTGAGAAAGATCATTGGCAATACAATGCGAACAGAACCATTTAAAATTGAAACTATTAACTGTCAAATTCATACCACATAACTTTAAAATTTCGCCTAAAATTTTTAAAATGATTAATATTTAAAAAGAACATTGCTAACCGGGCCATATCAAAATGCCCTCTTTATTGGGTTCGATTCCAAATTTATATTTTATATTCTAGTTAACCAGCAAGTAACAAAGAGCTGGTAAGTCGTGGTTGCTGGGAGTGATTGTTTGGAAGTGGTTTAATGAGTTTCACCAAATCCGTGGTTTAATGATTGAAAAGGCTTTGATCATTGCCATCATCGTTGGGTTTGGGACAGTTTATCATATGCATGACTCTTCTTTAAAATCTCATTAGCTGTATTTTGTCCTCATTCACAAAAGTGTCTGCAGTAAAGCTTGCTTCTATTCTCTCCCAAACAATTAAAAATGATAAATAACGTAAAACAGCTACACATAATATAAGGTACTAAACCCACTACTAATTTAACTGTGTGGTCACCACACCGCACTACAGCTAAATTATATAATTGGAAAAGTAACTGTGGTATTGCTGAAGTAAGCAATATTATTAATGAAACCAGCATGGAAAACAGCACTATGAATACAAGCTCAAAGGTGTGGCTAAAGCTAAGCTAAATATTCAATCTTTTTTTAGTCTATACCGTGTGGCAACATTTTTTCGATATATTCCATTATAGTATACATAGAAGAGATATCATTTTACCAGTCAAAAAGAATCAATACTTGATAAGTCTGTTTAAAGTTGACACATTTCCATTGGTATGATATTTTAAGATTACCAAATCAAATTATATTGAAGCTTTGAGAAAGCTTAACCAAAGATACGGGCGTAAGCGCCACATAATCAATGCTTTTACTATAAATTGTATTGAGCAACCTATCATTCATGTAGCTAGTGCCTCCAATATACGATAATATAGAATATATCCTACGAAGTGATATATTAGGTTTGAAGGCATTAGGTGACAGATTTTCTTAAATTGTTAATAGATAGAACTGATGTCCTTGAATCAGTAAAAGCACATTTGATGCGAACAGTGAGATCTATGGCAATCCAGCAAATCTAAATTCAGCTATACCACCCACCACTCAAAAGAATTGTATAGCATGTGAAAAGCAATAGCACAGACTAATTGATTGTTCTACATTGATGGAAGGCCGATTGAAGAACGAAGATATAGTTAATTAGCAAACACCAAAGATGATTTAACTATTTCCAGGACATTAAGCTTACGAGTCTGGTATGCAAGGTAGGTGCCGCCAATTTACCTATACAAGCCTCATACTTTTTTGCATACATTCGCATGATCAATCGCCGTAACTGCCAATACAGAAATAAATACCGCAAAAAAATATAAAAAACTACAATCCTATAACTTAACACTCGTAATCACATGCAAATCAGTCCACATGATCATGTTGCATTAAAGTATACTGTGCAGGCAGTATTACCTACAGCAATAGTGAAAATATTGGACGGGATAAGTATGACCATGTGGAGCATTGTTGGACACCACTTCACAAGTTTCCTTTCATATCGAAGATCCAAAAATTAAGCCGACCAAAAACGAATTGTATAAGCTTGTTAGTGAGAATTAGTGATGAAAGCGGTGGCATAGCCCATTTGCAAGGGGACAAATGACATCAAGATTAAGAGCGTACTTATCAAGAGCGCATTTATAATATAAAAATTAACATCATTTCTTCCATCTGTCGAAATTAAACTCAACAGTTTGAAAGGTCTATCCAATATTGAGTTAATAAATCCTTATTTTGGTAAAACAGGACCAATCGATGTTTTACTTGGAGCAAAAATTGAATTGCTTAATGATGGCAACATAAAGTTTGGCAAATTAAATTTAAAGGCACATAGAACAAAGTTGGGCTGGATCGTAGTAGAAAAGTATCAAAATAGCCAGTCATCCATTTCCTACCACGAATGACATAGGTACTATTTTACAACGATTTGGACAATGCAAGAAGCCATACAAACTAGCTACATAATCAAGAAAGAGTAAAGTTGTGAAGAATGGTATACCGCGATCACACAACGCGCGAAAGATGGATGATACATAACAAAATTGCCATTTAAAAAACCGCTGAAATCAAGAGGGTCAACTTACCAACATGCAAAACCTTTCGGTAATTTACCGTGGAGAGGAGATTTATTGCAGACAACCATTTTCAAATACTCTACCAAAAATTTCCGAGCAAATACCAAGATCCTAAGCCATATGCAGATATCTAGTATAAAAAGCGTAGTACTGTAATACACATATATCCTGCTACATCATGGGTATCAGATGTTTGAACAAGCCGGCCGATCGGCATAAAGTTGATTTCCCCAAATTTTGCAGTGAAATATGATACTTACGCAGATAACCTTTTGACTGGGTGATATGATGATCTGAATAATAGGTGATTTGGTGCAAATAAAAGAGGATGTAGAAAAAGTGTTAAAAAGCGGCAGCTTTAATTTAAGGAAAATATCCACAAATAATCTCTAAATGTGAAATCTCTTAAATAACCCAGAGCAAACCAATTTTAAAATATTTTCAGATCATCCAGAGACGATTAAAATGTTTGATTTAGCAAGTGCTTAAAGAACGCCATAAAGGCGATCATTTTTAATCCAATCATTATAATAACAAAAATCCTGTTTTAAAGCTTGTGGTTAAATTAAACTATTTGGAATGATAAGTTGCCAGCAGAAACACAGTTTTCGTAGTTAGAGCTTCGAAAAGCTCCAAATCAAGCAATTTAAACTAAGATTCTCAGATGTATCACGACTTCATACAGTATACAACACCATCATAATTTTATTTTGACTTAGACGTATATTACCAACAACATAAGTTACCTTTGACCCTTCGATACTACAAAAAACCACTATAGTCTCTGTAGCCTAATGACAAATAAAAAAGAGATTATCGATGTAATCCTATATATTTAAGAAGTGAAGGGAAATAAAGTTTAACAATACATATATGATTAGGTGTATATACGAATACATAAATTAAATGATTTTCCATTTTCATTCATCATCATACACCAAAAACACAATAAAAAGCTCAATAATTGCCTATTTCGAATTTCAACAGCAACAACAACATCGCAACATCAACAGCTATAATAATCGAAAGGAATGATTTGTATTTTGATTTCATTCACAATACACACTCAAACTCAAACTGTTCTGTTTTGTTGCTGGTATTTGTCTGTCTCATGTGCTCATGTATTATCAAAACTTCACATCTGTAAATGATAACCGAATTGAAATCCCCAATAATAAAAAACCTATATATTCGAATATATATTTATGTATGAGAGTGTGTGTGTGTACATAGGATGGAAAATCATAAAAGAAAATGAAGAAACGAAAATTGTTAATTTATTGTTGAATAGATCATTTTTCCGTTTCTGTATTATGTTTTCCACCACCAAAGGCGTATGTGCTTTTTATATACATAATAGTATATGATGTGAGCTTTTTCGCTCGTTTTGTTATATAAAGCAAGAGGATGGTATTTATTTTATATATCCTGATCTGAGTGTGTGTGCGTGTAATTAACTTTTTGTTTTCTTGTGATAAATATTTAGGTCATTTTTAGGTTGATGTATTTCATTATCTCATATTAGAACAATAACCATAAGTTTAATTTTCAATTTATATTTTCCTTCCAAATATTTTTTTTTTTTTTTTTGATTAACGGAATATGAAATGGATTTTTTTTCATTTGTTTCGTTTTTATTTAATCCTTTGTGATGTATAAGCATTTTGGTTCGGATTATATTGCGGGTTAAATATACGATATATAGGATAATAATGTAGAGACCCGATTTATGTGTACCACAATGTTGTTGATTTGATTTTATGCGTGAGTAATTGATGTCGACCGAGGGTAAAAACAGTAATTGTGGTAAAAACCAATGTTTTTTATATACTTTTTCTAAATGATGGATCATCCAAAAGCTTTATTACTCATATATACCACTTTTATCTTACATAATACGTTTTCTTAGTATTAAATAGCATTTATTTCATTTCCTTGAGTAGTAACAACAGTTTGGTTTACCTTTACTAATTTTATTATCCTTGGGGACTGATGGATTCATGTTGCTAGCAACTTTATTAGATGTAATTGTCATTCAAACACAGTCGTTGTTTATTAAAAAACAGAACACTAAACCATTTCGCTGAACCTAAATCTCACTGAAATAAATTAATAACGCTTACTCAAGCTTCAGCTCCTAAAATGCAATATTTAGGAATATTATTAGACCAATTAGACAAATAAGACATATTAGACATATTAAACATATTAGACATTTTAGACACATTAGACTTATTAGACTTATTAGACATATTAGACTTATTAGACTTATTAGACATATTAGACATATTAGACATATTAGACATATTAGACATATTAGACATATTAGACATATTAGACATATTAGACATATTAGACATATTAGACATATTAGACATATTAGACATATTAGACATATTAGACATATTAGACATATTAGACATATTAGACATATTAGACATATTAGACATATTAGACATATTAGACATATTAGACATATTAGACATATTAGACATATTAGACATATTAGACATATTAGACATATTAGACATATTAGACATATTAGACATATTAGACATATTAGACATATTAGACATATTAGACATATTAGACATATTAGACATATTAGACATATTAGACATATTAGACGTATTAGATATATTAGACATATTAGACATATTAGACATATTAGACATATTAGACATATTAGACATATTAGACATATTAGACATATTAGACATATTAGACATATTAGACATATTAGACATATTAGACATATTAGACATATTAGACATATTAGACATATTAGACATATTAGACATATTAGACATATTAGACATATTAGACATATTAGACATATTAGACATATTAGACATATTAGACATATTAGACATATTAGACATATTAGACATATTAGACATATTAGACATATTAGACATATTAGACATATTAGACATATTAGACATATTAGACATATTAGACATATTAGACATATTAGACATATTAGACATATTAGACATATTAGACACATTAGACATAAAAAACATATTAGATATATTATACAGATTAGACATATTATACTATTTTTAGACATATTAGACTATTTACTACTATTTTCGGTATCTGATTCTATCAAAAGCTCGTTATTTTTTGTAAGTACACGCTCCTAATAATATTTAGCAGCAAAAATTTCGATTTAAAAGAAATTTTTTTTTGTACAGTATCATTTTAAATAATATTACGTAGCAAAAAGTCCATAACTGTTTTTAGTATTCATAAGAAAAACGAATTCATGTACAAGAGACAGAGACAAAAAGGTGTATAATAATTTTTCCTGTTTTATGATTTTTCATTTTGGTGTTTTGGGTACGATAAAATTTATGTATAAAATGGTATTGTAAAATATATTTTATAATGCAGTCACTTTTATTGTATACATTTTTTAGAGCAGAAAAATATTAATTTTTCCCATTTCCTTATTATGTTCATCGTACGAATGTAAAAAAAAAATATGCACAGTAAAATACCTCGTTTTGAAGCTTTAGAGCTTTTCTTACCAATGTTAATATTAAATGCAATTTTACTCTGTTTTATTAATGGATTTGGAAAATGTATAAAAGCTTTAATGTATAGCTAGAGCGGAGTATGTTTTCCATGTTCCACATATTATTTTTTTAGAAATAAAACATTTGACCTGCAAAATTTACAGGAACCAAATTTTTGGGTTTCTGGGGCAGTTTTTGGTTCTGTAATATGTTTAATCAAACAAGATAACTGCAACTGAGCTTCCTAAATTTTTTTCTAAACAGTCCCGCTTTACTGACATGGTCCAAAGACTAGCATCCACTCTTTTTGATTGTTATTGAAAAAACCAACATAAATAAAAAGTGGTACAAAGAAATCCAAGAAGAAAACCTTAGGCTCGGTTTCAAAACCTGATCCAGTAACAAGGCTGATCTTCGTGCTGCGCAACAGACTATGTACGAGTTTCAAGGTACTTCATATGCCGTGCGTTTGAGCTCATTGTCAAGTCATGCAATGCTAAAGAACAAATTTGCAAACATTGCTGAGAGGACGGACATGACTATAAATCATGTCCAAAGAAAATAAAGTGGCGGGACTAAGTGCACTTGCTGCAAAAAAGAGCCTTCAATCTTTTTCGGAAAAGCAGAATATACACAGCATAAAAAATGGCCTTGAACTTAGTAATTTATAAAACTGTTTATATCACGATTAAAAGTAACATAAAATATGTCAATTGAGACTTAATCCATCTTAAGTCCAACTTAATATTCAAAATGCAGAAATGGTTGGACTTGAAACTAGACAAAGCGCATAAGAAAAGAAGACCGACATACACTGCATGCAGGAATCTTACATGGTTAAAGATAGACTTGGTGGACTAGTGACTTTGACAGGACTTGACGTACTGGTGATGGTGAATGGCAAGGCTGCCATAGGCGTCTTTAACAAGAACCTAGAGGTACTTGGATTTTATAATCTCACAATTCTGCAACTCACATTGTGTATTTGTTGTGGTTAGGTCTTATTTGGGTTATTTTTACCTAATCAGTATCTATTTTCAAAACTCTGATAAAACAGGGGATTACAGCAGTAGACTTGGTAGACTTGCTAAAATCATGGCGGGCCTCGTCAAATTTCCAAGTATCATAATTATCGTGAAATTGTTGGAAGAAGCTATCAACTGGGTATAGTAAAACAAAACTGGTCTTATAGCCAAACGAAAGTTACCACTTTTAAAGCTAAAAACGCACATAATACAGCTATGAACCTTAAAATAAGACTTTCTGATATGCACTGAAACGTGCAAATTAGAAAAAAAAATACCACAAAAACCTGCACAAAAAAGAAAAATTACCGTGGTGGACTAATGAGCTAACTACAAAAGATGACACAAAGAGCCACTGTAACAAGAATTCTCAAAATATATCAAAAAAAAAGGACCCAAACGAAGACTACAAAATAAATATAGCTATTTGCCATACCTTAATAAATACTTTAATTATGTCAATAGAACCAGACTAGTCTGAAGAGTAGCCTAGCCAGATTAGTCTGAAGACACAAATAACTGAGCATAGTAATGCAGAACCATGGGGCTTCGTGTATAAATTCAGCACGGGAAGGCTTAAAATTACTGAAATACTGAGCACCTTAACAAACAAAGGACCTAAAACTACAAGTAAGAAGGATACCACAAACTGCTTGTTGGTTGCGCTACTTCCTGATGTCACAAAAGTAAATAATGCAGAAGTGCATAAAGAAATAAGAGAAGATTTGGTGACGTAAAAGAATTCAGCAATTAAGAAACCACTAACCCAATAATGTCAGTGAAATTAGGCAAAGCATCCGGCCTCGATATTATTGAGGTCGAAGTGATACAACGAATATGGTCTATGAAAGGACTTGTTATCACTTGGTTTCTGAACGACTGTCTAAAAAGAAGGAGTTTCCCGATGGCATGGAAAAACGGCAACTTATTATCATCAGGAAGGAAGGTGAACGAGATCTCACCTACTCAAAATCCTAAAGACCATATATGCTTTTAACAGTCTTGAGTAAATTACTCGAGAAACTGATTACAGGTAGGTTAATGTGCCTATTCCAGGATAATGACAAATTTAGTGACTAAAAGTTCAGATTGACCAACAGAGGATTCAATCGTGAAGATGATCAACATAATAAAAGAATTGGAGCAACAATTCTTTCTCGAAGTATTCTTTAACGTATCTGGGGCTTTTGTTAATCTGTTGTGGCCTAGTATTATGAATGAATTAAAAAAGATAAATTGTCCAGCAAACCTTTACCCATAATGATGTTTGCAGGAAACTCAATAGAGTAAAATAAATTCAGTAATTCTGTCTCTTCAGTAATTAATGCAGAGTGTTATTAATAATATAACTGATTCATGTTGTAGCTTTAAAAAAAATTCGTTTTGGCTGATGGATATGATCCAGCTTAGAGGAATGTTCGATATCAGAAGACCACCTTAGGAGTCTGTGAATGGAATGAAAATTGAGATAATGAAAATTGAGATAATGGTGTTTTCCCCATGAAAACCCCAGTATCACGTCACATTTCAAAAGGAATACAGGAAAAAGTAAACAAGTTTTCATTACTTTGAAAAGAGTAGCTAAAGAAACTTGAGACCTTAAGCAAAGAACCCTCAAGACTGTAAACGAAGGTCTAGTAGTTGCATTACTTATACATATATTCTTGTGCTGGGTGGGCTGACAGACACCGCCGTAGAACTTTAATAAGTACACAAACGGGAATAACTCTTGATATTACAGAAGCTTACAGAACTGTAATAATAGATGCAGTTCCTGCATTACCTGGCGTGATATTGCAAAAAATAGTTACTAGAACTAAACTTAGAAAACGCCAAAGTGCGAGCTACGGAATATTATAAGCAGGACAAATAGAAGTTGGTTCGTTCAAGAGGCAGATGTAAAAAGCATATATCGCTATATGATAAGACTGATGGAGCTGTTCACTGAATGGAAAAACCACTTATAGGTTTCTTCCAAGCATCGAGGAAATTATGGAAACCAAATTTACGCTTAGTGCACCGTTTACGCAAATGATAACGGACATGGCAAAAAACCATCCTACCTTTAAAGGTTTTAGTAAGCGAGACAAGCAGCATGACAAACGTCATGACATACAATACCATTAATAACTTGTTTTACAGCTGCGATCCTTTTTTAAAAGTTGGACAACAACTAATGATGGAGCTGAGCGCTAAAAGGCCAGCAAGCAAACTAGTTTTAATGACTCCAAAAACATCATGACTTTTAAAAGGTTATGTTACCCTGTTCTAAGCAAAAGATAGCGCAACTTCTTACACATTACTGAAAATATTCTATGTATTTAATATACAAATATCCGCGTATTTAACCAGACAAAGGAGCTTTGTAGTAAATAAGTATGCACCTTCAGCCAGGCTTTTAACCTGGCTAGATTCATATAGTGATAACATTCGAAAGAATTCAGAAGTATTCCTTTTCATTTCAAAACTGACTTGCTTGTTTTCCACTATACACAACCAGATACAAAAACTATAAAATTGTGAATCTAACGAGAAGACGGATAATGATTAGCGCTACCCTTATATAGAAAATTAAAATTGGAAAAACTGACTCATCAATTATTTTTGCAAACCCGAATAGGTACGATCACAATAGAAAGCTAAGGCAACATAGTTTCTGACAAACGAAGTAACACAAAACCAATATTTGTATTTGTGGTACCTAGGCAGTTTTGACAGAACTACCATCACACATTTTATGAATTTTAAAAATAGGCTATCCACTATGTTTTTCTGGATTTTGGAAAAGGTCGGTTTGTATCATAAATTAGACAGTTTTGACTAGCTAACCGCCATGTATTTTCTGGCTTCACATCATGAGATTTTTCTAGATTTTAAAAATTTCCTATTTGTGTCATTTATTTTAAAGTTTTTGGAAATTTGAGACATAACTAATTTACATGGCCAACGAAAGCCCAGTAGAACTATATTTTCTTTGATATTAAATATTACAGCATTACGTAATTTTCAAAGTGGCACACTTTTAAGTTTTAGCGTTTATAATCGTTAAATATTAATACCACGAACTTTTTTAAAAACAGTCATCTTATCTTTAAAGTAAACCAAGTTGCCACATATTCTTCAATATTTTAAAATTCTAATTCACTTAACAGTATTACAAAATCCCTTATAAACCACATATTCGACCACTAAAACCTAACAAAAATTAATTGATTCGATTAACAACAACAACAAGACAAACCGAAACACGAGTGAGATGTGAGGCATAGACATGGTACAACAAAAAATTAAAACTTTTCACCATAAATCAAACTAAAATTAATTTTCCACATCGGCAATTCAAAAAATGTTATCATAATAAATTAAATTATTTAAAAAAAAAAAAAAATTTAAAATAAAATAAACAAATTTTTAGGACTAGAAAATTAGAATATAAATCTATTATGTGTATTATGAAAACCAAACACTCTATTTACCTATTTTGTGGTTTAACAAAATAAAAAATAAAAACAATGTACTTTTGTTGGTACCCATATTGTGTTTAAAATAATA
Organism: Tipula confusa; assembly: GCA_963556175.1. Lineage (NCBI taxonomy): Eukaryota > Metazoa > Arthropoda > Insecta > Diptera > Tipulidae > Tipula > Tipula confusa. Next base: position 47,380,289 of record OY744476.1, read on the forward strand.
AAGTTAAAATTTTCCTCAAAAAAAAAAAAAATGTTGGTATTTTAAACCTAGTAAAAACCAAATAAATTTTCATCCATTGTACATTTTATAATAATTGTTATATAATCAAAATGGGTTAAACATGTATTCTCATCTAAAGCAAATACGAGCTACCGTTAACATGAAAAATGTTATTACAGGCTGATGGTATAATAATCCTAATCAACCACAATTTAATAAAATAACATTTTGTTTATTTAAATTATAAATTGCATATATAATTATATTATTTATATATAACAATATTTTTTTTTTTTTGATTGCTAAATATATTTACATTTTAGTAAATAAATAACGATGAAATTATAATTAAAATATGAATTATAGGCGAATTAAATTTATTTATTTTTTTTTAGTAAAATAATTGTTAATTTTGAATATTAAATTGACAGACATAATTTGATTTGTTTTTAGTAAAATTATGCGGATCCGTTGTTCAATTATGAAAAATATTAATAGGGTGAAATATTAACATAGTACTATTCCTGGCAATCAAACATTTAAATATGACTTATGTAAACAAGTTATAAAGTCCTTCGTTTCACTCTTCCTGGCTGTAAAAGAATAATTATCTGGGTTAAAACACATTTTTAGACACAAAACCGCAACAAACACTATATTTGTATACTTGGAGCATTGTTTCCTTAAATAAGGGTCTCATTTTTAGTCACAAAGTAAATTGCAATTAAACTTTATATACTTTAATTATTGGTAATACCAAATAATCATATACTGAAATACAAATTTAACCTTGACTTATGCCAGTTGAAAAAGCCCCTTGTTTACCCTTCCTTGCTTCAGAAACAAGTCAAAGCTTTAAATTTGGCAAAAGCTTCTTTAAAGACCTTCTTTAAACTTAAAGACTAGCTCTCCCATTATTTTAACTCGCACATTTATTGATTGCTTAACAAGCTTTAGTGTCAGTTGCATGTCTCTAGCTATGCTTTTACATCAAATGTAAAAGTGGAATACTTCTTTTTTACAATTCGGCTAATCCTAATAGTAAAAGAATTCAGACTTAATATGTATAATAAATTTAACATTTCATTCGAACACTTCTCGTAAGTTTAACCTTTATTGCTTAATCTAACAAAAATTTTAAAGTTAATAAAAGCGAATACTTTAAAAAAATTTGTCTTGTCTTTTGTTTAGCAAAAACATTTTTGAATGCTTTATTAAAAATATTAAAGTGGTTGTTAAATTAGTATAAATTTTGGGAATTATTAAAGAATTTGGTGGTTAGCACGAAAATTGTATCAGGTATCATTCATTGCCGACTAAGGGGATGTGAAGCGATTCTTTCTTGTAGTTCTAACTACAGGTCTTAGCCTCTCCCTCCTAACTCCTACTTGCTACATCCACGCCGTATCGTGTGGTGGTACGAGCAACCTAATAGAAGCATGTTGTGAGAATTCCTTGGAGAAGCTAGTTTGGGGCTGAAGACCGAGGGGATCCATAGGTAACTTGCAATCAATGCATTTAAAGTTATGTGATGTTAAATTCTAGAAACTGCTGTTGGCATATTGGGGGCTGTCTAGTCAGCGTCTGTACCTCATGAAAAGTGGCTGCTTTATCACTTGGCAATAAGTATAAAATGCATGTGCTGCCTTGTACATCGCAGAATAAATTTTATCAAAGGCTAGAAGAAGAAAACTTCGAAAATTAATCACAAAATAAAGTAATATGACTATACAACAAATAATGAAATTATTACCCCAGGTGGTATACTGAAAACAGTCAGTTAATCCACCCTTTTTTTCAAAAAAAGGTCGGCTCCATGGATTCCGGGAGGAGCCAAATATTACAACAATAAACATTCCACAGAAGTGGCTTAACACCTCGTTCACCAGTAAAGAATATGCAATTCCACTACTTATCACCATCATGCGAAACACTGCCGGAAAAATTGACATTCACTGTAAATAATAATGTTATAATGCAAAAGCTCGAACAAATGGAAAAAACCATTGCAAAACTAAATAATAAGAGAAAATGAAGCAGAGATCGCGATATTAAATAGAAATCCTTTTCAACCGCTCAGCATGGTAGTCCAATTGATCATGTAATGATGAAAGTGAACTAGAACGAGAAACTAATTGGATTCTCGAAAAAAGAAAAAAAGTTAACAAAAAAGCCAGAAAAACAGCAACCAAAAGGAAGGCTGAGTCATCACCTGAAGTTGAACCAACATCAGCAAATATAACTCCAAAAATCCTAGATAAAAAGAAGAAGATTTTTCCACCTCCAATTAACATAATAGGAAAATATAAGACATCCAACATCTACTGAAATTGGTTGTCAGCAAGGACTATGAAGATACTTCTTAAGATGTTAAATAATAACATCTGGAAAATCAACGCGACAGAACCAGAAAATTATAAAGCTCTCACTACTAAATTAAACACCGATGGGTTTGAATGGTATACGTAAAAGTCATCGCCCAATCAAAGTTATGGTAAGAAGGCTCCACCAATCTTGTTCAAAAGAAGACATTATGGAAGAACTAACACGTAAAAGTTAACTAACACGCTCCCAGATCTGATAGACTTTTTTGTAACAAGAGTATATCAGAGAATTATATTCGTGTAGTAAAAGACTCAATCTTTCATCGGATCATCCGCCAGTTATAATGACGCTTAGCCAAACAATAATAAGAGAAGAGGTTAAATCCAAGTTAACAAACAACAAAACTAATTGGAATTTCTTTCAAATACGTATACAGTAGAAAACTAATCTTGAAGTCCCAATACCTTATCCAGAGTAATTAGAAATTGAACTAGACAAACTCATAGAAAATATACAAAGTGCTGTTTGAAATAGTACTCCTAGTCATAGAAGGAAAACCGTTACATATCCCGAAGAAGTGAGAGCAATTATTAAAAATAAAAGGAAAACTCGTAAAAACTGGCAAAGAAATCGAACAACAGAAGCGAAGAGACTGTTTAATAATTTGGTCAATAAATTAAAAGCTTTAATAAAGAAGATTAAGTAGTTTCCAGTCAGTCAATAAATACCTAAACAATCTGACAGAACAAAAAGACTCCGACTATTCTTTATGGAAGGCAACCAAGGCCCTAAAAAGACCCAACCTACAGGTCCCTTCACAAACAAAAGGCAGATCTATTTTCAAATCATCTGTAGAGCAGACATTTCAACCATATTCAAGAATATCTGCAGAGGAAGATATTACCCCAAGCAGACAAAATTAATGAGCACGGAATAAGACCTGTAACAACGCATGAACTAAATTGGGAAATAAAGAACAACTTAAACGTTAAAAAGCCTCCGGGGTATGACTTAATAACGGGTCAAGTAATTAAAAGCTTGTCAGAAAAAGGAAGGAAGAAATTATTGCACATAATGAATGCAGCAATCCGATTAAAATACGTACCAAGGCAATGGAAGGATGCAGAAGTAAAAGTAATTCTAAAACCAAACAAACCGCCCAATAAAAAATCTTCATATAGGCCTATATCTCTGCTTCCAGCGCTATCGAAATTATTGGAAAAGTTACCTCTAAAAAGACTAAAACTTATAATAGAAAAAGGAAACCTTATTCCTTCACATCAATTTGGTTTCAGTGAAAAGCACTTGACTATAGAATAAGTTCATAAAATTACCGAACTAATCGAAAAATCACTTGAATCCAAACAAACATGTTGCGGTATTTTCCTAGATGTGACCCAAGCATTTGATAAGGTATGGCATCAAGGGATTGCATTCAAACTGCATCGCGATCTGCCAAAACAAATTTATGCTATTGAAATCGTATATTTCAGACAGCCACTTTCGAGTAAAGTATGAGAATGAATACTCAGAACTAAAAATAATAACAGCAGTAGTACTCCAAGGAAGTGTCCTTGGGCCCATTCTTTATCTCCTATATACAAGAGACATACCCAATACTGATGCAACTATAGCAATATCTGCAGATGATACTGCTATATTACCATCACCACAAAACATAACTGACTCTACCAACAAACTGCAGAGAGCCACAAACAAAATATGTAATTGGGTAAGAAATGGCGTATTAAACTGCATGAAACTAAATCCACATGTGTAAACTTTACTGATCTGAGAATTGAGCATACACCAATAATGATCAATTCACAAAAAGAACCGTATGCAAACACCATATGCTAAACTAAGGTGAAAGAACATATTAAAAAAAAACATAGAAGAATTAAACATAAAATTCAGGAAAATGCACTGGCTTCTAGGGAAACACTCTGCTATATAAACAAATTCTGAAAACGGTATGGATCTATGACATACAACTCTGTGGTTGTGCTAAGAAAACAAATATCAAAATAGTACAAACGTTCCAAAATAAAATACTACGATCCATTGTAAATGCACTGTGGTATATTAGAAATGATAACCATTATAGAGACCTATAAATGGAGTTCGTCGTGGACGAGATCAATTATCACGCAAGGAAACACTTTCAACGCCTGAATCAGCATGCAAGTCAAGATGTAGTCACTTTTGGATCCAATAGTATACCAAGGTATATTTAACTTGTTTTTCCCATTTTATATTTTCCCCGTTAAAAGCAATATCGGCAAGAGGTAATTTAGATGGCTTCGTGGAACGTGTAAAGAAGATAGGTTGCATTTGGCTTGCATTTAGCTTAAGTCCCCACTTTTGGAAATTAGTTTATAATATATTCTAATAATTCTAACCTTTTAATGATGTATGTCATTTAGGTATGTCGTTTAGGTAAATACAAAATAGAATAGGGCTTATTACAGAGCCTTGAGTATAGGAAAATAGTAGAATCTGAAGCAATAACACAACATCTTTGTAAGCTATGTTACGAAATGTATCAGAACCTGAAGCATTATAGGGATTATACTGGCGTGGAAAATATTCTGGACTTCAGCGACAGATACTATAAATTTTGAACACTTTTGCTCAGGATGGTCGTTGATAAATAGAAGATTACTTTTCGTATCCTCTGATTCTACTACACTGGGGGAAATTTTGAATTTTTTTTAAAGTAGTAGCAAGCATTTGACATTCTTATGAAGCTAAAATTACTGTACTATTTATCTTGTGAATTGAGCAGGACAGGTATAGAAGTATATTTTTTATGTATCTGATAGTTTGCCAGTATGGTTAGACCATTTCATAAGATAATTCAGTTTATTTTGCCATTTTGAGTTTATTATGTTATAATTGTTTTGCTTGATTGCGTTATTTATTAGGTTAACCATTTTTTGAAGGTTTGGATCACGGTTTTGAATAAATTGTCTACGTCGGTAGTTGAGGAGTTTGATAACTAATAAAACTTCATCTGATAATATAAGCTGGTTTTTAGATGCGTTTATCATACTCGGAACAGTTTTGTCTATAGCATTTAGTTAATGAAGAAACATAATACTGTCAACAGCATTATCGATACCATATTGTATGTGCAACTACAGAAAAATCGAATGCGCAGAGTTTATTGTCAATGATTTTTTGATACTTTTCCCAATAAACGTTTCAAAAATCGTATGTTTTGTTTGATGGGTCAATTTGTATTGGAATCAGGTGGACTACACACTGTACCAGCAGATGGTCGGAGTTTAGTTCATTTACGGTTTCAACATGACTTACCATATAATGCCATGTTTAACCGTTGGAAATTGTAAAATGCAATCCGATGTGCTATTCAAAATGTCAAAATGCTTTTCAAAAGAAAACGACTACCTTTGTTTGACCTAGTGCAATTTCAAACCTAATGAGGCCAATTAAAGTCTCCACCAATAATATATGGAGATGTTGAGGTTATAAGCCAATTTAGATCGTTTTTAAAATTACTGTGACTGGAAATCGGGATGTCTAACACTAAAGTTCGCTGTTATAATAAAAAGCTTTGTTTTGTAAGCCAAATATTATCGAAGACTGATAATTGTAATACAGTTTTTAATAGACATTTTTTGGATTAAAAATTTGTTTTTGACTTTATAAGAAACGTTTACAAATTAAATTTTGGCTTTTCAGAAGCAAAGTGGTGGTTACTAAAATATTATTACTCAAGTAAGTATAGTTTAAGTGTTCTAAATTTTTGACAGCCAAGAATATATTTATTCTAATTTTACTGGTTACTCTAAACGCACTTTAATATCTACTCACACACAATTACCATGAGTGATAAGGAACCCGAAATATTGAAAACTTGGCACCCCTTCCAATAAATGGTCAGAACTTCTTAAATTCATTTCATCTTAGTCTTTAAAACCAGTGATATTTGGTTTGGGACTCATTGATTTTTAAACCTAGGGAAGCTGAGAATCTTACAAGTGGTTCTAGTAGTCCTTTGACACCATTGTCATAAAGTTCAATTACACAGATATCATCTGCATATGCCAGAACCGTGTTGTCATAAGGTAATTTATTTTTAAGAGAAAAATTCTTAAATGAGTGTATCGGAAACATCTTATTGCCATACATCAGAGCTTATTGCAAATATTTCTGGTATATTGTTCCAACTTTGACACAAAATTGTGACTGTCATTACATAAACACACATTCTTGTCAGGTATTCCTAAACATCGCAGAGCAAACCATAAGCTATTCCAATGGATTGAGTCATAGGCTTGTTGGAAATACAAAAACACCTGACATACGTTTAAAAATAATCATCCTCAGCGAATTTGATCAGTGACTGACCAATTTGCCAGAAAGTGATTCTCTCCAATACTAAGTCGCGAAAGTTTTCACATTTTGAGCGATCTTCTTTTTTAAGAATAGGACATGACACTGTCACTGTCACTTTACATTCATCAGACATAACTTCGTTTTGCCATACTAAGGTCGAAAAATTAGTTCCACAAAGTGTCTCCTCTGAATATCAAGAGCTCAGAGTTAATGCAATCAACCCCAGATGAACGGTTTCTTTCTAGTATATGCATGGCCAGTGCGAGTTGGTCGTAGGATGGGTTTTTTATACATATCTCGACAGTCTGTATTTGACATTTTTCAAACACAGCATTTGATACTTGTAGAATATTAAGCAAATCAGATAAATGCTTATTTTAAGCCGATGTTAACACGGAGGTTTCTTCCCTGGTTCCGAATGGCCATAGGCCTAGGTTGGTAGGTATGAGACAGAAAGGTAGCTACTTTAAAGGATTTGTAACCGTGCTCATTGTTGAGTTTTTGTACTCTTAAGACCTAATCCTTTCACCATTCACGCTTTCACTTCTCATCAAACCAGTCAATTTTGGGGTTAATTTTTACCATACCTAGAGTTGCCTGGGCCGCATCGACAACCAAAGTTATCAATACGTCCCATAGAGCGTTGACATCATCAGAACGGGGCTGGTTTTCATAATGCTATTGCTAACAATATCAAAGAGAAATGAGCACCAAATGAAGAAATGTTCGTTCCTTGTGGAAATGTTTACCCGTCACCTCTCAACTATAGAAAATGTTATTTCCAGTAAATAATTAACGCCTTGTTTGTTGAAAAGTCAATACCAATGTAAGATATCTAGATGAGTCATGGTTAGTAAAATGTTTCATGGTCGACGACATATTCACATAAAACACAAATAGATTGTTAAAGTTATTGGCCGTCTGCCAATTGTATTCTTATAGCAAAATAATTTTACTGATGTGCATCAAGCCAACTTTTATGAAAATCTTTTATGAAGTTAGATATTTCCCATGCTTTTCAAATCAGCCATGGCGCCATTGTGTTTCGTCATTTTCGAACAAAATTCCTTGTAATAATGAAGCCGTTTAGTCCTTTACTGTATACAGAGTTAAAAAGTATACTTTATACGTAATGAACTTTTCCTCTTCTTAACGACCACCAATTTGCAAACGTATACATAACACAATACTAAACCAATTTATCAAAGACATAATTTCTATAATTAGACCACTTAGAACCATATTATCGTCATTCTGATTTGAAAAGAAAATCAAAATTAATTGAAACAAAAAACCAAATCAAAAAACGTTAAATTATCAATTATTAGTGGAATTAACATTTTTTTTTGTGTTGTTGTTGTATTAATTTGCGTTCCCCATTGTTGGTTATTAAAATTAACGAGGTAATTAACGAAAACATGCTGTTATTTTTAATTTTCCAACACATAAATACAAAAACAAAACAACCGAAGAAAAACGCAAAATATGTAAAGTGAAAAAGTGAAATTTGTATATATATATGTATACAAATAAAATTTTCCACCTTACGAAAATCATAAATTTTAATAAGATGAAAATAAAATATGCAAATAATAAAAGAAAAAGCTCTAAAAAGCACACAACTAAAATAAAATAAATTAAATCAACAATAGGACGCATAATACCACCGCGATTTTTGTGTACTTAATTTATGTATTCATTTTCATTTTGTGTGAGATCGTCATCATCATCATCATCATCATCATCATCGCCATCATCAACATAATCAACGCTTTTCATAAACAAACAAAAATTTTATGTACACGATAAAGTGAAAAAGAATTTGTATTTTTTTTTTTTTTGATTTTTCTTGGAGCAAAATTACAAAAACAAAAATTAAAGTAAATAACGTGTTTTTCATGAAAAATTCGTTAGATTTTCCTCATTGCCACTGCGCTAAACAATTTCAAATCAAATATTATATAATATAGACGGAAAGAAAAATTCAGATGACAATAAAAGCAACAAAGACAAAACAAGAAAAAAAAAACAAATGGATTTATTTCTTATATATGGTTTCAAAGCTCGAGATGGAAATTCAAATGGTATAACAATAGAAAAACGTTATTATTTCATCGTAAAGTAAAATGAAGTCAAGTGTGATTTCTTAAAAAAACTGAAATTTGTGTACTCGCGCTCCCGATTTTCTTTTCAATCTTCCATTGTTTTTCCCAAATGAAAATAAAAACTGCGATGAAAATGTAACAACTTAAAAAATATTTATAATTCTTTATTTTTAGTATATACGCGAATGAATGAGGGAAAATTTTTGTAACTGCGGGGGAAATTTAACATTTTCTCGAATATTTATTCGTATATAAAGAATTTTTGAATTGATTAAATTTTTTTTTTGTTATTATTTTGGATTAAATTGTTGAGTGTGCGAAATATTTGCTTCACGTGTTTTATATACTGTAATATGAGTAGCTTAATTGATGAGAATTAAATATTGATTAAATAATTTAAAGTTGAATTTATGATGGTATTAAATTTGGAAACAGCAAATTATGCAATAATATGATTGGTAGGATTTTGTAAGGTGATCTCAAACCGTGGAATAGATCCTGGAAAAAAGGAGTGAAAATATTTAGATTAGTGTTGCGAAATTGATTCCTATATAACTAAGAAGTAAAGTGTTGCCTCAACCTACGTCTTTAACTATCCCTATTTAAATTAAAATTGAACAGGTGATCAATTTGGTGAATACTTTTACACCATAGTTGATTCTGCAAGGTATTATTATTATAATATTTTTTAGTAATGATTGTCCATCAATTTGAATCAATAAAATGTTACTGAAAAATGAACAGTATTGTTGTGGTAGCAAAAGCCAACATGGGAATCTTGTGGAAATGCCAATGTTACTTTATTTGACTTGGGCCTGCTATTCCCAATTTCAATGTATTGGATGCGGTTACTTGAGTAAGACTTAAACCCAGCTTAGTACGATGAAACAAGTCGCTGAACAATTTATTTGAAGGCATTCTAAACTGGTGCATAATATTTAAAAACTAAACAGGTAAAAGGTTTGGACTGCCGAATTCATTGTTGATTATTTTATTAGCATTGTTCTAATATGCAGTATTTCAATGAATAGAATGCTTCCACTAACGTGATGTGGATTTTCGTGTGCTTATAAACATCTTTTGGTTAGATATGACTTGGGACCGGATAATATCTCTTCATTGAATGTCATACATGCAATCAAACCGTTAATATCATGTTTTGTCTTAAAAAAGCTCCAAAAGTGCTTTGGATCATTTTTAATTTTATTTTTAATACAATGTTGTAAATCTTGTATTTAATCTTATTAATCTTTAAAGCACCAAGCGGGGTAATTTAGGTCCCTCAAAAATAGGTTTTCCCTAATTATATCGCTAATATTTTTTTTATCATGTTTTCTACAGTCACTTCTGAATGTAATTCAGAGGTGACTGTAGATAGTGATAATGACCCAGAGTTCGAACCTGGTCCAGAGAACTCAGAAATAGATAACGAAATCGAAATTGGAAATGAGCAATCTGATTTTGCTTTGCGAACTAACATTGATGACGGCTATGAGGTAATCAATTCTGACAATTCCGATCAGTATGTTGCAAAGTCAGGTCGAGTTTGGTCGAGTTCGCCATTTCCACAGACGTGACTGTTGAAGAGAAGTATGTTGATCCTGAGGCCGGGTGTGACTAGTTATATGAGTTAAGCAACTGAAATGATTGATATATTCAATAATCTGATAACACCAAGAATGAAAGGTATAGTGGTTAATCATACTAACGAGGAAGCACAACGAGTTATTGATCAGTACAATGAAAGATTTCCTGATAAGCAAAGAAAATGGAATGAGTACTTCTATCAGCTGGAGCTCTAAACTGTAGGAAAGAAAATTTAAAGGAAATGTGGATGACTGATGAATCTTTTCGTAGAAATATTTTTACTGCAGCCATATCTCGTAACAGATTTGTTGCAATAACCCGATACCTTTGATTTGATCACAAAACTACCAGATGTGTAAGACGACAGTCAGACAAACTTGCTACCATTAGGTAAATCTGGGATATGTATGTAAATAATTGCCGAAACTCATTTAAACTTTTTGGTGAAGTAACGATTGATGAACAATTGGTAACATTTCGAGGAAAATGCCCATTCCGGCAATATATAAAATAAAAACCGGGGAAATACAGCATAAAGATTTGGACAGCATCTGATATCAAAACGTCATATTCATATAATATGCAGGTTTATACGAGAAAGACGCACGGTGGGATCGCCGAGAAAAACCAAGGAGCAAGGCTTGTAAAGGACTTGACTGAACCTCTGTTTAGAGTGGATCTGGTACAGGCATAACCACTGATAATTTTTCATGAATTTTGATCTAGCTGAGTTGCTAAAAATTCGTTGAATGACATAATTTCATCCTTGACTTCATATATTACATTTCTTAATCTCCTTGAATTGTTCGTCGTTTTAAGCTTAATAGGACTAATTGGCAAAAGAGAATTATATTCAGGTTTGTTATCGTTTTTGGTGGTTTTGGCCACTGTGAGACCTAAAGGAACTATTCGTAAAGCAAATACGTGATTGGCACATACAATTTTAGCCAACAACTGTTAAAATTCGATTTATGATAATAATAATTATCGGTTTTTACAGGCAATTGCTGGATGACCCGTACCGCATTGGTATAGATTCTTTATCAGAATCGACCCCGAGCTAGTTCTTAGTATTGTTCTAGACAATCTTAAAAATAAAAGTTGTTCTGTACATCAACGAGCCATCGTCGCTGCACAGTGACCTTTGCACCTACCAAACGGCGGCTCATCAAAAGGTTTTCAACGATTCTTGAGAATGCTGAGTTATAATAACACATTTTTCTGAAAATAAATTCAAGATCAAGCCTAATATACGAGTTTATAAAAGACTAAAATTGTCGGTTTTTTGCTTTTTTGTGATAACTGCCGAGAAATAAAAGGACAGCATTTACGAAATGAAACTTCTTTTGGCTTAAGCTACAACAAATCACTTCCAAACTTTTAGTGGCTACTAAAAATTCATATTTTTATCAATCACAAAATCCTTACTGACGTTTTACATCAAAATTTTGAGAAAACATCACCCTAGTGACGGTCCTGGAAACAAATAAAGTTACAGTATTAAAAACATAGACTTGTCGTTATATCCGTTAAATTATTCAATTGATCGTCACAGTACGCGTTCAAATTGTTTGCCAGTCTAGTCAATTTAATTGGATTCCAAAATAAGAGCGAGACAGCAATGTAAAAGCAAAATATTGGTTGAACGGTGATATCGTAGTTCATTTTGGTCATTTACAAAACGAAACAAGCAAAAATAGCAAAACTCAAAATAGTGGATTATTAGGACTGAGGCACTTTGTCTCACATATGAGTATATGTGTCCTAGAAAAATGGCTAGGTTCAGTGTCACATATATGTGACTATGCCAAACAGGTGCTATATGCCTTTCCATAAATTTATGGCTTAAATATGTGTCTTAGAATTGTTTATATGCACGTTAATTTTTTCAGAAAGTCAATAATATAACAGAGAAGCGAACATGTTGAAATTATCAATGAACTAGACAACAGCGTTCGAGATTCCAACAAGGCCTCATCTGACGGCAATTTTGTAAATATATAAACCAACCAACTGTAAAGCCAGTCGCGCTGTGAAACTCAAATTTGAAGACTAAGTCAAATTTGACAGGCGACCTTCTCAGTTTGACTAATCACTTCTTTTATTTCGTATTGTCACATGGAAAAGACAATCACCAATACAGTTACAAAGTTAACAGAGTAAAAATTACGAAACAAACTGAAGTGTCAACTTATTTTATAGGCACCGCAAACTTGGTAAAATAAAGCAACTTGTTGAATTTGCCATAAGAAGTAACATTCGTCAAATTCCGTAATGTTTTTAACGGATTTCTTATAGACTCGCTGGTTATACTAGCTATTAACTGTAAATAAACAAAACCCATCTGTTAAGAACTTTGTCGGCATTTTGGAATTTTTAAAATCCACCACAATGTGGTATAAGTACATGTGAAAACAAGAAGAGATAGCTTATTATTGATGGAAATTGACGTGCACCAAGATTTAGGTACAACCAACCACTACACACTGATATTAGGCTGGAACTCGTGAGTTTTTCGTTCTAATTTTTTCACCGGTCGTATGTCACAGGTCGCTTAGTAATTGTTAATGCGTTGGCTTAAAACATTCACGGCGAGTTCGATTTCCATCGCTAAGCTTAACGCCATGACCAACTGTGAATCAAATTTTTCGTTGTGCTGACGACCTACAACGATCACCAATTGTAAAAATATGGTCTGAAAGATCTTGAAAACATTTCAGTAAAGGGTCAACTTTGGTCTGTAATGCGGTTGATTTTTTTTTTACTACAAAAACAGTTGATGTATCAGTTGATGTACCCAAATCCAAACCAATAATTTTAGAAAAATTGGAAAAAGTGTTAAGGTTCTAAATAACGAAACGTATTTTCTACGCCAATTATCTATTTGGGAATAATATCACTTTTACAGCTGTTATAGCAACAACTTCAATGCTATAAAATAATAACATGCACATGTACATTCGTTAAATACTGATGACATTGAGCTATAAACATTGGTCCTTCGAGGAAAAAGAATCGCGCTGGTTAAAGCTAAAAGTTAAAGCTCTATAGAACAGAAATTTATAATGGAGAAATTGCTACGAGAACAAAATTATCTGCGCAAACAGATACAAAAACTAATCACAAAAATAAGAAAGGATCCAGTTGCTAGAAAAGCAAAGGTCCACGAAAAAGAAGTCACAGATCTCTACAATAGATACAAAGAAAACGACGAGTCATTTATAAGCTACGAAGAAATGGACAACTTGTCTTACACAGCACATAAGCACATAAAACGTGTTTGTGATAATATAACAGCTGATATGAACTCTAAGCTTGAAACTGCTGCAACAACTCCAACAGATAACATCGCTATTGAAAAAACGCCGATAGCCGCAACAACCGAGCTATCAGAGCTGAATGATTTGGATGCAGCCAATCAAAGACAACTTTTACTTCGAGTTTAGCAGCGGTGCGGAAGATTGCACTGCTATCGGTTAAGAAAAATTGAGATACCAAAGTTTATTGGAAACTATCAAGATTGAGTAGGATCAAAACATCAGTCTAACCGACACCCATAAAATCATGCATCTAAAAACGCATCTGGAGAGAGCGGCGAGCAAAGTTATCTTAAATTTGTTGCCAATAGGAAACAATTACAAAAGATGGATGGAAATCCTGGCTAACAAATATCCAAACAAAAGGGTACTAGTATCATATAAACGCTATATTTGCGTTACCCAATATACAAGAAGAAGCAGCATTTTAAATTAGGAAAATTGCATGACACCACCAGGGAAAACCTACATGCAATAAAGAATTTAGGAGTCGACATTGCAAACTAAGTGCTTGGTGAGTGTCATTTTTTTTTTTTTCAAAAAAATTAAACACAAGTGAAACTCTCAAGTCATATGAGATATGAGACCAACGAACTTCTCAAGTTTTTGGAACAACATTATAAAATGCTTTAAACCTTGCGACTACCAAAATTAATGCCGGCAAATGTTTGCCATCGCCATAAACTACAAGTATTCAGTACAACAATAATAGAAAATCAATCATGTATCTTGTGTTCGGGCAATCACAATTTAGAAACCTGCCACACGTTTAACAAAATGAGTCACATAGAACGAATGCAGTTTATCAACTTGCATGATCTATGCAGAAGGTGCATAATTAATGGACACAATTGTCTACAAAACAATAGTCAAACAAGGTGTAAAGAATGCAATGGCAATCAAAAGTAGAATTGATACAAACAAAAATAAACAAACCAGTGTCACTACTCTAGAGGCGCTTGTATAAAGCACGATAAAGTTCACATCGTGGTCAGGTAGATTATTATAACACAAACATCAATGTTATAATTTTATAAATTAGATACAGCTGTGCCTATGAGTGCGATCGCAAGGAGCCCATACATAGTGGTGCACGTGGTGGTGAGATAAACTTTTTTCTGTATTTATTGTTACTGCCTTTATTATTAGTTGTAGTTTTTCGATTCCTTGTACAAATTTTCGACCTTCAAGCTATGATAAAAGAGATTTGGGAATATTACCGATTCAAATATTCATCATAAAGCACTTAAATTAAATCTTCTGTAAACGAACAAATAATTTAAACAGGCCACTTTAGGATATTTTCCTAATACCTTACATCACAAAAGTACTTTATTACACACTATCTTGTCATAAATCAAACGATTGCCCTTAGCATTATTCTGTTTACAACAATAAAGTGTTTTATTTATTTTTTTTTTTGCTAATGATAAATATCTTAAAGATGTTGAAATTTATAATATAAACAAAATACATTAAACTAAATATGTTTAATATCAACAATCAAATAATAAATTACATAGCCGAACACAACTTCTGCACGAACTATATATAAATATATACACACACAAGACGTATTTTCATCATGGAAAAAAAATTAATATGGTATATGACAAAGGTTTGACAAACTAACCATCATCTTTACCCATCATCATTCATAATTTTTTGGTATTTTGTTGTTATCTTAAAGATAAATAAAGAATCTTGTGATAAAAAAAATAAAAATGTTGGAGCCTTTTTACCCATTTATATATATATATATATATATATATATATATATATATATATATATATATATATATATATATATATATATATATATATATATATATATATATATATATATATATATATATATATATATATATATATATATAAACACTCGTACAAATTTGTTTATGCCCCATAATAAACCAATACAAAAACAACAACAAAAATCACAAAATATGCGACCAAGTTGAGGGTTGAGGAAACACAACCAAAACTTTAATTTGTATTCATGAAAATTAGCACTTGGTTTTCTTGTATTTTTTTTTTGTTCTGCTCGGAGATGAAAAACGTATCAAACCTCACCACTATTGTTAGATCATTTATTTGGTTGTTGTTGCTGCTGCTATGATGTTAAGTTTAACAATATTAAAAATAAACAAAATATTTGGTTTTGTCATTTTATTTTATTTTTTTTTTTTTTTTTTTTGTGTTTGGTATACATAATTTTCTGCCATGTTCCCATAAATGTACTCTTCTGTGTTTTGTAATTTTTTTTTTGGGTTACATTTTTTCGTTTTGTTTTTCCTTTTATTTATTCATTTAAGGGATAAGTATGTTTCTTATATTTTGGTCTATTTTTAGATTTTCATTATTATGAGAGCTGATCCCTAATCTTGTACGATTTCGGGCGATAGATCCATTTAAAATTTGTTTTTAAAGTTTTTAAATAAAATATGATAGTCGCGTACTGTATATAAAAAGGCTCGAACTTCGAATAATGGTTATGATTTCTTTCTAAAATTCTATATTTTGTATACTTCTTTCTTGCTGGTCCTTACCAACAATTCGGCTTGAACGATTTCGGACCCTAGCTTGCTATTTGTATTGTTTCAGAAAACAGAAAAAGTCCAAATGAAATAATCGCATCACTAATGTGGCCTGGGCTACATGCCGATTACAAACCACTAGTAATGGCAGTAGAAAATTTAACAACAAAGTTTACAATGGATACAGTGAAAACACTGCTGTTGCAAGAAGTGAAATATGATTCAAAAATAGTGGTAACGGAATGTTAGCAAAATGGAACAACAATCAAAATGAAAATATTTTGTATACGACATTCTTGGCAACAGGTTCAACTTTTAACAAAGAAGTTATATTGTTGTTGCAAACAAATAAAAATTAAAAATTGATTGTATTGGTGAAGTAAACATAACCCTATTGAGTGGAACGTTAAAAACAAATGCAACGTTGAAAATATTCAATACTTTTGGGTTTGTGTGCAAATTTACTTTCTATAAAAAGATGATCAAAAACGGCAATCGTGTTGCTAAAAAATTATCAAAATTTTAAATCCAGAAAATAAAATAATAGCAACGGCGTCATTGTTCAACGACTTGTATCGGTTGGATTCTGTATTGCCGAACTGTGAAAATAAAAGTGTAATTTTAATTAATGAAATGGCATTGAGTGGCAGAATATACAATAATTTGTGGCATCAGCGGTTACGACACATTTGTGACCAAAATTTAAGAAAGGTGAGTGGCGCCGTAATTGGCAGAAAAATTGCTTCAATTGGTTCATTTCGGCATCTGTGATCTGCTGCAAAAGCGGTCAATATTGATGCGAAATATTTCGCTACAATTGTCGATGATTACAGCAGGAATGAATTTGTTTTTCCGTTAAAACAGAAAAAAAACAAGTTTTCAACACTTTTTTGGAGTGCGAGGCTCTCATCGAAAATCAAGGCTCAGGAACAATCAAAGTTCAGTGCCCTGATAATCGAGATCGAGCAATGTATTGTATTTGATAGTTTGCCTAGATTTTGGTGACAAGCAGAATGACAAATGTAAAAACCGCACCATACACTCCCGAACAAAATGGTGTCGCAAAACATATCAATATAGGGCACTTATGGAATGAGTATACCTTATTCGGTCAAAAAAACTTTGTGGGAATACTTTATCAACGCGAGCATATATGATAAACAGAATTCCATGCAGAAACATGCGATCGACTACACCAGAAAGATGTTGGTAAAAACTAAACCAGACTTAACCGCGTTATAAATGTTTAGATGCAAAGCAATGATAAATATTCCAAAGGAAAAACAGCTGAAGCTCGACATAAAGCCAATTAGTTGTACAACATGGCAACTAAGAAAGTTGTGGTAAGCAAAGATGATGTTTTGTTTATAGAGTCAACCTTTCCTGAAAAGCAAAATCTTAAGATAGTTGAGCAAATAGATTTAAATAATACTTCTTCCTTTTCGCCAGTAATTTTGACCAGTGATGAATGTGGAGTTGATACCAACGTCAATAAAGGTGGCATGTGTCATGCTAAACTTCCATTGTCAATTACGGAAGAATCGATTAATCATCTAGGCTTGATCACCAAATCAGGCTTTACCAGAACCGTCTGGCAAAGGCAATGTAATTATGATAAAGTCAATGAAACCAAAGTAATGATTTTAAATGTTAAAAACAACGCAAAACCGGTCACGAGTGGCACATCCGATAGCACCGTTACAACTGAAAAGGCAATGTAAATATTGGGAATGATCCTAAAATACTTACCGAAACATTGTCGAGCCCAAATGTTAATTTGTGGGAAAAGCTATGTTTGAAGAAATGAAATCATTAAGTGATAATCAAATTTAGACCTTGGTCGATTTACCTCGTGACAAAACACCTAGTAAATGCAAGAGGGTGTTCTAAACTATGAACAATACAGATGGTGAAGTTGTGCGATACAAGACGGGTTTAAAAGTGAAGTTTTTTGCAAAACCATGGTGTCAACTTTCATGCAAGTTTCCTCCCGTTGTAAAGTTTACATTGATTAGGTTTCTTTTGGAGATTGCAGCAAAATTTGACAAAAATGTCAGTTGCTTGCTGCATTTTTCAACGGCAAACTGAAGGAAAACATATACATGTTTCAACTCGAAAGAATTTTCAATAATTCGAACAAAGTATTCAAGCTGCATAAATTATTTTTGCGGGTTGAAGAAATCAAGTCGTGTATGGAACGAGAAACTGAATGGTGTAAAACTTAGAATGAAGCGTTCGAAAGCCAACCAATGCATATAATATAAGATGAATTGTAACATAATGTTATTTCTTGTTATTTACATCGATGACGTACTGATTTCTCTTACGATGAAACATGCGAAGGATTGCTAAAGAACGAGTTGCGCGAATCGCAGTACTTATCCGATATTCTCAATCATTTCGGTATGAGTGATAGCAATCCAATACCAACGTTGTTGGATTTAAAAAAAATAGTCAAGTGATGGACAACTAAAAGAGGTGTCAAACGTGCCATATATGCAAGCAATTGGAAGTTTGTTGTTCGCAGCATAAATAACTTGACCGCATATTTGCTGTACAGCAGATTTGTGAAGCCGATTTAGCGGAAATCCGAAAGAGGCACATTAGGCAGCAGTCAAGCGTGTCCTGCAATACTTAAAAACATCGATCAATAAATAATAGCTCCATTAGAAGCCTTTGAATGAATTCAGAGGATATTATTATACAGATTGCACTAGTGATCTCTACGTAATAAAATTGACCACTGGCTATGTTTTTACCATGCAAGATTCAGCTGTTTTTTTACACATACTTTTGAGGGAATTCCAAATATCGGAAGGCATACTAAAAACTAGCCAGCTGTTTTCTGTCTTACAGGCAATAGTTTACCTTTTACTGAGAGCTTTTACCAGTTCTTTTAAACCATATTTTTACAATTAGTGATCGTTGTAGATGATCAGCTGAACGAACTATTGTACACACATTTGATCACGGCGTTGTGGTTAGCTGCGAAGATGGTACCTAAACCAGCGAAGTGTTTAAGTAAAGGCCTTAAATATCTTTAAACGACCGATGATTTAGTCATTTAGGCTTATTAGGAATCTGACTGTGAACTGAAATCAAGATAAAATTGAAATCAAGACAATTGCATCAGCCTAAATTTCAAAACCTGAAGGAAGTTTGAGAAGCAATATATTTTGATCAAAAAGCTTTTTTTATCAAGCAAATCACAAAAAGCGCTTTGTTTTTGGTCATTCCTGAAATTTGAAATGTGAGTTATATTATTGGCATTCCACTTGGGTACAATATGCTACAGTAAAGCCTTACTGCTAAAGTACTTCCAAAGTAGTTCCACTACTTAAGAAATTGTGAGCTAAGGTGAAGTGTGCTTCTGATATATTGTGCACTTAGATCTCTAGATAAGGATAAATTAATTGTTGAGAGCAAATCAAAAGCCAGTATGATGGAAAATTTTAAACATTTGGTTTTTTCAACAGTGTTGCTGGACATTCGGTTACAAAGCTTGCGGAATTATTAAATGGGAGTTTCGCGCAATATTAAAACCAATAGTATTGTACTGTACACAAAAAGCTCACAGTTTTTATATTTAGTTATGATTTGCATCTAAAGTTAAACATTTATTTTTATACACAATAGAGTTTACAATAAAAGTCTAAATATGATGATTTGAAACGATAAAATGAATATTTCAAAAAATTTAATTACAAAATTAGAAAAACTTTCAATTTAATTATATTCATTTCATAAAATTTTCAAAATAAAATAAAAGAATCGTCTTCTCGTTCGACATTAACTGTTCCT
Organism: Tipula confusa; assembly: GCA_963556175.1. Taxonomy (NCBI): domain Eukaryota; kingdom Metazoa; phylum Arthropoda; class Insecta; order Diptera; family Tipulidae; genus Tipula; species Tipula confusa. The sequence continues at coordinate 47,400,326 of OY744476.1, forward strand.
AGACGGAGTTTCTTGTAAATGCAGAACTGTTATATTCTTCCATTTCATTGTTGAGCTTTTCATTGCTTGCACACACACACCCACCCATGCACCAAAATAGTTATTATAAATTGTTCTAAAAATTAAAAATTAAAATAGCAAGAAGAAGAAAAAAAATTAATTTAAGAGAAAACAAAAATTTGCATATTTTAATTGAATTTTCATTTTCAAATTTAATATTATGTTTTTTTGTTTTTTAAATTTGTATTTGGAAAATGGGAAATTTCATTTGAAAAAAAAACTAAGTATATTATCGTGAGAATAGTATATATATACAATTGTTTTTAATTCAATTAAGCGGTTTGCATAAATTGATACTTTGTACAGTGAAACTGTATGTATGTATAACGTAATTAAGGTATATGGAATATAATTAAAATTATTAGTTGTTGTAATTGTAAATTTAAATTATAATTGAGATGTTCACCGATTTGAACCTGGAAAAATTTAAATGGCCATTCCTTACATTTATTTTAGAAAATTTTTATATTATTCAGAAACCAAAAAAAATCATTGGTACTTTTTACAGTATGTTTCACTAAAAGCACATTTTAGAAACATCCGCGGTTTCTCGTCTAATTTTAATTCCATATTTTTTCACCTATATAAAACCGTTTTAAGCTTTGGAGAAGTTCATGTTTGAAGCTTGGGTTATAGAATTAAAACTAATGGCCGGGTTATTCGAAAATAAATTGCACTTCTGGATTCGGCTTGGCAGGCTTCATTTGTATCCGTGTCCTACATGCGGGACTTGCAGTTTAACTGAACAAACGCAAAAACCATAGTAAAGGTGCTTAGTGAAGTTGGAGTGGGAACAACTAGAGAACTAATACTTGCATCGATAGATGAAACGATGACCTTAAAAACTCAGGCATTTAAAGTTCCAAAGATGTCTAGCACCAAAAAACGTAATCAACTTATCGAATATCGATCGAAAAAGAATTAATAATAAATAAGTTGCAGTTGCCTATTCTAATAAATAGTGGACCTAGCCAAATTTCTGTGCTTCTAAAGTTTGAAGTTACTAAGCGGCTTATCAATAGTTCAAACAATTTTTAGGTCAATAGTTGCTGGGAAAAATTGGCCGAAAAATTCAACGTTCTGCTAGATATCTACAAATCTTTGTGGCCTTTTTGGGAAGTAGAAGAGCTACCAAAATGCTTTCAAAATCTCCAGAAGAGCAGTTGTTTGCAATAAAGTTGTATGCTTGGAACATCGTACCATTCTTCACTACAGCGCCTGAAATTAATAAAGTGAAAATGTATATTAATAAAGATGTGTAATTCGGGATTTGGAAGGTTCTACAAGGCGTACATGGTAGAGTACAAAGAGCTAGTGCAATAAAGCAACTAAATATTTTCTTCCATACCATTGACTAAAAAAGGCAAGCAGCGCAACAACAAAATTACAAATTGAGTTTGATGCATTCAGCAAGTCATCTAGTGGGTAAGCATTAAATGATATTTTAATGGTCGAACCTACCATACAACCTCCGCTGATCGATTTATTACATAGATTTTGTGAGTATAAGTCCTTATTTTGCGGAAAAATAGAAAAGACGACCTACGTGAAACAATAAAAGTGTGAGTTTCAATTAGATGGCTGCATTTTAGCAACCATATGAGCTTAATCGGGTTTAGCGACGTAAGCGAGCGAGATTAGATTTGTATTTTCATCGAGGTAATATACCTTACTGTGCATGTTTTGAGTGTTTGCCTAATTTACAAATTGCGGCTGAGGAGCTTCAATAACTCTAGAAACATGATTTCATCGTGGGAAACCAAGGTTATCTAAGATCGTTGAAAAAGTTTGAAAAATTAGAATTGGAAACAACATTTTTAACGTGCGAATAGCTCCTCTAAAAGCAAAACAGGAAGGATTTGTTGCATCGTATTGCGTGACTGAAAAAATTCTATTACGATCATCAAAAGCAAAGAAAATCGTCCAGGTATCAATATCAACAGCTAAAGGCCTTGTGCCTTCTGTGTATTAGGTGAGTCTAGTTTGCCATATTATGAACTACTAAAACCAGGTAAAACCATCACAAGAACTTGTGGCCAACCATAACTATAAGACTAATGCAGTTGACACGAGAATTGAAAGAAAAATAACCCTACCACGCTTGGCCAGAAAACATCAAACAATGCCAACATATTCAGGTTACAAAAAACTTCCTGAATTAATTGGAATGGAAGGTTTTGTTCAATCCTTTTGTAACACAAAAATCTATTTAATCGGGAATCTTCCGATAATCTGCAGGGCAAACCATTCACAAAGTTTTCTCCCTGTCAGAAATATTAATTTTGAATCCAATTGCAAATTGTTTGTTTTAGATTGGATGTCTCCGTGGACAGTAAACTGAAAAGAAAGCACATTTCTTATACTCTATTCTTCTTGACAGAGAGTAATTGCTTGAGTATGCTTCATAATATTTTTGGAGCTAATTATGTCTTATTTTACTATTTATTATATCATATAGCTCTTGCTTAATGCGATTTCCCACCAGGATTTATTTGTTATGTCAAAAGTATAACCCTCAATTTTGAGACAGCTCATATTTGTAAAGTGCCTTTCAGAAAACAGCATAATGGTAATGTTTCGTTCATTACGAAATTGTTGTACTTCTAGTTTATGTTGTGCTAGCCCATTGGCATACCATACAGCAAGTATGCCTTAATTTATTTCTTATCCTTTATTAATAGCTGCACGGAGGAATTCTTTTTTTGCAGCATGAGACGTATATTGTTCTTCAATATTTGCAAGAGCATCATTATGAATTCGTTAATGGTATTTATCATTTTTGAAGTCCCTGTTGGTCATTTGAGCTTGGAATTGAGTTACCTTTGATTAACTCGGCATTAGTTATTTATATACTAACCCAAAGCAGATATTTGTGTTGCATTCGTCTCTCGTTTGAAGATTTTATTTAGCACTTGTTGCTTTGATCTTTGTCGTGGTAAATTTTTCCTTAACTCTTTGTATACTACGCGTCCTTCTGTAGTACTGTGAAAACTGCTACATATTACGCAAACTACCAAAAGTTTCCAACAGTTTGTTGAGTACCCTTATTCTGGACAGTTACATATTAGGTTTTAATACTCTGATTTCCAGCTCTGCTTAAACTTAGATTATCGCTTTCGGTCCCAAATTATAATGTTAATTACATTTTTCACTTTAAAGCCTAAAACACGAAGTTCTTTGCGTATTTCATCAGCCAACACGGTGGATTCAATCCACTCAATCCAATTTTTATTACAGCTGTGACCATGATCGTTTGTGGCATCATCTTGAAACCCCAAATCGTTCACATATATCTTGGAATTTCGAAAAAAAAAAAATTAAATTGTTATTGCTTGACTCCCAATCATATTTGAACGAATAACAAAACCATCAGATGATACAAATAATTTTGTTGGAAATATCAGCTGACACTTGTTGTTATTCCATAACTCATTAATTTCACTCTATCGTCACTGCACGTGGTCTATATCTTTATAACCTGGTATGCATTAAGATGCAAATTTTTCGTCCATAGAAAGCTTATCGATATATTATCCAAATCTTGACAAATTATTGTTCTGGACTCTCAGTAAATTTTAAGAACTTTTACGATGTTTGGTGCCGCACAGCTCGTTGTGGTACCACCGGGTCTTCTTTCCCCAATATCCTTATTGGAACCATCTTGAGCTGCTAATATAGCGTAAAATATCTCGCAAACTCTGGCATATGATCCTAGGTCCCAGTCCAAGCACCAATAAACCTTTCCAATACTCCACTTTTCCGTTTCACTTGGAGACGCAATATTTACCTAGGAACTTCATTTGGCCTGCAACACCCATTTTAATAATCAGGGACCCAGATGATCAGGATGTTTAAATGCTCAATTATCTCATTAATAAATGATCGGCAACTTAACGCCAACTTTAACGCAACAGAAACTGATCCCAGCGACTTAATGGCTGCTTGACGTTGATGTCACGTTATGCATCAACCAAGTCAAGATGTCCTCTATTTTAAGAGCTATTTCTCCAAAGTTCTTCTTGTTTTAGTTTGAAACAACAAAAGATCATGAAATGAAGAAAAAATCAATTTTAAGTCGTCATATTTCCCTCGAGTTACTTCTTTCTAAATTCGTATATATGCATCGATCTTTCCCAAATTGTATTATTTTTGGTTTTTTAGAAGAAATTTTACAAATTTTGAAAGTTATCGCTGGATAAAATGTATGATAAAAAAAAATCAAAAAAACTCTTAAATCTTTGTTGGAAATGAATGATCGTACCTGTCAACTTTTAGGAGCACTGTGGACTAACTTGGAGAACAACAAATGCCTTAATTTTATTAATTTTAAATTTAAAAAAAAAATAGGAAAATAACCATTGATAAATTGTTCGGGTGATACTGATTTACTAATAAAAAATTTCAATTGAAAAGATGATAAAAAATTACATACTGCATTTTGCAATATGTATATTTTCCTTTTCCTGATTAAATGAAGCAATATAGTCGGTTCTGACCAATTCAAATGAAATCATACTTGGTATTTGGAATTAAATATTTTACAAGTTTACTGAAAAAAGAGAGCTGGATTACAATTTTTTCCGTAATGCAACCAATATCTTCACTTAAAGTCATATTTAAGTGCATTTTGTACAAAAATAGAACAAAAGTCATTGACGCTTCATTTTATCATTTCTATCGTTTGCCCTCAATCAAAATAAATGCTAACTCAATTTCAGTTTAATCGAGATCTGTAGCAATGTCAATCGAAGTACAGCGCTAGAACACATCGCTCCTGATAGAAAACACGTTAGCATCGAGCATTTTGATTTGATATAGTTTGTTCAATTTCATAACTCAATTTATAAACCATAGTTTTTTATTGACGCCCACGCTTAAAATTCATCTCTATATTGTAAATAGACTACATCAAACAACATGACTCTCATTTTTCAATTTTCAGAAGACAAATAATTGCGGTTAACCATTTATTCTAAACAATTTAAACAGCATCAACCATATACGAATTTTCCTATTCATTTTTATCGCACGCATTAAAGAACTATTCCCGAGAGAGAAAACGTTCAACTTACCAAACAAACAAAAAAAAACAATCGATTCAACAATAAACCGTATCTACAAAAACTTCCGACCTTAATTAGCATAAAAATGCCATTTTTTCTGTGAATCAAAACACTCGACGCAAAAACTCACAGCAAAATAAAAAAAGCTCGAGAACCATCCAAACACAGTATGTAGAGATAGTACGAAACAGTAAAAAATGGAAACATATTCTATTTAAAATGAAAATCCCATTAAAGCTCTTAAACGGCAACAACAATATAAAAAAAATTTCATTTTCCTCATAATTTTTCATCAAACATCGATTTTCCCAACTATTTTTTATTTTTGTTATGAAAAATGACCACATTGAAATGTTATTAGTTATCTTACTTGTTCTTACGTATTGTATCTCTCTAAAGACAATTTCTCAACAAAACATTTTGTATGTGTATATGATTTATGTTGTTATCCTTTTTATTCCCCTAATTTTAAACATAAAAGTTATATATATATAGGACCAACAAAAATAAAGCAGTTTCTGTACATTTATTATGTTGACAACTAAGACGAAAGGAGAAAAACTTGTAATCGTCGATCACAACACAACACTGTACACAGTGAGAAATGAAAAACTGAGTGTTTTACTGTATATATGGGGTGTATAGTATAATGTACCAACTTGCTTTTGAATATTAATGATAATTTAATCAGGAAAATTAATTTATTTTTTTTTTATTTGCTTTGTTTGTATTTTATCCTATGTTACGTATACCCTCATGCTTTTGGTTTCATGTTTTTTGTCTATATATATAATATTATGTATTTATATAAAACAAAGCTTTTGATTGATTATGTTTTATGATTAAATTACAACAACAACAAAGAGAAAAATCTATTAATTATTTTAAAAAAAAACAAAACGATGAAGCTTTTCATTTTAGGATTATCACATCATTATGATCTTAGCTCGAGCATATAGTAGTATATAAATATTATGTTGAGTGTAATGCGGTATTTTGATAATGATTATGTTTATAATTCAACTTGTTAAAAGTGTAATAAAATGTTATGTGGTGAGGTTTCTTTATGTGCACTAGCTCGTTTTTTTGTTCGGCTATAAGATGTTGTGTACCGGCGTTTAAAATTTAAATATGTACATAACACATCAGAGTTCAAAATAAACGCACAAAACCGACATGGCAAGAAATTAGTCGATGAATAAGAAAAGCATCTGTTTAAATTGGTTTTTAAATTATTAGAAAATATTTGAAAAACTTTTTTCTTCAAAGATAAACTTATATATTTTACTAAACGAAAAGAAACAAATGAACGAGAACAAATTGTTTGTGGCAACAAACTGAAGAGTTATAATCAACCGCGTTTTCAGTAATTTTGTAATCAGCTATTTAATTTTGATGTTGCGAGACAATGCCAACAGATGTAAATAATCATTTTGTGTGGGTGTTATTTGAAAATTACTTTATGCTCGTAATCTTCGAATTGAAGATAATAGCTGATTGTACAACTGTAGTCGTACAGGAATAGGAGAATAATCGTGATATGGATTGAAGATGCTAAATCCAATATTCTAGACCCATATCTTCTGATTTTACAACATTTAATCTGACCACCTGAGCTTTGATTGTTTTTTAAATATTCATATGTGTAAATCCTGTAACTAAAATTGGAAGTGAAAGCTTTAGCGATATAAGTGTGAGATTGTTTTTTAACATTTACTTGATTTTCTTCGGGTAATCTAACAATTTTGTATTTTTTAACGGATAATCACAATTTTTAGACAAACTCTTCCTCGCTGCCACTGCCTAGGGTAGCAGATAATATTATCCACATGTGGAACGATTCGTAAAAATATCATTTGTGTAAGGTTCTTGTAGAATTGTGCAACTTTACATATGAAAAAAGATAACATTTTCACATAAACTGCTACTAATCAAAATTCAAAACACAGCTACATTTTATGCACGTTATGATTCAGTAAAAAAAAAAGTTTTTTTGCACATTGGAATCAAAATGGGATTTTTAAAAGTCAAAACTCTTGATGAATTTTTAATCAAGAGTGGCTCAAATTTAAAGTCGAAACTGAAATTTCGGTCAACTTTTTTTGCAGATATTAGTTTTTAAGACTAGTGGATGCGAATCAGCCGCTATGTTTTGCAAGTTAAAGTCTCGTGACTTCTGTTTTTGGATTAATCTTAAAATAAAAGATTTCTGCTAAATTACCCTACCCACATTTTCTAACACATATTTAATTCCCAACAAATGTTTTTAACCAACATTTTAGTAAGTGTACAATGAAAAGTGTATCAGACATTAATTATCATATTACATTACAAACAAACTAGTAAAATGAGTACACCATGGTAACCATTACCTAGCAAACTGCAGCTGCGGCGAATTTGGAAAATCGAACAAGTAAAGGTTTCCATTTTGGGATACAATCTTACCCAAAACAAATTCCTCCCAATAGCGCTAAAGTAAGAGAAGGCACATCAAATACGCAATGACTAAGCAGAACGAACATATTGAGACAAGAAAACATATATTGAGACTTAAAATCATCAAGTCAAGAAAACCATAACCTATAAGATTCAAGACTAAAAAAATCACTTTACTAGAACATCTTGTGCCAAAATACGTGCATGCAATGATATCAAGCTCTACAGCAAGAAAGAGCTAGAAGCGGAGTAGCAATCTTTATGAAGGATAGTACTAACCTTCATGATGAATTATATATCAAGGAGGACGCTATTTGCAAGAAGCTACTGGTTTTATTGGAAAAAAAATTAACAATATATATATTAAATCAGCAATCTACTGCCCTCCCATATAACCCAGAAAAAAAAAAGACTACATCAAACTCCTGAAATCACTTGGTAGTAATTTTATTACTAGAACGCGACTTAACCGTCGAAAAGCATATTGTGGAGATCAAATAGAACTACTCACAAAGAGAGTTATTTGAAGCATAAAATGTGAATGTCACTCAAGTACAAAATCAACCTACTGGCCTACGGACCCAAATAAAAATCCTGATCTTCTGGATTTCTTTATTTCACGGAATATCTCCAAAAATTAAGTTTGCAGTCGAAAATGTAGAACGGCTATGATCAGACCATTCTCCAGTTATAATGAAGGTAGAAGTGGTCCGATATGACGAAAAAACTGGATGGTTACAAATAAGTAATAATAAAACAAACTGGGAACACGTATGGCATCTATTCGTGGAAAGGTTAAATCTACAAGTGTAGATCTCGAATATTTCTATCATTTTCATGATAGAAGAGCCTGGAAAGTATCAAAAAGAAGAGCTCGTAAGATTTGGCAAATAACTAGATCCTCTGAAAAGCAAACAGTCTTTAACATTTTGTGCAACAAACAAAAGAGATATAAGAATACGGCAGTTGTTACCTTTCTTAGTAACCTGACAGATAAACCTGGCATGCATGGACTATTCTCAGTAGAATTCGAGCAAAATTTTGAAAATATTTAAAATGCAAGTGACATCCACAAAAATGGTTGATTGAACTTGGCCTTACGGCTATAAGCAAAAATCTGATCAATTTAACAAACACATAAAAAATACTTTCAAATCTCACATTGGGCAAGTATTTGTTTTACCAATGAATCTGGAAGAGATCAACCAAGAAATTAAAAAAACCTCAAATATAAAAAAAACACTAGATGCTTCTTGATAACGAGGCAAATAATTAAACCCTAAACACAAAAAGCACCAAGAACATAATTAATGTTATCTTTATACTTAGTTTTATTTTGAGAGTAAAACTACTGGAAAGTAGCGGAAATTATATTAGCTCCAAAGCCTAAAAACCAGCTAAACGACAAAACATCGTATTGGTTTTTACCCACAACAACATTAAAGATTTTTGAAAGAATGTTTCTCAAGAGACTAAACCAATTAAAGAGAGCAGAAAATGTATACCTGCACATCAATTCAGTAGTATGGAATTTAAGGTCCACCAATCATTGTTACTTCCGGGCGAGGCGAGATACGAAATACTGGAAGTAAAGAAAATATTGGTATAAGGATTCCAGAAATTAGTATTCTAGCCCTTGTATCCTAGCCGTTGTATTGGATAGTATTCTAGCCCAAATATAGTAGAAGAAAAAGCTAGAATAAGAAACTTTGTTGATAACAAAGCAAGGAGGTATATAAAAGTAATGTGACTGCAGCAGTATGACAACAAGAAGCTGGTGAACATCCTGGATTGCACAAACGGATTAAAGCGCCTTAAAAAAAAAAAACTTTTAGGGTGGTTTCATAAGTCATTGAAATTAAAAGACTGAAAGAGCTCAAATGAATAGATAGGTTTCACAACTTAAGAAGAGACTAATAATTTAACTAACAAAATAATTACTTGATACTGCCCTCGCAAATTGGAAATAATATAGACACTATAAAAAACCATTTCCTTGGGGCTGATTGCAATAATTCCGTGCACTTGATACTCTGAGGGGAAACATTGAGTAACTATTTTTTTGTCCTTATCCGATAAAAATTCTTGATTCTTGAAAATCGTTGATTAGGAATTTATTGAAAATTCCTGATGACATTCATGAAATTTAAGCACTGCGAGAACGCTGGCTTGGTTACGTTCTACGAGCCGATCTTAAGTGGATGGTGAAGCCACTTGGCACGCATAGAGGTCGCTATCGGTAACGATGGCTCATCTGGGTAAAGAACGACTCTTCTTTTTTGGATTGTTTTGAACAAAACGAAGAACAAGATAGGGAACAAATCCAATTTGGTTCTAAAGGACTAGAATACAACAAGATTGTAAAAAAAAATTTCCTCACGACAACGCGACGTTCATACTTGAAGATTTTTCCTAAAGTCAATTAAACCGGCAATCGAAAGATTTCATTAAACGGTTTTTATTCCATTCAACTTATTTGCCAGAGATTACTTCTTCTAATTACCACTGGTTTATGCTTTTCAATAGAATGCTTAAACAGACATTTTAAATTTTAATAAAATGGTAAAAACAAACCTTAAATAAAACCCGATTAAAACGCAGGTAAATAGATTAAAAAGTTCTTCTCTAAGTAAAAGCAAAACTCAAAGAAGCGCTAATGTAGGATTGATGAAAAAATTCACGGTTTCTTCTATCAAATTTGGCTGAATACCTCACGGCAAAAAATAACCCAAAAATCGGTGCCTTGTTGTACATTTCAGCTAAGATACTGCCGTCGGTTGTATTTTTTACATTGGTTTAATTTTTTCCAGGTATAGGTTTAACATTTTATTTAAATCATGAAGTAAAGTTTTTATTCAGAATAGCCTAAAATCACTACCCACATAGAGATTGTAGCGACCATCGCTACACAAACACAAAACAATTATTTAGATATTTCGGGCACATTCATATAATTCGCTAACGCTACATGTACACTGTACATAAATATTTATAAAGAGCGTTAAGTAGCAATTACACATAGCACTCGGTCGCCATGGCCGGACGAGATGGCAATTAATTTTTAACAATTCCTCATCAGATCAAAACTGAGCTTTGCTTTGCATACCACCTACATTTAAATATTTAAAATAAAGACACAATATCCACCGTCGTTATAAGATTATGATTTCACCCACAACTAGTAAAGTATTGAAATCTCACCTGATAAAAACATTTTAAAAAATCTGCTTGTCTAATGGGTCTCGTTACGATTTTCTTGTGTGTTTTTTTAACAATTCTCGAACTTGACATTATGTCGAAATCAAAATGGGACTTTCAGAAGCCCAAAAAACTAGATTGGAGCTCAAACTTGAAAGGAAAATACTTATTTTAGAGGTTGCTCAGAAGCAGCCAAAATTATTTAAAGACGTTGTTGTAGTGTCCTACACTACGTCAATTTTGATCAAAATTGGGTAAATATAAATATGATTTAAGGTACATTTTTTTTTGTTTTTAATTAATCACATGTAGAGCTTAAACAGTTCCATAAGTTAAATATTCTATAGCATTAAAACAATAATAATAATTTGTACATTATTGTCTTTGCTCAAACCAAGAAAAACTGCTACCTACCTGGCAAATTTACAACGATTTTTGCATTAAAAACAATAAATCAAAACAAACAATTGAACTATTCAATTGGGAACTTTAAACCCTTTAATATTTTGCTAGATACAACTTCTTTCGATTACCATTATTTATTAATATCCATTATTGGTTTGGTTAAATTATGCAGTTAACGTCCAGTATGAAAAATATTTTCAAAAATGTATCAAAGTTTAAGACATCCAAACACTTTGAGCACAAAAAAAAATAATTTCAAATATGATCGCAAATAATTTCAAACATATTTGAATGTATGCTAACTATGGTGTAACAATGCAAAAAGCACCATAAACGGTCAATAAGTTAGCCCAAAAGTGTTTGCTGCGCAAATTGCTTGATTGGGTATGCGGTCCTTAAACCACTTATATTGAGCAAACAGCATCCATACTGTCATTAAAATTGGACATTTATATATTAAGATCTTCACACAACTTGTGACGTACATATTATAAAATATAATATCTATCATTTTTGAAAAATTCAATTTAATAACACGAAACGCAATTAATAAAACAGCTGACGTTAAAAAAACGTTATGATTTAGTAAAATAAATTGGTTACACACGCACAGACGAAATAAATATTTTGTAAATTTTTTGTCCATACTCTTGGTCTACAACGGTTAACTGTTTTTACTTCATCCGTGCATAAACAAACAGAGCAATAAAATATGTACCTAAATTTATAAATTCAAAATTACGTTTTTGACTGTATTGGAAATATTTATACCATTATTCTTTAATGGTATAAAAAAAGTTTAGAAAAAATATACAGGAAAATACAAATGCAAAATAAAAAAAATAAAAATAAAATTTCACAATACCGTTATTTGTTAGATTCACATCACAACATTTCGGGATAAAAAAAAATAACACTGACCACCTTAAAACACTTAAAGCTCACTATAATAAACTTATATTATCCTTATTACGTCTTAAATTTTTATATACCCGAATTTGATTTTTATCTTAAAATTTAAAAGCACCGCACATTTTGTGCAGCTACACGTTCAACAATTCACAACAAACTGGTTTGGTACAGAGAAATATGTAACAAAAATAAAATTATAATAGGAAAAAACCGTTGCAGTTTAAATACAAACAAAAAATTTGTGTTTTGTATGACAAAAAAAACAAATGAAAAATTATTCAAAGTTAACCCGATGAGTGACAAGATATTATTTTACTACAAAGTTATAAAATTGTTGAACAATTTAAAGTTTTGATGCTTGGCGTTCCGAATAGGTTATCTAATTCCATGTATCGTTGGTGTGGTATTTTGATGTGAGATGAATACTCTTTCTCTATCAATAATTTTCGTTGAAATTGTGGTTCAAACAAGAGATTGTGTCATCAAGTGCCAACTGACCAAAATTCGTACAGTTGATGAAGCGTTCAGACAATTAACGTTCGAGGATTAATTTACGCCTTACGGTTTTGGATAAAACCCAAACCCAGTCGCCCGATTTCACAAGGTGTGAAGATACGGTGTTCGAGATGCCAACATGGTATCCCAAACTGCCGATTTTTATTAAAATTATTATAAGGCTATGTCTTTGTTAAATGCTGCTTGTCGTCATTTCTATACACCAGTCAGTGTCTGCAGCTAAATTAGCGCGCTTTAATATACTAATATTTAATAATATTTCAAGGTGATCTTCAGGAATGGCAAAGTTTCTTCATTTTATTTAATGTACCTCAAAAATCACAGTAATTTACAGGATTGTTATTTGTAAAACAACCAGTCATCACACGTGCAAATTCACTCATCATTTGTTAATTACAAATCGTGAAAATTTTAAATGAGGACTCTGTTCAGTTCATATGGGGGGAATTTGGGAGTCCGCAGTTAAACTTCTAAAATCGAATATGAAAAAAGTTACATCTGGACGAATATTGTCACTAGAAGAGCTCATTACTCTTGTAGCGAGGATTGATGCAGCAATCAACTCACGTCCGCTGTATGTTGAGTCTAATGGAGACATCGATACAATAACACCAGCACATTTTGTAATTGGTCGCGCATAAGGATTACTTAACAACACTCTAAAGGTGAACCAAATGGTACAAGAAATCAGGAAACTTAAAAAACGGAGATGTAGTGCTTCTAATTGATGACAAGGCGTCTTTTTGCTATTGGTCACTGGCCCAGATAACAAATGTTCATCCAGGACGAGATAGTGTGGTCCGTGTTGTCACTGTAAGGGTTTCGAAATCGAGTACAGTGTTTCAACGACCAGTGACTAAGGTATGCAATTTGCCGATCAGTACAGAGGGGGATTGTTGAGTTAAGTGAGCTGAACCAGAATGCTTCAGGGGTGGTGGGATGTTCTGTTTAATAAGTATAAACTATAATAGCCATATACATCTTTATGATCAGTTGACCTTGCAGTATTCAAATTATCCATTAAATGATGACAACTGACATCTATCGCTAATAATAAGTTTATATAGTATAATTTATAAATGGTCTAAAATAAACAGCTTTGTATGTATATATTATAATTTGTTCATTAATAAAGAAATTGTTAAACTGAACAGACTCAAAGCTTTTGAACTGCACAGGGATTGAAAGAACGATGATAGTAGAAAGTTCAGATAACAGGAGTTGTCTAAAACCAAACACACAACACTTCCAAATTTCGTAGATTTGCTCTTCATCAGAGCAGAGGGAGTGTAAAAAAATCATGTAGAAGCCAACTTCTTCAAAAATCCCAAACCATTACCTCTAGCCATACTGTTAAAATCCCAAAGTGCCTTTTGTATTACGTATAGAGGTCATGTTGTATTTATATTTAACATTCAGAGATATAAGCAACATCAATGGAAGTGATTAGGTGATCATTAGGAAGTGTCTAAGTGATACTTACTCTGCCAAATCCTGTAGATCCAACTGTTCGTGCCAAACATGCAGAAAATGACATAAAAGTTTTCTTCATTAACCTGAAACTTCAAACACATACCAAGTTGCTTCAATTACATCAACTATTTCGCAGTTTGGCAATACAGCTCAATGGTCGACAGACACACCAACTAATTTATCGCCGTTACCATCACTGGTAACTTACCATCACTGGTGCTTTACCAATAACCAACATATTGACTACCATTAAAAAAACAAAAAAAAAACGAAAGGCTATTGAGGTTAAAATACACCTATCACACAAAATACCATTTCTGGATGGATAATTGCTGGCACTATCAAATTAAATAAAGGTCAATGCTCATTTAGTGTCAGTGTTAATGTCGAGCTAGTAACAGATCGGTCACTTTGCCAGTACATGGAGATACAAAAAATGCCGTCACATGACCACCTTATCGAAGAGAAAAACTGTGTGAAACTCATTTTGCTCATCTAGCTCATCTATCCTTTAGACGAGCTCATCTATCCTTTAACTCGAGAGTAAATCTATACGGCCATACTAAACTGCCAAAGTGGAATAACATGGACATATTATTTTTGTTATTTGACATATGCCACATGGAACGCCTTTCACCCAACAACTTGAATGTTGACAAGTCGTCATTTTATATGCCTTATCATAAATTAAACAACCAAGCAGCACGACCAAACTTAGTGCGGTATTTGATGTATCGGCTAAGATTTAGTGCCAAATATAGATTAATGCAAAAGACTATTTCTATCAAAAAATTGTGAGGCGGAAAAATTCATAATTAACAGGTACAGGAAGATATAGTACAGCATCTGCACCTGTTTTAGCCACAACTACATAGCGATTACCAATGAAAATTCCAGAAAGTGTCCAAATGCTTCCAAAAACATATAAAATAATCTGTATATCGACGATATGATTGTCAGTGACTGGCTTTTGCTTGCTAACATGGCCGTTAAATTGCCCTTTATTGGTCAAACCTTTACCTCTGAACAATACCTCTGAAGATTTATCTAAAACTGAGGTAACAGGAAAGCACATGTTTAATCAAGATATTAGGTTGAGAATGGAGCTTAAAAAATTATGCATTTCATTCAAGTTACCAACACCAAACGAAAAATATTATCAGAAACACCCAAAATGTTAAACCTGCTTTTTTGGCTATTTTCAACTACATTATGGTTAAATTTTAGTCCAATCTTTTTGGCTATTAAATTTACATTGGAATGCCAATTATACCCGAGTATTTATACAATCTTGCACAAAGTATTGTCGCTATCCACACTGCTGAAATTTTGGAATCTATACGTCAAGAAAAACCTGGGGTGTTAACCCACAAAAGGAAACCATTCTGATTTGCCTTTCGTGGGATATTACGCCCTTTGAAAAATTTGCCCTTTGGTGGTGAGAACTAACGTGGCTTTGAAAAAATTAGGGTATATAGCAAGGCTGACTATATATAATTGGTCAGCAATCTTTTTCGAAGCGCATTTTCGGCAACTTTAAAACACTTTATGACCAAAAAAGGGGTATGTCCGGACATATTCAGTGATAAGGTAAAAACTGACTTTAAGAAATCTATAAAATAAACAAGGCAATACAGAATAACAGTTTATTTTCCAATTTTTAGTAGATTATCAATCAAAATAGCTATTTCACACCACCATCCGGCTGAAACCACGAAGGTTTGTATAAAGCAGTGGTCCAATCAACAAAATATCACTTGAAGAAAATTTTAAGTATAGTGCTATCTCTTTTTTGAAGGAGATGAAACGTTACTTACACAAATAGAGGCAATTTAAAATTCACGGTTTCCCTGCCCATTGTCATCTGATGACGTCGATGTGTAACTAACACTAGCATATTTTATAATTGGATATTTGGTAACATTGCAATTTGACTAAGATTTCTAGAAATTTAAATAAAATCCACTTTCACGATAGCATCATACCTAACAAATGGTGCAAAACTTTTGGAATCGTTTTCACTCCGAGTATTAACGGGCTCTACACAACCTGTCAAAGTGCCATCAAAAACATTTTACTAATACGTAGATGCATCTTTGGCAAGATTGACTCGTATGAGTCGTTTCAATACAATTCAAAACTAACACATTCAAACTACTACTATCGAGGAATATATTGTTACCATAACCTAGAACCTAGTGGTTCAACGTCAATGGTATGACTGCACCAGTGCAGAAAGGCCCAAACTATTAATTAAACTATATATTATATAAAATGTAGTATGGATTTGTATGGGCCAAAGGTATGGATAGCATATATGTCAGTTGCTATTAAGAAGGAGCCTAGGGAAAACTGGAAGAAACCTGAGAAAACTGGCACTCAGCCTCTTAATAGAGCCAAGTAGAGCGTGACACATCGTGAACTCCCATTTTTCGGATTACTCATAAAGCATTCTTCTTTCTCCGAGAAGACGATAGAAGTATCAGCCTTGTGAAGGTGATACCAAAAGCATGGAAAACCTAGCGACTAATACTCGTGGATATAAGGCAGTGTGATCGTAACTCTCCATCGGCATAAAGAACCTTGTGTATATTAGAAACAGCGCAATTGATTAGGATAAGGAGAGCTAACCAATAAATACTGCTACAGGAAAATATGATCTTCTATCTGTGCTATCAAAAATGTGAGTAGAGCCTTTTTGGTGGCTCAAGAATAAAATCATTTTTTACGAAAGAATGAAAGGATTTGAAGAATGCTGTCAATTCAGTTATAGGTGGGCAGATTTACGATCGGCATTGACAAACGCTTTCCATGAGTCAAACTTTCTTTTTCAAACAATGCATAGCTACCTTTGCTATCGGAGGCTAATATTTGAGACCACGGAGTGTCATTGCAACAAATGAAAGAGATCAAGAAACATTCCAGATTACACTTTCATGATGGACCCATCATGGATTTAATATTAGAAAACAGATCAAGTTTTTTTTTCAGAAATCATGCAAAAAATGATTATTGCACTGAGTGGGATGTTGACCAACATTAGTGGAAAAAGGAGGTTACTAATGTCGGAAAAAAATATATCCTTCTGTACCACTATGAAATATGGGCAGACATTTTAAATCGGAAAAGTACCAAAAAAATGGCAGCCGTATAACATCGTGGCACGCTCAGAATTGAAGCCAATCAATTTAATGGTTGAGAAACCTTTCTAAGTGAGTCGAAATAAAGCATGGAGAAGTAAACTATTTTATGACTCAATTTGCACACGATTGGGAAGCTGAATGATTCTTCATGTAATTATGAAGATGCAGCAAACGATGATGCAGAACCCACTTGTTTCAACTGTGAAAGGTGGAAGCAATAATGGCAAGTAATGGAAGGCAATGTCGAAGACTTGATACCCGATAATATTGTGCATCGAACCGAAACTCGATTATAGTATCAGCAATGAATAGCAATGAACAGCCATCACAGATCATGAAAGATGAATACGAACGAAAAGAACCGATAATCCGGCCATTTCCGAGATACCATTTCGTACAGTAATACCCAAAGTAGTTCTAGGGTGGATCCATGTCTAACAAAGATATAAAGAAAGGGTAGGTGCCATACTCTGTATGGCTCAGATACCACGGATCCTTTATTTAACTTGACAATGAATGGACGATGGTGTTAAAGTGCTACTTACCTCAAAAAAATATGCTTTGTGGGTCAAACTATTTGTAATGATTCTGAAGGATGAGTATAAAAAAACGGATGATATTTGAAGATAATGACATGTGTATAATGGCCTAAGACGCAAAATGAGAAAAATGTGGCTTGGTAGCTCTAAATGAAAGTCAATATGGCCGAATTTTAGATTCAGTCTTATTTAGCAATGATTTCAATGATCAAACTGAACTCCACAAAAAAATTATAAAATTCTTTAGACCGCAAACTATTACTAAAATAATCTGACCACACATTGGGTTAACTTTCGCCATGTTGATTTATAAATGTTATGTACCAATTTGTTTTTGTGTATGCGTACGAAAGTTTTAGTTGATCGTATTTTTGAATGATACGACTGTAAACATAAATTGGATCGATAATTAAAATTGGACAAAGTGTTGATATTAAAAGTGGAAAGTGTTATGTCAAGTGTTTTACAAAGTGGTTAGTGTTTAGGATCATGTGTCTTCTAAACTTTAAATTGACTTTATTTCAACCAATTGCATCTATTCAACAAATTAAGGTACTGTAAAAATTTTTTATTTTGGTTTGATTTTACGACATCCTTGAAATTAGTCGGAAAATTAAAAGCTATATCTTTGTGAACTTTATTGTGTTTTTACTGACAATTTCTACTACTGTACAATTTACTTGGTGATTACCGTTATTTGACTAATTATGATATTTCCATATATAAATCAAAATATAATTCTCGAAAAGTTTCGGATTCCATAATTTAATTTCTTCATACTAATATAACCCATTCCATTCTATGCCAATGGCTTATACTTTACGTTTTATTTTATTATAATGTTGGTGGGCTTTTTGTTGCACTCCATTTATGTCTTACGTGGCTTTATGTCTTACGTGGATTTACCATTAAAAAAAACTTATGTACAAAACTGATGAAATTTTGCAAACACAACTAGGGGAGCCGCACATATACCTATTTAAAGAAAATAAAGTAAAATTGATAACATCTCTAGACATTCGAAAACATTTTTTTTTGGAAAACATAGCGAAAGAGCAAATTAAATACTTTATAATTAACTTTATTATTCATATTGTGCTTTTATGATTACGATTATGATTATGATTACGATGGTATATTGTCTAATAACGACAACAACAACAAATTGTTAAAAACATAACAAAAAAATCCAAAAAAAAAAAATTACCCACAGAAATACAATAATGAAAAGCACCGAGCGGAGAGCACAGTCTTTTTATATATATAAAGTTTCATAGCACGAATGAATTAAATGAAAATTTATTTTCCCTACTTTTCATTACGGTATAGACACACTCAAAGTCGTTATTATCTAAAAAAAAAAAAAATTATTAAAAGGGAAATTAAAGTTACCAACTGTCTTGAGATTTTTTATGGAATTTTATTTATTTTTCGTTTGTGAAGGGATTTTAAAATTGGAATTTATTCTTTACCGAAATATATACGCAAAGGATGGCTATTACAGAATGGTAGATGGTTGTTTTTTTTTTCATTGGGAACGTATAGGAGAGTGAAGTTGTTAAACTGATTTGTTAAATTATAATTAATGGTTCTCGATAAAATGTTCGGATTAATTATTGAATAAAAGAGGGTGACTATTTACCCAGTCGATTGGTAGTTTGTTCGAAAGATTTAAAATTATACCGGTTGCAAGTGTGTTTTACGTCCTAAAGTTTTATTTAGTGTTTTTGTTTTTTGCCATAGTTAACCATGGCAAAATGAAGAATCTTTTCAAAACTGAAGTTTGCGTTACTTTTTAGTTAATAATTCAAAGGCTCGTGTGAAAATTAATAAAATTATTTACGTGGGCATTTTTTTTTTATTTCAATTCAAGACTTATTCAAGCCTTCTCCAATCCTCTAAATCCTAATTCATTTGGTTTTGGTTTTTTAACCCTTTAATTCTTCAAAGTAACTCGTATAGTTTCGGTATCAAAACCGTATAGATCTTTTAATTGCAAAAACCAAGATGCACTCTTTTAACTCATTTGAAAATTCTTTAATATTGTTTCCATTATACGTTTAAAACCCCTTCGAATGGTCTCTAATTTGTGACAATAAAACACTCCAATTTATGTATATAAAAAAAATTATCATTTTCAGACATAGGCTTTGACATGGTTAAGCTAAATTAGGCACCGATCGTTTAGTGCTGATTAATTTTTTCGTTTAATATGCTGGTGTCCTGAGTTTGATTTTCACTGCTGAGTACTACGCCGTTACCGCAATTGTGTGTAAAAGCATTCGTTAGAATGACCACCTGCAGTGATAATACAGTGACAATACATTCGTAGTCTTCATGTGCATTAACTGCCAACGCGAGTTCTATACAGTTTGCGCTTTACATGCATTGAATATCAAATAATAGGCACTATCAAGTAAGAAAATATGGTAACCAACTTATTTAACTGCGTCTTATCATCACCTAATTTTATCGTTTATTAGTCTGCTGAGTCATTTTTTGCATCTTGTGTAGGATCAGTATTGGCAGTATGGAACAGAATCAAATACCAAATTGTAAACCAGAATCAAGCTTGTTTCAAGCAAGTTACCATTCTAACCAAAACTGATTAACTACACTATGGCTGTTTTAAAATTAATATGGGTTGCGAACTCAAGTACAAAGATTTTTCCAGCAACTTCTGGCTTAGCAATGTTTTTGTTTGATATTTAAACAACTAGAATTTTTATCAACGTCGGTCTCGTCGATTTTTTTTTGTACCACCAAGCCCTTCTCGCCAATAATAACAAGTTTATCATTATCCATATTGTAGCCTATAGTACAACACTATATTCAACAGTCTTACCTCCATACTTATTTAATAGCTGTAGAGTTATTTCCATTTTCCAAAGTCCTTGCTCACTAGCAGAGTGACCTTGGGGGAATATTTGTCTTTGGATTAAATTGTCTACAGAAAGGACAAATAATATTTTGATAAAAGTCTTAGGGACGGTGGGGTAAACTTATTGCTGTGATGTGACATTGATTACTAACTATTGCATAAAGCATTTGGCACGGCTCTAAGAGTTATTATTATCAACGTCATGCTGTAGTATTGCCTTTGATTCACGCCAATGAACATATCATTAAGAGTAATTTAATCTTTGCGATGTTATTTGGTTTAATGTTGATGATGTTTTGCGTACTCTTTACACCAATCCCTCACTTAACAAATTAATTCGTTCCCGAAAACTTGAACGTAAATCGAAATTTCGTTAACCGAATTTTTAGTACATGATTAAATATTTGGGTCACGTCATGTATGCATATCTCTGTTGGTTTTTACTATAAAGAGCTGCAACTCAAATCTACATACAAACCTACAACAGATTCCAAATGTTTATGATTTTTATTTTTAGTGTAGTAACTTATGTGAAAGCATTTGATGACGAAAATAAGTCCAACATTGGCTGCGTTGCTGTTCTTTTTTGTTCTCTGTAAATTTGGTTACAAAAATCAATTCTTGTTGACTCTACTTTTATACTTCGTTCCTTTACAGGGTCATTTTTGTTTATCATTCCATTGGCAGGATCAATTCTGTAGTATTCTTATAGGTAAATATTCCACCCTTACGTTACCAGATAAATTGCTAAAGTTGATGAGATGACCGAGAGCATTGTCAAACAAATCCAGTGCCTTGTTATCTAAGATTTTCTATTATTATATGATTTAACAGAAGGACAAAAATGCTTTTTAAACTAGGCATCGTTGTCACCTACACTTTCATGTTCGAGCTCCAAACAACTTGCAAGAAACATTTATCTTAACCTTTAAAAGCTCTTGGATTTTAAGATAGGTATAAAGAGTAGCTTCAATTTGAAAACACTCAAAGCTTTAAACGCTATTTAGCCACTTCAAAACTCTTTATCAAGTTTTCTGCTGTCAAAATAAAAGTTTTGTCTGGCATACGTTTCCAGTAGAGACTAGACACATTTATGTTACTCACGTGTTCTGAAACGTAATCCCGTTCTTCATTTTTTTTTTTTTTCGTAAATTATTTTCTAATAATTTTCATTTTTCTAACAGTAAAGTCAACTTCACCTCATTGAACAAGTTTCTGGACAATTTTAATTTCTGTGATTTGTTAAATCACAATATAAATCTAAATAAGGCAGTATTGCGATTTTGCAGACCTGCGTAAGCTTTTAAAACCCATGGTCACTAAAATTTTGTAATTCCCTATCATCATTAACTTATTACTAAATTGGTTACTGATCGTTGGAAATCTGTGAAGCATTTAGATTCTCCTTCACGTTTTTTTATTAACGGTGTACGGCATATAGAGAAATCATATTGGCCCTCTTCTATTTATAGCATTTATCAACGGTGTCGTTGGTTTTTGCAAATTCTCTAAATGCCTATATACTTTTCGCCGACGATATTAACATTTTTGCCCTGGCGATTTGCGCATCCGACAGTCGTCTGTTACAGTGTGGTCTGAATCGTTTTTAAGCCTACTGACTTAATAAGTGTAACTCAGACTGGCATTCATAAGCATTCAGAAGCAATTCATGCAATCTGCCACTTACCGTATACAAGGATCAATGTGATCAGTATGCTCCTCCTTCTTATCATGGTTGCTGTAATTTATTGGTACTTCAGCTGCTAGACTACCGACGTGATGTTGCCAAAATATGTTTTCGGGCCTTTTAGTTGCTCGTGTTGGTTGAGTGAATCTTCTTATTCAACTGCGACAATGGGAGGGTTTTATGCACTTAAAAAGTTCACTGTTCAACCACCGTCATTTGAAGCCTGAGAAACCCAAATTTTTATTTTAATATTAAGATTCTAATTATTTTTTGATAAATGGATTCACTTAAAAGCGACTGAATATCTCCCAGAATGTAATCGTTTGAGATTCTTTGTAAAATGAGTCTCACATAGCTTGTCTTCTATCGAAAAATTGTTCTTAGTAACAAAGGATTCCAATTCCCAAAATTGTTTAATCTGAGAATCTAGTACTTCTATAGAACATAGCGATGTTTCATAGCTATCGATGGCACTTAACGATTTGTTTATATTTGGTTTTCTATACTTATGATGTAACCAAAAATGTTGTCACTGAACATTGGAAGTTTGTCTATTAGTTTGAATGTTGTACCGGTAAACAGCTCACGGTATAATTCTGCTCCGATGAATATTTCTATGCTATTGACAGAAATACCTTATCTCTTAATGAAGTAATTTTGCCCCTAACCCCAAACCCTTGTTTCGAAGTAGTATGCGGTTTTAATTTCAACAATTGACAAGTTTTATCTGTCACGAAGTTCAGGTGCGAGCCACTATCAAGTAAGACTCGTGCGAAGACATGAGATCTATTACTCGAAAATGCCTTAACTAACCCTATCCCAATTATTATTTGATTTCGAGGTGGGTTTATTGAAATGGGTGTATCTATTGCGGTATCCATGCCTTGTGGAATTTTGCCAAGAGTACCCAACATTGCATGATTAAATGTTGGTACATTACTTGTTTTTTGTACCGATGGTTGTTCTGCATTATTCATGATTGGCACTTCATCCCTATTTGTGCATATCTGTTTATGTCTTGTATATTCATATCTCATTTTTGGTGTAAGCTTGATATTACAAAAAACGGGAAATGACTCAGTCATGTGGTTACCTTTGCAATAGAGGCAACATTGAACCCCAGCCACCAACGTGGATGCCTTTCTATAGTTTTATGGTATTTGAATTAGGTTTTAGTGTGAAGTTTGGTGACGTAGACAGCATTAGAGACGCTAATAGCCGAACATGACTTTGTAAAATTTTTATGAAATTATCAAATGAGAGTACTGTTTGATCATTAGATCCCTTAATTACCTCTGCCCGCGACAAATTGTCTAAATTTTCTAATAAGTGATGTACTAAATCTTAACTTTCAACAGGTACTGCCAATGATTTTAGTGAACTGTAGTATTTGACAGCGTGATCGATAAATTTCTGCAGAGATTCCGAAAAATTTGGTACCGTTGGTTTTATGTCGTACAAATATTTAAGACACATCCTTTTTATTCTAATCTCATTAGTATATTTGTTGTAAATAGTTCTCGAATCTAGATCATAATTTTCAGATGTAACAGGTAGTCACTCTATCAATGAATACACAGCACCATCACTTACATGAGAAATTAGATAGTGAAATTTTATTATGTTGTCGATATGACCAATTCTTTAAAGATATCGCGAAAGCGTAACTAATCGCTTTCCAACCGCTAAAAGACGGAAGTTTATTTTTCTGCCTTTCTTGCTTTATAATCCCGTGAACATTAATTAGGATATTACTTTCGAGATTTCCATATTCTTCTTCAAAAACTTTATCAGTGAGCGCAAACGCGTCTAACAATTCGATTTTAGATTGGATATTACTATATTTATCGTACACTACACGTAGTCACTACACATAGTCACTACACATAGAGAATACATTACACATAGAGAATGGATTCACAAGCTCCAATAGAAATTGATTCTCCCTTGCCATATTTTTTCTTCAGGTTAGTGATTTGGCCTTTGAAAGAACCTAGCTGTTTTTTAACGGTTTCCAAAGACTCGAGCCCGGCTTGTGTAAGGGGCATTTTCCCAACGGTGAAGGTTTACTTTAATATCGCGAACGCGTAGTAATTGGATAACTGACAACTAACTTTTACCACACGATATTCTTGAAGTTCAATGACGTTAGTTTACAACAATTGAGAAAACTACTTATGATGATGGTTATCCCAACATTCGATGAAAGATGAATTATTCCAATGTGTGAAATTATAATATCAATGATGACGATGATTGCCACAAAATTTGATGAACGACGTCACTAATTGTGTGACTTACGGTTTGATTTGATAACAAACCCCGTTGACTGATCCCAATTAGTTTTTTGCTGAATTAATCCAATTTCGAGGAATTCACTGATTTTAAAGTTGGTTCTAACAAACCCCAATGAATATAAATAATTTGTTTTGTGATTACATTTCAGCAAACTTCTTTGACTGTATGACTTAGTGATCACACACTCCGATCAATAGTTTAGTTTTGCAAATATCGAACCAAAAATAAGCAACTTTATGTTAGCTTGTGCTACCTGGCCCGTTATAGTATTCTTTATATTGTATATGCTGAACCCACCGCCTGGTTTCGATATCTGGTTCTTGTTTCAGTAAAAGTTTTTTAATTATCGAAGATTCCGGACTCAATGAACGACGTATCCGGCTCGAAAATTAATTGCTTTGCTCAGTGGCAAAGCTTTTATGCAATTCTTTCAAATTCTTCAAATTCAGATGGTATAATTGCTTTACATACAATTATTTTGTTTGATTTCCTGCATCAAAAAAATTAGTGTTTATGCTAAATTAATTTACAGTTAAATTTGAAAATGTACCATTATTTTATGTGTTATAACGAGCTAGATCTGTGCATTAATTTTGACCAGTAGATAGCGAAGCGATCAACATTTTAAAAATGTTGGTATATCATTTAAAAGCTAAATATTTATTAAGCGAGCAAATCGCGTTTGCACTTGGCGTATTTTAGCTGTAATAGTACTTAATAGTTGAAAAATGATAATTTATTTTTAGTTTCTTCACAGAAAAAAGGTTTAAACTAAAAAAGGAGAGAAACAAATTTTGTTTCCATTAGTATTGATTTTAAAATGCAATTAAACAAAGCTTTAATTGAGCCATAAAACAAACAATAAAATTAGGGGTAATAGAACTGCAGAGGTAATTAAAACTAAGAGTAATAAAATTGGAGGTAATTACTGGTAAACAAATATTACGACTGATGATTTATCAACATCTGTTACACTAATTGCTATAAATAGTCAGACAAATTTATACTGTACTTTACACTGTTCGTAAATTTTTAAGTGAAATTAAATTAAAACAAACCAACAATGAGAGTAAGCCAAACGATGGTAAATTGTTTACATTGGCGCCAGCACCATTGATCCGTTCAATTTAGAAAACCATAAAAATTTAAAAACTAAATCGAGAGCTGTTAGCACAGCATTATCTGAAAAAACCAAACAGTATGTGCAAATTCAGGAAGAACTGCTGACAAAAATCTGCAATATATTTAATCAGAGAATTTGTGGCAAATGCAGCATAAAATTGTACAAATTAAATATCGTGGTAATTACAAAATTTCCAGCAGCTGAATCCTTGCCACTAATTACCTCCGCTTGCACATTTTTGTCATCAAACACTAGCACCTCAGATTAATCGAATCCTATATCAATACCACCAATAGAAGGTCTAGAAGGAGTGTAAAAAGTGCTGTGTGTGCCTGTTTCAATGATATTATCAGTACCTGAGGCAGATGATAAAGAGGACCAGGAACTGATTCACAATATGTTGAATATCTTACACAAATCAGGTGTTTCTTTTGTCTCTCTTACCAGAACATTGACCAAAATTAAAAATTATGGATATATTTAAAACCACGCAGTACATGGTAACAATGTCAAAGAGTCTTATAAAAGAGTACGGACATGGCAGCTTCTCAGAATCTAGAAAAGCAAAATCACAAATTTCTTCTGAGAAAATTACAACAATAGAGGAATTTTACCGAAGTATATGGATGTTGTCATCCTCCTGCGACAAATGATTTCGTTAGTGTTCGTGATTCTAAGGACAAATTAAAAAGCAGAAAATACTAGTTTTATGTACTTTAGCCAATGGTTACAAGCATTTTTTAGAACAAAATCCAACTGAAACTATTGGATTTTCTAAATTTGCGGAACTTCATCCAAAATAGTGCATATATTAGCTGGACAAGCCGGTACACATAACTAAAATGCAATTCTGCTATTGAAACGAAAAAAAGTTATTAAAAAAAGTTTCTAACAAACAAAAAATGCCGCAAAATATGGAAATTTTGATGAAGTGACATACAATAATTGGATTTCTGGTCAAAATATATTCCAACTATAAAAAATCACGTCTTGATGAAATTACAGAGAAATTGTCAGAATTTTTTAAATTTCGGCCTAGTAGCACTTTGCAAATAAGACTACATAACCAAGAAGCAGTCAAATTATGGTGAAAATCAGTCGTGTATTAAATACTGATCACAAATAACATAATTTAACAAGAAAAAAAAAACTAAAAAATAACAATTTCACTATTGATATTCTCTACGCTATTGGCTAAACTAATCCTGCTTTAGTAGGTTTTAAAATATTTGTCAGAAGTTAATTCTTTCTAATTACTGTTCAATACAGGAGCCTTCTAATTTATTTGATTAACAATAAAAAAATTAAAAATCTATAAGAGATGAATTTTGAAATCACTCATATATATATATATATATATATATATATATATATATATATATATATATATATATATATATATATATATATATATATATATATATATATATATATATATATATATATATATATATATATATATATATATATATATATATATATATATATATATATATATATATATATATATATATATATATATATATATATATGTATATATATATATATATATATATATATATATATATATATATATATATATATATATATATATAAGCATTTAAGTGAACTTTGAACACTTCAAGCAGTTATTACCTATGACCTATGACTTTAGAACATAAATAGTTAAATATAGTTGAATTAAGAAGTATCACGTTGCTTGACCAGAAACCAAAACTCTTTACTCTTTGTAAAACCCAAACCAACTAGATTATATAAAAACCATTTTACCTTTCAAAACCTCAAAACTTTACAATTTACTTATTTTCATCGTATAATTTGTTTACTTTCTATATTGATCTCTAAATCAACGAATTCATTTAAAAACTGCCAAGTCAAATCGAAGCGCAAAAACAGTAAAAACCAATTTTCCAAAATAGAAAAGTTTAAAAACGAAAAGCAATTTCAAATACTTTATTCTTCTGACAAAAAAAAAATCGCGAAGGCTTCAAAACCAAACTTTTCCCATAAATAAAAACATACAATTTACGTTAGTTGTTGAACCTAAACCAACAAAAGTTATGATCCAACATTTTTATTTTCTCCTACCGAGAGCAAACCAAACTTATAGTACTCTATATATTTTTACTAATTCATAAAAAAATTAAAAAACGAAAAATATTTTAAAATTTTTGAAAGCTTGAATGAAAAATAATATCATAACATTCACAAAATAACAAAAAGTTTCAATAATGATAAGAAAAATGTCGTAAATCAATTTTATTTTTACCATACTTTTCGATGAAGAAAAACCACAAAACTTTAAAGCTTTCAATAGTAATTCTCTGTATTCTACGTTTTTCTCTATACTGTAGCAACAAACGAAAAGCCAAGTAAAGCATTTTCCAAAAAAACTTTTTTCGTTGAATTGGAAAATAAAAATAATAAAAATAAACTTATATAAATATTATTATGATAGACACAGACAGACAGACAAACAATATTAAAATATCAAAAATTGATATTATTGTTGATTAGATTTTTAGAAATAAAAAAAATCTAAAATCGATGTAGATAATATACGTACGACCATAGCTAGGCCAAATACCAAGCAATAAAACGAATTTCTTTACTGATCCCGGCTACATACCGTACCTATATAAATTTTTGTATATTATGTAAAATGGAAAAGGTACCTTAAAAAGGGTGAAATTTTATAATCTATTCAAAAATAAGAAATAAAATTTCCCTTTTCCTCGATTTTCCGTTTTTCAATCTCATTCTACTGAACGACATCGAATTCTTTATATATAATAGATGTGCTGTAACATGGTAAAGTGTTACGAAAAGACCTAGACGAAAAGGTGTTACAGGATCCAGTTTTTTTTTGTAGAGATAAATATATATATAAATATATATATATATATATATATATATATATATATATATATATATATATATATATATATATATATATATATATAAACTCTGTACTACATACATTTCGTTTTTACAGTTTTTATTATATAAAGCACAAAAAGCTTATTGAAATGGAAATTATTGATTTCGGTTAGGGAAAAATGAACGTAAGTATGGAAAATTGATTTAATGGATTGTACAATGGATCTGATTTGAAGCTATTGTTTGAATATTTTGCTGTTGTTGTTATTGTTTGATGTTGTTATTACTTTATTGAATATTTATGTATAAATTTGGTTTATGGTTAGGACGATGATGACAATTTAAAACATATTGCTTATGCTTTCAAAAATGTTAAGGAGAACATAAATCGTAACGAAATTTTAATGATTGGTATATAGTGTAGAATTTATTTTAATACATAAAAAAATATTTGGACACAGACTATTGTCGTAAAAATAAATTTATTATTTAATATTCAAGTGATGCTGCACTGTTTTACAATAATATCAGTCAGTTTTATCGGAAATTGATGAAATCCATTTTATCAATTTTTAATTTTATTTGTTTTCCATCTCAATGTAGCTCTACATATTATTCTAGACAACTAGGATAAGTTGAGTCAGAGGTGAGCCATAGCCTCCAGTACCCAGCTATGTGAGCCATAGCCACCAGTACCCTTTATGAATTATTAATATTTGGCGTAGAGCATGCAAAGCATGGTAGACTTTAGTAAAATAATCCTTAATATACGGCACAATTTTCACAAGTATAAACCGATCCAAGGTAGAACTATTATTCTTTTAAATAAGCGGTCACCAATCTACAAATCTATAGAGTTTGATCTTTAAATCCTGTAATCACATATTTTGTTTGGAAGTCATTAAGTTTGAAACCAATGAAATTTTTTCAAATGTTTGTAAAACTTTTGTGCCAAATGGTACTGAAATTCATATCGTCCTAAAGTGCTAAACTTTTACACAAGGTAACTTTTTATATTGGACCAATGGCGTACCAATGGCGTTTGGCGTTACGTACAAAGTAGATTAATTGAATCTATGTGAAATAGTCTGATGCAACTTAGGTGAACATTATTAAATCTAGTTTACGACTCAGATGTTTTGATGTTGCATTGTGTGGTGATTTGTTTGGGTGTGTTTTTTCCACTGATCAAAGGATTCCGAATGCTGGCTTCAGCCTATCAATCGAAATAGAAAGAAGTTTTCCTTGAACGTCGATGATAAATTATTTTCGCAGCCGTCGGATTACTCTATGTGGACCTTCTTATGGGGGTTGCAAACTAGTACTCTATCTTTACGAACGAATACGTAGTCACAATTGTTTAGTGACTTTGAAATACACATATTGGATTGTATAGTTCATGTAGGTGTAGGTAGGAGATTTTGCAAAGTCGTGCTTAAGTTATCTATTTGCTGTGTCTTGTGTGGGCAAGGTAGAAAGAGGATGTTTGACAAAGAACTCACCAGGAAGTTTAAGGGTTTGTCCGTAGACAAGCTCCGCTGGTGAGGACTTTCTATATTCTCTAACTGTTGCATGCATTGCGAGGAGAATGATTGAAACTTCGGAGCTCCAATTAATTCTGTTGCCCCTTGTGGTTAACGCAGCTTTAAACTGGCGGTGAAAACGTTCCACCATATCGTTTGCTTCTAGATAGTATGCTGTTTTTCAGATTCTGTGTGAACTTAGGAGCTTAGTTAACTCCGTGAAAAGTTTTGACAAGAATTGAGTTCCTTGATCAGTCGTAATGTACGAAGGAAGGCCGAATCGTGAAATATAATTGTGGATAAATGTTTTGGCGATGGTAACCGCAGACATGTCGGTCAAGCAGTATGCCTCTGGCCATCGTGTGAAACGATCGACACAGATTAAGAGATATGAGTATCCATTAGATTATGAAAGAGGTCCCTCGATATCTTTATGGATATGCTCGAATCGACCAGGTGGAATGGTGAACTGTCCTATAAGAGATTTTGTATGCTTCTGTATTTTGGAACGTTAGCAAGATAAATAAAATTTGGCTCACAGGGTAACATCTTTATTTATACTTGGCCAAAAATACTTAGCTACCACCAAATAACGAGTTGCGCGGACACCTGGATGTGATAGGTTATGTAGTGTATCGAACATTGTACGTCGTAATATCTCTGCGATGTAAGGGCGGTTGCTGCCCATCAACGTTTTGCAGTATATTTCAGAACCTGGGAGATTAAAAAGCTTTAGTTGCATAGTAGAACCAGAATGACGTCTGAAAGACGTTTTCTGAACTGAAAGTTTTTTCTGAAGTCATTTTGTTGGGATTTGATAATTTTGTAATAATCGAGTGGCGACTCGTTATTGTGGTCGAGTGGTGATTTGACGGTAGATGTTTTGTTATCCACTGTGTGGGACAGTGTGTTGGCTACGACGTTATGTTTACCTTTCACATGTCTGATGTCCGTGGTAAATTGGCTAATGTAATCCAAGTGCCTCGACTGTCTTGGATTACGTTCCGTCTTTGACTGAATGGCTCTTGTCAGAGGTTTATGGTCGGTATATATGGTGAAGTCCCAACCTTCGACCAAGTATCTAAAGTACTTTACCGCGAGATATATTGCAAGCAATTCCCAGTCGAATGCTGAATACTTTCGTTCAACAACCGATAACTTCTTCGAGAATAATCCCAGTGGCTGCCAACAATCTTTATTATTTTGTTGAAGAACAGCTCCGACGGCGAAGTTCAAAGCATCCGTGGAGAAACTGAAACTTCCGTTGTTCAGTGAATGCGCTAAAAGGGTAATTTTACTGAATTTTAATTGAATTCTAAGATTTTTGAATGCCTCTTGACATTCAACCGGCCAAAACAAATTTTTGGGAGTTTTTGGTTTTCTAAGTAGAATCGCCAAATGAGAATGGATTGGGACTAATGTTTGAGCTTGCTTCGGTATAAACCTATGATAATAATTTATTATACCGATGAATTGCTGTATTTTTTTAATCGTTGTTGGAGCTGGGAGTAGCGTGAAGGCATTAATTCGCCCTTCTAAGAGTAGAATACCATCAAGCGTAATGTTGTGGCAAACAAAATGACAAATTTTTATTGGTTTATTTTCAATTTTACTACTATACACTGAGGGATTACTACCAACTTATATATAAACGCACAAGTTTTTGATATTAAATCAACTATCCCTAGAAGAGTGGTTTCTTTATGGTTTCGATTATGAATTTTACCAAGTAAGCGTTTTTGGATAATGACTAAAGGTAACAACTTTTAAGTAATTTTAATTATTTTAATGTTGGTAACAAAAATACTTTTTTTACCCTGTCATAAATAAAAAGTACGTTTAGATTTCGTTAGTGAATTTTTATATTCCGCTAAACTTAATAATGTTTTTTGACTGATATGAAATTTTTGTTTTTTTGTTGGTTGTCTAAAGTGACAAGATCAACATTTTTAGTTTTGTGGTAAAATATTTTAGACATAAATAAAAACAAATTTAAATGTGAAGCCATTGAAAAGGAAGCTTTTTTTCTAGCTTAACTAAAGATTGAGCATAGTGTAAATACACGTAGCACTAACATCATTATAAAAAAACAGTTTACCCTTTATAGTTCCAGATGCCGGTTCGATAGAATATCACCAAAATTTAGAATAAACATAAGACATTCAGGCGATTTTAAATATAAAAATATTTTGATTATTTTAAAACGATACCAGCAGCGACATCTAGCACATCAATGGCCAAACATGCCATGATAGTATAATTTAAATTTACACTACGGGTTGAGTAAAGGTTGGTAACTTCTTAGAACTCCAGGGTCAAAATTTGGTTTGTTAAAAATTAGAAACGGCTTAGTCGGAGAACTAAAAAATAACTAAATATGACTCAATATTTTCTTGGGAAAAACTTGGAACTCCTATCGGCTGCTTCCTGGTAAACACTTAAAAAAAGTCAATTGGCTGGAAAATCCGTCACCTTCAGAGGCTATCCCTTTGGATTCTAAAGAAGACCAAACATTCCATGACCTCGGATAATTTGATTCTCCCTCTCGATATGTAAATAACAGTTTTTTTTGTATCCTTTTAGTTGACTTGAAGCCTAGTTACTCTTGTGGTATTGATGGGATATCAAGTATAATGGACAACAAATAATTTGTAGCATCTCAAAGGTATTAGCCTTTATTTTCAATTTACGTGTTTCAAAGGGTGTTATCCACGATAAGCCTAAAAATGATATTGTCAAACCTTTGTTTAAAAATGGTTCTAATTTAGACCCTATAAACTATCGATCTCTTCTGAACACATTTTTCTAAATTTTTGAAAACTATTAAAAAAAGATTGCAAAACTATCTAAATAAGGTTAATTTGCTTGATAAAAGACAGTTTACATTTGTGAAAAATGCATCAACCGAAAAAGCCCTCGTTTTACTAAAAAAAACTGTACCAGACATTACTATCTTTCTTTTATCTCTAAAAATTTTTCCGAAAAATTCGGGTTCAGAAAAAGACAATGACTCTGAGAATAGTAGAATTTTAGGAAACATAATGTTTGCCGTTTTAAAGATTCCCATTCTTACTTCTCGACGAATATGTACAAGATCTAAATTTCATATGGTTCGTATCATGTAAACATTAACGGCCGCCTGCTGCATTGTATCAACATGTATCAACAACCACTTCATTTTTGGTTCGTCCTGTTGTCCTGATCTCAAAAAACGACTATGTTGGATTGTAATTTTACTACTTTTAATTCACATCGTTACTTTTTAGCCACGTTCTGTAAATCAATGCACCCCAGACAGTCCCATTTGAACTCTTATTGTGCTTGCAAGTGTTCCTTATTCCCCATCGTTGTTATAGGAAGCACTAATTAGAAAATGAATATTTTTAATTTGAAATCGGAACGGCGGTATAGATGAACAAAGTAAATTGCATATAGAATGCATATGGGTTTATCCAAGAAACTTCAGATATAGAACTATTTTTAAAAACAAAAAAAAATTGACAAATTCTAATATCTGAAAGCCATTTAGTTAAACTTCGTTTGTTAGAATCGCAGGTTAAAACTATGTGGAAACAAAAATCAAAGTAGCAGCAAAATCACTGTAATTAAGATTCATATTAAACAAATCCAGCTTACGGTTTCTGCAACATATTATTCTCCACGTCATAATTTAAAAAGAGAGGACTAAGATGTGATTTTATAATAGGAAATTACTTTTTTGCTAAAAACATTTATTTGCTGTTTAAACTTACGGTGACAAAGGGTAAGGAAGTTTTGCAGCATGGTGGACATTAAATTGTGAATTTGCACAAAATTGCTAGATGAACAACTGAGATCTTAAAAAACATAATGGTAAAATAAATTAATTGATTTCCAAAATGAAGCCAAATTTTCTTAAACCACAATGAAGATCTAATATTAAATACGTGTGCAATTAAGACGACTAAAAGGTGACTATTTGTAACACGTTCTTGCGTCAAAATATTAAATTAATTTTTTTTATGGACGTTCATAGTACATTAGAAACATACCTAAAAAATATGGCAATTCACAGAATCATTGGATTATGTTACGCCAAATTTTCTAAAGTTATTTTAAAAGTTTGACAATAGCAGCTGGCAAACTTTTGGAATTAAATAGCTGCTTACCAATTTTATATTACCAACTTTCCCTGCACCAAAACTATAGACATTTAAAATATTAAGTACGAATCCTAAAGATTAATTCATACAAAAGATCGTTACTACCAACTCGATAGTGTCGCCTGAAAGTTCCAGGAGAACTCGAAACCATTCAATGAAATATAGTTCTCATACAAAAAATAATTATAAGCTTGCCGAAGAAAAACGTTAATGTTTCAAAAATTCTGCAAAAATGTATCTCAAAAGGAGATCATGACTTTAACATCAACATTCTATATACAAACAGAAAAGAATAATGTTTGATTACTTCTGGAGATTTAATTAATATTTAGTTCTTTTATAATTAATAGATTAATTGAAAATCTTAAAAATTCCAATTACAAATTCCATTTTATTCCAAATATAGTTTTCACCCGAGTACTCAGCGTTTAGCGGGAAAATAAATATAAAGCTTAAAACCAATGTGAGTACAATTTAACACAATTTATGTTAATTTTTCCAGCTATAAAAATTTCTTTGCTTAACTTACACTTTACATAAAATGTGCCGCTACATAATTATTGTCAAATATGTAGTACGCAGAAAAAATTCTTTACTGCTGGACTACCATGTTCACCAAGAAAGTTATACACATTTGAAATTTAATTTTCGTTTTTCTCATAATAATTGTTTGTTGCTTAGCGTATACTAGTTCTGGATCAACGTTAATTGTCTTTCACGAAACCATTTCACAGAAAAATTTAATTAAATTAAATGTTGAGTGCTTTTTTTACAAAGCCCATTACTGAAAAGAGTGTTAATCGAAAATTCAAAAATTCAAAAATTTTGTAAAATTTTTAAATTGATAAAAAAATTTAAAAAAATTAATTTTTATGTAGCAAGGACGAAATTAGCTATATTAGTTCCATCATGTCATCAAGTTTAGGTTTTTGCTGTCCGGACTCACGTGATAAAAAAAAAATCTTATAAACCAGACTGTACCTCTTTTAATACCACCCAAACGTACTTCATTCATAGAATTTAATAAAAAACCAACAAAAACTTTTGCAAACAAATTATTTAAAGGTATTACCATATATTAACACTTAATATATAATATGATATATAATATATTATGTTATATTTACTTAAACCATAGTAATGTTACCATGCTACCATGGTATGTTAACCCATTGACATTTTAGATTTCGCTACTGCTTAATACGGCGTATTAAAATAATCATAATATTTGTATATTAATAATCCCCTAAATGTCATACATTTTTCCTAAATGTTGACGATTTTATATCGACACGACATCAGAAATTTCAATGGGTAAACTGTTTTTTTCTTATGATGGTAGTACTATGTATGAATACACATAGTAAAAATTTCATCATACATAAACGGTTAATATTTTGTTGTTTTAAAATCTCTATCAAGTTTTATTTAGTAGTAGATTTTACCTCTATAATTTTATTCAAGGTTTGATGTAGGTTTAGTAAACTTTTTAATATTGTTTAAGTCAAAAGATTAAGTTAAGTTATGTTTCTTTATAAATTAATCTCTTCTTCGGAATGAAAACCTTTTTTTTTTTTGTATCTTATGCCAATGCGTTAATTTTTTATTTCCGGTACGTTAATTGTATTAAGGCTATTTTAAAATAAGAAGATATTGTTATCTTGTTAGATACTTTTGATTCGGACTAAAGTCAACTTTTATATTTCTAGTCTGCTTAAATAAGTGTACGTACAAGTTTAAAACATGTAGTCATCGAACTCAACTGTAATATGTATTATTACACATATTTAAAAATCATTTGATTCAATCGAATACATCAAATGAAATGTTCGCTTTTGAATTAAGTTCGAAACACAATAAAAATAAACTAATCAAAATCTAATATAGACATTGTTATTATGTGCTATTAGACGAAATAAAAATAATAAAAAGAAAATTACGTTAGAAAATCGATCATATATCACGCATGTGAAAAATGAAACTAATTTTCTATTCGTTTTTCCAGTGAATTTTTTATTTTTTTTTGTTCTTTCACTTGAATAAATCCTTTTTTCCTAATATAATATATAAAAACGTACGTCTACCAGTTAGTTCGTTCTATTTGTTCTTTTTCTAAATAGAACATGTACATATTAAAGCGATTTCGTAAGAATTATTTCAGTTTGATTTAGGCTGGGGTTTATATTTTGCACACGTTACAATAGTTTTTTTTTCCTAGTTCAATAAAACAGTAAAGATATATTATATATATATATATATATATATATATATATATATATATATATATATATATATATAAATATATATATATATATATATATATATATATATATATATATATGTATATATATATATATATATATATATATATATATATATATATATATATATACATATATATATATATATATATATATATATATATATATATATATATATATATATATATTTATTTATATATTTATATATATATATATATATATATATATATATATATATACATATATATATATATATATATATATATATATATATATATATATATATATTTATATATATATATATATATATATATATATATATATATATATATATTTATATATATATATATATATATATATATATATATATATATATATATATATATATATATATATATATATATATATATATATATAGCAATTCTCATAATGATACCTCCAACACCATCTGATGGTCCCTTTCCGTGGCATGTGGCGAAGAAGTTCATTTCGCATTCGATGGTGAAATCATGTTGATGGAGGTTGATATTGGCAAAGTTGTTCTCTTTCCTAAACTGCGATACAGCTCAAACCGAAAAATAATAAAACACTTTTGGAGTTGGATACTCCGATTCATTTGAGAAAATTTACAAATTTAGTTTGAAATCCGTATACAGCTACTGCATCATGTGTTTCTTCTTCTGATACTACTGCACAAGAAAGTATGCACATTTTATCTGCTGATGATTTGTAGTACGCTACGATTGGGAATAAAGTTGCTTGCCATAACATATGCCCAACTTGCAGAATATTTTTTACTTGATTCATGTAATTAGATTGTTGTTTAACGATATAATCGTATTTACGTCTTCTCACCAGGCTTCCACTAGCTGTTTGTTACATCATCCAGCTCTTTAAATTCTGCGGCGGCCTTAATTTCTTTCAGAAAATTATCCACCACAAGCACATTGCAGTCTTTAAATTTATCTTCATAGCAATCCCAAGTCAAATTTTCGCAGAATCCTTTTTTAACAGTTCTTTTTCATTCGTAATAACAGAATGGCATCTTAAAATTTTTTTTTACAACTGGGCATAACAAATTGTTAATCTGATGAATAATACATACACATTCATTATGTGTTCCGACCTTTCCAGCTAATATACATTCTTTTGGTCGAAGCTCCGCAAATTTAGTGAATCCAACATTTTTAGAATTTTTTTCCAGAAAATTCTGAAATTCCTCAGATAAATTACACAGAACAAGTGGCTTCAGCTTTTGAATCCGCTCCCCATTAGCATCACGAACACTTATGTAATTAGTTTTCCCAGGAAGCTTTCGGCTCATATCCATACTTCTGTATAATTCCTCAACTAAGGTAATTGTTTCTGGAGAAATTCCCAACCTCGTTTTTCTTGACCCAGGAAAGCTGTCATATTCTGTCTCTTCAATTAAATTTTTTGATTTTAATACATTGTGTCTTGTTGCTTGGGACATATCCATAATTCGAGGTACTGACCACTACTCAGGTATCAAAGATATCAGGAACACGTGATTTTCGTATATTTCCTCGAGATTAAATGCCTACACAATGTTGCTGAAAACATTTTTTTCATCACAATCTGCCTGGTTTTCTTCGATTGGTGTTATCACGAGAACCGGATCTTGCAGAACATTTTCACAAGTGAGTTTTTACAATTTTTTACCAGTTGCTTATGGCAATAACCTGACTCTGACAGCTTATGTTTTCTTACAAGTGATCTACTCAATTGTACACATGATTCAGAGAAAATATATTGATACACTGGTTATAGATTTTCTTATGGTGATACTATTATTTCCGATTGACTTGGACTGCTGTACGACGATGTTGAACGGTTTTGGATTTGGCAAAACTTCAAGTTCATTTAATTAGTACAATTTAAGGCGGCATTTTTTACTAATTCATTTATTATTTCATGATTTAACAACTTTTGAGCTTTTTTTTTACTTACAACTATAGATTTTTGTTTCAAATGTTCGTGATTTTCAAAATTAAAAGGATTGCAGCATTGTGGATTAACCATCTTGTGGATTAATAATGAGTTTTTATGTGAACAAATTTCGGCAATTTCGAAAAGTAAAGACGTTATCTTTTCAATTTAAACGTATAATAACCATACTTTCAACAACCGTTATAGTTACGTTATCCAACTATCCATCTTCTGGATTTAAGTTTTCAGAAACTAGCGGTGGGTCACTTTTTAAACTGATCTTTCTCTCTCTCTCTCAAACAAACGAACCTTTATATATAAATAATATTTAAAAAAAAATGTATATATAAAAAAAGGTGACAAAGCAAAGAATAAGCACCATATACATTTTAATTTAATTTACAACTTGCAATAGGGAATTTACTTTAACTGGTCCAGACCCGACTCATCATTGATAACACCAACTTTAATTTTGAGTTTTGGAAACATACAATTTTGACAGATTTGGCAAATGAAAATAATAGTATTGTGGCTCAAACCTTATACCATTGCAGTCTATTACTTGTATGTATCAATGGTGTACCACACAAATTATCAATTTTGAGATAGTTAATTACAACAAAATTTTGAGAAAATTACACAGTTTTGTTTTGTTAGGTTGAGTTGATAATGCGATCCAGACATTATGGTTGGCGTGGCCCATTTGATGGTTTAATACCACAAAAACAGATAGTATTGGGTAGGGTATCTACAATCTGCAAGTTGATGGAATGAATTCTGACACTAAATGAAGTACAGCCACCGAAAATTATTATATCACCATCGTTGAAATGCAGATTCAAATTTTGCAGAAACATTGGAAAACCTAAAGGATGCATGACATAAATATCGGCGAAGAGAAACGGTGGCAGTTAGAACTCAATATACCTACCAATAGCGTCAAACTTCCTACTATTGAATTACCAGTATTTTGTTTAACAGACCTTTTCGTTTAAAGTGTCAACCAAGGACAGCTATGCTTACTCTATTAAAACCACTGTCAAAATACGGCCTTCGATTAACGAGCTTATCAGTAACGTCGGCTACTGTAACTTAATCTTTGACTTAGTATTATGTCTGTTGTAAGGTTAACAGCCACTCGTTAAGTCTTTGTCCGTTTGCATAACATTTAAACTCATAACATCACCCATTTCTATAGAATGTAGGCATTGCATCACTTTCCATACTGCAGCCATCACTTGATTATTTTGAAAATCCTGTTGATGGAAGAGCACTGCTAGACTCCGATTTTTAGCAAAATTTTTAATTTTTATGGACCAAATATTATCTATTGTAAAACTCGTATTTGCATAATGTTCCAGAAATTTTTTTTCTACTGAGAAATACTATGATTTAGATAAGAAATTTTTTTATATGCATTTTAGTTAAATTTTAATCAGGTGATAAATACACCTTATTTTTGAACTGTCTGCAATAATATAATTCCTTTTTCGGAAACGAGTCTTTGTGTTGCTTAAAAAAATGTCGTCCTGATTTATAACTTTTATGTATCGAAAGTTAGCCATTTCTTGCATCATTACCCTTGTATAGCACAGAGTCACTAATTTTGCTGCAAACATTTCAATTACATGTTGTCTTATATTAAAACAAATTAAAACAAATTCTTTCTTTTGCACTTCCAAATATCGTCAGATAAAACAATCTGAAGCTTCATTGCCGTTTATCAAAACTATTTTCTAGCAATAGACAATTTAGGAACTTAACTAAAAAAAGATAACGCCCGATCCATTATATGAGAGATCATGGTAATCACCATTAAGGCTATGAGTGAAATCAGCGTTTATATATATATATATATATATATATATATATATATATATATATATATATATATATAAACATAAAAATATATTATATACAAATTTAACAATAGAAATTTTTGTTGTATATTTTTCAATTCATCTGAAATAATAACATCCATAAAAAACATATTTTTCCAAGTAAATATGTTTGTCCAATTTAAAGCCATGTCAAAACTGCAACTGATTCAATTTTCTATTTTCATTTTCCGATTCAATTGTGTTGTTTACTCAAGTTTTTTTTTAATTTGATATTTAATTGGTAAAATTGAAATATCAAATGTTTGCAAGAATTTAAAATCGTACAAAAAAAAATGTATAAGTAAATTTTTCAAATTAAAGCTTTCCGGAATACACAACGTATAAAAAAAAAAAAAAAAAATAAAAAATTCGTGGAATTGGAAATTAATTTCAAAATATCAATATCACAAAGTGAAAGTTACGGATATACATTATGTATCAGTAGAATATAAAAAAAATTCGATTTCCATCTAAAGTCACAAAAGCTTCGAACAAATACAGTAAAAGAAAATTAAGAAAAACAAATAAAAGTGAATTTAAATTTATGATTATTTTAAGAAAGTTAAAATTATCTTAATTGAGTTAAAAGTGAAAAGCATAAAAAAATGAAGCACCGAAATGAAAATTCCGTTCAATATCTCTAAAGGTATATAGGTATATAAACATAATATACGAGGGGTGAATTTTTTTTTTATTTCAAAAATTCGTCGCACAAAAAAAACAAAAAAACTCGGAAATTATTCATTTTCAGTCGCAGAGCACAGAAGCAAAATTCAGGAAAATTCGTTAAACAATTTAATGAAATGAATGATTTGATTATGAAAAGGTATTTGGTATGTATATGAATGATATCGAGTGAATTTTGTATGAAATTATCGAAATGGTTTAACATTTGAAGGTGATTAAACGATTTCGATTTTATGTTTTATTTTCACCGTGAAAATTATGAAAGTTTTTTTTTTCCACAAAATTTAAGAAACTTCAATATGTGTTGTTGTACAAAATATTATATTATATATATGTATATATATATATATATATATATATATATATATATATATATATATATATATATATATATATATATATATATATTTATATATGTATATATATATATATATATATATATATATATATATATATATATTTATAAATATATATATATATATATATATATATATATATATATATATATATATATATATATATATACAGGGTATCCCTAAAGTGGCTGACACGAATAGTACCGTTTGATTCCTTGATCAAAGGGAACATGACTTTACTTCTACCACTTTGCACTGTGAAGCCCCCCTATCAAGTTATGGACGTTTGAAGAGGAGCCTTCCAACGTCGTACCTTGTATTAAAGATAACTCAATATCTAAAGAAAGAACCATTTGTTTTTCTCAATGTTTATGTCGTTAAAAATCTGATTAAATTTTCTTTTAAATAAGGTATAATAAGTATGAACATTTACGTAAAAAGTATTTCAAATTAAAACAAAATTTTTAGAATTGAAATTTTTTTAAGAAAATTTTTTGTTTCTTTACCATTTATCTTTTAACAATTACTCTGCGACAATAAATATTTTATGATTAAAACATAGTTCAGACTCTTAGCTTTCAGAAAAGCTAACTATTTGTTATATTTGCAATAATATGTTATCTAAAAAAATTAAAAGATTACAATAAAAATTTTGCATTTTCTTTATTAGACGCAAGTATTGAGGTATCAATAAATTTGAATTAAATAAATTATATAAATTAACAGTAGACAAAATATTTATTAAAAATTAAAAGAATAATAATTTAACATTTATTTAAACATGAATCCTTATATCTCTAACGAATGTGTAGATATGGTATGCATTTTATACGAGGCTAACGGAGCTCGGATCGTTGCTCAACGGATATATCGAGATCGGTACCCTAATCATAGATTGCCATCTGTTAATAATTTTGTTAATGTAGATCGGAATTTGCGAGAGAACGGCACAAATAATCGGAGAGATCTACCTGGACGTACATCAACATCACACCATAATGCTGATAGAGTGCTGTGTGAAGTTTATATCAATCCCACGACTAGTATTCGGAAAATTTCTGCAAAAACCGAAATTACAAAGTCTATTGTACACAGGCAAAATAAAAAAAACCTCCATCCTTATCATTACCAAACAGGACAAGACATTTTGGAAAGTGATAAAATATCAAGAAACATTTTTTGTGAATGAATAATTGAGCAACAAACACGAGATTTTTGGTTTCCAAAGAAGAAAATTTTCACAGATGAAGCTGCATTTTCTCGGGACGGGTGTATAAATTTACACAACATGCATTCCTGGTCATCAAATAATCCTCATTTACAAATTGTAAATAGTTACCAACATAAATTCACAGTAAATATATGGTGTGGTATTTTTGGAGACGAATTACTAGGACCGATCATACTTCCAGACAGATTAGATGGTGTAAAATATATAAATTTTTAAAAAATCAATTTGAAGAACTGTTGCAAGAAGTTCCATTGTTTAATTTACTATGTATGTGATTTATGCATGATGGTGCTCTACCACATTTTTTGCAAGAAATGTACGATCCCACTTAAACACTTTGTTTCCAAGGCAGTGGATTGGCCGCAGAGGACCTATACATTGAACAGCAAGATCACCGGATCTATATAAGTTAGATTTTTACCTCTAGTGCCATTTAAAAACTAAAGTTTATTCTTCATCTATCCCAGATAAAGCAACGTTAATTGCTAGAATATATGACGCTTGTAACGAAATCAAACGGGATAGAAACGTTTTCGTAAAAGTTCGCAATCCATTTATGAATAGGTGTTTTGAATGCGTAACGGCTAATGGTGGTCATTTTGAGAATTTGTTGTAAATATTGCGAAATATTATTACCTGATATCAGTACTTATTTCTACCTCTACCATTTCTGCCTCTAATAAAGAAAATGCAAAATTTTTATTGTAATCTTTTAATTTTTTTAGATAACATATTATTGCAAATATGACACATAGTTAACTTTTCTGAAAGCTAAGAGTCTGAACTATGTTTTAATCATAAAATATTTATTGTCGCAGAGTAATTGTTAAAAGATAAATGGTAAAGAAACAAAAAAATTTCTTAAAAAAATTTCAATTCTAAAAATTTTGTTTTAATTTGAAAAACTTTTTACGTAAATGTTCATACTTATTATACCTTATTTAAAAGAAAATTTAATCAGCTTTTTAACGACATAAACATTGAGAAAAACAAATGGTTCTTTCTTTAGATATTGAGTTATCTTTAATACAAGGTACGACGTTGGAAGGCTCCTCTTCAAACGTCCATAACTTGATAGGGGGGCTTCACAGTGCAAAGTGGTAGAAGTAAAGTCATGTTCCCTTTGATCAAGGAATCAAACGGTACTATTCGTGTCAGCCACTTTAGGGATACCCTGTATATATATATATATATATATATATATATATATATATATATATATATATATATATGTATATATATATATATATATATATATATATATATATATATATATATATATATATATTTGATTAAATCAATCTTTACACATTAATCGTTCCCTCCCTAAGTTCTGGAACGTAGGATCTCTCAAAGAGCGATAAAAGAATAATCGTTTAATAAAACGGCCAACATTTAAAATGTCACCATAAAGTGACGAGAAAGTTAAAATGTAACGAGAAACTTAAAATACATCGGTTAGGTTTAAAATCTTGTAAAGGTTGTAAAAGTTTTATTCCAAAGCATTGGATGAAATTTTAAAAATGCAATTAAAAACTCTGCAAAATTTATGGAATAATATGAATAATATTATTTCAAGATGCAAGGACTCGCGAACTTGTTGGCAGGGAGCTGTGATATAATGGGCCTCATTGATTCACTATCCAAGAGTCCTAAGTTATATTATATCTAGCTACTATGACTTCGCAAGAATTAAGTTCTTTATGAACACTTTTGGGATACCTTTGAAAAGTAACTATTAGAAAATTTCATCATTCGGTATTCTATGATAACAATTTTTCGATGCAAACGGCATTCAGTCGGATCAAATTTAGAATAGATTAATATGTTAAATTAATTTATTTTTGGAATTTAAATTATCGTAATTAACTTCCACTATGGTGTGAAAATAAAAAGGACTTTAGGATCAAATTGACAACATGTAACATCTCTTTTGAAAGATGAAAGAAAAAACTCATTTCATACATTTAAAATTCACATTCCCTAAACCAAACGATTTTGGTTAATTTAGCCTAATTAAATATAAAGCCAATTACAAGAGTGTTATGGGGGTTAAAGCCAAGTTAAATTGGTTACAC
The DNA here is from genome assembly GCA_963556175.1 of Tipula confusa. Taxonomy (NCBI): domain Eukaryota; kingdom Metazoa; phylum Arthropoda; class Insecta; order Diptera; family Tipulidae; genus Tipula; species Tipula confusa. Next base: position 47,445,048 of record OY744476.1, read on the forward strand.
CGGGATTGTTTTCTAATAAATTATACTTAATGCAAATCACATTTGAACCACTCTAAGACTTATATCTCCAAGAAGGAAACTTATTCTCTTCCAAGAAGGAAACTTATATTCAATTATACCATTCGTTAGTTTATACCATTAAACTAATTAAAGATGAAATGTTCGAATTGACCAGTAAAAGAACTAATGCAAACAGTATCTTTCCAAAGAATTGAGCCGCAAACACGGACATCAAATATACTATAGTGTAATCCGGATTGTCACAAAACCACGCTTAAGGAAGTGAACAACAATAGACACAAACACATATAATTTTATTTATTTGAATAAAAAATAAAGAAATTCTAAATTTAGCGACAATCCAGATTACAGCCAAAGTAATGGTATTTTTCATAAAACGGTTAATCCAATTGATTGTATTTTAAAAAAAATCTAATTTATATTAATTTTAAAGTTCTGTGTGAATTAAAGTGTATATAAATTAGATTTTCGGCCATTTGTCATAAAAGACATATTTGTCATAAAACATTTTGTGTTGGTTTAAATCTGGTTTATTTCCGGTTGGTTTTATTTTAATTCCGTTAAAAATGGATTTGTAATGTTTAATCAATATTTTTAAAATGTAATTTATATTAGTTTATAATTTCAGGAAAAAACTAATTCAATTTATTACAGCCTATAGCTAAGAGTAATTAGTTCATTAAAATATTTTGATTTCAGGGAACCTTTGCAGATTACAGATGAATGGTGGCACACTGGAGTAGCTGATAAAAGATGCCAGAATGCATAGCAGTTCAATAAATTTGTGATTGTCTTATGCAACAAAAAAATAGAGTTACCAGGAAACCAAACCGATTCTGTCATTAGTGACATACCTTTCTTTTCTCTACCCACAAAAATTTACTAACTACTGGTCGCCAAGGTATCTGTAACCGGATCGATCCTAATGATTGGCTGTACATTCTAAACCACCCAATCAATCAAAATCTATATTACAGCCCAAGTAATAGTTATCAAGAAACAGGTAGCAAAATTGAACGCAAATATGATGAATACACAAATGAGCGTAATTCAATCAATTCATTATATGAGGAGTGTTGAATATAAGAATATTGGTTCAAAAATACAAGCCATTTTCCCAATTTTCCATTAATGTAGATTCCGATAATGTAGATTATTAATGTAAATAACTCTAAGTAAAAAAATTATATAACAGTCTTGACTGCTACAACAGTCATTTGTTAATTAATAAAAAAACAAGTTTGTTAGAGCAACGTATGCAATAGCTGTCATTTTTTTAATGCTTGTCATTTAACTTTTTTAAATTCTTAATATTACAATTTTTTTTTTCCCATTCTCTGACCCGACCTATTTTGCTAGATTTTTAAAGGTTTAATAAATTATCTATTAAAATTGACAAGTCCTTAGGTCGATTAAAGCGGTTTTAATTTTTGGAGACTATCGCTTTAACAATAGCGATCTATTATTTTTTTCACCACAAAAGTATATAATATAAGCGTACCGTGACCAAGACAGTAAACATGCGCGTTCAAAATATTGTAGATCAGTATTGCCATCATTGCGTCTCGTAGCCAAGCTTTGCAACTCCAAAAACATGTATTGGTCGAAATAAGGGAGCAAAGATTACTCGTCCTCTCTTATACCCCTTGAAGGAAGACGTCTAAGTGTAAATATCATGATTTTTTTTAATTGAGAATTCTTTTAATTCTATCATAATGCCATTGACCGAGTGGTAACAATATTTGTGAAGCACACTCCAAGATGTATTATACTAGAGATACATAAATCTGCCTCAATGTAATCGGGTCATAAAAGTCTTTACAATTGCTTTTTATGAAACCCAGCATAATGGAAAATTTGAGGATAATAACATCCATATGTTTGTTAAATGTTAAATCCGAATAAATTAGTCATCTAAGTGCGAGATAAGTTCGAGCTGTTGTAAAGATTTGCATTGTTTACGACTTCTTATGAAATGAATTTACATTTGCTTACGTTCAGTAGCAAACCGTTGTCAACCCCAACCATTTATAAAAACAATCTAAGTCAAATTATAATTTTAGCTGCATAAGCAAAAATGGACATGTCGTCAGCATTAAATTAAACATTTGGAAACCCTAAGCAATTAGCAACATCAATAATGAATAATAAGAATAACAATGGACCCAAATGAGTACTCTAAGATACTCCAGAGGTAATACGAAACATATTCTAAACTGACAATTTAAGTTGTCCAGTTTTATTAGAAGGATTCCAAGGCTATATTATATCTAATATAGCCTTGGAAAGTTTAAAAATTGCAGAGAGAATAGCAATTCCTTAATAATTCTCAAGTTCCCATCTATTTCCAGATTTAAAAAATGGTATTTATAAATGAGATCATCCAAAATCCAGGCCTGGAAAATCACAAATTGGCGGAAAGCATTTAAATGCAATGTAATGTGGAAGGCAAAGACTCTGCATAACCTTTTAAAATGAATAGTAGGATTCATTTATACAGTCCTTTATGCAAATCCGCAGTTGAGTCAAATACCAAAGTAAACCTCATCAGCTGTAAATTGGATCAGATCAAATTTGTCATCATGCATTGGCTGCATGTAGATCCTTTAGATGGAGATACTGGAAAGACTGACTCAAAAAAGGTGGCAAACATCACTACAGCATCTTAGCAGATGTATTGCAAGCACAGTCACGATATTTTTTTAGTGATTCCAAGCCGTTGGTATATATGTTTATTACTATTAATAAACCTCCAAAAAGGTTAATGTTTTTATGTTAGTTCAGATTACACTTTCTAAATGTTGTAGTGATACAAAAATGAGTTAAGAATATTAAACTACTTTCGAGCATACACTTGAAAGCATCATACTGGTCAGGCCCATACAGTTTGTATAAAGCATGCCGTAAAAAGCACTCCAGACTACCAAGCTTATCATTAAACCAAGGTTCAACTGGAAACATTGCCCATCATTCAATCAGTATAACACTCGTTCCGGTCCTTTCTGTATTACGATTCAATCATAATTGGAAGCTATAGCACCGGGAAAGTATTTTATAGCCTTACATTTTATGCTCAACGCATTATCGTAATATGCCGAGGGAATATTCGATATGGAATATTCCCTCGGCATATTTCGATGTGGAGTTCGAAATGTGTGAGATTATTTAATAAAACTGACGAAATTGCACAAGCAAACTAAGTCGGCCGCCTAGCATTCGTAAGAACTTCTTTTTTTCACTGACTTAAATTTCTGAAGTTTTTGATGATAACACCGGCATTACAATTATGGTTTCACTGCTCTTAGAATAAAGATGGCTTTACAATTAATTTATACGAGATATATGTTAGGTCTCCATCGTTGCAATCTTTTGGGACTAGTGGGACGCACATGATTGTAAAAAACATCCAACGAAATATCATGCTTTAAAATAAAGTTGATCAAAGTCTTGGTGGTTGCAGTTGGGTCAATATGATGATGATTGTTTGCCGACATGAACGGTAATTGGATTTCACGAAACATAAAAAAGTCACTTTTTCACGAAACTTCAAAATTTAAATTATTATAGAGAACTGAATTCTGATAATGATGGGCAATAAAGAAGCAGAAAAAGCCAAAGTATAAGATGAAAAAGAAAAATTCCTAATCAAAACCAGGATGTCTTTAAGGATAAACATCATTAATTTAAGTTTAATATAGTTCAATTAGTAATTGTCCCTCATGAGGCTCTTTTTCCTTTTGAAAAAGGATTTCATGTTTAAAGAACAAACGACCATGCTGCAATACCTCATCTTCTTGCGATATGCAAGAGCTTATAGAGATTTTCCAAAAGTTACACTTCCATAAATGACGGTGTTTGAGGAATTGGTGTTGGCAACAGTCTAGTATTACTGGTACAATATGACGTTGCTTGAAGTTGAATGACAAAATCAAAAGACAAAAGTACAGGCAAAATTACCTGGCTGTTCCATTGTCGAGTATTGCAATAACATGAATCAGTATTTAAAGTAAAGTTTATTTAGTGAACTACTTTTAAACTTGTCTATACAAAAAAAATACGTATTCTTTATCAGCAAAAATGGCCCACTAGGAAAAAATAATGATTCAATCTGATGGAGAGCGTAACGTTTGTTTTTGCATCGATTTTTCACCAGAAAGAAAATTGAATTTCAATGAAATTGTTTTGAGAGTAGGATTCACTCTTATTTTGAAAGATGTTTTTGAAAGGCTTATTATTTCAAGTCCAGTAAAGCAATCTAAGTGCGAGATTTTGCTCATATTACAATGAAATATTTACAGCCAATGGAGTAGCCAAGCCAAGATAAAAGGATAAAATGATCACGGAGATACTGTCGATACAGGATGATCATCTTTTTAAAGAAAATGAATTCGGAATCTAAACGTAATACTACAGAAGCTTTATAAAAAAAAACTGATATACCTCTGATTATGTTTCACCTTAATGCATTCCAAAACCGGAAAATAATATTCAATTATACGTCAATCATAAAACATGTGTCAACAAATTGCTGAAAAATTGGTCCATTCTCCAATTTCACGGATTTCCTAAGTTCTTACTAGTTTAAGAAATACAAAATTCTGATGTTCAATCGGATTATATAAAGTATATCATCATGCGTTCAATTGGCTCAATTATCAATTATCTTAGATATCAGAATGGGCAAACTAAATTTCAAAAGCATCAAGAATATTAAATCCCGAAAAACACTGACGAAGTTCAACCATTCCTGGGACTAAAGTAATTTATCTATGATTCGTATAAATATACACAAGGATTCCACAGAAGCACATCTGCTTTGCATGCTTCTACATATACATAATTTGGAAAGGACAGCAAAGTGTGAAGCAGGGTTAAAAGATAAAAAAGAGAAATAGCAAGTTATTAAGTTTAGTTAACGTTTAATCCAGCATTACCTGTAATCGGCATATTGTTGTAATCAACAGCAACATGTCGATTATTCTCAAGAGTACTATCAAAGAACTTGTATTAGAGAATGAAAACAACGAAGCAAGACATAGTCAACAAGTGCTTTAAGTTCTGGCAAGTAAATACATCGTGCGCAAAACAGACAACGATCCAGTTATCTCTAATCTAAAGCAGTCACTTCTCACTGATGATGAAATAATTGATGAAGAATTGCATTATCTTTATTGATGGGAGTGTATAGTTTCAATTCCAGAAAATCTTCAATTATTATCTAATAGGATTGATGGTAAGTCAAAAGTACGGAAAATTGCAATCACAAACTCCAGTTCAACAACATAATAATAACAATGGAAAAATTAAAGTCTCTTTTTGAATACCAAGGATGATACCAAAATGAGTGTTTTGGATACTGCTTCCATCTGCAAAAGTCAAGAATTCATAAATTTTTAGCTTACAATCTAGATACCAAAAAATAGGCGAAACGGCATGTTCAAACTTTCAATCAAAAGTTAAAAAATATGGACCGTAAAAGTGGCTCCGATAAAATTTGTGAATAAAATTAGTTTACCTTTAATTAATAGTTCCAGCAAAAACTATACCTATCAATTTACCCAGTAAACCAGACAAACAACAAAACGAAGAAGTTAGCAGTAAATTAAGCGTAGGATACGGAGTAATCTCCCGCAAGTATATAGGTATTATCAAAAGTGCAATTATTTCAGGTAATTAATAATCCTGTCTTATATATTAAAAGATAGAAAACAGGAGATTTATTAAAAGTTTTTAGTTTTGTGACATCCTCTTGTGAAGAGAAACCTTTTATTAGCACCGCATCATAGATATTTTGTCATAATAAAACATTTTTCCACTATACTAACTCTAAAGAGCTTATGACCCAAAAAAAATGTTTAAATAATAAAACAAGTCAAGCTTTATTAAATTTTCATTTCAAACTTTTTTTCCGTTTACACTTCACAAAATTTGATGTTTTTTGTTGTACTTTTAAACGCGATAAATAAATTAAAATTTTTACCCATAAACAAGTCAAAATCATCAGACTAGACTCCCTTCAAAATATATAATTTATTCGTATATATATAATAATATTTAAGACAAAAAAGGATTAAATTAAATTTTGTGAAATGAACTTTTTATCCTCGGAAAACACCTTATATCAGTCACCCGTATAATTAACCGATTATAATAATAATTCTACGAAATTGTTCATATAAAAGTTAAAATTAACGAATATATTATAATCCATATCAAAACTTTCTACACAGAATTAACTATCCTGAATTCCATTAATCATTTCATCGAATTTCATTGGATCTCATCCCATATACGAAAATAATCCAAAACATAAAATAACGAAACATAAACAAATAATTTAAATAATTCAACAAATTTTATTGATACATCAAACAGAAAAAGGCTAAACAAACCATCACAAATATCCCTTTTTTTCTAGCAAAATTGCCGACAGGATTTTCCAACCGCATTATCAATACATCACATTAAAAAAAGGATAACATATTTTCACTACTTCAAAAGAACGTTAACAAGCATAATAATCTGGTTCAACTGATCTAATTGAAGATAGTGGAATTTTATAATTTTTTTTTATATTTTGGACGGAATGCTATTAAATTTCAATAAATTTTTTTTTTTTAAATGTTCAAACACATCATTCCGAAAAATCGCCAAAAGCATAGTTTGACAAATAAATAATGCATCAAACCATATGGATAAAAAAAATTGACCCGGCTTTATACTCATAAAAAAACTGTAAAAATATTAAAAAAAATTCCACTTTCATCTCTATAAAAACAGTACACAACATATATGGATCTGTAATCTCGTAAATTGACCTGAAAAATAAAAAAAAATCAACTAAACTTTATGTGGATAATCCAATTTTCCAATACTTTTAATTAAATTTTCTATCTCATGTTCTAGTCTATTTATACACATAAATATAGTTACGATATATATATATATATATATATATATATATATATATATATATATATATATATATATATATATATATATATATATATATATATATATATATATAAATATCTACATGTTTATATATAATTAAAAGCACAGTGTATGAAACTTTTTTTGTCGACTACTCGTATAAACTTTAATAATGAAATTTAGGATATTATTAAAGGATTAAATATCAAAATTACCTAAAATCAAAAATGGAATATTATATAAACCAAAATAATCCTTAAAAATGTATATAACAAATTTTGTTTTTGTTTCGACTTTATTTTTCACGTCGTTGTGCTTTTATTATTATCTCACTAAACACTAAGCTTAAAATTTAAACACATTTTTGATGAAATTTATTTCCACTCAATTTTTATTTTGCATTTTTTTTTTTAGTACGTCACATTATTTATTCACATCACTAAATTTTATCTATTATTAACATACACTTCTATAAACTAGCCATAGGTAACACAAAAAAAAATTTCACTAAAAACACATTAAATTTGCACATAAACACTTAATATTTAATAATACCACACTATAAAAATTCCACTCAAAAAAAAACAAAAAAAAAAAAAACTGAAAACATAAAATTCCGATAAAGTCACGAAAATTCTATTTCAACTCAAATTTTATATAAGCAAAAAATAAATAAAAAAAAATATACAAAATCCGACCGACTAAACATATGTAAGGATAATAAGGACTCGAATTTATTTTTTTTTTATTTATAAAAATTTACTCGAACACAATTCATACGAACGGTTGAAATCGCACTAAAGTCTTGTGATGATATAAAAATGCGTTGAACTTGACTGAACGCATATCCTTCGAAAATATATTTTTGTTTTTTTTTTTCGTCGAAGGACGATTCTCATGTTCATGGTGAATTTGTTTATGGTTTTCACAAGAATGATGCGCGCGCATCATATATTACCCCTAAAATTTAGATTGCAATTCCTACATTATCCACATTTTCACACACATATGCACAACATTACATCCTTTTTCCTTATTATCTAATAGCAATATATAGAAAAGTAATGTGATGTATATGCACTTGTATGGGTGAAGGATTTTATTTTAGTTTGTTTGGGTTTTATTTTTTGATATACCAGACGAGACAAAAAAAAATTTTTTCGAGCCATATATACACAGAAATACATTTCGGTTCGGGTTTAGTGAATTTTCTATTTTTTTTTTTTTACTTTAGCGGATGGAAATATCGAAATAGGATAAAAATGTTATGTTATTTATAAAATGTTAAAAAAAATTCCCCTACATATGGTAAATACGATGGAATTTCCATGCCTGGTGAAGGTTGTTTCTATTTTTTTTTTGGGGGGGTTTTTTATTTTTGTGAGGTTGTGGAGTTCATTTTTTATCGATTGCCTTACATATTATGCTTGGGGTATAGAAATTTTGAATTTTTTTTCGTTGATTTTTTTTTATTCTTCATCCATATGGACTGTGCGGGAAAGAGATTAAAATTTTGTTGTGCTTTAAAAATTCGATATAAGAAATAGTTTCGATGACCTTATTATTCCTGCTGATTTTAATTGGCGAAAGACCAAATAACCGTGACAAAATCACCAATTGACAGTTAGTATAAAACATATTTTTTTTAAACATATATACTGTCAGTGGTTAATCTGTAAATTGTTGGTGTTTCCTTTCTTTATCTCTAATTTAGAAGCACATAGTGTCTGCTAGGCTGAATTATTTCACATTATTGGGGGCTGCTGCTATTATTTCCACCCATTATTTACCAAATTCTTTTGTTTCTGCACAGTTCTTCTCCAAGTCCTTGCTGGTTTTTCTAATTTCTTGCGTGTTCCGGTTCAATAACATCCTTGTTATATCACTTAGTGATTTTCTTAGTTTATGGCCAATCCATTTTCATTTCTGTTCCTATATTTTGGCCTTAACGTTCAACTGCATCGTGATGTGTTTATTTTCCTTCTCTGTTTCAGCTGTTTTTGCATTTTTTGCAACCAAGTTTTTTTTTTATTACACCTGTCTGTGACTTTATTCTTGAACTATAGGCTCTAATTGTATCTTTAATGGTTAAAATACCGAGGTCATCATATATGTTGGTGTTTCGAATATACCAGGGATTTATTGTTGATTTATTTTCATTGAATTTTATTCGCCAAGTCCTGAACCAGTTCTCAATTTTATTCAGATGATTTTGCAACTGCTTTTTGACAGTTTGAAAGTTTTTACACGACACCAAGATAGCTGTATCATCACCAATTGTTGGTATTATAACTTCATTAGAAATAGGCAAATCGGCTGTATGCAGCAGGTATAAAATTGGTTCCAAGACACTTCCGTTTGGAAGACCTGTGTTAATATCATTTAAACCAGTGGTTGGTTCATTTTGTTTAACCAAGAATGGTCTTTAAAGAAGATAGTTTTCAAGAACTACATGGAACTGCTTCGGCCAAAGTTCTTTAGTTTTGTAAATTAATCTTCTATGCCATACTTTATCGAAGGCTTATGTAATATCCAAGAAAACAGCAGAACAATATTTTTTTTCGAATGAGAGTTTGACTTGTCAATGCAGTAGAGCAAGTTTGCATCCTGTAAACTTGCTCTATAGTGCCATGCTGATTTCGGAAACCAAATTCATGATCTGGTATAATATGCCGTTCTTCTAATACTGGTTTTAGTTTCCTTAGTAACAATTTTTTAAATAGCTTTGATACTGTGGAAAGCAAGCTTATTGAACGATATGACGAGTTTCGTATCTCATATTTTCCAGGCTTATATATCATTGTAATTTGCGATATTTTCCACTTTTAAGGAATGTATCCAGTTTGCATGATTGCGTTAGGAATGTACGTTATTAGTTTAATAAATTTGTCTGGTAATTATTTAATCATTTTACCGGTAATAAGATCATGTCGTGATGTTTTTTTCGGACTTATGCCATTTTTTATTGTGCTCTTAACTTCGCTCCACTTAAACTTTATAGACTTAAAATTTAAATCATACACCATTTGTTTTGGTAGCATGTAGTTGTTAACTTGTTCATGTGGTGAGAATACGCTTTTTAGATTAACAGCATAAATATTTGTTTTTTCTTCATCACTTCTTGCCCAGTTGTCACTTGGCAGTCTAATATGTGAACACCAGTTTCCCGGCCACTTAAAACTTTTAATTGCTCTCCATAAGTAGTAGTCTGTTCTCTCTGTTGCCGAGAGTTCACTTAAATAAGTGAAGTTTTGAATACCTAAATTTTCTTCTTCCCTCAGAGCTTCTGTCAGGGTTTTAATTGCTCGATTTAATTTCCATTTTAATATCGGTGATTTTTGTTGCTGCCACTGCCATCGAATTTTCCACTTTTCTTGTAGTAATTTTTGAATCTTTTAAGAAAGTCAATTAACTTGTACAACTGATGTTAGGAGTTGCTTTTTCTGCTGCTACTTCTAGTAGATCTCTGAAATATGTTTCTGCTGCATCAATATTTTGCTGGTGTGCTAAGAGGAATATCCAGTTGGCAATTCTCTACAATTTGCTTACTGTATTGATCCCAATTAGTTTTTTTAATGGTCAGACGTTTCTTACCTTCAGTCTTTAGGGAATCAGTACTCTCTGTTATAATTATTGATGAATAATCGGACGATAAATCGTAACAATCTGTTGCCACAGCATTTGTACGTGATACTCTGCTGATAGATAATCCAAACACAGTTCCTCCATAGCCTCATAAAGTTGTTTTCCTTTCGGAGTCGTCAATCTTGAACAATCTTGAGTATATGTTCAGCATTATAATCATCTCCCGCAATGAATTTATTGTCTAAGTGGTTAAAACAGTCTAAAAAATGCTTCAATTTCATTGCGCGTTTTAGAAGGCAATACACTGATGATATAACACAGTTTCAAAGACCACTCCTTCAGGCAGATATTTGTCGCTTAGATATGATCTTTGTCATATTTCACAAGTACAAAATGTTTTAGTCCTCTTTTAATCAATACGGCTGTACCACCATGTGTTTTACCCATTATTTTTAGTAAAGTATGTTTCTGATATTACCATTATGTCAATATTGTCCTCGGTAATGAATGTTTGTACCTCTGTTTTGTATTGGGCAAGGCCGTTTGCATTCCATATGGCTTTTTTGAGGACAGTCATTTTTGGTTTTTCACAACTAACTACATCAATGTGTTCATATTTTGCTTCAATAGATCCATGGTTCTATCCATAATTGACATAATGCTTTGCATCGTGTCTGTACAGTTGAAATGTTTACTTCATCACTAGTGTGAACTTTTGGAGATAAGCCTTTAAGTTTATTTACATATGAAAAGTTTGAATGCACAGCACAATTGCTGATCGGCTTTTGGTTTCTATTATAGGATAAACTCCTTTTGGTTGCACTTAAAAATTAGTTTGATGTAGCTTAAACATGCGTTGTTCAGTTCTCTGTATAGGATTGATTCTTTTTTTTTGCAGGTCTATATATACTGGGCACCCTCTATAGTTTGCCGTATGATTTCCAGCGCATAGTTGCTTCGTTTTTTTTGCAGACACATCAGTTTTAGTTTTATTGCATTGTTTGGAACTATGAAGTTAACTACAAATAACGCACACATCATGTAGCGTGCAGTAGGCTCTGGTGTGCCCATATTTTTATTACTTAACACAATGTACTGGATCAGTTTTTTTTAGGTTCTTCGACAGTGATGCGCGATGATGCATTAGATATCTCAAGTTATATATGCTATGCTTTCCTTTAACTGGTTTGTTATCAGTTTCTTATTTGAAACGAAACATTGGCTGTGACAACTTATCTCGATTTATGATGTTTATCAATTTCTTTGATTATAACAACTAAACCTTTTTGGTTTTTTAGGTGATATATGTAAAATCGCTTAAAAACCTTATCAAAATAGATGATTAATGATGTAAGCATCAATATTTAGCGGTTGAATTTTAGTTTCTTTAATATTTCGTCTTTTAATCGGAAAAAACTAAAAGTTACCCTCCATTTGCAATTCAATTAGTTTTATTAAGTCTCTATTTGATTCTTCTCTCAAATATATTGGTGGCGGTTTTCAGTTTTCACCTTAGTTTCTGAAGGCGGATCTTCAATAATCTCGTTAGTTTGCAAGAATGATAAACGGGTTTCATGTAATAACTAAACACTAACCACTCTACTAAATTTGTTTAAACTAGCACTTGCCGCTGATCTTGGGCTTCTTTTTATTGTATTTTGAACAGTTATATATCTGTCCATACCCGTTTGCACGAGTTGCATTTCACACTGAACCAAGGTATTTGAATTCATATAATTTTAATTTGCTACTATAAGGAAAGTGTTATCACAAAAAAATGTGTTAAGTGGTGAATCAGATCAAGTTGATGCGGTCATTGGAGCTTCTTAATGGTATACGCGCAAGTAGCTTGTTAGATACTTACTTTTGCAAGAATTACAGGTTAATGACTAGATTATATCAAAGATGATCATAATGCGAGTATTTTTATTGATGAGTTAATGAGTTATTGATCTCGGAAGTTCCCGCTCTTCCTTTATGTTACCATTCTTATAGATTTAACTATCAAGCTTTCTTGCAATTTTTGTGGTAGTCTGCCTTAATTTAAATTTATTGACGTGTTCTTCAAAGTATTCTTTCAAACATTTCTTTGACTGTGCTCAGTCACATGTTGAGACTTAACCAGAAGCATATCCTATAGGTTGTTTGTTGTAATTTTGCCAGTGATTTTTATTATACTGGTGAAGAGCTCGGATGTTTTAAATTGTTGCAAATTTAAGGATATGTTCCACTTATTTTTTTCGATCGGTCCCTGCGATCTACTTTATTTGACGCACTGTATATTCGTACATGCGTACCACCTCTTCCATGTTTTGTTGGTTTATTTGTATGGCTTTGCCCAATTTTGACTTATGTATTAAGGCAGTCTTAATTAAGACTTCTTCATTTTGATTCTATTATTGTTCTATCTATGCTATAACAAAATCATTTTTATGCTCATTGAGCTGATTTCATTTTTTATTATCTTCCAATCTGATTGTATTAAATTCCCTCCTATTTGATCTAGTGATAGAGATTAAGTTCATTACTGACTTTGACAATTGTGATTGAGTTGTCTGATATATGGTAACATATTCATTTGGCACTACTGGTTTCGGATATTGTGTGGAAAACAAGAGCCACTTGAGCCATTACTTGGGCAATTACTTTCGTACTGTACACCAATATTTTTAGAATACCCTAAGAAACCATAAAAAAAACTTAACATAAAGTAACATAACTTTAACACAAGTTTAGCTTTTGTGCTCAATTTTATCACTGGTTTGTTCTCAATAAAAATTGGTGATTTTATATCATTATTGACCTCAAGCTAAGATCCCTAAGACCACACTGATCAATTTAACAGTAAACGTACACTATAAGCAATTACTAATCAATTACATGTTACCATAGTTAGTTATTTTTAGGTGGCCACCCAACAAAAGGACGAGGCATGGACACAGATGGTCCGTAGCCCTACCACAGAAATTGCTCCGCCACACTACCCTACTGTAACCAATTTGTGCTTCTCACGTAGCAGTAAATATCTCTACTCAATTTACTGAGATCCGTAAGATCGCATAGGAGGTGAGCTCCCAAAAACTTGAGTCTGTTTTGAGACAGACTAGCATGGTAGACAGGTGCATAACATAGACAGGTGCATAAAAAATAAAGTATAGCTTTCTCCTCTTCCTTGTTTCCTACTGTCAAAGCTGTCTCGTTACAGCTTCGACAGTAATCGTGAAAGAAAACACCAAGTCTGCTGGCATGCTTTTCAATAACACAGTGTCTAGTAATGACACCCATAACTGTGTTATTATTATGCCGTTGCATAGATATTAGCTGAATAGACTTTTTTAAGTACAGATTAGGCCAGATCTGGCTCGTATTACACATGACGTGCAATTTGCCCATCTATTGTTTGTAATTTTACGAGCTTCTTCTTTAAGGAGCAATTTGCATGTAGTAAGTGGTACTTTAATCTCCACCTTGCTCAGTAAAATGAGGCACGAGCTACCTTGTCACCCGAGTTCATCAGTTTTCAAATTCTCCGTAATATTAAAATGTCCTGGCACTCATATAAGATGGATATTGAACTGTTCATCGATCTCGTTAATAGATGAAAAACAACTCTAGGCTACTTTCGACGTGATAAAGCCTGAAAATAAAACTTTAATAGCAGCTTGACTGTCCATAAAAATACCTCTTACAGTTTTTACATGATAATTTCTTCATTCAGTCTATAGCTTCCTTGATTGCTATAAGCTCTGTTTGAGAAATACTGCAATGATCAGGGATCCCATCAATTTTCGAGCCATCTGTAAAAAAGTTAATAAAGCCTGACTTTAAAGCTGTTTCATTTACCCGGTCCTCTCTGGAAGGAATATCAAAACATGTTATCATACATGAAGCCTTTTTTCTAGGATACAATGGCTGTGCTTTATCGGTTTTGAGTTGGTTAGTAATTATTATCTTGAGCTTGTGTTACTTAGAAAGCAAAAGCTTATATTTAAAAAACAAAGCTTAAATGTATATATGTATGTTTGAATATCTCAGTTAATCCTTAAAATTTTCAGTATCTCAATTTTACACATAAACTCCGGTGTGATTGAAAATAATAAAAATTTTGAACTTTAACTGGAATAGATGCTACAAACCGGAAATTAACTCAAAGAGACATTATATGCTTTGTTTATAAGTGTTTCAAAACAAACTATAATCTTTGAAATCTGTCATTTGCCAAATTTAAATATCAGAGTTGGAATTTTCTTTTAAAATAATATATTAAGTAGTTTGGACAAATCATAGAAAACGAAAAGTGATCAAAAGGTAACTTTAGGACCAAATTGAATACCTAAAAAAATACATCATCCGATAAAAATAATGGGAAAATAAATAAAAGGGCAACAGCAAAATGTATAATATTCCAAAATTTACTCTTTATTACTGGCTGGGATTAACTTTCAAACAAACTCGTCCAATTCGTTTAACCATCCCAATAGAAAAAAGAGAAGAATACATTGTTCAATAGGTCAGATTATCACAATCTAAAAGATTCTTCAAATTCTATTTCCTTTTGGCCAATTTGCCATCAAAATATGTAAATGCTTAAGAAAGACCTGAACTAAATACTCTTAGAACAAAAGTATCACGGTTCAAGCATGTTACTAACCAGTGAAGTCTTTACCAACCGGTAGGAAATGTCTAATCATTGTATACACTATACACAACCTCAAGCCAATACAAATTGTTGAATTGGGCATAAAAAGTAACATTCATCAAAAATTTCGCAAATTTTCTTATCGATTTCTTGAGGACTCCCTGGTTAGCCCATTACATCTAAAACCAAATAGCCATCTAGATTGATGAAATACTTTTTCTCCAATGATTTCTGATTCACATATAGTTGAAGATTAGCATTGTTGTGCAAGTTGTGCTAATTCGAAATACTGTTAATTATTTGATCGCTGTATAAAGTGGATAGCTAAATTGTGAACAGTTACCCCAGAGGATTATGACAATTTCGGTTGTTGGTGATGACCAAGCAACTTTAAGTATGGTAAAAATTAAACCCAAAAATTATTGGTTTGATAAGGAGTGTCATCTTGCTTTCGAGCAACAACGTATAGCCTATAAATAATACTTTTTAATATCTCACTGAAGAACAAAGCGATCCTTGCTGGGAGATCTGCCAAGCGAATTTAAAATCGAAAAAGCTTGAATTGTGGAAGACTGAAGTCGTTACTCCTTTGCAGGAGTCACCGGACTTGTATACCTTTAGACTTAAGTATATCGATTTTTGGGACCAGGATGGAAACTTCCATGATAATATCGATGCCATGCGACACTTGAAAAAGGTTTTTTTCCTAATTACTTAATGTTCAACAAGTGTTAAATACGGTTTTGGACATAGAAGATCCATCCTACGAGGAATATACGATGACTAATTTAGAAACCAAGACGTGTTAAGTTTACAATACCTCAGGTCTCTGATCACTTATAGTAATTGTGTGGAAGGAAACATTAAAACGCATCTTTTTGCTACGAATTTATGGCCGTGCTTTGTATGCCAGCCCAGCTAAAGTCTAAATACCTTGCAAATGCCTTATCATCTTTCAGAATATAGTATTTTTGGTAAAACTGTGGATAAAAACTACCGGCTAAATTATTTTATGGAAGAGAAAATACATAAGGGTTTCCGCTTGTTACAATATCTCTTTAAAAAAGATACGAGAAATAAAACAGCCAATACACCTTATATTTTTGTTACAACACATTTTTCAGTTAGTAATCCCCACTGGCAATATAAAATATTTATTGAGGCTAAAAAGAGAGAATGTGAATAAAACCTTTTTTTTTATTTAGTAAATGTCATCAAACATTAAAAGTTATATACTAAATCTGTTATAAAATATATTATCCCAAAATTCATTACTTTATATACTTAGTAGTCGGAAATTGATTTATCACATGAAGAGCTTTTCAATCACATTATCACAAGAACACCACCTTAATATCACATAGTCTATAAATTATAAAACCAACATTTCTAATGTATTTTTCGTAGACATTAGAAACTAAATAAATTTGGGTCATTCATCTCCAACAGAGAACTTCCTATATACTACATATACAAAACATCAATAAATTCTAAATCGAAAATTTTTTTATTTGTTGTTGTTGGTTGTTGGTTGGTGGTATGTTCTTGGTATTTTGAAAAACACATTTGAAACACGCAATCCATAGTTTACCACCACAACACACAATGAACAATGGCAACACCACTAAACAATATCATATTGTATTTCATAACAAATACAATATTTCAACAAAATAAAAATCTAAATTAAATTAAATATTTGAATTGAAAAGAAATTTTCCCAAATTTCCCAACCCTCTTTATACTAATCAGCTCTATCATGCTTTTGTGTTGATGTTGTTGTTGTCATTTTTTTATTATATTCATTCAACAAATCATCATCAACATCATCAATTGGATATTATCTTACCCCAGATCATTGCAATTATTACAGTAACGAAATTTTATAATATATTGAATGCAATTTTATATATGGGAATATAGTCCTAGAATTTATTCACCTATAGATATTTTCTAGAAACACATATAATCAAAATTAAAATATTCACCCCACAATATTCGAATAATATATATTAATATAAGATCATCAACCCCTGTGTACGCCACATATATATATATATACAAATTTAACTATCCGTTCCGCCTTTTTATCATTTCGGGATTCAAACATTAAATATGACGATAACCATAAATAAAATCAGATGATTGAAACTTATCTTCTTAATCGTATCGAATAATTATTAGATAAATGCAAAAACAACAAAAAAAATTACTCGTTCCACCCTACATACAATCGTTCACATAGGGAAATCAACATTTTTTATTGTTTTGATTAAAAAAAAAAAACAACAACAACTAAAAAATTGCATCTTGTGAAAATTAAAGACGCAATAATTAAATTTAATCGAAATAAAAACAACCCTTCCTCTTTTTCTAGAGTAGAATTTTTCGGGGGAATAAAAATTATGGGAAGAATTTAATCGCATCTACTCGTATCATGAAACATATAATTTAAATTAATTGCATCTAAAGGATTTGCATTTTTTGTGTGATATACATTCACCACCCAGTGGGGGTGTGGATAAATTAAAATAAAATTCTAACGATTTAAGAATATTGTTTTTAAATCTGCACCCTCCAAATTATTGTAGTCGTTGGTATGTGATATATATATATATATATATATATATATATATATATATATATATATATATATATATATATAAATATATATATATATATATATATATATATATATATATATATATATATATATATATATATATATATATACATATGTATATATATATATATATATATATATATATATATATATATATATATATATATATATATATAATATATATTGAGGCATTGATGACCTTGATCAAGTCTGACACCATGTAAAAAAGGACTATTTTTTTGAAAAACTCCCGACTAATTCACAAAGGTTCATTAAATATATTTAACAGTTTTAAATATATTTAAATATATTTTAAATATATTTAAAACTGAGCTTCGTCGCATTTGTGTGCTACCCTAACAATAAATTATCAAATAGATGGTGCGAGATCAGTTGTTAAGAATTTATTTTTGATAATTCCAGGTCAGTTTATAGATTTTCATCCACGCGGAAATACAGCAAGCAATGCCAAGTTCAGGTTTGTCAGACTGAACCGCCTTTCAATCGTAATGTAATACTTCAAAAACAAAATTTTGCACTATGTTGAACACTTAGATGAGGAAGATGCGTAAATTTAAGCTTTTCCATTTTGAATTCGTATATAAATTTCAAGTCTGAAATTATAACTTTAATTGATGCAAAGCTTGAATATTCAATATTTTCCTTTTTCAAGGAAGATTTGACATAATTGTAAATCAATCATTTGTGGTCGCAACTAAATGAGTCAGGCTCCCACAATTAGATCCACCAAAATTGTATTGTATTTACAATGATTTGACTTATTTTCCAACCAAACTTAACCTAATGATTATCGAGAACAGGGAACCAACGAATATTGTCAGATTTATTTTTTAAGATCTTGTTTATAATCTTAACAATATGTGTCCATATGAAAACAGGTGACCCTTTTTTTCAAGAATATAAAATCTAAATGCAGTCCCTTTACAAAAAAACAGCTGAAAGCGTTCTTAATTAAGTGGATTAAGTCAACTGTCACCATCGAGCTTTAAAATCTTTGGAATCCAATGCAGATCTTGCGAAACCAACATTTTTTTTTGCTTAAGGCTGAAACTAGGCGCCGGTAAATTTTAAGAAAAGAGAAATATTCTGACTTGGTGTGGTTTCCAATCATTTCTGGAGAAACATTCAATGACAATAGACAAATTATAAAAAATAAAATAATTACAAATGAATTGGCTGTTGTGCGTCAAGCTGTATTATATAGCGGCACCTCAACTATGTATGTGGCAGATCGTTTTAAAAAAATGCTGAAATTTTTCCAGCACAAGTCGAATAATACCATTTGTGAAATTTGTGTTGTTTCAAAGATGTTAAAAGCAACGTGCTGTCTAACAAAATCTTCTCATGTGACAGTTAGAAAAATCGAAGTGTCTCTTACCAAAAATTTCAGGATCACATCCAGAAATTTCATTGTCAATTACTGGATTAGATTTATTTTATCTTTATATCCAATTTAGGAGCATCTGCTAGACTAGGCCATTTCACTCGGCTAGAGGCTATTGTCATACAAACAAGTTTAACGTAACTATTAAAGAGTTTTTCCCGCCGGAAAATTTCCAGGATGTTAAATACAAAAAGATTTCCAGTTTCCTGGGAAAATCATAAAGATTTCTCGAGAAAAATACGAAATTTCCCAATTTATTTTTGTGGAATGATCTTTAAAATATATCAATATCAAGTGTTAAATTCAGAGTAAGTAACTGTTATGTCAAAACCTTTGTTTGTTCTTTTTGATGCAATAATTTAGTCTCATTCTCTTTTGAAACGAAACGAAACGAAAATATTTCGAAACGAATTTTTTGTTTCAGATTTCATTTCATATTACAATTATTTTCTTTTGTTGTGTGTGAAATACTGGTATAGTAAGGTAATATATTTAAAAATAGTTTTCGGGAATTCCCCTCATATTTAAACAGTGGAAAAAAAATTATTTTCAATATTTGATGCTTCCTTATTATTATTATTTTCCTAATTATTGTATTAAAAAACTAAGGTGTATCTTTCTCTACTAGTAGAAAGAAAATGTATACCCGCATGGCAGATTCTGGCTGGACATATTTCACTAAAGTAAAGGGAGGTGAAAAAGCAAAATGTTTAAAATGTGTAAATAAATTATTAAGTTGCAAGGGATCGTCAACTAGTAGTTTGTTAAGGCATTTGCAACATGTTCATAAAATCAATTTTGCGAAACGAAATGATGATGAAGTTGCTGGACTCAAGCTCTGATATCATTTTTTACTAAAAATCAATCTATGGCAGTAATAATGGCAAGACTTGTGACCGTTGATGGGTTTTTAATCCTCTAAGGATAGCCAAAAGCGAATTTATTCGCCAAGTATTAAATGAGAGGCAATATAATTTACCAAAAGGTAAAATTAATATAATTTAATTAATTCATTATTTTAATGAGTTGAAAAAATAAGAGGAAGCTGAAGTAATTATATTGTATATCTTATATCTTATAAAGATTTGGAAAGTTTAGCCTTACATTAGATGAATGAACGAGTGTACGCAACAGTCGCTACCTAAATGTAAACATTCATTTTAATCAAAAATGTAAGAACTTAAGAATAGTAAAAATTTAAGGAAGTTGTACAGCTGATAAAACAATTGAGCTAGTGAATTCAAAACTGTCAGATTTTGGTATAATTCCGTCAGATGTGGTCGCATTAACCACCGCTCTTCTGACTATTTTCATCAATTATATGTTATAATTATGCTATACATTTTGCTGTTGTATAGATTTAATAAAAAAAGTAAACATTTTAATGTTGCTCGACTAACGAAGATTTTTCTGAATATAATATAGTGGCGAAGAACCTAATAATACTGTAAGCCAACAATGTGAACGAGATGATATTAATGATGCATTGCAAATGGTACGTAAAATAGTTAGGTTTTTTAAAACTTCACCGAAAAGAAATTCAATGTTACAAGAACATGTTAAGAAAAAGCATAAAGTAGAATTAAGTTTGATTTTAGATTGCAAGACTTGATGGAATAGCCATGGCTGAAA
This sequence comes from Tipula confusa, assembly GCA_963556175.1. Lineage (NCBI taxonomy): Eukaryota > Metazoa > Arthropoda > Insecta > Diptera > Tipulidae > Tipula > Tipula confusa. Next base: position 47,465,886 of record OY744476.1, read on the forward strand.
GATTTCTAAAAATTATTGAATCCGTTCGAAAAGCATTAATTGATTTGAATTTCTAAACATTATTAAATGACAATAATATTCCAATATAATCGAATATATTCACCGCAATTAACCCGATTAAAATAGCTGCTGAAGCATTGGGTAGACGTAATGCAAATTTATTTACAGCTGATGCGATTTTGAAATTCCTTTATTTGTTTTTTTTTTTTTAAATGATGATAATATATCAAGGAAATTCTTAGAAAGCTTTGTTATTTCGAGTTCAAGCAAGAAGAAACCAAAACCTTGTGTCTTTAACAAAGTATCTTCAAACACTTGACTTACAATCTACAGCTACTTCAGAATTGCCTTCATTATTAAAATCTAAAATTATACACTGTGATCACGAGACGTTTAACAGGTTGTTCGGAAAAGAGGTTGAAAACGTTGATGTTCAAATGCAAATCCAGAGTAATGATTTATCTGGAAAAGACTCAATTGTAGTTCCTGATTTAAATGACAAATTGGCTGTAGCAACCCTTTTGCAAATTGTTGCTCCTAATTTTTAATACTTTTCATTTTTCCGCGGTTTCCAGCGATTCCCGGGAATATTAAACTTATTTTTCCCGTTTACTGGGAACAAAAATAATTGGGAAAATATGACTTTCTAATAAATATGTCTTATCTTGTTTCGTTTCAGTGAGCATAGTTCTTTTCTTTGTCTTCGGTGGTCTTCCTTCTTACCTTTTTCCTCTTTCCAAGAAGTGTTGCGTGTTGCCTATTTTATTGGGGTTACCATTGTAACGATGCTGATGTGTGTGTCTTTATTTATTATTTAATTATTCAGATGATAAAGGTGGTATGCGAAGCATAGCTAATTTTTAATCTAATGAAGAAATTGTAACAATTTTTTAAAATTAAGTTATCAACTAATCAGGACATGATGACCGAGTAAAATGTGGAATCATTATTTTGAAGTATGTATCCTATACACCTCCATTTTTGTTTCCTTATTTCTTTCTCTAGATCGATTTGCATAAGGCATTTATTTACTAATACTTGGAATCTTCGTGTGATTTTCTGCGCGTTTTTCCATGTTTCACAACTACACAGTAGTACTAAGTTTAGACAGGCATTGAACATTCGTTTTGTATTTTTGACAGTGTTGATGTGTTCCAAATCTTGTATAGATTGTTGAAGGTATTTCTGGCTTTGTTAATCCTTTGACTCCGTTTTAATTTCTTATATCCTCTAGTTTCACCTGCTCTTTGCCACTGTACAACCAAGGTGCACGAATTTGCCGATCTTCAATTTTTTCTTGATTGATGTGCATTCGTGTTCAGTCTTATAATTATGTTCAGTCTTATAGCCTTGGGTTTTTTAATGTTGATTTCAAACCAACTTCTTGTGCCAATTCTGTTAGTATCCCAGTTTTCTCCTGCATATCGAAATATTTGTGTATATTAGAGGAAAGTATCACCATTTAGCCGACTAATAAAAACCCATTGCATTCTATTTGTGAAATGTATGCTGCGCATATTGTATTTAATATTCTGCTTGCCTTAATATTGATTTTTTTTCACACACTGGTACATATCTTTGCTGAACTCTACTATATTATTCTCGGAATACCGATTTCGCTAAGTGCCTTCCAAACTGCGCTTCTATTAATCGAGTTGACTGCTAGCTCAAAGTCCATGAATATAGAGTACAGCGATGAGTTACATTCCTTAGATTGTTGAGTTATGCTCATTTCGTTCAACGCTGTTGAAAAGGGAGATTCCTATCCAATACTTGCATTCTCTTAAGTTGACTTCCTTTCAAATTGTTATAGTTATTCCTTCTTTCCATCTTTCTGGTATTTTACTTGCACTTAAAGCTACCGCTAATAATATGGTAAGAACTGATGCTGCTATAATACATCACCATTTTGCAGATCATTTGAGATGTTGTCCTCTCCTTTGGTGGATAATTGAGGATTATTTGGGTTTTTTTTTTAGGTTTCATCAGGAAGTGCGTCTTTTTCTTCAGTGTATATGTGGTTATGCTCCATTCTTGATTTGTGGTATGTTGGAAAACTTTTATGAATGTTTCTGTTTGCTGCTGCCCTCAGCTGTTTCGAAAATGTCGAACTGTAAAACGTCTACTTGTTGAACCGCATCTTCACATTGCCTTCTAATTTTTACCATGATTCGATTACACAATTTTTGCTTAAGTTGTCGCCGTTCCTCAATTTTCTTTCAGGTATCATCTATCCACGGTTTCCTCGTTTTGTTTTGGCATCCGAGTACACTTGTAGCTGTCTTGACGTAAGTTTCTTCTACCCGTGAGCATTTTTATGATAATTGTGCCAGTTTCGTTATTGGTAATGTTAAGTTGTAGAGCTTCCATCGAGGCATTTCTGGTATCGGCATTTCTCAACCTTTTTATGCTAAATTATTTCTTGTTGTTCTTCACGAATTTTACAGCGACGTGTTTTACTTTGAATATTTCTGTTACCAGTTGATGATTGCTCTGACATGTTCAGGGATAATAGAAATTTCTTGTTTATCAGCATGGCATCTATCAATACGTGATTTGGGGCATAGTATTCGATGAGTTCTCCATTTTTATTTATTTTTGACTGCAATACTTCTTTACATATGATTGACAGGCGTGACCTGTACTATAGTTTTACAATTTTGCGTTCAAAACATTTTGGACAATTATGCTGTCATTTCAGTGTGCACTAGACACTATTGTTTGGAGCTGCTCTTAGCATTCACCTTTTATTGTGACATCGGCATCTTCCGTAGTTGCACAGCACTGAATATTTATAGTTTTTTATATCTTCCTGTAATTATTATGGATAGTTACCTGTACTTGCAGTTAGATCTCCAGGGTGTTGCAATCAAAACATTAAACCGCCTATAGCAGAATTGGCTTCTTTTGAAGTATCTCCATGTTTTATATTTTGTATTGAGCTACAACACTTGGGAATCTGCCAATAATTTAAATAACTCATTATCCGCAGTTAAGAGTAGAATTCGTGCAAAATAACAGAGTTTGTTATAACTGCTTATCAAGATATTATCGTATCAGTTCGCATGTTCTCCCAAGTTAAGGTGTAAACAATGTAAAATACGACATCACTCATTACTGTATGTTGATTTATTTATTCCGTATAACTTGATAAAAAGCCGCAAGCAAATAGTACGAAGTATAGTCCCTATCTCAACATTGAAATTAAACGATCTACAAGTATCGAAGATGATTTATTACTACAAGAAAAAAAGTTATCAACTTTGAAAAATTGATGCAATGCAAAATACTCTTAGATTTCAATTCCCAGGCATCAATCATTTGAAAAGCCATTGTTAAAAAGCTCGGATTGTCAAGGCCGAACATCAACCTGATTCCGTTACGTTCTAAGGAACCAAAAGAAGTCAAAGAATTTTCTATCACTATTGGAGCTTCGTCACTTCATTCATTTAAATAAACAAAATCGAATATTTTTATCAAACTGCCGACAGTTTGGTAAATAACAACATAGTCACGTTTATTTGCAAGGTAATTAGACTTTAGGCAAGGACTTAAGTTCAGTAGCCTGCAAAAACACGTTATAATCCCTTCCACACAATTATTATGATTGACAAGGACTCCAAGCCATCGAATAGCCGTCACTTTTACAAAAATACAGTTGTTACTACTAGTACCCATTGTGTATTGGTGACTAATACCTGGTCTTAAAACCTGGTTGAAATGACGATATAAGATGTTGTCCTTAATTGGGAAGCTTTAAAAAATTATGTACGTCATTAAAAGATTCGTAATATTTATAAAAAATAATCGTCAGCAAAAACCTTTGTTCAGCAAAAAGGTTTGTTCCTTGGTTGGGATAAAATCCTCCTTGGTAGTCATCTTAAGTTCCATTCGATATAGGAGTGGTTCTCTCCAATAGTATTTTAAAATATAATACCGGGTAGAAAATTATATACCGGACAAAGAAGAGCTTCCGCGATGGTTTTTGCATTTTGAGCGATCTGCTCAAACTGCTTTGCTGAAGATACAAATTCATATATTACAAAATATGATAATAGTGAAATGTGTGACTTTTTAAATTATTGTATAGTCACTCTAGAAAATTTAGAGCTTTGAGGAAAGCGTCATAAACCTACACAAAAAAAAATTTTAAAAAAATAAAAAATAAAAATTATATATATATATATATATATATATATATATACATATATATATATATGTATATATATATATATATATATATATATATATATATATATATATATATATATATATATATATCGTATATTTATCCTAGGATATTTACGTTACAAGATTGTTCCGATGAGATGAAAATATTTTATTTATACTGTAGTTGAATAGAAATTTATGATGATTTTATTTTTTATAGTTTCAACTATATAGTAATATCTAGTTATGTGCCATAAATACTTGTACATAAGTACTTTCCAGATTTATTAGAATATTTATTGCGTGGGCGGTAACTTTTGCGAACAGAGTACCATTATCATTTTACTTCGACGCTACGCTATAATGCAGAAATTATGTTTTACTACATATACGTTCTACCATAGAACGGCAACGATTGCATTTTCTTTGTGCTATACTATAATAAATCCAATAAGAAAATATTTGTTCTAGGTCATAGTGTGTTGCCGGAAAATGTACATCGTATAAAAATATCTAAAGCAACTCGTAACATAAAATATCCGATTTTCACCGCAACATAATTTAATTTCGTCTAATAATAATCATAATAATTTTTTTGTGATTTTGTCACATACAACATAATCATGATTGCGTGAGAATATTTATTTCGAAATGGTTATATATCCGGTCTTATATTATACATGGCTCAACCATTAAACATAAGGACGATGGCACACATTTATTTTTGTTTTTTTTGACAAATTATTGCAACGCTTAAATTTATATATAGAAAAATTACCCACTTTACGTGAAAGACATTTTTATTTTGTGGTTTGGTACGATGCGGGGTGCTAACCATGGCAAAACAATTTTGAAGAAAGGTGAAAGCTTTTCTATTATTATAAATTAAGCGTTAAGTTTTTTTTTTGGTTTGGTTTGGTGTACGCGCGCGGTTAATCAAAACGCACAAAAGAAATTATTAAGTAATATATTTTGTTAATGTTAAAGAAATGGTGGTGTGAGGAATGGTTTCTAGGCAATTTCGCACTGCTTTTGTGAGGCAAATTATGTTCTAATTGATTATTTTTATTATAGATTCGTTTAATTGAAATAATTATAGCCTAAAGGTGGAAAAATCAATTAGAATTTTTTTAATAATTTCATTGGAATGTGCTAGATCATAAATTTTACGAAGAAAGGACGAGAATTGTGTTTATTGGGTCAATTGAGTTTTTTTTAACGAAATTACTGTAATAAAATGCAGCATATTAACTTTGGCTCAGTTTTATTTTCAGGATGTAGTATTTTATTGGTATTTTAAACCTCCAGCACTGAATGTGAAACACATATGACATCTATTTTTTTTTTATTTTATTTTTTTTTTTAATTTGCTTTTAAAATTGTTAACTAAAGAGAAAAGTTTTTTCACTATCGAAGATTTTGACTGTTGCTATTATTATGGTATAAAAAATCAATTTTTTCTCATTTTAAGCTCACTGTGTAAACTTGTTATATTGCTATAAATTGTTCTTTCTTATATTTTAAACGTCCACTGGGAGAATAAAAGACCACGAAACATTGGTCAAAGTCAAATTGGAAATATCTTCCTTGGTTTTTCTATTTATGAACAGTGGTAACTATAGATGATCCTGCATTTGCTAGATATTGTGTTATCCAGTACCTAGTTTTTAATTTGCAACTTGTTAATATGTGTAGATACTGTTGAGCTGCATTGTTAAAATCTTAAACATAGCTAGTCACTGTTTTTAGTCACTGTTTTTGTTAACTATTCGAATTCAATGTTAAGTTACTACTATGACTTTGCTTCCTTTGAAAGATCAAAATCCTCTGAACTGTTGTAAAGTTATTTACTTTAAAGTAATTTTAAACATTGATTTGTTAGGTTAAATTGGTCGTACTTTTATTTTAAAATATTAAATTCAATTTAAAGAACTTTGTTACATTTTATCAGATATCAAAATTACAATAAACAAGCCACTGGCTCAATCCTTTGACCATGGAGGAATACTGCTTTAGTCTGCCATATTCATACATTGACCACTCTATGTCGCTATTTTTGCTCAAAAAATTCCCGGAACGCAAAACAGTAGACGAGGGGCTTGACACCGATTTATTAGATATACCAGTAACTAAAATTGTCTTATGTGCCAACAACTGGATCGTAGAATTTTAGAGTTTTGCTTCCATTACGTTTGTTTTGTCACATTTATCTGTCGTGTTTATTGTTATTCATATTTAAAAAAAGTTAAACTTTTAATCGGTTATGAGGTAAAAGCAAGAAATATCATGGTTTACCTGAGTTGTTAAGAGATAATAATACTGTCAAGGTAAAACATAGCCTATTATATGAAATATCAGATATTTTCCAAAGTTTTAAACTTAAAAATAGTTGAAAAAGGATTTAGTAAGCTGGATTAATTTTTATTTCAACAATTCGACATCAGTTTGCATCCTGATCACAAATAATTCGCTGATTTTCATATTTCGCTGTTACTGTCGCCATTTCAGTTGGGCTTGGAAAATGTTGAGGTACTCCTTATGTTATCAGATGAAAAATCGGCGTTTCTGCTTTTGAAGAATTCCCCAACAATTATGCAAATTCATGTTATGTCCATGATGTATAATAGGACCTTCTTATAAAGATGTGTCAATTAAAAAATGCGCAGAGTTAAGCCCTTTTAAATTATTTGGTTGTTGCTATTCGAAGTAAGAGGCCTTTATTTCTTTATTGCCTCAATTTGACACAGAAGAGTAGTGTATTCTCAAGTAAAAGGGCTGAATTTTCTATCACTCTTCTTATAAATGCGTTTATTCGAAATTTACCCCAGTCTCCCATAATTCCTCAAAGTGAGATGCTGTGGGAGGTAAAGTACACATGTATGGCATTTTATATATTTTTCAGAAAGGAATTCTCCTCCTTTAATGTTAATTAAAATATTGTAAAATTGATCAAATTTCCGTTTGGTTCCTATATGATTAGGGCCATTATCGCTTCAAATATTTGCGGGCGAATAGTAAAGCGACTCAACGTTGACAAAAAAGTATCGGTTATAAGATCGCTAGCTAGTTCCAAGTGAATGGCTTTTGTGGCCATACAAATCTTTCCTTCTCGGAACTTATAGCTACTCTATCGCTTAATCACACTAGTATTTTGAAAGGCTCGCAAGGACGTGACTCTCTGTTTGGATAAATTTTCCATTGATTGATTCAGGTAGGTTATTCACATACGTATTTCTCATATTGGTGGAAAATTTGTTTAAATTTTTCCTTAGCACCAATCATCCAGTATCTTTCTCTCGAAAATAATGTGTAAAAGATTGAGATACAGGTATTTGTGGTGCAGTTTAAGTGATATTTGCTGTTCAGATTCCCGTACAAATGCAAAGTAACCTGACTACCGTTAGATAATGTGGGTTTGCACTGAATTCTCTCATAATATCCTCACTATAACGTTGAACCCAATCTATCAACACCCGTTCAGCGGATTGTAAATTATTCATTGTGATGTATGTTGTTTTTTTTCAGTTCTAATCTGCGAACCGAAAACAATGCCCCAATATTCGAAGAATTTTGGAATATCTAGAGAACCTTTCGACTATTTGCTCAGTAACGGTTTTTCTTTATCTGTATTTCTTGCGCATGTAACGATATTTTTAGTTTCTCCACTTCAGTCAGAAGTGCCTCTTGCCGTTGATGTTGTGGTCATGCATCATGTGATAATAGCAACCATTGGGTTCCATTAACAAGCAGATAAGATAGACTGTGTTAAATACAACCTTCAGAAGTAGTTGCAGTTGGAACGTGATTTCAATTCTAGCGTGATAATTTTTCTAATATATAGCTGACTCTATTACCAACAAAACTATTCCATTTACGCGGATTATCTGATAAGTCAGTCCATACTGGTTATCTTTGTCTATATTGAAAAAAAATTATAATCTTCACTACCAGTTTGGTTAATGGATCCGCCTAGTTCCAATCAAGGCAGCGATAGCCATTTTAATGGGTACACTTTGGATTTAGTACAGATGAGTTTAAACTGCATCTTTTTTTTTAATCCAAAATCTAGCATATGTAGAAGTTGCATTATATTAAATTTAGTTTTTGTTTCGAGCTGTATATCTCGGCATCCTAAATCGAGGCAAACACTGCATTTCTGATTGAATCACCATCTAACCTTACATAATTTCTTGTATAAATTTTTCATCCTAATTAGCTTTTATCGAACGAATAGACTGCCGTTTTATTTTAAGTTTAATGGTTGTCGGAGTAAGCCACCTAAGGGAATTAAATATCTTTCCAGTTTCTGTATTTGAAATGTAAAATAGACATTCTCTGGCAGTTAACCATTTCCCAAAGTTCTAACAAAGCTTTGATCATGATTAATTGTAAGTTATTTCATCGATTACGTGGCGGAATTATTTTCATAAAACACTAGCTACCTTTTCTGAGCTCCATTTTTTGAATGTGAAATCTACATTTTTTAAAACTACCGGACAATAGAAAAAAGTTAAAATTTATATAAATTAGTCAATTTAGCATTATTATGAACCTTTGCTAAATAAAAGGAAGAAAAGAATTTTCTTAAAGGAAGTCCACTGTTTGAAGTCCCTGCTGAATGGATCGATGTAAATGTGAGAAACTTTCAAATCATCATTTTGACTTCAAAGAATGCTCGTTGCTGCATAACCAGATTATTTACTGTAGTTATTATTTAATCTGCACTATCATCTCCGTTAGAGGTTGTAATTTACTACATAATCTCTCTTTGATGACCTACCAGAATATTAAAAAATGTGTTTTTAAATAAAGATGCCTCTGAAATCTGGTTGCATCTTTTATAGTTCGAAATATAGAGAGTTGGATTGTTTTGATCTATGCTTTCGATAAAGTTTCTAGCATTGGTTAAACTAGAAAGAATGCTCCTACGTTTATGAATCAAATTGGCAGCCATTTGGAAACTCCACAATACAATTTTTCTTTATCTTGCTAATAGGCTTTATGTAATTTAATTAGTTGAAATTATCTATATTCACATCAAATAAAGAACTTCATTTGGTCACTTTATTCACTCTTGTCCATGCCTGGCTGGCTGGAGCAATGTAATGTACAGGTCGATATTTAAAGCAAACCTGTATTTGTGGGTCCTCGATTTGACTGGCGACAGCATAAAACAGGACGTTATATTAACCGCGAAAGAGTTGGATGTGCTTTGGCACCAAATCGAAAGCTGAATAAGAACCTTTGTTTTTAGTAACAGTTAATTATTTAATTTTAAAATATGAAATTTAACTACTATTTTACAATATAATTTAGGAAGTTTAAATTTTGATAACCCTGATAAAACTCATTAAGATATTCCTTATAATAAAAAAGTTTCTTTACATATACCAGAATGTAAAATTGATATGGTTCACTCATAAGCAATTAAAACGTCCAACACTAACAAGTGTTTTAATGTTCATTAAAATAAAGTTTCGATGAAATGTCGGATAATATTCGCAATTTAATGAGACATATTGAACACTAAAATTTCTAAAAAAAATAATCCATCCATCTATATTTAATATATATGTATATATATATATATATATATATATATATATATATATATATATATATATATATATATATGTATATATATATATATATATATATATATATATATTTATATATATATATATATATATATATATATATATATATATATATATATATATATATATATATATATATATAAACATATATATATATATATATATATATATATATATATATATATATATATATATATATATATATATATATATATATATATATAGTTGTAGAAATATTTTATGAGCTTTTGCTAGATAAAGAACTATAATAAATCCCGATAAGAACTATAAATCCAGAATGTACCCGCACAATGACATGAAATTACGAGCATATAAACTTTCGTATTATTATCATGAAAGTGCAGACTGTACCAAATATAATTGACAACATAAAATACTAACATTAAAAAACAATTCGGTGTCTGCAAATTCAAAAATCATAAACATTTGTCATTTCAACATCACATCGTATACAAACAACAAGTTTATGTATTATCTCTCATAAGTTGTAAATTGAATAAAAGCCAAAGTACCGGAAAGCTTTTATTTTATTAAGTTGTTTAAACTTTTTAAATATTTTTAGAGTTGCGTGAGTACAAATAAATTTATTGTTGTATTTGCATAACATGTGTATATATACGATGGAATTATGATTTTACTAATTTAAATGTTACCTAGACGAACATGGCATTATGTTGTGGTTTAACATACGTTTTTGTACAACTATATAAAAACCACAGGCAGCCATAATGATACCTGTTATTTACATAATCTTATATTTTAACTTGTTTACGAGCATAAATATGCTGAGATAGTTGGGTGTGGATTTATTTAATAATAACATAAACATACATATCGTCGTCGCAGGTATATAGGTTATGCTTACTACTAAACCGACATTTTTTAAGTTTTGTTAATGAAAAAAATCATTTTGAATAATGAATTTTGTAAATCTTTGAATATAGATAAATAGAATATAGAATATAGATAAAAGTCATTAAAAACACAATCGTGTCAATTCTAAGTTTTAACGTCTATATCGGCCAGATTGTTCATGTTAATAATGTAGGAATTATAAGCCACTCTCAATAAACGAAGTTTGAACATAGTTTTCCACCCTAAAACATTTATTCCGCATGGCTATAGAGGTGATGGGAAGATTTAGATATCTCAATCTCACTCAGTTTTATTATAGTGACAAAAATCACTATTGGTTACAATTTTTTTAATAAAACGGCGCATTGACGATGTTTGATTGATTAATTGACGAGACTGTGAGATCAAGTGCTTCCCAAGTGTTCCGGTTAGCACCGATCCTATTCCTACAGCCTTTTTAAATTTAACAAACGGTAAGATAGGACGACCTGGTTTTAGACACCTCATGATCATCACGGCACAATTCTATTCTATTTTTGTGGTGTAGGGAAAGGAAAAGTATGGCAGTAATGACAGAATTGGTCCAGTTGCCATGAATATAGTCAATATTCAAAACTACTGAATCATCCAAGTTTTTCACTATCCGAGTTTTAAAGTTTATTGATGCTGGCGAATTTGATTTCAAGGTTGTATCGGTGCACTGTCCATCCTAAATTACATGCGAGCCTTGACATACCAGCCATTTGTCCATAAAGTTCCAATGAACAATGGTCATGAAAGTATTTCTAGCACACGCCTTATGGTCCCACATTACGCCAATGGGAAATAGAATTAATATTGGAAAATAAATTTACGTCCGCAATTTTGTTCCCCAATCGAAAGAAGGCTTTTAATTATCCTCTAATCTGGGTCTTAATTAGGCTTTGTATATTGTAAGTTTTTCTGATGGTGTAAGGTAAAACTAACATCATCATAAAAATTAAAGATAACTGGCTGCACAAATATCCAAGTTTTTTATTGGCTTAAGATATTCTTTTTAATAAAGTGAAACTGAGAGCCTCGAATGTGTCAGACATTGCCAAGCTGAATCCATTGGAAATTGCTGATAGGAGATCATTGATTCAAATTAGAGAAAAATTTTGAGAAATAATGAATTTCTGAAGGACACCAACGTATAAAACATATGGAACGGAAGCAACTGCCCTTAATTTGCACAGCCATCGCTGGTGTCACACGCATTCAAATGTCTTCCAGATATCGAAGCGCAATGACTTGTGGCTGACCAGATTGATTAATGCTCTTGTTTTATTGTTCAGAGACAACATTATAGTTGTACAATAAGTAAATGGGTCTAATTTGTTGCCATTTTTTGGCGTAAGATGTAAGCTGGCAGTTTTCCAGATGGAGGAGAAAATTCCAGAAGACATAGATCGGTGGAACAAAAATTAAAGTGACATTTAGAAGGACTTGCAAACAATGTTTGAGATCAATTGGAGGAATACCACAGGACCGACTGTATTTTATTATATATAACTGCATCTAAACCGGCGCATCCACCAGCTGGCTAGATTGATAATGGGGAATATTATAACTAAGAATCGGCTAAATTAGAGTTAACAGTAAATTTTTGAACGAAGAGATTAACTTTTAAGGCAGTTTCTAGAATTTACCATCAAACGACTTATATGTCCAATTGTTATATATCCCCGATTTAAAATATGTTGCAATTTTTCTCTAATCTTTTTTTCGATATCTTTTTTGACTTGCGACACCGTTCGCGTTACCAGGTTTTTAGCCACTAAGTTCATCACAAATTTTGGTTGACGGTTTTTTTACATATTTGCGGTGAAAGGCTTCCTTATTGGTGGTTGCTGTTCTGCTGTCCTTTGTAATAATTCCAATAAATGCCTGATTTTTGAACTTGTTTGATTTTTGTGAGAATGACAGTGGAGACCAGCATGGCTACTTAAAAAAAAACAAGAGTGCCTCCCAGTTCTCAATTTTACAATGCCATAATTGACGTTTAAGAGAAATGTTTTCTTGGCATGACTACGACGTGGAAAGTTCTGCTATAATATGCCAGCGGCCATTATTTCCTAAAGAATTACTGCCAGAGATATTGTATTTCTCTGCATTGAATAATAAAGACAAATCCAGTATAGGTTTTAGATAAAGAGTATAGTTGACTCAATCTAGTTTTCTCTACAAGTTGATCTGTGATCTGTATTAACTGGTTTGAAGCGGCCAACATTTCAGCTACCTCATCAACCGGTGTAATAGATTTAAAATGAAGATTTGGAATGATGATTAGATTTGGAAGGTACTTGTCATTGTAAACGACAAGTACCTTCCAAACAATGATTTCAACATTTGGTGATTTCTGTATGATGCACGCGATTAATTAAATTTTGAGTATCAAATCAATAATGAACGGCGCTGGTTGGAATATTTGAGCTACGATTAAGACCATAGAGGTGTATTTCGATACATGGATTTAAACTCATTTAAAGCTTAAACCCTTATTCGCATTTAGGCCTTAAAAACTGGAAACCGAAAAGCATATCGTTGTAGATAAACCCTCTTTGATGATGGCCGAAGAATCACCGGAAAAAAACTAATAACTCTGTGTAATATTTTGCCTGTGCATATATTTAAACTTTTTTAAAATCCCATAATGGTGAGTTTCGATAGTTTTTTGCGATGGATGTAGCTCTCGATATCTTCGTGCGTAAAAATGTTTTAAGGGCATTAATTATTCGAACCAAAAGTTGGACAGTTGCTTCTACGAATAAAGGTTTCTTATACGTGGCCTATATTTTAGAATGACTTGAAATTGAGCGAACAAATAATCTACTCGTTTTAGATTATTCCGAATAAATGAATGAATATCCCGAGCATATTCCTCGACATACGAGGGTAAAAATCGGCATGGCTTACACAAAACGCGATCGTATGACACATACTTGTAGAAACACTAGAAAACTTATGGCACTAGCAGAAAAGCTGACATATTTTTCATGCATCTGTGTTGTTGAAACGATTCCGTGTATACCATTTAAAGGGTACTAAAGTTTAATTCTGGCAGTAAACCAACACGCGCAGAAGAAAAACTATAGGTTATAGTTTGCGCGGCTGATACACAATTAGGCAAAACATGCCAAACAAATCGGCAACAGGTATTTTTACTTGCAACAGTAACAATACGTGTCGTATGGAATATACATATGGAAAATGAGTTAAGCACACGAGAAAACCAAAGTTTACGCGAGGTACTCGATCTATGTTAAATGCAACTAAAGAGATATGTAATATGTAATTATATATAATTTTTTTACATCTGTAATTGTTCAAATGTAGTTCACGCGCAAAATGACAATGTTCAAAACGATACAAAAAATATTTATTTTTATTATTTATTTATTTATTACAATAAAGACAAACTGTCTTATCTAAAAGTGTATAATAACACTCTACAATAGTAAAATATGGAATTAAATATACAATAGATGTTTTACTAACTTTACAACTAAAAAACTAATAAATATTAAAAAATAAAATTAAATCATATAAAATTAATTATAAACTAAAATAAAAATAAAACTAATAATAATTATAGTAATAATAATTAAAATAATAATAATAATAATAATAATAATAATAATAATGAAATAATAAAAATAAAACCATAATAAGATAAAAAATATTTACATTTGGGATAGTTTATATGAATCACTTAAACAAACAAATTAAGCAACCAATTCTCCAAGCCAACACATACTGCCAAATAATTTTATAAAAAGTTTACACATGCTCGTTTAAATAAATCCACCGTCTTACTTTTTTTAATATGAACATGTAAGGAATTCCACAGTGAAATTGCATAAACAAAGAAACTCAATTTATAAAAAGTATACAAAAATGTTGGCACAATTTAATTTAATGTTCTATTGGATTTAGCGAACACAATCTGTGAATAAAGATATATCGGGAGTTTTGTGGTGATTACTTTAAACAAAAATGTTAAGATATGTATTCTCAAGAACTTTTCGACGGAGTAGCCTAAAATTGTATCTCTACAAAGAGTTAACCTATCAAATTTTCTTAGTCCATAAATAAATCTAGTACAAGAATTAAAAGCCATTTCTAATTTATGGGAAGTATAAATTGCTAGATCCCCTCTAACAACACAACCATAAGTGAAATGAGGCAAAATGAGAGACACAACTAATTGGTGTCGAATATTTTTAGGAAGGCAATCTGCAAATTTCCACAATGGCCGTAGCACAGCATAAGAATTCGAAACTATACGATTGATATCATTATCCCAAGACAGATGTTTATCAAAAATAAGTCCAAGATTCCTTATCTTATCAACATACGGAATAACAACATCTTCCAGTATAACTGGCGGAGCCAACACTCTAGTTCCCTTTTTGTATATACACATAGATTGAGTTTTGTTGGCATTAAGTAGAATACCATTAGCTTTGGACCACTTAATTATAAGTTTAAGATCATTATTGTTTGTCCACACATGTACTCATAAGATTTGGTTCACCTACACAATAGATTTGAACATCATCAGCATATAAATGGTATTTATATGCTATTTATTAATACAGTTGGTAAGTCAATAACAAACAATGAGAACAATAATGGTCCGAGTATTGAGCCTTGAGGAACTCCAGCAGTCAGTACACTAGATTTAGAAACCGAATTGTTGCAATAGACAACCTGAGATCTATTGTTTAGGTATGAAGATATTATCTTAACCGCATGTCTGTCTAGAAAATTTAAAATTCTGCCTCAATTTGTGTAGTAGTATAGTATGCGGGACAGTATCAAACGCTTTAGAAAAATCGAGCAAAGTCAGTATACAAGCTTTTTTTTGGTCAATATATTTGAGTAAATCAGTGTGAAGTTTTAGAAGTGCAGTGCTGGTAGAGTGAAATTTACGAAAGCCAGATTGATATAAATTGAGCAAATTATTAGTTTCTAGGAATTTGGACATTTGAAGTTGTAATAATTTCTCAAAAGCCTTGGACAGAAATGGAAGAATACTAATTGGTCTAAGATCATCTATTGTATTAATTTTATTTTTCTTAGGAATAGGGATTATTTTAGCTTTTTTCCAATCTGTAGGGAAAGTTGATGTCGTTAAAATATGATTAAAAATATGAGTAATAACTTGTATAGTACCAGGCAAAATAAGCTTAATAAATTTAGGACAAATACCATCCATTCCCATAGCACAAGATTTGATACATCGTATAGAATAGTAAACCTCATTTGGATGAAAACCGTGAAAATTAAACTCAGCATCATTATTAGAAAGCGGTTTAGGATTATAGCCTGGTAATGTTGGAAGAACCCAATTAGTATTAATTGATTGCACAGATGTGAACTTTTCGTTAATATCATCCGCACTAAAGTTATGTATTGGATTAGTTTTGTCAACCACCCCCAAAATCGATAAATTTCTCCAAATTGTTTTTTGCGACGAGTTAGGAGGAAACATTTTGTTGAAGTAAGAGCATTTAGCATCTCTGCAAATCCTGTTAGCAATGTTACGCAACCGATTATATGTTAGTTTAGACTCCAAAGTTTTGTCTTTTTTCCAATTCCGATAAGATCTATCACGCTCAAGAAGTGCTCTAGTAACATAACGATTAAACCATGCTGGAAATTTACTACATTTAGATTTATGTTTTTTTGAAGGAACATGTTTATTATACAAATTGCATAAAAATTCATTCAATTTCTTAATTTGATAGTTCAAATCAGGTACACTTTATATAAAGGACCAATCGATTTTTCGGATATCATCAAACAATTCAGCATAGTTAATATTTTTGAAAGATCTATAAAATAAAGGTAATTCAAAAATGTAAAGTCCGTTCCACCTGTACTTCTGGATCCTAACAGGTAAACTGTGTTTTCGTTTTTGTTTGGTTTTATCTGAGACACGACATTGGTGTCCTACTTCTTAAATAAAAATAAAAGTACTTCCATAACCGCGAATAGGCTATGATTGAAGCATGCAAAATCTGTAAATTTTTTTTAGCTAAGTATAGTTGCAAGCCAGTAACACATTTGATTCATCAGTATTAATCCTAACTAAATTTATATAGATACACTGCGGAATACACCTTTATCGATCGCAACTTTCAGCATCTAGCGTTTTTTAATAAAGTTATTCAGACGATGTTTTAATGTTGCGATTTTATTTTGATCCATTTTGGCCTCAATGAACTTTTGTGTTATTTATTTTATGGGATTGATGAGGGCTTAAAATACAGCACAACAATTCACCAATTAATATATTTTTATACCATCAAGCAATAAGCTGGTAGTATCTGTTAAATAAATTTAATACATGAACCATACATGTACCTATTCTAGAGCTGTTCTACTCATACATATAGCTAATATCCATTAATATCGTTGCTGCAGAAATGTATATTTAAATAGAAGTTTTTGTTAAAATCAAAACTGGAATTATAATTCCAGTAGCTAAAATGGTTTGAATAATGGTGCCATAGATTTTGTTATAAGAGTGATTAAATTTCATCGTCCACTCGATCACGTAGACTTTCTTATCGTTTGAGAAGACTTAGTCATATATATTTTTGTTTCTAATTTTTGTTGAAAATACTTTTCCAAAATTTAATTTGTTGCACTTACAAAAGGTTTGTAATCCTTAGCACTGTATGCACTAAAGACACAACCAAAATGAAAAATTATCTAAACAATATGAAAGCCTCTGTTTCTGTTATAAATGGTTTATATTTGATCAAGTTAAAGTAAACCATTTTCGGTAGGTTCGGCCTAAAATGTTTACTTAAAGGCTCATTTTTCAACATCTAGTTTGTTTAAACAAAAAATTGAAAAGAGTTAGACTTCTTTTCAATTTTTATTATCAATTTAATAAATCATCAAGCTGAGTCCTGTTTAGTGCTTGACATTTCAAAATTAATTTAATCATCATTAGAAATTTTCATCAGGGGCGAATAGGGAGCTGTCTAACATGAATGAAGCACACATAAACATTACACTCGAGGATTGTGGCAGATAGCCACAATTTGAACTAATAGTAATAAACTCATCATAAGTATTGCTTGTACAAGTTCAAGCTGAAACACTTTTTGCAAGCATGATACTAAACTTAAATTTCTTTAGCAGCTTCTTCCATTATTTTTCTGGTACTGTACCGTTTTTTGGATACTTTTGAACAGTTCCTTTTCGATTTCTACAGAACGTATTTAACTAAAATACAAAATGGAACAAAAATTGAAGAACAAACTAAACAATATCTCGGTATCTATTTACAAACTCTCTTTACTACAAGGTGTTCTAGTATACTTTAAGATTGTAAATTTTTTGAAATTTACTAACATTTTTAGTTTTTGCTTATAGCTTCCAATGCTTTATGCCTGTTGAATTAACTATGGAATTTCAACTATTAGAATTATTATGGTTGGAGGCTACGTGGGTCTAGAATGGTCATTTTATTTTACTGAGAGTAAATTGTTGAAGTATGAAGGGTAAACATGCTTAGAATCAAATAAATAAAATGTATTGCCTTCTTTGTATCTTTTAACATTTTTAAGGTTGTGCGAGGATTGAATTCAACACAACGAAGTAGGTAAGGATGGTAAATGTTTAAGTTCACTAACCCACTTTAATCTAAAAAGCTAATTCCGGGTAAAAGTTTAATGCAAGTCAACTTTTTCCGCATGCTTAAAATTTCCTGAGATTGTAAACGTTGTGGTTTATGATTGTAATCGAATCACATCAATTGGCTAAATTAAGTAATAGATTAATGAAACGTTGCTGATGTTTACCATAAAAACAATAATCTAGCGCGTTAATGTTACGAATGTGACTTAAATTTGTTAATAAAGATACAGTAATGTGCTTTCCTTCCTTAACTTTTCATATTCTAGTCAATTATTAGACCAACAAGGTTATCGACTTTCATTTAAATTATGACCAATAAAATTCAATAGGATAAAATTTAAAAGTAATAGGATTTACGTTGATGATTTTATAAATTTTTCAATCAATAAATTTCCGTACACAACTCGAGTATGTGACATTTTCTAAACATTGTTGGTCATGAATGAAAAATCTAATATACGAAATGATTATGCAATTTTATTAGATGACATTAAATTTATGGTTATTTATTTTTATTACATTCTTTGTATATATATACAAAAAAAAAACAAAAGACAAGAAAACTTAAGGATGCATACAAATAAAAATAAAATTAAGGATAAAATATGAGACTAATCCGGGATGATGATTATGGTGTACAGTAGGTAAAATATATGATTCAATTTATTTTATATTGTTACATTAAATTACAAAGGGACAATTTTCAATGCTTCCAAAAATGTAAAAAAAAAAAATTATTTTATTTGTACCAAAGATGTGTATCTACCTCCTGCCTGGAAATCACTTGATCTTTTTTTATTTATATCGTTCATGCTTTACTTTATTATTACATTTTGGTTTTACTATTGTACCTAGCTAGTAGGGTGGTTGGTGTTTTGTGTTAGTGGTATAAGAGGGGTTAAGGAAAATCAAAGTTTTATTTATATTCTTATATCCGATTCAATACAGTGTGGGTATTAAATTTATATTTTATTGGCTTAGGGTACGATTCTAATGATTTTATTTTTATTTTTACTGAAATTAATCCAAATCTAGGTAAGGGATGTGTATTTGTGTGTATATAAGTATGCTTGGTGCATTCCAATGAATTTTTTTTTTTATAAAATCAAATTAAAAAGACCATCAATTTTGTTAAATTAATGGTTTTTAAAAAATTATACGATTCATTATTATTTGTATGAAAGCCGAACACATTCAAAATTATTTTCATGTTCAAATGAAAGGCAAAAATATTTTTCACCAAAATATCATAAAATTAAATTTAATTATAGAAAATGAATTCATACGAGTTATGCTATTTGCACGCTTTAAATAAACACATGTTTTTTGAGTATATAATTTGTGCAGACTCCTTTTATGCCACCATCCTTTTTATGCTCCGGATTTGGTTTAAATATTTTTGTAATTATATAAAATTTTATATACACACACACATACGAAAATTTATGATTTCTCTAAAATTTAAATATTGTTTTTCATCTCAATTGATATACACACTTTAATTACATCATAAATTTTTTTTGATAGTTACCTAATGATGTTTATATAATCTAGTGTTTAATTACTTAATTAAATTATTAAATATATTTTGAAAAGGTTTGATACCGTATGTAAGTTAGGGTTGATTTTGGAAATATAAATTAAAGTATAGTTACTCTAAAAATATGTGAAATTTAACTACATTCTTCACGAGACACAGAATATGAACGCTTCTAACACTTTTGGTATTTTGGTCTATTTGTAATCCAGAAAAAATAAGAAAAAAGTGACTCATGCAAAAAAAAAAGATTCCTTTTCAAGTTAGTATTTGACAATTCAAAAAATGTCCAAACGATATGTAAACAAAAGAAAGAGAACCAAGATTCAGTAAATCTGTGAGAAACAACTCATAAATGAATGTGTTCAAACCACTTTAGCTTAAAACGAACTTTAAAGTTCTTAATTTGGTAAGATAAAGAGACGACACTTTTTTTTTAAATTTTATTTTTTATTACGACATAGTTGTTGCAACTCATTTAGCAATTTTTCTTTCTTATGTAAATTCTCTGTTACTTGGGCTATAACACAGTAGGTACTCCCATTGGGCTCAGTTCTTCCGGTTACATCAGGAACTTTCAGTCCTGAGGAACTAAATCAAGTGGTTTCGTTCTTTTTAGCCGCCTTGTATCTACGCTATCGACGTCGTTGACAGTATGTTGAATATCCATATTTTCATGGAGTTGTAAACGTTGGATATATTTTTTGCATTTGTTGTGATTTCTTCGTTGACGGTTTCCATTTTTAGATCTCTATGTATATTATCATTTATAATAAATCAAAATGCATTGGCAATGCATCGTAGTACTTTGTTCTGGAATGTTTGTATAATCTTAACGTTAGTTTTTTTTGTGCATCCCCAGAGCTGGATGCCATAGGTCCACACAGGCTTAAGTAGTTGCCTGTATAAAAGCAACTTATTGTGAATTGCAAGCTCACTTTCTTCCAATGAGCCAACACATTTTTTTGAACTTTATATCCAGTTTTCGCCTTTTTTTCTTGACATGCTCTTTCCCTTTTAACTTGCTCTCCCCTTTTCCTGCCTATTTAAGTAAATACGTAGGTGATCTACTTTAGGTTAGGTGAAGGTTGTGTGAACTGATTTTAGCTCATTCAATTTTATAATCCATTTTTTTTTGTCCAGTGGACAATCTCATTTACAGTGTCCTGTAATTTGCTGGTGGTCTCTTCGATTGTACTTCCAACCGCCAAAACTGCTGTATCATCCGCAAAAGTTGCAAAGTCGGTTCCTCTAGTAAAATGTACGTCATTCGTATAAAGCAAATACAATAATGGTCCCAGCATGCTCCCTTGTAGTACTTTTGCTTCAATTCTCTTGAGTGATGAGAACTCGCCTTCATATTTCACTCTGAAATATCTCCCTTCATTGTATGATTTTAATATCTCATAGAAGTGCTTCTGTCGATGTCAGACTCGATTAAAGGACTGGGCAACATCAAAAAAAAACTCCAGAACATACCCTTTGGTTTTCCAGCGTCTTCTCAATCACGTTAGTGACTCTGTGCACCTGCTCAATGATGGAGTGTTTTTCTCTAAAACCAAATTGGTGAGATAGTAACAGGCGTCTTTCTTCAATCAGAGGTTTCATCCTTTTGAGGAGTTTTCAAACACCTTGGACAATGATGGTAATACAGATATAGGTCTGTAAGACGTTTTCTCATTAGGTGGCTTATTAGGCTTGGGTATCATAACAACTTCTGCTATTTTTCACTGCTGAGGGACATATTTCATGCTAAATACTGCGTTAATTATGTGTAGCAACTTCTTAAGACATTTTTCTGGCAACTTTTTAATAACTTTTCTTGTAATAAGATCGTATCCAGGAGTTTTTTGCGTTTAGGTTTTGTTTGATTTCATTGTAACTGGTCGTATATCTAACTCGTCTTCTTTTTGCATTAGAAAGGTATTTTCATCTGCTGTTTGTCTTAGTCGAAGGTTTAAACGTTTTTTCCAGATGTTCAGCACACACCTTTATCTTTATCACCTTTATCTTTGAGGTTTTTGGCCCATGTACCATCTGCTTTTTTTGATTGGTAGCATCTGCACTTTTTTTAGTCCTTTTGAAGCTTTCCCTAAGGAATACTCACTTTCTTTGTGGCCAGACCGACTTATTAAATATTTGTTGAGGCTCACCGCTTTGGTTTCTTGTATTCTTCTGCAGTTTGTTTTTCAGCTAATTGAAAATAGTTTTGCTCTCTGGTGCTCGATTTCTATCCAGATTTTGCAAGATTTCCACTTTTCTCTGACCAAGTTTCTTATTTCCTGTGCATATGTTTAATTCTTGTGAGGTTTATTTTGGGCATGAGGAGTGCTTTTCCATGCTGCGATCTGAATATTGTTTATGAGCTGCTCTACTTCTTTTTCAACTTGTTTTTGATGGGGCCTTGAAGATCAATACATTCCTCAATTAACAATGCGAAGGTTTCCCAATTGGTCTTTCCACTTGTTAGCCTTGGTGGGTTTTCTTTTTCAATTATTGTTTCACTGATCGTAAGTATGATTGGAGAATGATCCGAAGATAAATCTTCATTATTTTCAATAAGGATATAATTTTCTGAAATACCTTTAGCTATGAAATAGTCAATCACGTCTGGTATTTGTCCGTTGGCCAATAAAGAGGAATACCACTTGAATGAAACCCGCTATTTATTTTATATCCAGCTTCCAAAAGTTCTTTACCTTTAGGTGATATTAGTCTTGAACCCCAATGTGTATGTTTGGTATTAAAGTCTCCTCCTACGATGAAATTTGAGCTCATCATTTTGAACATTAAGAGGTAATCATCCTTTTTAAGTTGATGCCTTGGTGGACAATATATCGCAGTAACCCGCAGCTTCCTGAAATTATTTAATTGCACGCTAAGTGATATGATTTGCATTGTCTCTATTTGGAGTTTGAAATGGCTCTCTACTATTAAGCATTTATCAATTTTTTCTGTTTTCAAAAAGATTTCTAGCTCTGGAAGATGCTGTAGAATCATTAGCATTCCAGGTTAATATTTTTAGTGTTTTGTTTATTTAGTGTTATTCAGTGAGGGATCAGATAAAGCAACTTTTTGCTACAAATCTGGTTAATTTTTCCTTGATGGCCTACTTGCTGTTCAAGATTAACTTGACTTTTGTTTAGAAACTCTATATTTTCTTTGGTACTTTGCATTGATGTCATAGCTTGTTGAATTCCATTATTTTGATGATCTGAAGACCCAGGTAGTTATTGCTGCTTGTGATTATGATAATCCCATTATCACTTTCGCACTATGGAACGAAGTGACAGTTTTGTCGGGATTTCTTTTTCTTTAGTTGCTCTCATTGGCAAGTTTTTGTTTGCCCTATTTTGCATGTTTTGCAGTGTGTTAACTATCACGCAGTTTTTTTATCATGCTTTAGCGCATATTTTATACACATCCGGTTTCACGATTGCAGTATTTTTTGCGTGTAGTTGTATGCCTGACACTTTTTGCATTGTGGTATGATTCCTTTCGTTTTTTTCAATGGTTCCATTCGGACAACCATTCCCAAGATGTTCCTAATGTTAAATATGTTTTCAATTTTCTCTGAGTTTGCAAAGGTCAGAGCAAATAGTGGTACCTTTTTTTTGTTAACAGTACCCCCTCCATTTTCGGTAGGCTTTCTTTCAGTTTTAAACATACTAACTACATCTAAGACCATTCATTTTTTTTGAGGTTTTCAATTATCTCATCTGGCATGCATGTTTGATATAGACCACTAGCAACTTTTCTAATGGGTCGGTCCTTTTTGATTTTCTCATTATCCAATTGGTTTCCCTTTCTAAATTTCTAAATCTTCCTCGTCGGTTTGGTACTCAATTGGATTACCATCTTTCGTTTCTTTTTTATTGTTTTCCTGACACGGAACTTCAGGCCCAGTTTGATAGTCCATATTTCGGTTATTTTTAGATTTTTAATTTCTTCTCTAAGAAGTTGAATATGTTGCTGTATCCATTTGAATTGCTGAATTTAATTCTTTATTTTCTTGTCTAGACTTAAATGTTGGCGGTTCATTGGTTTGCGATCAAATCAAGAGAATACACTGACACCATAGTATATTATGGAACTTAATAAAATATCAGAGTTGGCCAAGTGAGACGATGCGACCTATAATTATAAACCACTCCATCAACAAGAACAACAACTGCTCTTAGATATTGAAATAGATGACGTATGAATAATAGCAGTGCATATATCTGACAAAGATACAAAACAAGCACACATGAAATTAAAAGGAAATCTGGGTGTGTCTCAGAGTAGAAAGATAAATTAGGCAAATGACTTTTTTCTGAAAAAAAATATAAAGGCCAATATAAATCAAATAAAATCTAAATCATACATAACTTGCTTAGAACTGGAAAGCTCCCGGTAGCATACGTTCATACCAAACATTCGAGTTCTGATCACTTCCCAATAATATCTCAGAAAATAAATAACAGACAGCTGTCAAATTATATAACCCGTAGCAAAGAAAAGAAACGCGATGGAAAACTGGGAAAATAGCAGGATATCAGCGAATACAAATAAACTGAATATCTAGAAGTGGTTGTATTATTTTTGAGGTTAAATTTTCTTTACACCGTATCTTCTTTTATTTTAATCGTAGATGGTCAAATTTGAGCCCAAGGCAAAATTGGTTCTACATTAGTCCAAGATCATTTTAATACAATAGTTTTGTGGTCAAAGAATTTCGGTAGAGCTTATATTTTCACTTAAGTTGAACTGTAGCAGAAAAGACAGTTTAAACTCTCTGCTGTATGTCTTGTACCCCAATGATGTAAATATGTCTTCCTTTAGAATGCAGTTTGGATGCAGCTCCAGGACTCTCTCACCATAAACTGAAATTCTTTTTGTTTCAATTTTTTTTCTATTATTCATTCTCGCGAATCATGGTGCAAGTTGTGTATGAGCTTACTATGATCTATTCGAAGTAGCTGGGTATAGAGGAATCCAAATAGTGTTGAGTGTCATCTGAAGTATTTCACAACTTGTTGGTATTTCACCATCCTTCTTGAATAACTACATTTCACAACTAATTTCCTTAGAATTGTAATCAAAGAGTGTGGCTTTATTTATCCTGGTTGATTAAATTCTTCGTGAAAGATATGATTGATCAATAGTTTGTTGAATGTTCCAAATGTTTGATTGGTTTTTTTTTTTTTTTTTTTTTTTATCAGGCTTTATAATGTTCACTGTCGGTTATATTATAGATATCTGTTGCTGGAAAAGCTTCTGGTGATGTTATTATTTCAAATTAAGATTTGTTATGCTCTTCTTGTAGTGTGGTTTCTAATGGCACCCATCCCAACACACAAAATATTGATAGCGTGAAGACCCAAATGTTTAATTTAGTGTTTGCTCTGGACTGGTTTCTGTTTTAGCTGATGCACTTCCTTTAGCTAATTAGAGTTTCTATTTTAGCTGAAATTGTCTGTGATCATATTAAACAGATCAGTACTTTGTGGTAAATCAGATATTTTGGTAATTGCTCTTTTAAAGAAAGCATTTCTCAGACCGAGTATTGAAACTATGCGCACTAAACTGTCTGCTCCCAGGACAGTTTCACCAAACCTCCTTCTTACCTGTTTTGTAAGAGGTAGATAATCTTCCATTAAAAGCACAAGAGTTCCAATTTTAGATTGTGGCATTAGTTCAAGGCATTTTGGTCGTTGTTGTAATATTCGCAAATATTCATTACTCCATTTATTCCAAAAGGCCAGTGTAATTTTGGTAGCAATTGCCATATTAACAAGCAATTGGTATTTAAATGTGTTAGATTTTTTTATGGCATCGCAGTTAGTGGCCAAAAAATGGCCAGATGCTAGATCCTATACATCATTGGAGATTGAACCTAGTTACCATAACTACATAGTAAACATAAAATATCGTTACATAGTAGATATTTTATGTTTACTTTACATAGTAAACATAAAATATCGTCTTTTGGATTTAGCAGTGTTGTTGGTTTCCCTTACTCTCTATAGGTAAGTGTTACATATCCTACGATGTTTTTTGTATGATTTTTGCTTTTAGTCGAGCTTCCCATAGCCCACCAAAATAATGAAAATGCCCAGTTATTGCCTCTGCTAATAACAACAATATCAATTTGGCTGTTTCACCTTTTGGTAACTTTTTCAACTGTTAATTGGCTCCAACTAAATTCGTGCCATTATCACTTTATATGTCATTGCATATAAAGTGAATAAATCTTGCCTATATAAAAATGCACATTTTAAGAGCACAATAAATTCTTCTGACTAGGACTGTCACCACTTCTTAACGCGTATTACTTTGGTTGGTAGGCAAATAATTGCTTTATAAGTTTTACACCAGCTTCCTTTGGTTGATTTTATTTGCACGCAGGGCCAACATAATCTACTCCGGTATATGTAAACGGTCTTGATGGACAAACTCTTACTGAGAGTAGGCTTCCCAACAGTTGATGATTCTCTGGATTGATTTTGTACCAGGGGCATGTAAAGAATTTTGAGATTATTGATTTAGTTGTAGTTTTGCCTTTTATGATGCAATATTTTTCCATACACATGAAAGGGTGAGTTCGGTTATTCCATTTTAAAATGTATAAGGCTGGTTAAGATTCTATTCAGTTAAAAACTGGCAGGAAGTATAGCTAGATGTATTCTACTCTTAGTATTGCATCTTGATCTAGAAACGGACTCAGTGCTAACAGTTTGCTTTGCATATCTAAAGCATTATTATTTTTTAGCTGATTTTTATAATCCTTTTTAGTTTAGTGAAACTGGATATTTTATTTATTATGTAAGTTTTCCTTGCATCGTCTTCTCCTGTAGAGCTGGTCAGATTTATTTCCATTTTTTCTAGTTCCTCTTGTTCAAAGCAATTTTGTGTTTTAGACCAGTTGTAACATTTATTTTTGGCCAATGAGGACCTGACCATTAAAGTGTATGGTTTTTCAATTCATCAACCGTTATCCCGCGGCATGCTCAGGGAGCTAAATTATCTCTTGATTCAACACCATTGTTGTGGTTTAGTAACATGTCTAATTTTTGGTACTATGTTGGCAACGTAAATATCATATTTCTGGTTATCTCTTTGTATCCAATACAAAATTATAGTTAAATTAGTCCATGTGAAAGTCCATGCGAAACCTGACTTCAATAAATATAATAGCTAAGCTTTCTTACGAATAAATGTAAATCTATAGTTTAAAATGATATTTTTAACATTGTTGCACATAAATAAATAATGCATACAAATATGCAAATAATCTGGTATTATGATATTAAACAGACAATGTCAATACGTTCGTGGAAACCATAACATATTTCCCTACAGTTTTTTATTTTTATTTTTCATTGAGAACCACATTTTATGTATTGCAAATTTCCCTCGAATCGTTTAGCCAATAAAATTGTAAAACAGCACTACAAACGACCGACCACCACATAAAACATCAATTCTGTTTGCGTGCCAAAACCTAATAAAAACATGCTTTTATTGTCGAAACCAAACCTTTAAAAAAATAAAACGAAATACTAAAACGTACCAGAGAAAATTTTGTATTTTCTATATGTACGATATACGAAGGGAAAACAAATATTTTCCTTTTGTTTTATTTATAAGGAAGTTCTATAGTTCTGACATGTGAACGATCCAGTGGTTTGGTATTGTGTATAAAACACAGTAATATAGTTTTTATGAATTTATATGATGGTCACCTGAATAAAATGAATTGCCAAACTCTGTTATACAACAACATTAATATCTTTACATAATCTAACCTAAAATTAACCATGTATTAGCATTAGACGGGTTATGTACGATTGTGGTGGAAATAAATTTATGAGTAAAAAAAAATTGATCAGTTTTATATTAAGTAAAAATTGTTAGTGGTTTGTTGCAGAGTTCTTTGCCTCCCTTTTTTAGTGAAAACAGTAAGATTCGGAGAACACTTAACAAGCAATACTTCTGAGAAGTGTATTTTTACTTAGGATTTAATATTTACTGTGTTTAAATATGAGAAAACTTAGTTCCAATAAGCTTGCTACCAATAAGCTACCAATAAGTGTTACCAATTTATAAAACAAACCTCTATATTTTGAAAATATATTGTTGCTAATTCATTTTAAAGTTGCCAACTTTGACTACTCTGAGTTGTGTGACTACTATAACTACTTTGAATGTTATGACTACTGTGACTACAGTAAGTACTGTGACTACTGCGACTACAGTGACTACTGTGACTTTTGTGGCTACTGTGACTACTGTGACTACTGTGACTACTGTGACTACTGTGACTACTGTAACTACTGTGACTACTGTGACAACTGTGACTACTGTAACTACTGTGACTACTGTGACTACTGTGACTACTGTGACTACTGTGACTATTGTGGCTACTGTGACTAGTGATTACTGTGACTAATGTGATTACTGTGACTACTGTAACAACTGCGACTTCTGTGAAAATTGTGACTACTGTGACTAGTGTGACTACTGTGACTACTGTGACTACTGTGACTACTGTGACTACTGTGACTACTACTGAGACTACTGTGGTTTCTGTGACTACTGTGACTCCTTATACTACTGTGATTACTGTATATACTGTAACTACTGTGACTTAGTGACTACAATAACTACTGTAAACACTTCGATAACTGTGACTAACTTTGGATGCGCTTGTTACTGTATCTACTGTACACTAGTAAAGCTAATATTATTTCTAATTTTATGACTGTATTTGTGTCTCTGTTCGTTTTCAAGTAAATTGCGCTTTTTCTAAATCAAAGTTATCAGTAACTGTAATAGCGGGTTGTCTAAGGCAGTCACAAAAAAATAACTAAGAACTGATTAAACTTTTGTCTGTCTGTGTTCTCTGGCCCTATTTTTTATTTCACTATGTTTTGTAAAATGACATATCACTTTTAGTCGGTCCTATTGTATCAAGAATTGACGATTTTGGCTGCATCATTTGTTCTGCTAACTTACACCTAGTATAGAAATTATCCATTGTTATATATCTTCCTTTGGTAATATATGGCTTTACTATATGGTGCATCTAACCAACTGCGTAGTCTAAGCTCTTGTTTCGCTCAGCTGACAACCAAATGTTCAAAGGATACGGATTTTCTGAATCACATACCCAGCAAATTTTAATACCATATTTGCCAGGTTTAGTTGGTATGGATTGTCGAAAATTACAATGCCCTCAAGTTGCGACTCAAGCTCATCAATTGTGAGCTTAGTTAATGGTTGTATGGCTCCCTAACACCCTTCAGAAACATGATCCAAATATCTCTAAATGCAGCTAACTTGTCCTTTTTCAGCCGAGTTTTTTCTTTTGAGTTGGTTTTCTAACCGGAGAAAGCTTAACAATTGTTGCGTTCTTTCGTGTGGCATAACATCTTTATAAAATGGACCATTATCGGTTTGCCATTGTTTATTTAAACGCTCTTCCGGTCATACATTTATTAACTTTTTTTGTCAGTATTTTAAAATGATTAAGTATGGGGTAACTTTGTTAAAAAGATCAACAAAATAAAATATAGATACCGCCAAAATTATACCAGACCCACCCCTATAACAACGGATACGCACTTAACAATTAGTACGTGGAATGTGTAGTCTTTAAAGAAAAAGGGTGTGTTTGATGACATTTTATTAGCCATAAAATAGTCCATCACCAAAAAACTGGAGGGCTAAAAAGTGGAGACGATGTGTCCCAAGGCTAAACATTGCTTCTCAGTGGATGCCCATGTCATAAATGCAATGCTGGTTTGACAGTCCAAGTCGTTCATGTCAGTGCATGCTGGCTCGAGCAATACAATGTGCTGATGAGTATTCAAAGCGAACCTGTATTCGTGCGTCCTCGATTTGGATACGGAGTAAAGTAAGACGTTAAAATTAACCGTGAAAGAGTTGGGTGAGCTTTGACTCCCGAAAAGATTGGATAGATTAAAACACAAAACAAAAAAAAAACAAAAAAAAAACAAAAAAAAAAAGCAAAAGGGGAAATGAAAAAAATTAGCGAACTTGTAATTGTTTTTGTTTTATTTCAACTGTTTGTGTATGTGTTGTAATATGCTCTAATGTATATGACCTTATTGTAGTGTGGGTTATTTAAAATCAAAGCCGTCTTTAATCTCTTTTAAGAAGCCTTCATGTTCCCGTCGTACGCAGAAACATAAAAATGTAGCCTATTGACTGTATTAGTGCGGCAAAAAACTGTTTAAAAAAAAAATTTAATTTGGTTTTAAATAGTTTTAAATCACCCAGCCTACCATAACGTCATATAAATTTGAGAATATCATAACACTCGTAAAGCGTATTATTTTATATTCTCTATTTAAAAACAAACAATTGAAATAAAACAAAAAAAAATACAAGTTCACTCAGTTTTTTTTATTTCCTCTTTAGTTTGCTGTTTTGTTATTTTTTCTTTGTATTCACAATCATATCTCGCATACACTAGAAAAGTGACACGTCTCCAAACTTTCCAATTTTGTGTTTTTGCAATAAATGTGATTAAAAACGTTATATTTATCAATTCGTCCTATATGAGCTAATGCCAGTTTCCGAGAGATGCTGGTTTCCGCAAACAAGAAATGTTAAGTTTAATGTCAAATGTTATGTTGCACATTACTTCAATCTTATGAGCGATATATAAACGTGACATAATCGCTCAAATATCAAAATGTTACATTTTTCTTAATTTTTTACAGCTTATGTATGAGTACATTTGGGCTTTCTATATGGGAATGAAGACGGCTTTGTTTAAAATCAATAAATGTTTTTGGTAGTAGTAAACAAAACGTAATTTTAATTTTTTTTCTTATTGATTTTTGCCTCACCAATACCGTTAATAGGCTACATTTAGAAAATGGTATCTGCGTACGGCGAAACCATGTAGGCTGCTTAAAAGAGATTCAAGACGGGTTTGATTTTGTTGCAAAACTATTTTCGAGTTGACCGTTATTTCTGTTGTTTGGAATTAAATATTTTTTTCATTGGATAATTCGGCACTGCCAATATACATTGGAACAATCAAAAACGATATAAGTTGTTAAGTTTCTTAGACGATTTCTGATTGATTCAAAGTTTTGTATTATGATTTCATTTCCTAATTATCGAGTAAAAAGAATCCACTTAGTTTTATATTGTGCAGCTCTTGTTTCATTTCAGCTTTAATTTTCCCTGACTGTCTTAATCATTTGCAATTTATTAAGTATAAGTACAATATTGTTTTAAGAAGTTTTTGATACTTGTGTCATTGTTGTATAGTGATGGTTAAGGTATCTACCTCTAGACTAAATGCAACGATCACCAATTGTTTTTTTTTTGTTTTTTTTAAGAATGCTGAGAATCATACAAGTCCAGTATAATTCTTTAACATAAGAGACAGAAGAGTATTGGGAATATGGCATATTCCTGCCGTACCCCAGAGCTGATTGCAAAATATCTTAATAACTTCTTCGCAACGTTGAAACATCAGTGGGACTACACTACTGTCATTTTACAAAAACACACATATTTTTCAGAACACATTATAGACAGTTTAAAAAACAAATTAATTTTTAGAAATTGTTTTATAAATTGTCGTTTAGATCATACTGTATAACACTATAACATTTTGATTTGATAGGTTTTTGTTTCGAACAGCATAACTAACATAACATATACCTCTCTTATCATTTTCGTTTTTATGTTTTTGATACTAATTATAGATTATTATAATCTAAAATTAAAAGTTTTTGTGTTGTGTAATAAATTCGAGTTGGTGGTGTAATTGTTGTTGTTTTTTTGTTGTTGTTATTAAATGATTATAATTATTTTAAGGGTTGTTTCAAAGTTTGGTTGATAGTAAAAGAAAATTCTTCTCTATGCTATGTTTGGTTTTTATATTGGGTGAAAAGTTTTATTTTTTTATTACTATAGTTCGAGCCTGTATTAGGTACTATATAACATATTGAACATGTAGATGATACACAAGGTAAATGGTTTTATTATATCGATAAGGAAGTGTTTTTTATAATGATGAAAAGTTATATAGACTTTTAGGTACTAGATAATTATGTTGGTAGAAGTTGGTTGATGTGTGTGTGTGTGCCATTAGGTTCGATGAAAAGGAAATGTAATCTAACGAATGGTGATTAAGTAGGTAATGAAATTAATCGATTTGACGGGGTTAATTTCACAGTGGATATAATCGGTCTGATTTAATTAAGAATTATAGTGGTTTTTTGGTTTTTCATATACGGTAAATTTTAAGAAAACTGATGACAGTGTCATTTTGTCAATCCATCATAATTCTTTTTTGAAAAAAGAATCTTTGAATATTCCCCATGATTACGATTTGGTAAATTTAAACAATGTTACTACTCTGATTTTATTTTAAAAACCAAGTATACCAAGAGGAGTGATCCATTGGTTCCTTTAGTTTGATAACGATACGAATTGTGTTGATGTGATCAGTGCACTTTTGTATTGATCTCAATCATGCTGGATATTCGGTCGACACTGATAATTTTTTCTATCCATTAGGTCTTTTTGGGGGAATGAAACAACGAACAAAATGTCATTCTTCAATACTCTGAGCTATTTTGTATGGAATTTCTGCTGTTATTGCTATTTAGGTTTTTTCAGGTGTCATATTTAGAAATCTATGGTATGATTTTCCCCACAATGGATGAATAATCCAATCTATTCGATATTTGAAATGTCTTGAAAAATGAATTGGTCTTTATATTAACAGCATTCATTGCTTCTGTTTTCGTTTGTTATTAGTAATTTTATTTTTTGTTTTAGCTGATTTGCTACAGTGGTCAGAAATACCAGACAGGTAAACTTTATAACTTTATTACATATCAGCAAATTAGAATTAAGAAGAAAGAATGTAAAATATTGTAAGTAAATAGTTAGTTAACTATGTATTAAAGCACTCAATTTGCCCAAAATTACGCCCAGTCCAATCGAGGGTTTACATTTTCAGGACATACCAAGCCTAAAACCTGATGGTGGTAAGTGGTTTAAACCTGTTAAAAATATGTTTTAATTGGAGCCAAATATTTTTTTCACATTCTTAGGCACGGGCAATTTATAATAAAAGGTAATGGATTAGTAATTCAAAAAGCTATTGTAAACTGGGCTATAACTGTTAAGAGTAACATTGATGCATTATAATCCAATTAAATGTTATTGAAGTCCCAACTCAATTAAATGACGATTTGCTTAAAATCCCAAATTTCAAAGGCAGTCTCAAAACTGTATGACACAGAATAAACAGAATGTTACATCTTACATAAGAACAAGGCTTAACTACGAATTTCTGAGTATCTTTTCAAGGTAATATCTAGAGTTAGATCGCTTGCGGCGTATGTACTTTAGTGGATGCATTTTATACCAACCGTACTTTGTCTGGCTTATTTATAATTCAAACAAAAAATATTGGTATAGATAGCACGAATTATCCTTTATGACTTTTTTGGCGATAGTTCGTAGATATACGTTTTTTAAGGTAGATCTGGATGAGCTGAATGATATTTTGGGCAGGTTTAGGATTTTCTAAGGTTTTAATTCGAGTTGGTTAACTGGCTTTTATACCATTGCTATAATAGTAGCTATATAGGCAATTTCCGTACGTGGTTGACATTAGTATCAGTTTTGTGTAAAAGATGATGAGAACTAAGTTGTGTCAATCTAGAGTGGAATAAATTTACAATAAAAAAAAATCTAATTCGCAATGCGGTTTGCACAGTTCACTAAAACTTAGTATAGTCATTAGAATTTCATCTGTTAAGCTTATCGGTTATAACATATTTAACCAATTTGAAAAGCCTGGAAGCTTTATCATTCCATGATGGCTACAGTAACTATCTCATCAATGCCGATATAGTAGGGCAGTTTTCCAACGAGTTTATCAATTAATGGCAATGGGTCTGTTAGTCCACTCAAATTATCTACATCTTCTGCAAAATTAATTAGCAATGCATTTAGGTAGGTTTTTACTAAAGAGGTAGATTAAGTACTTGTTGAGAAATTTTGCAAAATATTACCTCAGGTCTACCTTTACACCAAGGAATGTTTGTGGTGCTATCCATCAATTGCGTAAAAGATCGTATGGAGGTGATTTTATCAGCCACTAATTTTGCTAGCTGTATCATTTGTCGTGTGTATCGCTCACGTACAGTGATAGTGATTATTTAAAAAATGAAAGATGGTGGATGTGTATTATGTGTTTGGTCAAACAAAAATCTAACAAACCATGATAATTGTCTAGCTACACCATCTAAAGAATCGAACACAACGATAATCGAAAAGGTTTACCTTGAGATTCAAGAAATTAAAGCTCATAATAAAACAAAACAATGAATACGTTTCAAAGCGGTTAGAATTACAACAGCTTGGACTTGAAAAAAATCGAACAGTTAGCCCCAGAAAACTCGAAATTACACAATAGACTGAGTGTGAATGAAACAAAAATTGATTTTTTGGAACAAATGTTAGAATAAAATTTTGTTAAAATTACAATATGCCAGTAAATGCGGATGAAAACATTGAAAATGATATTATGAATGTGCTGAACAAAGGGATTAATTGCAAAATACAAACTTATGATTTAGACGTTTGCTACCGAAAACAGAATTAATCCAACCAACCATTCATTTGGCTCCAATTTGTATTAAATTCACAAGAAGAGTACAAAGGAATGGATTTTAGCAGTCAAGAAAAAATTAATTATTCAAATTTGGATATGTCTGCGTCCTCTTTAAAAAGTAAAATTTACATAAATCGATTTACAACCAAAGAGACACAGAAATAATAATAATTCAATACAGATCGAAATCGTATCGTCACCACCAAAACCGTCGATCGTTCCATCCATTCAATTGCACGAACCAAATATCGAATCGAATTTATTTAATACAAAAAAAAATCACATTTTCGACAATGTTGGCGCTTGGCAATCGAAATAATATGACGAGGTTCAACAGTTTTAATAGCACCAATGGTAAAATATTATACGATGATGATCATCATGAGAAGCTTATGAGTAAAATAATAAAAATACTCGATCGCATTGGTGGCGACGATCGAGAGTTAAAAAATTGTTCGATTGTTACGGCGAAGAGAGCACAGAAGAACATAATAATAACATTAGTAATATGAATGAAATAAAAAGAGATAGTGATATAAATAAAAAAATCAACAAAAACGATCATATGGTCGATCGTTGTGGTATATACCTAGTCGAAAATAAGAGGCAACAAACCACATCGAAAAATCGTACGAATGAAGAAAATGAAAGGCTGATGAATAAAATGGCTGTTGGATGTAGTAATAAAATAAAAGAATAATGAGGGAACGATTGCGGAGTTTTTTTGGGCAGTGAGAGTTTGGATGCAAAGCGAAGAAGATGGGAAAAAAATAAATAAAATATAATAAAGATAAATATAATATTCTTTATATTAAGAAAGAAAAGACTAGCGTTATTTAAACAAATTTCTGCGTGAAGAAGGTGGCGTATGCTTGTGTCGTGCTTTATGGCTGAACGGAAGTGATATAAGAAAACGGGGAAAAAGGAATTCAATAGTAACTGTTCTACTATTAATTGTGCGGCATATGAAACGGAGGGATGACGTGGTCAGGTTTAACTGATATACGTGTTGGTTGGTGTTGTGTGCGCCATTCCTCTGTAAAGATTGTTTTTTTTCCATTCCGTCCACCCTTTTGATGCGTAATCGGAGCTGCGACGTGGTGGTAGTTTTGTTAATGCATGTGACCCCTTCCGAGTCCACCTGCTCCTCGAGTGATATTGACCGGGCAAATTCACGTTCCGGTAGACTGGCGCCCAACTCTCATTAATTTTCATTGTCTACCCAAAAAAAAACTACCGCTATAGTGTGTGTGGCACGTTACATAAACGACCTTGATTTGATAAAAGATAAATTCTAAATTGTGTTGCAAGTATTGTAAGTGTGTAAAGACAGCATACATGTTCTGTAGCTAGTTTTATATTTGAGTTTGAATCCTACTTAAGCAGATTCTATCGAAGAATCTTATTGTTGTTGATGACATGAACATTGACATTATCAACCTTAACAGTAGTAGCTTAGCTCCTATTGAGTATAAGTATGTTGCGACGTCTTTTGGCTTAGAATCACTGATCCAACAGCCCACTATTATAACAAACCATACTGTTACTTTTATCAACCATTTTTTCGCTGGGACTAACATCAATGCCAATTTCAAATATATGACTTCAATTAGAATATCTGGATTACATCTATTACCATTACTTAATAATCTCAGCTATAGGATTAATGTGAACCTTATTCAACGTAAGCAACTTTTGATATCTGAATTTATGGGCTGATGTTTATAAAGAAAATTCACCATCTACAGGTTTTAATATATTCGTTTTGATTTTTTCAAGCTATATTTCCCAGTGTACTGAAGTCTTATTAATTAACTCCACGAATCTAAAAATGAAGCCTTGGATCACGTTTCAATTGCCAAGAACTATTCGAATTAAAAATGAATCAGCTAGTATTTTATTACATCACTCAAAATAATACTAAGCTGTGTAGCAAAGATATGATAACAACCAAAAGAAGCGGTGGCAGTTAATTGATTCTATTATTGGTAATACTAAACAAAAATATACAATTCCAAACAATATTGGCCAAAATAGTAAAATTTAGAGAATCTACTCCTTTAGCTGATAAATGTAATGAATTTTTCTCTGAAAATAGCAGAATTTCTTACGTTTCGTCATAAAAGTTTTTTTTGTTACCAACAACTGAGATGAAATTTATAACGTTATTCTCGTGTAAAAACTCAAATTCTATTATTTCTAAAAAATCTAAATTTCTTTCAAAACATCAGTATGGTTTTCGAGAAGGGTTAAGTACTGAACATGAACTTGAAGACCTGTTGACTACAGTATATGATAACTTAAACAATAGGAATAACGTAAATAACTTGTTTGTAGATATATCAAAGGCATTTGACACAGTGGAAATTGAGCTACTTTTTAATAAGCTAAACTTTATCAGTATTCGTGGATTGGCAAATAAATGGTTTAATTCTTATTTAACTATTAGAGAGCAGATTGTAAACGTCAACGGTTTCATGAGTGATGTTAAAAATATTAACTGTGGTGTTCTGTGGTTGTTATACTAGTATGTAAACGAGGATGAAATAAAAATATACATCTAATTTCCGAGATCCCCCAGACCTTGTGTTGGGTCTGCTTGACCACTATCACATTTTAACATTAACATTTTAAATTTAAAAGCAACATCAGTGACCATCTTATATTGCATTCTTTGTATAAAAATTAACAGCATTATAGACTAAAGTTGACCCTTTGCAGTTTTTTGGTCCATTTATTGGGTTGCCAATTTTTACATGGAAATATTAAAAATTTTGAAATATTAAAAAAAACTTGGTTTAATGCCATTTTACTGCAATTTCTTTAACACCACACAGTTTTGCTACAGAAAAAGTAAGCTACTAATATTCAAGAAACGTTATTTTCTAGTCTCTAAAATTGGTTATTATGTTCGGTTCTTACTTATTTTACAAGAGAAGTTTTCAATGTTGAAAATATTACCAATTCTTTTAACTCGCTTTGACATCGCTTTAAAAATTTTGAAACAATATGTTTTAAAACAATCTGACCCTATTTCTTCCAAAGTATTAATATTTACTAAAATTATCACTTAAATAATTGCCAGAATATCAAAACTACCAAACAAGTTTCGTGACAGGAACATGATAGGAAATTCAATCACTAGTTGTGAAATGTCCATGTTCAACATCAAATTTCAGTGAAAATTAAATATTTAATAAAACTGACACAAGAAAACATTTAAACAGTTTGTTTAACGTCAGAAATATTATCTTCGACTGCAATTATATTCCCCAAAAAATAATAATAATAACACAAAATAAAAATAATAATAACACAAAATAAAAATAAATAAGAAACTAACCAATTTTCCAGAAGAAAAGTACAAAATTTTCCTACTTTAATAAATGTTAGTTTTATTCTTTCAGTTTTTTTTTTTTTTTTATTTTATTTTGGGGAAAAGTTAAATTATATTATCCGTTAAATTAATTTTTGTTTAAGGAAATTTTCGAAAAAACTAAAACCAAAAAAAAACGGGTTTATAAACTAAAGCACATTTTTTATTCTTATATCCATCGTATAAAATATATACCTGAGTATATTTACCTGAAAGTAAGTAATGAAACTTTAACAGAGTAAAATTTTATTTTTCTTCAAAATTTGATTGCTATTTAAATCTCTAAAGTAGTGTTATGTCCAAAATAATAAAATAAAAGCAAAAAAATTAAAAGTTGGGCAATTGTTTTGTTTTTGTTATGGAAACTTGAGTAACTTAAATTTCTTCATTGAAAAGTTTTTATTTTTTAGTTAATATTCGTTTTTTTTGTTTATAAACTATTTTTGGGAAATTTAAATTTTTTTAAATTAAATATGGAATGTAATACTTGAGTATTTGAAAAATAAAGTGTTTAAAACTGTAATATAAATGCAAACTGGCATCGTTTGAAATACTCAAGATAGGTTTAACATTTCAATAAAACTATGCCAAATTAGGAATTACAGGAAAGAATTCGATTTGCAACGTTCTGGGCCTATATTTGCTAACTATGCTGCTGTACCGAATTCGATTCTCACCATTGACCAAAAATTTATAAATATTGTTACGGTTTTAGAGTTAAACATAGAGACATCTATTAAGTAACATTGGTACTAGCAGAAGTTTCAAAAATTGAGCAAATCAAATAAAGTAGGTAGTGACATCTCGAAAGAAGTAGAATGAAACACTTGAAAAATGGAATATTCGAGATACATGTAACTTTTCACATATAAGCGACAAGCGAGTGAGTAGAGATTATTTATATTTTAAACGCGAAAGAATTAAGAGTTCAAGATTAGTGGCATAGCGGCTAACCTAGGGAAATTAAAAGTTATTTATAGTTGTTAAAATTAAGAATAATTGTGTTATTATTGTGGAAATTATTGTGCGTCAAAGTAAACAGTATTTGAAGTGGCAACTGTTGTGAAATGTTTGTTTGTTTATTTGTGAAGTGTTGTGTAACTTGTAAGTGTACAGTGGTAATCACTGAAAGCTGTTCACAATCCAGTGATACGAACCGGTAATCGACGAAAACATAACAATTGGTGACAGTGGTGGGATTGTGAATATTTAAATGATTGTGGAAAAGTTAAGAAATATATATAAATATAAATATATATATATATATATATATATATATATATATATATATATATATATATATATATATATATATATATATAACATGATGAATGAAGGCTGGATTCGGAGCATCACAAATTCGATGATAGCAAATTGGACATGACTAAGAAAGAGGTGGTTGATGCTAATGGACAGAACGTATTGAAAGAAGAGACATGGCATGGTTGCCATGATACAAATGATGAAGCAGCAGCAGCAGAGTGAAAAAAAAACAAATAATGAAACAGCTGCTGCAGATCAAAAACTAAATGATGAAATAAATAGGTAAATAAGCAGACTACTAGAAAAATCTCAAGATGCAATTCTAAAATGTCAAGCGGAACAAAGCAGATGACAAGAAAAATTTATTGGTGAAAAACTACTAGGAAAATCATAAAGTAGAAAGATTACAAAAAAATTTTAAAACAGCAATTCTAGAAGTTACAATCAATGTTCAACAGGTTAAAGTAGCGGTTCAACAAATCGAACAAAACTTTAAACGTATCGAAAAGGAGTTACTTGACTTCAAAGTAAATGGAACAACGTCGCAATTAGTTCAACATTTTCAATCAGTCAAATTAAAGCCTCCAGTCTTTGATGAAACAAAATCGTTTGACATATTAAAGTTACAATTTGAAAGAGCAGCCATCAGAAACTGTTAGAGGGTGCAATCGCGTACCATCGCTGTTTGTATCATTAAAAAGGAATGGAGCTGAGACTCTCCAGATCGTTCTAGTAAATTAGCGTTGTGATTACGGTAGAGTAATGCAAATGTTGGATGGTTTCTATGGAGGTGTTCATAAACTAGAACTATACAAAATGGAGCTAAAAGTTGTATATCAAAAGAATGAACTACTGCAAGACTATACGGCAGATATCGAGAGATTGGTACATCTAGCACATTCCAACATAGCTCCAGAGTACTCGGAGAGAATTTGGATTCATGCATTTATTGACGGTGTACGAAATGTTAAGATTAAAAGAACTGTAAAGTTTTGTCTCCAAAAGCAACGTTCACAGAAACCATCGCTTAGTCGACAATAAAATTTTCAAAGTTAACCGAAAGATCAAATGCTGTGGTTACGACCAAGCTGACCTCATCTTAAGCGATTGAGTAGAGTGGTGATGAAAACGGTTTAGTACTCCATCGCCAATGTATCGCAGACCGAAGGAGGGCTTTAGAAGATTAGTCGATGAGAAAAGTCAAAGAGAAAGTTTAGAATGGCAAATAAATCGAGCAAGAACACCATCCCCAATGTATATCAGATCAAGGGAAGGAGTAAAGAAATGGGTTAAAAAGAGAGGCACGTAACATCGGACTCGTTAAACCAATGCGAGTCAGTTTCGAGGAGCAGAAACTGACTCTCGCAACCAAATACTCTGAAACCTCCACCCCTATCACAAGACAAGAGGTAAAGATAGCTTAACTACAAAAGGAGATACTGATGGAAGGAACTGTCTTATCTCGCTGGATGCAGGCGCAACAAAAACAATGGTATACAGTGACATAAACGCAGACGGGAGTAACCCACTTCGAAGATTAAGGTTACAAACAGCTTCTGGTGAAAGTGCGGTAATCAAAGATAAAAAAAGAGTTTGGATACATATTGGAAACAGCAAGTTTCACCATGAAGTGTTGATAGCCAATATTGTAGATGAGGTATTCTTGATCATGGATTTCATGAGGACGAACAAATTCATTTTGGATGTTGGTCGGTGTGTTTTAAATTACAACAATGTGAAATTGCCTCTGTAAATAACAAAGGAGAGCCAATGATAAAACGAAAAATACTAGACCATCGAAAAACATTGCCACGCAATGCAGAGACAGTTGTTTGGAGACAATTGGAAGGAGGTTCAGGATCACAAAGGTTGTGGGTTGTGGAAACAAGCAAGGAAGAAAACAAAGTTAGAGACATTATTATTAGGAAAGTCCTAGAAGAACAAGATAGACACTTGAAAGTTTCAATCAGAGATTTGATTTATGGGTCATACAAAAACCATAAAGAAGGAGACTAGCTATCATCGAAAAATGAGAGGAGGTATATCCACAATAGTGAAATGGGAAAAGTCGAGTCCGAGTGTAAGGGCCAATGAACAATGACAGCGGAAATAATTTAAGATATGATTCAGAAATGGACGAACACCTAACAGCGAAACAGAAACAGGCAATAAAAGTTTTTAATTCATTGACAATTTAATAGCGATTTCTGCTCTTTTCATTAAATTTGAATTTATTATACATCCCTTGGCCAGTTGTGCTGCTCTTATTGTTTCCTTGACTTTCTCCTTTAGTAACAAAAGGTGGTTTAATATTGCATTTTGGAATACTTCATCTGTGCTTTCATTCAGGTGTAACTGGATATCATTATGTTGTATGAGGATTTGTTGAATATTTTAGTGGTTTTTCAGTTCCCGTAGCATTTTATTGATTTTATTAAACTGATATGTCAACTATGGTTTAAAGATGTTGATGTTTTTTTATTTCTGACTGTTTGTAGGACAGGATTTCTACGTCACAGCTACGACCGATGTGGTGTATTACTTTGAAATTTCTACTGATTATGTTTCCTTTTCGTTATTTTAAAGAAACTATTGGGGTGACGTAATGGCAGATGTTTAAGGACATTATATCGTAGTCCAACGGTGCAAGCTGCAAAAGATGAGCTTTAGTTAGTTATGCATTTATATTCGTTTTGAGTATTCTTTTTCTGGAGTTTGTAGTCACTGTAACATTATTATCTTTTGCTACAGTTTCATTTCTGAATTTAGGTTTGTTTTTGCCTTGGATTGGTTTTATGGCAGGGAATATTGTCTCCCCAACTTTATATGATTGCTGCTGACTTTTTTCATATTGTCCCTTTGTAGTTTAAGCTTTTGAAGCCTTATAAGTTTTAGTCTAATAAGTTCAGTTAGATCAATGTTGACCTGTTGAAAATTTGGGTACATCGATACTTCACAACAAAGTCAAACAGATATTATAACTGCTTCAGTAATGATCACTTGATCACAACCTGCAAAAACACTGTCGGAAGTGTTCAAGGCGTCATAATACTCCACTTCATTTTACAACAAATAATTGCAGTTGTTTAGCCAACCAAAGTTGGCTAACTCGACCCAAACCAAAGCTAGCAATAAAGTTAATTATAATTTTGCAGATAGTTTACACCAGTCGAACTTTTCAAGATACACTTCACAAACAGCCAAATCCTCTACATTTCAGCAAAGTATCCCATTATTACCAACAGCAAGTATCAAAATATAAAATAAAGATAGCGAATGGATAAATTGCGCGGCTGTTTAGGATTTAGGATCAACGCATTCCTCTGTTACGAAAAATTCTATCACCAAATTGAAAGTTTCCACATATAAAACTGAAACGAAAGTTAACTCACTGAACATTTCCGTAGCTAAATATTCTACAGAAAGATCAAGATTATAATTTGGATATCGAGTCGATCACAATTACACAATGTTATTAGATGCATTGATCATATGCCCACAATTTTATTTTAATTACTTCCAGTTAGAGAAATATGTGCCGTTAGTTGGTCCGTCTTTCAACATAAGCCTTTAAAACCTTACGATGTGAACCTTTTCTCCAATTGCTCCAAGGAGTGATATGTGCACGCACGGTGTCGTCGAATTGCTATTAATTTAAGGTTTGGTTGGATTATTGGCTAACTTAACGTCAAGAAACAACTATTACCAACCTGGTTGTTAAATCCGCCTACTCAACCAAATGTTTATTTATTTATTTATTTGTATTTAGAAATGTGAGCCAAATAACAACATGCTTCGAACCACTGCAATAATCGAGAGTTTTTTCGAAATCGAGGAACTCTTACAAATTTCAATGTTTAGATTTAGAAGAATAGAAGTTCATCAAACTATTCAAGTAAAATTCCAAATTTCGTATAACA
This sequence comes from Tipula confusa, assembly GCA_963556175.1. Taxonomy (NCBI): domain Eukaryota; kingdom Metazoa; phylum Arthropoda; class Insecta; order Diptera; family Tipulidae; genus Tipula; species Tipula confusa. Next base: position 47,508,970 of record OY744476.1, read on the forward strand.
ATACAATTACAGTTTGTCTTCCATTTAAGTACAGCCCACCAACACTTGACGAGAGCTGGTCGCAAGTAATTAGGCGATTCTACTTCTTATGAATTAGAATCCAATTTCATCGGTTAGTCGAGCTCAAATTTCCTTGGTGGTTATTTATGACAGAACAGCCAGTAGAACTACTTGAGTTCGGAGCAACTTTAAGTTCATGTGCAGCTTTGATATATTCACGATCGATAATAAATGGTCAACCTAAGATCAACCTACTCATTGCAAAGACACGTCTAACTTTAATCAAAACAGTACTCATTCCCAAACTTGAGCTAAATGCTGCAACATTATTGGTTCGATTATTAAACACCGTGCTTCAATCCCATAAAATATCCACCAAACCCGACCTATATTCATATTCGGAATCAACATCCCTTATTTTGGTTTTCTCATTGCTGTTGCAATGGTTAGCCAAACCACCAAAATTATTGAAAACTTCCAAAGCAATTCGTGTTTCTCAAATAATGCTATTGACTAAACTGTGTCAATGGAATTTTGTAACAACACGAAGTAATCCAGCCGAACTTGCTACCCGAGGAATAGTCAGATGAATTTCTACGCAAATGAATTTCTACCACTTGAATTAATGGACCAAATTTTTTAAATATTACCCAGCTGCCACTTATAAAACCACCGATAGTGAATGATATAAATAAAATCCTGCCGAAAAAGAAACCTTTTCTTCCAGATTCGAGAATTAGTGACGGCGTTCTTCAATTAGAAGAACGCTTGAAAAAAGCCATATTCTATAATGATATTAAACTCCCGATAATATTACCAAACAACCATTTTGAGAACCTAAGGTAATGAAGTCAATATTGAGACAACGATATGCGATTCCTCGTAATAACAACATAATATATCGCATTGTTCATATTGTTCTTTGTGTGTTGACGCTACAACGCATAGCAACAAAAGTGGCTAAAAGACCAACTTCTTGGGTAAATCCTGCAGTTAGACCATTCTTCAAGGTTGATATCGAGTTAGCAAGACCTTTCTTTTGTCGGTATTGTCTTTTCTTTATTTGTATGGCCAGCAAGGCCATCTCTATCGAAATAATTACAGACATGAGCACCGACTCGTTTCTGAAATCGTTGCGAAAGTTTTTTTTAACATGAGCGGAGTTCCAATGAACATTCACTGTGACATGGGCTCTACCTTTCGAGGGAGAAGACTTCAACCCAAAGAATTATACACGCAATATCTTAACTAATTCCAAGAATATAAAATAAAAGCATGGTGCACCATCTATCACATTATCTGGCATTTTATTTCACTACTGTTACAGCTACCGTAAAACCTAACAAATTCCATCTACGTCATGTGACTGGATAATCAATACTCACCTATGAGGAGTGTATTACTCTAAAAAAGCAGATGCAGGCACTTTTGAACTCCCGGTCTCTTGAGGCAATCCAACATGATGATTTAAATCCTCTGAATCCTTGCAATTTCTTGTTTTATTCACTGTACTTTATCGAATAATTTTTTGAAGAAATACTTATTTCTCATAGCCAAAAGTTTAACTGATTTATCGGTTCGGGAGAATTAATATATCACCGGAAGAATTAGACATACCCAAAAACCACTCTAGTCGATTAAAATACCTGCGTAAATTTACGATTATTTAATCGAATTTCCTAAATTCCAACCACATATACGTCTTTGATGGTGGAAAAACGTAAACACACATACACGTAAAAATTTTCACCTTTTGATTTATGGCTGTTATTATTACTATTTCCGTATATATGCGGTTTATTGTTTTAAACCTATGTTTTATGCGACACACAGTATAGTACTATGGTGATAATTAGATAATTTATTTTTTATTTTATTAAATTATTTAATTACCTGTATACGTCTTAACAAGATTTTCTACAGTAAACACTAATAACACGATAAAATCCTATAGCATACAACAAGATTAAAGACGCAAAAAAATGAAAACTTAATTTTCAAAGCATAACGTCCCCAATGGTTACATACAAGAGTAGGTGGAAGATACAAAATAGAATAGAAAATTATTACTGTCTTCTGTTTTATTTTCAATTTTTTTTTGTTTAGTTCCAATGTAGTATATATCGTTATACGTATATGTTGTTGTTTATATTTTCATTTTTCCAACCATTCAACGTTTTTGTAACTGGTATACTGTGTATATATATATGGTACATATAGTATTCCCACTTTGAGTAATGAAACACATGGATATGGTTAAATGAAAGAAAGAAAATTATTTCAAGGATATAAGACAAACCGAACAAATATCATGGAATAATACAAAAGGAAAATAAAAGTGTATAGTGTGCAGGTATTGAATCATGAAAAATTAAAAGACTCCCCAAACACAATCCTCTATACAATTTTGTTGTATTTATAGGTATACACGATTGTAAATTTTTCTTGTATGTTTGCTACAAGGTAAATAGCTCCACATGTTTCGCAAGCAACGTGAAATTCTTTTCCCTTCATATTAAAAAAAAATGTCTATAAACCAAAATACACAATAGTTAAGAAGGACGAGTATCTAATGTAATTTTCTATATTTTCTTTACCTTTAAGCAATATTTCCTAATAAAAAAAAAGAAAGAGGAAAATTATAACTAGGAAAATGCACATTTCAATGGTGACAGAGCATTGATCTGTAAAGCTTAACCCGGTTTCGATTCATTATAGTATTACTCAGTTAAGTCGAAAGTCATAATCACGTTGAAGCATTCATAAATGATACGAATACATTTCTAAAACTGTAGCTAAATCATATTTTTTTTAACCCATATTTATGGGGATATAGAAAACCCCATTTATTTCAGATTCGTTGACTTTGGAACAAAAGCTACCAAATGTACAAGTTGAAACAGTGTAGTTTCTTTAGATCTTTATCATTAATTTTCAACAGGAAACAAGTATTTTTGATTTTTTCCGGACAGATTTTGACAAAAGAGCAACTGAAGTGTTATACTTTTATAAAAGAGTACACCAAAAATAATCTGTTTTCAACTTTGACAAGATAAATTTTTAACTATCTTTTATTTTGGGAGAGCAGTAACCAATATCGCTTACGGCTTTGATAGACGACTAATCTCTCATCTAGAACGGCACAAAACCTAGCAAAAAAATGATATTTGCAAGGTCTAGTATAAAGGCTACCATTATTATGGTGAAGATTCTACAATCCAGAATATTGTAAAACAGGTCTTTGTCTTTGGGTTGTAGTTCTATGTACCCAACTTATGTATAAGTATGTTCTCATTTGGTACAATAACCCATACAGTTAGTATGACGTCTTCTACAGTTAAATTATCAGTCACAGTCGTCCATTTTGATAAAATAGCAATTGATAAAATATGTCCTTTCGTCACGTTTTTATCAGCAATGTTCACGAAGGTACATCCAATAAATAAGTGGGATGTACAGCTTTTAGTCTCAAATTCATAATGGCTTCTATTTTTGCCATTAATGTGGGTAACTGTTCAAGAGTAAAAATGGATTCAACTACCACTCCTCCTAAATGTATCTTTGTCTACTTCACTGCTGTTTCCTAGACGCTGCCAATATGCAGTAATTGGAAATAAACTTTCAAGATATTTTGAATTGTAAGAGATGCGGCTTTATCAGATGCCTCTACTAAATTTAGTCCGTTGTCGCTGTATATACATTTTTTGCTTTTCGTGATGCAAACGGGCTTAGAGCTCCTAGGAAATTTTCCATTATCAGATTACCTACAGTCTCGATGTGAACTGTCAAAGTGCTGAAGCAAACCAACATACAAACGAACACCTTGATTGATATCGGTCCCCTTTGACTCGCTTGGCATTTTCCCCACTTGGCATCTCTCACTTGGCATTTTCCCCACTTCGCATGTTTAAGGGGCGTTTTATCAGAAAAATAAAAAATACGATGCTTAACATTGAAGGACACGCACGATTTCTGGATCGTTTGTCTCAACCGTATCTATTCTTCATCAACTGACCAATGCATCACTCATGGTTGCACCTACAGACGCACTGCCAGCATGGTTTATTTATCCTTGGATTGTTCTATTTTGCTGACTGCTTCAAATGTGGTCGAACATTTAGGATAAGTTGATGACACTCCAACACTATTTGAGAGTCTGCAAATAAAGGTTTTTTGTAAAATTGCATAGTTAGCGGCTCTTCTTTTATCTTCGTCAAATTTGCCAGCAATAAATCACACATCAATTTTAGCCACGAAATACTTATTTGCTCAACCGAGGCTACACACGATTGAGTTGGGATTATATTTGACCTTACACCAATTTAATTGTTGATTATTGCGTACACCAAAGCGGCGTAGGCGTCTTCACTTGTACAGCTATAGACTATCAAACTGATATATTCACGTGTCTCTAACCACACTGGAATAGTAAAGCTAAGTGTCAACAGTAAATTTTGTGTTAAATCGAAATTGCGGCTGGCATCTGATAATAATGTCAGCTTGGTGTGTAGGTTACACTTTGGTAATTGTACACTGAATGTAAAGATACTCCTATATGTGTTAAAACTACTCTACATTGACTTGAGCCAATTGAAACCAAAACTATATGTGACGTTTTGGTCAACCATTAACGGTCAATAAACAACTAACGGTGTAAATAAAAAATTACAAATTTTTGGCGTTGCATACTCATCGGCTTAAACATATAGATGTTTTAAGCGCGTGGCTGATTTTTCGGAAGTAGAGTCATCTATGACTTATGTTGAAATAGACTCTCGCTTAGAGGTATTAAACAAATTTTAAATGTAATAGAGCATCTCATCAAGCTAAATTTAAGCTGTGTATAATGCTAAATGCTGATGTAACGTCAGAGGATTTACATTTTTTATGTATTTCTTCCCACCAAGGAAACGTAGACTCATTGAAAAAGCTCCGTCAAATTGGCCTTGTCTAATGAGTTATTGACTATCAATGCCCAGCTTAGCAATGTTTTGTAATACAGCATTTGCCGGTCTCTTGCCAGTAAGATCAGTAAGAGGACCAAACTGCAAAAAAATTGTATACGAACTGTATCTTGGATACATCACTTGTTTCAACAGCTATAACTGTAAAACCTTTGGCAGCATCAACTAGATATACTATTGAACGGTCCAGCTTCAATTAAATGATCACAGTATTTGGAGGATTAACTCAATTTAAACAATTAAAATGGCATTAAGCTAACAACGGAGCCACTTCATCGATTAGGAGCCAAACTCGATCGAATTATTAAAAAAGTATAGTTGCTCGGTTGCATGGCCTAGAACTTCATAATTCGCTGTAAAAGTACAGGATGTCTCTTAAGGATATGATAAGTTAGAGCGGCCCAATCTGCCTACGATTTTAATTATTAGAAGATGAATCATGAAATGGATCAAGATTATTCAACGGCGTCCTTTGATGGTCACGGCCTGGTATTCAAACTAAGTATATTTAACCGAAAGCATTGTAGCTTTTTGAAATTCCTTGGACTTGAAAAGTCTGATTGCAGATGAAATATGTTGACGATTTTACGCCACCACTTGAAAAATTACAACATATTTGAAACTAGTCGTTGTAACTTCCAATACGGACTCATGTTGTCCTAAAAAGTGAAATGATAAATTGAAGTGGTTGTTAATACTATGACCTTAACACTGGAATAAAATTTTCTTGTAATTTGAAAATATTTGATTGCGATTTTGAAGCCAAATTTTCATTTTAGTACAGAATTTGAATGGTTGGTGCTGAGTATAACGGTGCAATTTACATCCGGATACTATATGCTTCCATTCCTATTCTTTAGTTCAGTTTCGAACTTCAGCAACTTAATTTGCAATGAAGAACTGTAAAGCCAATACTGCTTTCTTTATACCTAATTCAGAATAATTATGGACCAAAGTATTTTGAGGAATTTTAAATTGGAATTTGGTGGTTTCAAAATGAGATTCCTCAAAAGTGACAAGTGGTTGAATACCATTCATCTATGGATTGGCTCAATATAGTTTTATGATTTGATTTGTTTTACTGGTAAGTTTACTTTGTATCGGTCATTGTTGTTGCAAGTATGCATTCGAGAAAAACGTTGAGCACCATTCAGCATGTACATTTGTATCGGACGACTGAAATTTGAATCTTTCAAAATTATATATCTTGTGGTATAGGCCATGTTGATGCGTCCACGAATTAATTCAAGAAGTCTTTGGTTATTTCTGGAATTACTTGAAAATTTAATCGTTCTACTGTCATAGTAATACTTGGTTATGAATTTTGGATCATTGATGCCTGGGTTTGATGTGGTCCTTTGTTACATCGTGATCCTCAATTTATTTGATAATCGTTCTGTTCAACAATATATTGAATATTGTTGTCAATATTGAATATTGAATATTGCAACTCATCATACATTCCCTTGCATAACAATTGGCTACGAAAAGCATCAAAGCGATTTAACCTTTTAGTAAATATTACCGACTGTCGGAATGTAGTCCATTTATTTGCGTAAGCTGACAAAGGCGATCTAGTATTGTACTGATAACTTAAGCCAGTTCCAGCATTAGCTACTACTTAAATTTCTATACTAATGATAATATGATTATTTTCACAAGTAAGTGCAGCTCCTAAGATAACTCGATTCTAATAATAATAGGGTTGATTGAGATGGTTACATCCATTTCAAAAAAGTACTCTACCATTTAGTAATTGGTAAGCTTGTTGCCAGTAACAAAAGCTTCTTGACGAAAAGAATAACTTAACTTTCACTAGTTTTCTAGAACAATACGAAAATGTTTTTGTCTAATTTTTGCAAAATTAGGCAAAAACATTTTGCTTAAAGGGCTGTCATGCTTAAAGGGCAAGTCGTTTGTAGCTTGTAGCTAATAAATAAATAATACATTTGAGTGAAGAAGATGAAAAGTGGTACAAAGTGGTAAATTGTTTAATTTGATATGAAGTTTAGTCCAAGGAAAACCACAGTGTTTAGTCGGTTTAAGTTATTTAAAAGAAAACAAAAAGATGGCGAATTGTTAAAAAAATGTTAAACAAATTTAAAAATGTTGACGCGGGATTGTGAATTTGGAGATCAAGAGTCGTCATTGATACGCGATAGAATAATTATCGGTACAAGGGATGTTGCCATATAAAAATATCTATTAAGAGCGCACAAAGCGAGTAAAATTCAAGCTAAAGAGGTACAGGACTCTATAGCCAAATTAGTGAATGTGGTAAATGTTCAACGTAATAAGGAAGTGTATCATTGCAATAAATGTGGAAAGGAGCATAAATTAAGGAAGTGTCCAGCTTATGGAAAAAGGTGCACGATATGTTCGAAGGTAAGACATTTTGCAGTGAGATGTTGCCAGCGAAATTAAACTGATCAACAGGTGAAGCAGTTTACAAAGTACAAAATTAGAAGTCAAACTGTTAATCAAGTGCAAAAAGAACAGGATTCTGGTGAGGATGGAGAGTCAGATGATTGTAGTTTTTCTATTGGACAAATAACAGAGATAAATGAAATACAACAATCACATCTCCAAATACAAAACTGGTCACATGAACTAGAGGTAAATGAACAAATAATTAACTTCAAGATAGATAGTGGAGCAGAAATTAATATGATTCCATATGACGTAGTAGAGAAACTGAGTAAGGTGCATCTAATAAAGGATCGGATTAGTAACGTTGTCGCTTTTGGAGGATCTAAACTTAATGTTGTTGGCGGAATTAAATTGTTATGTTTACCTAGGAATAGAGCAAAAATAGTAATTGAGTTTGTCGTAATAAAGTAGGATGGTAAACCAGTGGCATTTGCGTCGAGAAGTCTAAGTAAGACGGAACAAAAGTACCCGATTATTGAACGAGAACTTTTGAGTATTGTGTTTGCGTGCACAAGGTTTCATAATCTTATTTGTGGACACAAAATACAGATAAAGAAACCGATCATAAGCCTTTGGTTAGTATATTGACTCAGAATATTCACCAAAGTTCTGCATGAAGATAAAGGATTATTTGCAATTATTTGTGAAAGAAGGATTAATATTTAATGGTGGTAGGTTAGTAGTGCCAACCAGTATGAGACAAAGCATGTTAAAGTTAATACATAAAGGTCATAGTGGCATGGTTCAGTCGAAAGCTAGAAGATTGTTTTACTGACATAAAATGGAAGAAGATATGCTTTTTATGGAACCTAAATTGGGATTTAAAGGCGTTGGAAACTAAAGCCTTACTTTGTGTTGTTTAACGAATTAGATGACTGCATTACAAAATTTTTTACAATTTCTTTGCAAATTTGAACTTTGCTAAACTCAGAATACCAAGCATTGTTTGCAAGTAAAATATAGTACAATGATTGTAATCATTACGAATGATTGCACGCATAAGCATCGAAGGAATAGAAGAGACATCTGGAAGAATGACAAAGGACAAAGTCACCATTTGCACATCTTTTTGCATAGCAGGGAAGAATCAGAATTTTGGATATTTGGTCCTTTCGAAAGCCACCTCATGTCATTCAACAACATTTATCGAAAAACCAACAATAAATGATTTCGAGTATCTTCCATTAGTAGATCATTATTGAGACCTGGAATTGTTAATCTGGAAAGTATATTAAATGTTAAAAATATATTATATGGGTAATGCCAGTTTATTGCATGCAAACTATCACAGCTTGCCGAATCTCAACAATTCACATTGTAATATTCATGCTAATGAATTATTCCTGAAATTGTGGGAACTACGACATGGTCTACTCCAATGACTAACTATTCAGAGGGAAAAATCCTCTGGAAGAAAACCTTGTCCTAAACATCAAATATGATTCAAGTAATTAGAAATAATATGAACAAAAATAAACCGGTAATTTCAAATCAAATAGTTAAGAATTTGTATTATATCGCAGGATGCCCAACAGCTCAAAGAGACTGCAGAATCCAAAAAACTAAAATCACTGTACATATACAACTTATGGATTTAAATTACGGAAATTGTCACCAAACCTTGATGTGCTTACTTTGTAAATCTATAAAGTGACTGTGCACATCCGTGCCGCTCAAAGGTGAAGTAAATGAAACCATCAAACATTATGTAAAAGATGTACAGTCCCCTTAAAACATTAACAAAATTATCGTTCCGAAACTACACATTCACAGTTAAACTTCTAAAAACCTTCTGATTCCAACTTTCTTGAGTTCTTTAAATAATGCAACAAGTGGATTTTCTTAAAAACGATAATAACCGGAATTAATATAACCAGTAACGTCACAAAATCTAAATCAAGTTTAGTTCCTTTAACAATAAAGTATACTATCCAAATAAACAACTCTTCCAAGACACGATCCAATATGTCAATGAACTATACCACATCGATATACGATAAATAATAAATGAATCCATCGTCTTTAAATCAAATTTGAAACACTTACATGTATGTAGCTCTATACGACAACAACAAAAGACACAAAGTGAATAAAAACGGAATATATAATTTTCCAGTTTATTTTTTTGTATTTTCTTTATCAGTTTTTCCTAAGACACAAAATAATTTCTATTGAATTGCATTCGTAGAATAAGAACAAAAATAAAAAATGTTAGAGAAAGATTTTTTTTACGATAACGAAAAGAATTTTTTTGTTTATTTTCGTTATTTTTTTTTTGTTTTTTTTAAGATGGAGAACAAGAACAAGGAGCTCAGAATGTTCTAAATATAAATTTTATCATTTTACTTTATCAAAAAATTTCAAATAAAATTGGAAGCAAAAAAAATATTTTTCATATACGAAAAATCCGTTCGTTTGGTACATATCCATATATCGGGAGACTGAGAGATACATACATTTTATCTTATATTCTCGAATATATATATATATATATATATATATACATTACAAATGAAGATAGATTATTCAATTTCTTTGCTAGATATATATTCGTACAAACAACATATCTATCTATAACCCTAATGATAATATATTTTTCACTCCTCCAGACTTACACTTATAAGATGCACCACCAGCACAAATATATGCAACCATATTATTGTGAGACTGATAACAAACATTGTAATTCGGTTGAATGATAATAAAAATTGCATTACCTCGAGTATACAGAAAATCAATCAAAACTATGTTATGGATCGAAATGTTTTATGTGCCAGCATATTTTACATAAACTTCATATGGTGATGACTGTAAATTTCTACTTTGTCACCAATATATATGTAATTTTATTGGTCGACATTTTTATTTTCGCCTAACTTTTAATTTTTTTTTTTTTTTTTTTTTTTAGTTGAAATATAGTTTTAATGGCTCGACATGTGGAAGTAATGGGTTTTATTGGAATATTTAGAAATCATAATAAATTTATCATAGTTTATGTTTGTTTTAGAATAAAATGTATGCAAAGCATCTTCCACTAAGGGCACATGGATTTATTTGGATATATAAAACATTTGTGATACCCACTTTTCTGAAACTCCGGTAACTAATTGAATTGGCCATGTGACAAAGGAAGGCTGACCCCCAAAATTTATATTTTAGCGGTGTACTTTAAAAACGGGTTGTTAAAACTAATAACGTTATTTTCCTGTCACGTGTCTGAGAATATTGGTTTCGGAAATCCCGAGTTTTTCTGTAGGTGGTATTGTAAACCTCGACGTGCAACCGTAGGTTAATATGGGCCTAATCAGTTGCGGCCCTACATCATTTCTTTTGTTCGTTGAGGTAAATTTAGTTTCGTGGTAATTGGTCTTAGCATTGTGTAGGCTGCTTAAGCTTTATCTATTGTTTTCCATTAATCGCGTGTTTCGTTTTCCGACTTTTTGCCATTGTTGTTTTAATGCATCTGCCGGAAGGTGGTCTAATAGTTTTGAATTTTGATTTTGTCTCATTGATTGAAATGCCACAGTCTTTGTATTTGTTTTCCAAGTTTTGTATGTGTTTAACTTTTTGGTTGCGATATCTGGGCAAGCCAAACCGAGAAAAAATGTCTTCTTATCAAAATAAAAAAATGAAACCCGAGATCCGAACCCAAAAACTGTTATAAAAAAGATGATCTAGTTTTTTACAAGATGCAAAATTTTATCTTTTTCTAGCAAAACATATAAAAAGATGACAATACATGTATAAAATAAGTTTAATGTAACGGGTGGGCCATTTAAAAGTTTAAATTTAAAAATGCAATAAAACAAAAACGGTTTGATATTTTGCCAAATTTATTTTTTTGTTGTGAAGTACAATTATTCCGGTTAGAGATGGAATATTATTTCACATTCATATGGCTGCCCCGGCTAGCCTCACAGTACCCCATTCGATCGGACCGATTTTCGAGCACTTGTTCGAGTATCTCGGCGATGGCAACACAAATGTTGGCCTTCAAATGATCAATTGTCGCTGGTTTGTTGGCATAGCACTTTAACAGCGGCCTACAGAAAATAGTACAAGGGTGTTAAATCGCAGCTTCTTGCCGTCCAATTGACATCACCATTTCGGCTAATTGAACGGCCATCAAACGTTTGACGCAATAAATCGATTGTGGCTTGAGATGTGTTGCAAGTTGTCCTATCCTGTTGAAACCAAACATCGTTCACATCAATACCATGAAAAGCGGACGCTAAAAAATCAGTTATCATAGTGCGATAAGTGTTGACCGTAATGGTTGCACTGTCCTCATTTTCAAAGAAATATGGGCAAATGATGCCTCCGTCCCACAAACCGCACCAATCAGTAACTCGTAATGGGTGCATTGGCTTCTGTAAGACCATGGTAGGTTTTCTGAGCCTCAAATACGACAATTTTGCTTATTAACATACCCACCTAGATGAAAATGAGCTTCATCCGAAAAGATGATTTTTTAGGCAAAATCGACATCATCGTGTTCTGTTGGCCTTTCTAGCGAAGTGAAAACCAAGCGGATGGTCCTGCGGCTTCAACTCTTGAACCAATTGAACTTTGTAAGGCGTCATACCGCGATCTTTTTGCAATATTCGACTGGTGCGAGAAATGTTCAATTCTTGAGAACGATGACGAGTTGATGTTGATGGGTTCTCACGCACACTTTCAGCTGCTGCTTCGATATTTTTGGGTGTACGCACTGTACGAGCACGCTCACGTCTTGGCGCATCAACAATGAAACCAGTTTCACGAACTTTAACAATAAACGAGGCACAATAAACGAGGCGTATACGAGGCACTGTTGGTCCTTCTCTGCGACCAAATTTTGCACATTTTTGTGCAATTTCCGACCAATTGACTTTAGTTTGGAAATTAATTTCTAATAAATCCCAACGTTGCTCAAGCGTAAATCGATTCATTTCGTTCAGTGGAGATAATATACTGAATTTTGTGACAGAATAGAATGGCATAAGTATTACCAGACTCGAAGTATCTGGTGGTTCAAATTTAAACCGATAAATGACCCACTCTTTACTAGGTTTTGGTTACTCACACAAATAAAAACGAAATGTTATTGCCATTTTTGTTTTTATTTCAATGACATTTAACAAGGAAGAACTATGCCATTACTAAAAATGGTACAACACGCGCTTCAACAACGCACTGAAATTTTTAAAATCCATTGCAAAAATGGTGAAAATTTTACAGTTCGCAAAAGTAAACCACTTTCTGGTCGTGAAGCACCTGCTCGGCCGACAATAGTAAAATTGGTGGAAACATTTGACCTGTTAGAACAATTTAGTGATGTGAAGAATCGAAAACGTGTGCGTCGCTCAAGAACTACTGAGAATATTGATGCTGTAGCCCGTAGTATTGAAGTAAATTCAGGTTTGTCGATTCCTCGTCGATTTTTGGAATTAGACAAACGACATAATACCGTATTTTGCATAAAGACTTAAGTCTTAAGGCTTTTAAAGTTCAGTTAACACAAGAACTCGAGCTGGTTCACAATAAACATTGTATCTTCGTTGATTAGGTCCCTCAAATGCATCAAAATGATCCAGATTTTCATCGGAAAATCATCTTTAGTGATGAGGCCCATTTTCACCTCGGAGGCTACATAATAAGCAGAACTGTCGCATTTGGAGCTCAGAAAATCCAAGAATGATTGTTGAAAAGGCTCTCCATCCTTAACGTGTCACTGTTTGGTCCAGTTTTTGGGCTGGCGGTGTGATTGGACCATACTTTTTCAAAAATAAGGCTGGGGCAACTATTACGGTGAATGGAGTGCGCAGCCGAGCTATGATTAATGATTTTTTATGGCCGGAATTAGAAGATATTGATATAGATGACGTTTATTTTCAGCAAAACGGTGCTACGTGCCACACATGCAATGAAACAATCTCAATTTTGTAAGAAAATATCCTGACCGTTTTATTTCTCGAATAAAAAATCACAATTGACCACCGAGATCTTGTGATTTAACATCTTTAGACTTTTTTCTTTGGAGCCACTTGAAAGATAATGTCTATGCCAGTGCTTCACAATCGATTAAAAACCTTATGAAATTCGTGAAGTTATCGAGGACATACAGCCGAAAATGTGCGAATTGGTCATGGAAAATGTCATGAAAAGGATATGGTGCTGCAAACGTAGCCGTGGCGGTCATTTGGCCATAAATCAAAATGAAACCTTATTGGAACACCCTATATTTTATATTTTTTACTACAAAAGGAAAAAAAGTTCATCCTGTAAAAATCAAGTTCATCTTTTTATAACAGTTTTGTGGGTTTGTATCTTGGGTTTCGTCTTTTAATTTTTACAAAAAGAAATTTTTTTCCAGTTTGGCTTGCATAATTTTTCAATCTAGTTTCTCATTTTTTTGCCAAGATGACTACATTCGGTGAATGTAAATCGGCTATAAAGGTATTCAATTTATTTACTTATAGGCGGGTCAGCTATATAGATGTTGCATAATATGGGTCCCAGAATCGACCATTGGGGTACTCTGCGGCTTGTAGTATGGACTTGTGATTTAACTTAATTAATTTCTACATAGAATGTCTTTGGTTCAAGACATTATGGATCATTTTATTCCAATTATTGGGAAGTTTGATTTTAATGACCTTGAAACTTAATTAATCCTTTGATCAAAACTGAATCGAAGGCTTTTCGTATTAAGTTTAATTATAGTGGAACAGTGTAAGGACAACCGTAGTTGAATGTCCCTTGCTGATTTCAAAATGGAATTGGGAAATTTTGAATGTGCCTTCTTCTGGGTATACTAGGATCCTAAGTATTCTCCATATGATTTTTTAGCGAAGTTTACCTTGGTTCGAATTTAGACAATTAGCTCTGCTATCTTTTTTTTTTAGGATTATGTGAGCGGTTTTCCAATCTATAGGCAAATAGATCATTTAGATACATTTTATTTTTTATCAGTAAAGTTCTTCTCTAGCTGTTCAATGACTGAGTTTACACTCGAAAAAATGGTTAGAGGATCAGTAGAGGATGTGGTCAAATTACTGACCTCTTGGCAAGCTGTTTGTGTTAGGAATGAATAAATATTAGGAAATGGTTCCGTATATAGCGACTTGTAGTGGTTTGCAAACTGTTTAGTTGTTTCGTTTATGTAATATGGTATTTGACCATCTATTCCGATAGATTTTCTTCTAAAATAAACCATTTTCTTGATGTCAGAAAATTTTCTTAATAAATCTTTCTTTGAGGTTTTTGAGATATGCCTACGGTATTCAAACAATTTTTGGGGTAGAGATGAGAGATTATTGTACTTGTGATTTTTCTCTTTTATTTCAGGAATCAACATACTGCGATTGAGTTTTGCACAGATATTATCAGAGTCTGAATATATTTATAAATCTAGGTTTATGCGAGTTTTCTATCGTCTGGTATTATTACCTGTTGTAAATCTTGTTTTTTTTTTAAATTTTTCCAGTCCGTAGCTTTATAGTCAAAGTGATTAGAAAGTTCTAGCCTTAAAAAATCAGTGATATCTTAAAGATCTGCAGATAGTTCCACGGATAGTTCCACTGCATGGTGGTCTAAAAATTACGGAATTGATTTACACCAAAAATTATCGTTTCATGCGTGATCATTTTGTTAGTGTAACATGATAGAATTCAATGAATGAACCTGATTGGGGAAAGTTCCTTCTTTCGGTACGATTTGTACAAAGTTGTGGGATGGACAAGTGAGCCAAGTTTGCAAAGCATTACGTGTTATACTGTCTGCTCTATCTCACATCCTGAAATCAGAAAAGGTGTTGCATTAGATCATATAGTTGAACTCTGTATTGACGTGAATTGCAATAGAGTAACAGTTTAATGTAACTCTACTAATAAATGTTCCTAAATTACACTCAAAAAGCTCATAACTCTCGTTATTTATAAATTTGGTAAAATTAATTTTGTTTTTATTATTATTATTATCTTTATTATTAGTATAATTATTTACCTTTTCTGCTTCTGTTGGTACTACTGCTCTGCTTTACTGTTCTGATATTTCGGATGTTCTTGTGTTGCAAAACAGTTCGGCAAATGTTATATTTTGGGAAAGTCACGTTGTGCCGATTTAATAGCAAACATCCTCTGTGTGTGTCTTTACGTCTGCTTTTTCTTTGCGAGTAGCTTCCATTTTCTTTCTAATTTTTACAAATATATCGCAGCCTCTATAATTATCTGGGTGTCTTTATTTCTTGCAGTTTTTCTTCTAATTTTTTTACGAATAATTTGAATAAACTTGTGACTATTTTCAAAGTAGCTGTACTACAAACATCAAATAATTCGGTAAATCAATTGTAAAACTGCCTTTATTGTAAGCATTTCATTGATTTTATCTCTACATAAATATTATTTTGACATATTAGAAAACCCTTTATTGTTTTGGAATAATTTCCTTCATCATTTCAATATACAGTTGGAATTTTAGAAATCGATGAATTATTAAAATCGCAAGGTGGAAGACGTGTTTATGAACGTCTGCAAAGTTCGGTACTCAATTTTGACAGTTGCACTTTTTTATGATTTATAATTCAACTTGAAACGTTCAAAAATCAATTAGCCACCTGGTGACGAAAAATTTAAGTTGTGATTTTCAATTTTGTCATATTTTGGTCTCGTTATGACATTTGGATTTTTTGGATTTCGAAATAACTTGGTGAATGGAACTCACAGCTGTTATTATTCTTTCAAAGTTCAGGTATAGTTGACCATGATGCTAATCAATTTGATCAACTTCTTGTTAATAGTTTATTTTGAGGTGTGGTTTAAATCAACGTGACTTATGTCAACACTGATAGCACAGATTTAAAATACTTTTTTATGGTTATATTAAATCTGCACTGATAGTCTAAATTCTTCGATGGCCTTCTAGTGAGTTGTTTCGTAAGAAGTGCCCAGGTGTTTTAAGATTTACATTTTATTGTATATACAAAAACCTTTTATGAAATGACTTTACATTGGTGCAAGCATGAAAACAAGTTTCTACTAATTTTAATATTTGTTTAACCGCTACGAATTCCAAATGGTATTTCACAAGCCATCTTTATTCCTTTTTTTGGTTTAAAAGAGTACAGAATCTCTAAGTATTTATACTTGGTTGAAACCATTTTTGGCAATATTTTATTTAAAATGAAAAGTCGTTCATGAAAAATTTTGACAATTTTGACAATATCACAACCAAAACAAAGGCCTACTATATTATAAATGACAATTTATAATATAGTGGGCCTTTGTTTTGGCCTACTATAGGCCAGGAGACTATCATAGTCTTGAAAGAGTTTCGGATTCTTATCGACTAAACCAAAGCCCCTAATTTCCCTTGCCATTTGGCTTCGTAGAACTATCGACAAGTATTACTCACGAAGCCGGCTCAGCTAAAGTCGCTATCATTTTTAATTATTAGTGTTCCATACTACCTACAAACCATTTTCCAAGTAT
The DNA here is from genome assembly GCA_963556175.1 of Tipula confusa. NCBI lineage: Eukaryota > Metazoa > Arthropoda > Insecta > Diptera > Tipulidae > Tipula > Tipula confusa. Next base: position 47,525,834 of record OY744476.1, read on the forward strand.
CCTTAAATTTCAGCATACAGTCAATAATATTTTTTGGTACAAGGTTAGCGCCCACCGACTTAAGTAGGTCAGATTTTGCATTGCAAGCGGCCGCTAAAAAAATACGTGATCTACATTTTTAGTTTTACACTCGCACTCAGGGAGTATGGAATAAGTATGCTGACAAAGGTAAGTCCGCAAACATCCATGCCCAGTTAGGACTTGATCAGCAGAAATTCACCTCTTCATATTTCCTTTTTGCCCATTTCTCACAGTTCACAAACGCATTCGTTCACAGTTTACGCATGGACCAAATTACGGTTTTCCTTCTTATTCCCATATAGCCACTGCGTGAAAACATAGTTAAACGCTTCTTTGCTATTAAATCCTCTGAGGGCATTCCCGCTATGAGACATACAGCCTCGTTCGAGAACGTTTTAAATAAACAAACCACTTTTAAGGCACCTGACCTATAAACAGAAGCTATAGTTGCTGCTTATATGTGCACTTTTCCATAGAATTCTCCCAAATTGGTGCGCCATTCATCAGAAAAGGTGTAAACTACGTTACTATAAGTAATAATGTGGGCCCTAGCGAGCACCTTCTACGTTCGGTATTATTTGCAATAAATCTCCATTTACTTTTCCAGTATTCTCAAACACAGTGTCCAACTGGGCTCTACATGATAGTCTATCTTGGATTTTTACTCCCATAGGTCCTTAATGCATGAATTAACACAACCTGTTGTCTCCTCACATTGACTTTTATACTTTGCATCCTTTTTCTACCGGAAATCAGAACTATTTCCGTTTTTTGTTCTGCCAACTGAAAATCCATGGACGATTACCAATTTTATATAACTCTTACTCTCCAAGTACATGGCGCTTCCACGTTTTCTCTTTGTTTTGACAAATCTGAGTACTTTTGCTTCTTATGGTATCGGCAATTTAAGAATGCCGTTTTATATAACGTTCCACACAATAGGCGGTAGAACCAACCATTGTGGTACTTTTCCGGTTATATGATAGGATTTAGCTTTTTCTAAAGTGATTAGCCGCCAATCTTGTTAAATTCCTGAGAACCTCTTTACTTAGAAGCACATATTAGATAATACGCACTCTCACTTAGCCTAGTTAAAAATATTTTAAACATCCAATGTGGCCACCGCAGTATGTTTTTTGTTACCTCCCTTCCATTTGACATCTATGCTATCGCCTCTCACGCCATTTCTATCACGAGACTAACAGCGTAAATGGTAAAACGCACCTTACGGAATCCATCTTGTTTTTCAAACAGAACTCCTTTGTTTTTATTTCCCTCCCGCAGTCTTACGCATATGATATTCTATAATATTTTACCAGCCATATCCAGCAAGCAAGTTGAACGATAAGAAGACGCATTTTCTAATACCATTTTTTTTTTTGGCAGAAATACCAGCCGTTGGAATTCCCACTGGTTAGGCAAGCTAACAAGTCGCTCCGGATATGCACGGACCGCAGTTATCCAATGTACATGCACAATTTTATCAGAGGAGGATGCCTTGTTGTTTTCTACTTTACCACATGCTTCTGGGAATGCTCCTGGCGACATAACTGTTACCTCGCCTTTTTGTTCGATGCTTCTCACATAACCAGGTTGTTGAGGCAGGCTGCAAATAATGTATAGAGGAAATATTTTCCAACAACTTTGAACATGACTGGCTTATACTCTTAAATCTTATTACAACTATTCGGAATGGCATGCCCCAAATATTACGATCTACCTCTTTATAAAATTCTTGCAAGTATTGCTGTTTGCTTGTCTTGGTGGAATACTTAAGAACTGAGCCAAAAGCCAATATTGTTTTTGTTACTTGTGTTTTGTTTCAGGCCTTGATCAATGTCCAAGGCCTGAAATAAAATACAAGTGTGATATACGCATCTATAGCACAAAGGTATTTTTTACGCAACTCGGCTATTTCTTTGTTCCACCAGTACACTGAAATCTTCCATCAAGCTTTTAGTCTTCGCATATAGTTGGCGCAACACCAGTTATTGGAGTATAATCTGTCAGTTGAGAAAGCTGCAATCTTCTGAAGTCTCTGATAAAACTCTATCTTCCAAGATGACGGTAAATTTAATTTAATTTTTTTTCTTCAAAACATCGTTGTTTGCCATCATGCAAGATGCACCCAATGGCTTGGTGATCGCTGGGTGAGTAAATATCATTTACTTTTCAACTACATACTTAAGTTAGGAGACACCTGCTTAACCATGTAAGATCAACTATAACGCGCTAGTTCTTCAAAATGTGAGGTGTAACCAACATTCAGCATTACTACTAGCATTAAATAACGAAAATTCTAAGATTATGTGCGCATTAATAAGATGATCTAGAAAGTCTGTGCATCTTCAATGGTAGCACTGGGATGAGCATAGCACCTGTAGATATACAAAAACTATTCCTCTTACATCTTATAAAACCAGATTCAGCACAGCTAGCATTTTGAATTGGTAACTCCCACAGAGCCAGACAGCAGTACGATTTGACAAATCAGCTATACACAAATTACTTTTTTCTGAAGGTGTGCGCATGTCCACAATGATTAAGATTTAATTAGATCAACCTCATCTTCTCTGTTTTGAGCGTCTTCTGATATATCACTACAAACTACCAGCGGAATATCTGTTCCATCCAATGGCTTTATTATTACAATAAGCATGCAGTTCGAATCATTGCTGCATTCGTTTGCAATATATCCGCACTTCCTACATAGCTTAGACATATCTTTCAAACTCCTGCATAGAATTTTTGAGCCGTTCAAGTTGCCCAGTTATGATTAATTTCCACCTTTTTGGAGCTTTTTTGCCATTCTGGTTTATCTTTTACCGCTTGTTTCTCCAGTTTTATTTCTAGTTCTAAGACTGGCTCCAGATTTGTAAGGTTATGCGTCTTTGTTGAAAAATTTCTTTCGCCCAACTGATAACCAGTCTACGGGCGATGCATCTCTCTTCCTTTCAGCAGTATCTGCATTGAAACATCGCGGGTTTTGCTTATCCGTTTATCGTGATTAATCCAAATGCTTTCTGGTTTTGCAATAAAAAAAGGGTCTCAAAACGCTGAAGATTATAGTCACTAATATTATGTGTCAACTCGCAACGACCTGCTGACCTGCATTTTCACGATCATCCTTCAGAGCCACCTCAGATTTTCCCAGTTTATCCTACAATTTATACACTTAACTTTCACGTTTTCGAAAAGGTTTTTTATCTTCTTTTAACTGCAGATAATTTCGAAACACTCGGACGCTCCAACTAAATTATTTTGCCTACTTTTACGTTGTCCTCATTTAGATCAGAATAGAAGACTGCCCCAAATTTATATGATAGCTAGTTGGAGACCAATTCTCAGAACTTGATCCAAATATAGTCGCTCAAATATAGCTGAACTAAACTATTAGCTAACTAAATGAACTTGTAACAATTTTTGCTTCGGCAGTCAATTTTACTACTACTGGAACAATGCGGGGTCATTGAATTTCAATGACTAGGAGACCGCTCATCTTAGTTCCACCAAAACTGGGGTTCCTAAACCCTGCATCGTAATTTTACCGTTGCTTTTCCTTATTCTTGGTTTTTTATAGGCACCCCAATACTAAAACCGAGTATAGTAGGTATAAAATAATACTTCACTATTATTTTATACCTACTATACTCGGTTTTGTTTCAGCCATCTCTGACATAAAAAACCGGTGCTGTTAGAAGCCGTATCTATTGTTGAACATACGCTTCATGACAGGACGCGCCCGATTGGAGGCTTCCAACTACATATAGGGTTTAGAAGTGCAAGTACTGACACTTATATGTCTCGCAACTTATTATTTAAACCATTGGAAGCAGTTTATCAATTGAAGTATTGGCACTAACACAGTGTATAAGCAACTCAAAAATCACAATATTGCCATGTTTCAGTAGAAAAAGCCTCTTCAAAATCTTTCATTAACAGTTTGTTATCGCAAAGCAGAATGTGGCAGTGTAACTAAAACTCCCACCCAATATTTTGAAATAATTCAAAAATCGTTTCTTTCGGTCATTTTTTCTGCCAATAACAAAGAACCAACTTTAATCTACCAACAAATTAATTGAATTTAACAATTAAAAAATTAAATAAAACAAACAAATTCGTATATTAATTAATTTAAATATGTTCGTTGGTACCATTAAATATATTTGGACAGCAAAAATAATGTTAAAAATTGTACCAATGTAACCACAAAACATTGTGTCATTTTGATTAATGTCACCTCGATATGTATGTACTTCAGTATTATTGTTGTTAAAAAAAACCGACATTTTTTTGTGTTATGGTTTTGTTAAATTAATGTTTGAGGGTATACAAAACAAATACCAAACAGAAAAAATTCAATAAAAAAAAACATACATGTTCAATGCTTTATGTATGTAACATAAATTATGATTTGATGTAGTATTGTCATAATTTTTAATTGGATTTATTTTTGTGTACACGTCCCAATCATTTATCATTTCGAGAGATATGCGGAGCACCATATATATGATTTTCCAGTAATGCGCCTTCATTGTGTGACGCGAGCACAACGATTAAATGCAAACAATTTATAATTCTCTAAATTTGGTCCATTTAAGCTTGAATTATATTTCACCCCTTGAATTAATATTTTGAAACTCAAATAAATTCACTTCGAATTGAATTTTATATACATATATGCATGTAAGACGATCTGGTTTGAAAAATGTTTAATAAAAATTTTCTCAATTTTCTTCTTACGTTCATATATTTATTCCTCCCCATGTACGATTACTTCAGTTTTTAACATATATATATATGCACATACATAATATTTTTGTATCATCAACTTTGTAACCCAAAAACACAATACACTCGGTTCGTATCCTGAACAAATGGGTAGATCTTGCGTATATATGTATATGGGAAAGAAATCAAGAAAATTAACTCAAGTGTAAATGATATCAATAGGAAAATGTATTCAAATTATTTCAACTTTATAACATTTGATGTGTTTATTTTCCAAGTTGATTTTCGTATTGTTACTGCTGCTGCTCGAAATCATAATTCTCATGCGTTTCGAATATTCAATCTTATAAATGCGGAGGATGTTTACGTTTAGAATATAATATAGAGGGAGGTTCTTTCATAAGCAATTGCATAAACTGTGTACGAATTTTAATTCTCTTTTTAATATTGCAAAAATATATATATATATATATATTGTCTCTGTTCATCTGAAAATACATCAATATAAAAAAAATTTCGAATGAAATTGGGGTTGGGGATTACAATACGTATTTACTTACATATAGGTAATAAATTTCCCAATATGACTCTTAAAAACAATTTTTTTGTCATTATTAAAATTTAACTGACTGGAAACTTGAGTTATTTTGATTTGCAATTACGATTATCACAGATATAAAATTTGGTGAACCCTTCAGTCAAAATCATCTTGAATTATTTACATATAACTTTTTTTTATCATTTATCGTGTACCAAATGTTTTAATCCACTCGTAATACTTTTGGTAAGTAGCTCACAAAAATATAATGTTATCATTTAAAATATTGTCTTCAGCATATCGCAACTTTTGAGTTTTATTCCATATCAGAGCACGTTTGATTGATTGATTGATTTAAAGAGTACGACCAAGAATTAGATGAGATTTCCCAAAAAGCATAATCTGCAATGTAATAATATAATAATATAATAATATAATAATATAATAATATAATAATATAATAATATAATAATATAATAATATAATAATATAATAATATAATAATATAATAATATAATAATATAATAATATAATAATATAATAATATAATAATATAATAATATAATAATATAATAATATAATAATATAATAATATAATAATATAATAATATAATAATATAATAATATAATAATATAATAATATAATAATATAATAATATAATAATATAATAATATAATAATATAATAATATAATAATATAATAATATAATAATATAATAATATAATAATATAATAATATAATAATATAATAATATAATAATATAATAATATAATAATATAATAATATAATAATATAATAATATAATAATATAATAATATAATAATATAATAATATAATAATATAATAATATAATAATATAATAATATAATAATATAATAATATAATAATATAATAATATAATAATATAATAATATAATAATATAATAATATAATAATATAATAATATAATAATATAATAATATAATAATATAATAATATAATAATATAATAATATAATAATATAATAATATAATAATATAATAATATAATAATATAATAATATAATAATATAATAATATAATAATATAATAATATAATAATATAATAATATAATAATATAATAATATAATAATATAATAATATAATAATATAATAATATAATAATATAATAATATAATAATATAATAATATAATAATATAATAATATAATAATATAATAATATAATAATATAATAATATAATAATATAATAATATAATAATATAATAATATAATAATATAATAATATAATAATATAATAATATAATAATATAATAATATAATAATATAATAATATAATAATATAATAATATAATAATATAATAATATAATAATATAATAATATAATAATATAATAATATAATAATATAATAATATAATAATATAATAATATAATAATATAATAATATAATAATATAATAATATAATAATATAATAATATAATAATATAATAATATAATAATATAATAATATAATAATATAATAATATAATAATATAATAATATAATAATATAATAATATAATAATATAATAATATAATAATATAATAATATAATAATATAATAATATAATAATATAATAATATAATAATATAATAATATAATAATATAATAATATAATAATATAATAATATAATAATATAATAATATAATAATATAATAATATAATAATATAATAATATAATAATATAATAATATAATAATATAATAATATAATAATATAATAATATAATAATATAATAATATAATAATATAATAATATAATAATATAATAATATAATAATATAATAATATAATAATATAATAATATAATAATATAATAATATAATAATATAATAATATAATAATATAATAATATAATAATATAATAATATAATAATATAATAATATAATAATATAATAATATAATAATATAATAATATAATAATATAATAATATAATAATATAATAATATAATAATATAATAATATAATAATATAATAATATAATAATATTATATCCCATCAGTGTAGAAGAGGCGCTCGCCAAACAGGCGATCCCTACCAGCGGCGAGCACTCCAAGACCCAAATTCCCAAACGGACCGACGTTGAAATGCGAAAAAATGCCATCGAGATCTGTGAAAACCATCAAAGTATCCCAACTCGTTCACACCCAGAAGTAAAACTTGACCTCACTGTCATGATACTCGAAAAAGAGGGCCTCCAGAAAAGCCACCAGTATCAAAAAAATAGCAAAACGCCACTATGAACATCGCCACGTTACCACCACGACTCCATAATGATTGACAGCAAAAAAATCGACAATTAACAAAAAAGTGGTGTGTAAAAGCCTTATCCAAACCAGGCGCAACCAAATGCTCACAGAAACATAGGCTAGGTAAAATAAGAATCTGACTTCATCAAGCCACAACACCAACAAACACAATAAAACACCAACCAACCAAAACGCCAATTTTACAACACAAATCCACCAAGCAAACTTAGAAGTACCCTCGCATTTACATAATCATACGACCAAAAGCCAACTCATGTAGCCATACACGACACTACCGGACGAACCGACACACTACGCTCCCGGCAGAAACTCCTAAACCACATTACAACCTCTATTAAAAAATCACTCAAAAACCACAAATATAGATTTCTCAAATAGACTGATTACCTTCTATCTCAAACAACACCTTCGGCCCCAGCTCAAGTATAAGTTACACAGAAATCTATCTGCGGTCACGTCGACAACTGATGTTAAATCGACTTAATAAATTGTTACTGACTCTTCTATTTCAAACGGGTGCAAATTACCAAAGCTCCATTTTAGAAGTCAGTAAAACACCAAAATATAAAAATCAAAACAAGCTAAGTGAACGTAAGGGTCTGGATTTGAAAATTATTTTCTTGGTTCTGACTTTGATCTTTCAATAGCTTTTGAGTTATTTATAACACTTAAAAACTGGATGCCAGAACCAAAAGTCGTTTTATATTTTTGAGCCTGGATACTTGTTTTTATATACTAAGCTTAACAGCAATTAGCACGACAAAAGATTTAACCAAATTTAGTCTAATTGAAACAAAGTTTACTTTTTATTAGTAAAACTAGCATGTCCCAAATGATCGTTATAGGTCATACGCCCAAGGAACGATTTTCCACATAATTGGTGTCATAAAAGTGTCCAAACTTGGTTCCAATGGCTTTTATTTATTGTTTTCCCAACACAGTAAAACCATTTTTGGTTTATGGATCGATATTCTTATCGAGGTTGATTTTCGAAGGTATCTTATTATTTGACATAGATTTTCTGTTATGTAATTTTATTGAGATTCACTATCTAGGAATGCCCTACACTGAACTATATGACTGTTCGATGATTGTACCCATACAATTGCGGTTGCCAATAAAACTTGAGTAACCGTGCCTTGTTTTTTAGAACTATGAAGGGATTGCTTTATTGAATTAATAGAAGGATACATTTGTATTTAATAAACTTATCAGATATTCTTGAATGCATTCTGAAGTGTCACTTGATTGTATTTTTTCGAAATGCAATAAATTGTGATATTTCAATGAACATCGCTTACACGGCTCAGTTTAACAATCAAAGATTCGATGTTTCGAAGACAAACAATTTGTACATAATTTTATTTGTTTGACCAACTCACACTGTTTGAGTAGTGACCAATTTGAACTACAAAATTTAATTTGTGAGCCCTCTTACAAACTAAACAATAATTACTAATAATGTGTCCGAAACTTTTGATAAATATTTGTGAATACAAATTTTTGACATTAATTTGATAAAATAGAAGAAACCCAAATTATCACATTTAGTTGCTATGATAATTTTTGACTAATACTAAAACTTTACTAAAACTATAATAAAAGCTAAATTCATCGCATAGCATACTCGGATCTAGAATAAAACATATAAAATTCACTACTTGGTTTTGTAAAAGTACTATTCAAAAACCATATAAGAAAAATTTGAAATTTTTCATTGCTATGACAATTTCAATAAACAATGCACATAATTAAATGTAATTGTTTCTTCATTTATACCCCACAAAAAATTAATTTAAAAACTAATAAGGCGGGGAAATATTTCAATCAATTATTATACTCTTTGGACAGCGTATTCAAATAAACTGAGAAATATTTTTAAAATAAATGTCAAAAATTGTATTAATAAATATTTATAATGAATTTCGGACACAGTCTAATTTTTTTGACACGAATACTTGATTACGAATCGCATTTTATGTAATATTTTTACTAGCCTACGATTTTGTTTCTAACTTTTCTATTAAATGGTAAATTAAAATCAAGTTCCAGGTTTTGATTTTTACTTTCAATGACTTAAGAACATTGTTATGCTTCTTAGGGGACTTAACAAAAAATTGCAACGAACTCGCAAAATTGTTCAGAGCCTTTTAATATTGTATGAGTTTATAATGTGAAGTTTTTAAATGGAATTTATATTGTGTTAAGGATCATAAACAGTTTTCCATGCTTTCCCGTTTCTCAATGATAAAAATAATCAGTAAAATTTAGTGACAAACCTAAGAGAATTGTTTGATTGAATGAGATTAAAATTAAGCCATAACTTAATTCAATTTCATCGAATTTTCCAAGGCTTATTTGGCGAAGTCAGATTGCTACTGAAGTTTCGCCATTATTTACTAGCCTAATTTATATTTAAATTAATAAATTTATTAATTAATAAATTTTAATTTTTTTTATTGTTACTTATTAATTATGAAGAAAACGTCTAAAATTTTATCATTTAAAAAAATAAATATTTATTTTTAAATTAAATGGCATTAATGTAATGTATTTCACCTGGGGCTACAGGGAAGAGGGGCTACAGGGAAGAGGGCTAACGCTTCTAAAGGCGGAAGAGGATCTAGTGTCTCGACGGTGGAAGAGCCAAGCAGAGAGAAGCAGTAATTGCCAGTACTGGGAAGAGGCCTTAAAAGGTACAACATTATTTAAGGGCTGAACAACAGATAGAATTGGAAACGACTTAAGTGACTGAAATTTGCACTGCGATGTGGAAAGCAACGGGAGGCCACCACATTAGAATCCCAAAATACACAGCATAAAAATATATATAAGAAATTGCTGCAATCCAGGAGACAAAAAATAAAGCAAATAATTAAAGAGTAGAAAGGTCAAGTAATATAAGGAGAATTGGCACATAGAATTTGAGGATCATGCTTAGAGCTGGAAAAATAGAAAAAATTAAACGGAAAATGAGACGCATGGAATTAGACATGCTAGGGCTTTGCGAAACGGAATGGCCGTGGTTGCAAAACCTGCTAACAGTAAGATATGATAATTGCCAACACAATGTTCAAGGTTCACCCAAAAAGGCGTTATACCTGGAGTACTCCAGGAAACATTAAAAGATATCAGATAGATTTTATTTTGGTTCAAAATAGATTCAAAAACCAAGCTAGGAGCTGCATAGCCTATATAGGAGCGAATGCAGACAGTGACCATAATTTAGTATTAATGAAATGCAACCATATTTTTAAAAAACTAAGAAAACAAATTAAAGTTATAAGAAGATATGATACTAGAAAATTAAACAATCCCACGACTGCAACAGCTTTCAAAGGGATGGGAGAGGCAATGATACGTTCAACTGAACATGAAAAAAAAAACAGATAATGAAAGATGGATTGGAATAAAGCAAATAAATTCAGAGGAAAACAAACCATGAAAGGTATGGATCACAAAACGAATAGTAAAAGTGAGGATAATATAAAAATTATAATTACCCTATAAGACAAGAAAGATTTAAAGAGCTGCGGAAAAATAAAATCAAGCAAAAGAAAGATGGCTAGAGGAACTTATTGAAAAAAACCGGCTGGAGCAGGTATATCAGATTGTAGAAAAATTCATTGGCGAAAAAAGTAATAGGTTGATTAACCAAATTTACATCACATAAGAGCTACAAGATGACTTCGTAAAAAGCATAGCAATAACAGTACCAAAGAAAGCCAATGCAGATAAATGCTCACAATACAGGACTTTATGCCTCCTGACACACGCTTCGAAAATATTAACAAAAATAATTTACAAAAGAATGGACAAAAGATATGTGATCGCCTCGAAAGATATGTGGAGTCCCAAGACCAGAATGGTTTCCGTAAGGGCAGAGGGACACGAGAGCCGTAATATATATAAAAATATAAAAATAAGAGGAATGTTAATTTCTATGATCTGATTCGTAGATAATATCGTGCTGTCAGCAACTAGTGAGAGCGATCTGGGTAGAGTCCTGGAAAATATGAACTGCATATTTAAAAATTAATAGTAACAAAACAAAGGTCATGGCTTTTTGAGTAAACGAGGGGAAATACCAATAGAGATGCAGATAGAGAGCTACAACCTACAAAAAGAATTGTAATATAAATACCTGGGAAGCATAATAACAAGTGAAGGAAGTGGCGTAAGGGATTTAAAGAGCAGAATTGCACAAGCAAAGGCGGCATTCATAAGAAATAAAAAACTGCTTTGCTCCACAGGATTGAACATAAAAATAAAAAAGAAACTTATTAAAACATTTGTCTGGAGTGTGGCGTCTATGTAGGTGTGAGGCATGGACAGCAAACTTGATATGAAGAAGACTCTCGTCTGAAGGCCTTTGAGATGTGGTCTTGGAGGAAAAGGGAAAAATCCAGCTAAATTAAGAGAAGGACAAATGAATAAGTGCAAGGATTGAGTAAGTGCTAAGGATTGTGGCCGCTCTATCCTTAGAATGGAAATTCCGGGAAGTCCTAGAACGTCATACATAAGCAAAATACAGTTAGACACAGGAGACTTGGGATACGAAGAACTGGAGAGAATGACACAAGACCGGGAGAACTGGAGACAAAAGAAAGTATGCTGTAAAGCAACCCCACGGTTGGATACTAGAAAGAAAAACTTATATTTAAAGTTAGATCGGAAAATTTAGTTTTATTTTCTAAAGTATGAATTTTATCTAACACCACCAATTCCAACACGCCTTAATCAACCTAAAAAAAATCAACATCATTATAAGCCAGAGTTGACCCATACTGAGATCTTTTTACAAGATTTTTCAGACCATAATTTTACGATTGGTGATCGTTGTAGGTGGTCAGCACAACGGGCGATTTAACATACAATTGGTCACGGCGTTGGGGTTAGCGGATCATCCTTAAAGATGAATTTAATTGCATAATATATCTCTATTTGATCGATGCCTTCCAAAGCCCCCTAGATTTTGTTAAGCTTAGCGTATGTTAGCTTTATGCGATGCAATACTGACTGTAATGCACCGATGGATTTATATTAATTTTGTTCAAACTTATTTAAAAAATGCCTTTATGGCCACTTTTATTTTTTTTATTTGTTGGATTTGGATGAACCTTGTTTCCAGTTATTTACATTGTTTGCTTTTTTTCACCAATTATAAGAAGTTTTCACTTGTTTACGATAAAATTATAAACAATGTGTGTTTACTGGTAGCCGTCGCTGGTATTTAATCAACTTTCTTTTCTTAATTTGAGAACATTTTTTTTGTGTTTGAAGCCTCCAATCTTTTCTGAGGCCAAGCTCTCCCAAGCTCTCCTCAATTTCGATTTTAAATCCATCTGCACATTGCATTACTCCAGCCAGCATGTACTGACATGAACGATGGTTCGGCCCATGGATTCTGCAGTCCAACAAAGGTCATAGTTGTGTTCATCGTCATCACCGATCGTAATCAGGTGATGAAAAATCCCGTTTTGCAACCTTCCCCCGTTGGGATTTTAACTTGGTACTTCTCGTCCCAAACACCGGACATTTTAAGAAAAGTTACTTTATACTATATGGAAAAAAAATCATCTTGGAAGACAATTTACTTAAAGTGAGCACTTAGGTATTTGTAAATAATTTTTATTTTTGTTTAACTATCCCTTTGTCTAGCTATCGCATTCTAGTTACCTCTCACTCTTTGGAGATAGACTTTTTTTGAAATTCGAAGTGGCTAGCTCTGAAGGTCCTGAGTTTTTTTTTTTTTTTAGTAAATAATTGCAAATATTTTCCAAATTAAATAATATTGAACTCATAACCATGACATCAGATGTAATGCCGTCTTCCGTTATTTTCTATAATATATAAACTTATCAGAAGAAAAAATGACTATATAATTTACGTGATGTCAAATTTAGCGGAACTTGTGCATTTTCTGTCTGAGTTATTGATGATAGTAAAGGATTTACCAAGCTCTAGGTTTTTCAAAAAACAAAGATTAGTCTAAAACGTTTAGCAAAGGTTATCCGCAAATACCTTATGGCATTAAAAGTCAATAAAAAACCAAATATTTCGTGTATATTCAGAAAACACCTTAATCTTCTCCTTTTAACGTAATTTAGAATATTTAAAAATTCGTTAAATTGTCTAATGTGTTTTATTAATGTATCCTTATAAGTTTGTACGACATTAAACATTTTTTCTTTTTCACATTACAAACATAAAAAATATTAAATGTAATATGCATAATATTTCCGATTCATTAATTTTAACAAACATAATATAACGATTTTTGTTCGAAATGTGTTAACTATGCACCAAAACTAAATTCTAACGTACGTACACAACACTAAATGGTATACCACAAAATTTTTTTCTCGTTTATCATCACCCTTGAACGAACACTTTTTTTTGCCCAAGAATTTCGCTTCGAAAGCACACCAACACCAACCAAATCGTATGTTCTTTCTATCTAGTGCACACAATTTAATGTTATTTATTTTCTAAAACGGTAACACTAGACTCTATTACAAAAAAATGAAGAACAAAAAAAAATGTCCGGATTTTTTTTTTGCTTTATATTTTTGTATGCAATCAACTCTGTTGGAAACCACAAAAATATCGTACGTGGGAGGATATAGAATTAGCCAACGTTGTATGCCATGTTCGAGGACATTAATTCTATATTATATAACCAGAAGATAAATTTTTTTTATGTGGATACATAAAGATTGGGTTTCAGTTAAAGATTATTTTAAATATTTTTTGTATATAACAAGTCTTCTGTTAATTAACAATAGCCGTTCTTAATTTAAGTACGTTATGTTAAGACAAAAACAGAATAATAGGAAAATTAATGACAATTAGCTACATTCTAATTTATGATTGTAGCCAAAATAGCAAATTGAATTTTTTTTCCGCCAATTAACAGGCCACATTAAACAAATGCCAAAATCATTGAAATTAACAGAAATAAATTATAAATTAACAATTCGAACTCCACCGAAAGCTAATCATTACTATTGTGTTCAAACCACATATACTTATTATATGAAAATAATTAACAGGGTGTTCCTATGAAAACTGCGTACCGTGATAGATTATTGTTATTAAAAATTGTACACGTGGTTTCAACTCGCAATGGAATTCTTTGCATGACTGTTACTTCGCCGTGAGTGAAAAACACTTATTATTCAAGTGTTGGAAACTTGGAAACTTTTTAAGTCCCTGTGGTTAGGGTACACTCTCGCATGCATCACAAATGAACATGTTATCCTTAGAAACACACCATAGCTTCTCTGGCTTATCGTAGGAGGCAACTAAACAAATGTTAGATCGCTGGACACATCCGTAAAAAACCCAATTGTTAAAAGGCTCAACAAAATAAAAAATGGATACCGGCCAAAATTAAACCAGACCCACGCCAATGATAACGGAAACGCAATTTAGGATTGGTACGTGGAACGTGCAGTCGCTAAGAAGACCAGACTGACTCGGTCAGTCATCTTTTTTATGTGATGATAGCGATCAACAATTACATTTACGATGGACGAGAGCAAACATTGATATAACAGGTATAATGGCGGATATACGATCCAATCAAAAGGAAGAAGTCCTGTTATCATGGGGTCTATTCACGAGTTAAAATCGACAAATCGAAATTGATGCGTTATAGTCATCAATAAACCTCCTTCAAAAGTATCAGGTTGTGACATAAATATGGCAAAATCCCATTACTGAAGGGCAGACAATTACTAAATGCAAGTTTTTATAGAGCAGCCCACAGACATATTGTTAGGCGCAGACAAGTTCTTTGAACTTCTAAAGAGCAATCAAAAAGGACTTGGATCAACATATTTACAAAAGGCAGTATTCGGATGGGTTGTGTCAGGTCAACTTAAATTCACACCACAGTTAGATCGTCCAATCTCTGCAGATCATACGGGAACATCAAACGCAGAACATAGTTTAACATGTATACAATACTTAGCGCGTAAGTGGATGAAGACAACGACAAAGCCAATTTTAGAAGATTGAAGAGAGGGAACTTTATGATGGTCAAAACAGGTCGTCTTTAAGAAAGTTGAGAATCTAAAAATACATTGCATCGATAAAATTAATGAATATTTGGAAATATGGTGGAAATACCAGCTGACCAAATAGAAACAAATTACGAAAAATCATTTAACTTACCTCACAATGCTGTAATGAAAGAGTCCAGTAACACCACGAAGGTATACGAGTAGTCTTCGATGGGTCTAGCAAATATCACAAGTGGAAGCTCCTTTAATAAAATATTGATGGTCAGACTAACAATCCAACCTTTACGCTATGGGTTTCAATAATGAGATTTGGGTCATAGGGTGGCTATCATCATCACCCAACTTTTCGAGACAGTAGTGGGGCCACGTGAGATCCGCTGACAACCCAATTGACGGCCACGGTTCAAGCAAAGTATTAACACATCAATTGGTGAAACTGAGACAGTAGTGCTTTTGTTTTTACTGGGTAAGGTGAAAATGCATTTACGCACGTCGTGTAGAACTCCCACAGAACTTTCCAGACTACCCACTAAAAACACCTCCCTCTCTGCTACCCTAGGCTGGGACTGTTTAGCACATTACTACGGGCTAGGTTACTTGGGACTTTTTCTCTGACTGAGCGCTCATCTATTTTAGGCGCTCCTGCCCAGATCTAACTTCTTGGCCTTTAGGATCCTTTCTAAGTATTTTTGGGTTTTTCTGCTCCCCGCGAACATGATTTCTACCGTTGTCTATGGTGATCATGTCCCCACCTCTTTTGTTGGACCTAGTTATCATATCCAAAGTACGTGTGTTCTGCGTCATCGATGACGCCTGTGCAATACATACACTGCTGTGATGTCGTTTTCCTCATCCTGTGATATTTTTTGATATTTTCTAAAATATCCATAGCCGCTTAAAAACTGTGTCATGTAATATCCGACCTCTCCATCTCTTCTCTCAATCCATTAGCTCACTAGTCCGATAATCTTCCTGTGATTTCACGCTGCCAAGATGCTTGCCTGCTTTTCATGGTGAGTGACCTTTCCTCCGAACTAGCTATTTCTCTCCCAATAGCAGTTTTTTTTTCGTAAATGTTTTACGTTCCTTCGCCAGTAGGTATATGGGAATACATCCGGCTATTACTATGATGCATACCTCGGATGTCATGCGATAGAATGAGGCTACGGCTCCGCGTCTCTGTACTTGGGATAGTCTCTCACTGTACATATCTTTGCTTAGTGAATTGGCCCATATCTCTGCCTTATATTTCTGTCCCATATAAAAGAGGAGATTGCACTGCCGACATCAATTGACGTCACTTACTGGCCTTCGATCAACCAACGCGGGTAAATTATTCGCCATACTTAAATTCGCCTACTTAAAGACGCGCCATCTTTCGCTGCTTTGACGCGCCCGTTTTTCATATCTGCCCGAAGAAACTCATTTTGGAGTCGCTCGTTACGCCTAAGTATTTGACTTAGCTGGTTTTGAGTTAAATATCTCCTCACGAACCCATATTGGGAGAGCAGATTGGAACCTCTTTTTTGTATGAACCGCGATCTCTGTTTTGTTCAGAGCTGGTGAAGCCCGTGTGCGTTCATCTAACAGTTTAGAGACAGTAGTGGTATGAACCCTATAGTAGTTGAATCATCCAGATTAATTTTAACCCACTTTTATGACCAAAAAGCCAGAGTTAATGAAAACAAAAATTAAAAGGAAGCCTATTAAAGCCCGATTGCCAAAACAAGTGTACCACATTAACATAGCAGATGATTGGTTAGATGTTCTCTTCAAAAAATAATCCAGTTTGATCAAAATATTTCAAGATGTCGCATATTTGAGGCGCTTGGTACAAAATTTAAGATTCAGGAAAATTAAATTGAGATTATTTTCGGAAGTAAAAGCGATTGGCATCGAAGAGGCAAGACCATTCTGTATAACATGGTTTCAAACTAAACGACTTGAAGAAGGCATAACTTACTTAAGAAACTACAACACCGTTAAGAGCAATACATAAGTTAGTATCTTTAACACCATTCGTCGATTCAAGTGATATGCTGCAAGTAAGAAGGCGAATATTCGACGGTGATTTCGAGTATGACAGTAAACACCCGGTGATATTGTTTGAAGATCACGTTTTTAAGAAGAAATTAATATGGGAGAAGCCTGAGAAAAATCTACTCGCCGGCCCTAGGTTAACGAACAATATCATAAGACAAAGATATTGGATCGTAATTAGACTTTCAAAAATTCGGTCGTTGTTTAAATATTCTGTGATTTGGGTGAAACATGTACGCCAAACAAGTAGCTAGTTGATGGGAAACTTACCAACCAAACGTGTGACACCAACACGTATCTTTACTATCGTCGGAATTGATTTCAAAACACCATTGTACTTCGGCACCAAGAAGGAAAGAGGTTCATCAAATGCTATTAAGCATTCAACTATTTACTTTTGTCTGCCTATCCACGAAGCACTTCTTACTGCGCTAATTTATACAACAAGGCGAGGTATTCCACAAAAAAAACACGGACGACTCTCTAATTTCAGAATATTTGAGCAAAAACAATATAGATAAGCATTTGCCGCCCAGTTTTCCATACACCAGCGGGTTATGGGCATATGTAGTTGAGTCGGCAAAAACCCACTTGATAAATAATTAAAAATTTTACGTTTGAAGACATGGCGACTCTTTTATGCCAGATAGAAAATATTTTGGATTCACGACCACTTTTTACTAAAACTTAAGTTTCCTAGGTACCTAGTCCAGCCCATTCCCTGATTGGCACTTCCACCGGAGCTATTTTAGAAACACCAATTGCATCAAAGGCCGATTCAGTGCTAACCAGAGGGCAGAAGGTACATAACCGAATTTAAACATTCTGGAGGAAATTTTAAACCGATTATTTAAATACGCTTTAGCAACAATATAAATTGTAAAACCAAAAGAAGAGAAAGATAACTTACCAGTGTGTAAATGGCCATTAGGGAGAGTAGTTTTGTGAGCGTTGTGACTGTTAAAATCTTAAATTCAACACTACAACGCTTAGTAGTCAAGCTTTTGTAAATTGCCAGTACATCAACGACCAGTTTAGTTAATGGTGCAGAGTATGTTCAACCCAAGCTACCATCAAAAAATCTAAAGTATAAATATCTTTGTTCATATCACTAAAGTAGCTTTTTAGCAATTTATTTAAATAAAAAAGAAAAAAAAAATTTAATGTACTACCGCTACTAAGCGATAGATGTCATTTTTGTCATAATTCAACCATAATGACGAGCAACTTTAATTTTACTTCCAACAAAATGTATAGATCGGTAGAATTATTATTGTCAACAAATAAATCTTAATTGTGTTTAACTTTCCAAACTTTTCTGGGGTGAAGCTCATGTAACTCTTTCTCGATTAATTTTAACATCCTACTTTACGCCAAATCGAGTCCACACGAATACAGGTTCGCCTTGAATATCCATCAGCAAAATATACTGACATATATTATGGTTTGGCCATAATGGATTGTGTTCATCAGAGAAAAGGGACTACAATTTTAGTATAAAATCCTTGTTTGTTTGTCTATTAAAGCAACTTCAGTGACTGAGGGATATACACGGAAAGTAACTGCAATGAAAATTAAGTGTCTTGTTAACTTGATATATGCATATCTAAAAAATATCTTGAAGTCTTGTTCAAATTCTCGTACAAATAAAATCAAATACTATGCAGCATTTGTTGATCCACCCTGTACATTTAGTGAAACGGCAGAAAATTTGATAAAAAATAAAACGAATCTATTCAACTACTGTTACTTCTTTTTTAAGACAATAAAATAAATCACTTAACCCGAAAACAAAAGATATAGAGAGAACCAACAAAAAACGAAAAAAAAACCTAATTTAATGTCAAATACATTAAATTGAACGAATAGAGGAAGAATAAGACAATTTACGGAATAAGATAAATGATAAGAAAATACGGAAGTCATGTGCCAAAACAAGTGATTTCATGGACGAGAAAATTTAGCACACAAAAAAAAAATCGAAAATAAATTCTCTTCTATAATTGCGTCGAATTTAAAAGGATGGAAAGTTGGTTTCCGTTCCATATACCACTTGTGAACTTACTTATATTTATAGTGCCATGTCACAATCATCATTGTGGGTTTTTAGAATTTTTAGCTTATATCAATTTAGAACAATATATTTCGCATAAATAATGATACAATAAGTTTGATAAGTATTTTAATCGTATAAATGAAATAAAAATGTATTGTTATGGTCATTTCAGGCTCTTCAATCAGTCACGATATACTGTGATAATTATCGTTATCGTATGTGTGAAAAAATGGATGCTCTTCCGATGGACATAAAAATTTGTTGCGTGGATCACCCCAGGTTTTGGTTTTGTTACCCGATGGTTCTAGTAAATTGTTCCAAAGTGATGTTCCGGCCCATCTAAAATTAAAAACAGATATTACAATTTTTAGCAATTTTGACCAAGTTATCAAAATGATCACTTGCTTTGCAATAAAATAGTACTGTAATAAAAAGTTTACAGGTAAGCCTTGACTTTTTAATTAAAATCTCAGATTGCCAATATATCTTCACAGTTATAAATGTTTCTCATAATATGAAAGACAAGATTTGCCATTCGATCTGTGATTGGTGACCCTACACCAAACGGCATTCAGTTGATACTAAAAAGTGTAAATGGCCGAGCATGGAAAGTATTAAAAATAAAATATCAGAAAAAATATAATAAGAATTTTCCAAAACATAATTCGGAAGGGAACTAAAAAGAATCTTTTGGTCTCCGGGGAAGATCACAAAAAAAATTTTTTTGTTCAAAATTCAATAATGGAAAACAAGCATTCCCGAACAAGTAAGGCTGGAATCAAGTTTTCCTGGAATATATTCTTAGAAATATTGGGAATAAAATCAATTGCCATCGATACGTCAATTTAGTTGGTCCGTTTAAGTATTTCGGAATCAGGTAATTTAAGTTGTGTTTTTTCTAGGTTTTAAAATTGCTCCATGAGTATTGAATATTTTCAACAACACTGATGTTTTTAATTTTTAACGAAGTTACTAAAAACTATCAATAAACAGCACCAATACATAAAACATACTTACGTCATCCCTTTTTGACTTAAATGAAAACAATCAAATCCCATTATTGAAAAATCATTATCACCCCCAAACAATTGCAGCTACAATTAAATAACGAAAATTAGCACGATAAAATTCCATCTTAAAATATTAAAAAATTTACCGAAAACTTTTCCATAAACGGTTGATAGACAACCGCAAAATTATCATCGCCCCTGAATAATTGCGCCACATCTTTTTCGATTTGCCAACTTTTTTTCTGAATTTCACGATACAAGGCCCGATTCGAATCGGTTTTGTTATATAAATTTCCCGTCCAGCACGGACACTCGATCAATTTCAATATTTTACACCGTTCTGGTTTATCATCGAGTAGCACCACATCTTGGAGTGGTGGCACCGGCACCAAATTAACAAAAGTACGTGGCATATTATTTTTAAGAAAATGTAGCACCGATGTTAAACGTTGCCGATAGATTTCCGGATATTCTTCAGGATCGTCCATTGTACATATTTGTGAACATATATCGTTTCCGCCAATACTAATCGTTAACATTTTCCAATGGTTTGGATAATCGACGCGTGTATCATCGCGAATACGATTCACTAATATTTCGGCCATATATAAAAGATCGGCGGTGGTTGAACCGATTTCGGCTACATTAAACTGAGAATCACTATAAAATGAGTATGAATCGGCGTACGAGTATCCAACAATGTTGGGATTAAAAATTCGCAAAATATTTGGTAATGTCGTACTATTACGCCAATTCCATTGTCCACCGATACTAAACGAAAATCCACGATTTTCGTTATTCAGCTCGGCAATATTGGTGGCGACCGCACCTTGGGCCACCGTCATCGAATCACCAATCGATGCAATTACATCGATATCACCGGGACGTAATTTATGCACACTTGTTGGTACTTCAGCACTTATAACGTTCACTAAATGGCATGGAAATCCTACAACTTCAGGAAATGGTTCTTGTAAATATCCAGTATGTGGTGGCAATTCCTCGGGCCGTAATTCATCGGTAAATGATGTTTGACGTCTAGTACGAGTAAACAAAACATCAGACACCTTAAATTCATCACAATTCACTTGCACTAAAAATACTATCACTAAAATCCACGTAATCATTTCGATACGAGGCTAATCCAAATGGGCTTAAAATAAGACTGAATATTTCTTAATAGAACTTTCATGCTTTATAACATTATTTGCAACCGTTAATTAGATCGATCGATAGATTTTTATCTTGGGTAATTCTTTTGTACCTGATATCGCCCCTCACGTGATCCAACCTTCGGCGAAAAATTGATTGGATCACGAAACGCATCAATAAAAACTCAATAATTAAACTTCAATGTTTTATTTTTTTTTTTTTTCAGCTTGGAAAGATTGAGCTCCCTATCACAGAAATAAGTTAATTACGAAATACTTCGAATGTATTTCGCTAGTTTTCGTTGTCGTATGTGTATATGTATGGGTGTTCCTTCGTCGGACACAAAAATCGTTTGTGAGGTGATGACCAGTTGTGTTGTTTCTTGGGCGTTGGCTGCAGCAGATTATTCCAAAGTGATGTACCCGACCATCTGTAATATTTAATATTAGTCATATGCACTAAATGGAAACTTTTCCAACTTACGAATTTCCTTTCTGACTCATGTGGAAGCAGTCGTACGAGAGTAATGAAAAATCAACTTTTTCATCTTTGGTGACCACTGAAAAATTTCTGGTAAATGGTTGATAGACAACAGCAAACTCTTTTAAATTTCGAAACTCTTTCATGTGTGCCACATCTTCTTCGGCCTGGATGAATTCTTGTTGAATACGTTTCATGCTCTGTTTCGTTTCGTCCGACTGTCTATAGAGTTGACCCACCCAACACGAACATTCGATATGATGTATTCGACCACATTGTTCCGGTTTATTTTTCATTGAGACCACAACATCTACGGGTGGCGTAGATACGATGTTTACAAAAGTTCTATAATGAAAATAAATTTATTGGAACTAAATCTGAATCGAAAATAATTTTTCAACTCACCTTGGCATATTATCACGAATATACCTTAGAGCTGTTATCAAACTTCGTTTATGTTTCCGCGGCAAACTATCCGGTTTATTCATCGAGCAAACAAATGTACAAAAATCATTGCCACCAATACAAAGTGTTACCATTTTCCAATCTTTTTTAAAATTTACACGTCGATCAGCTCGAATTCGACTCACTAGGCTGCGCGCCATATACGGAATATCGTTTGAAACCGCCCCAATTTCGGCAATATTAAATTGAGATTCGCGGTGAAATGTCAGCGAATCGTCTAGTGAATAACCAAATAGTTTGGGATTATACATTTTAAGAATATTTGGTAAGGTTGTTGCATTCCGCCAATTCCATTGTCCCCCAATACTCCAGGCTAGGCCACGATTTTCAATAAATAAATCGGCAAACGATGTTGAACTAGCACCGGACGCCGCTGTTAACGAATCACCAATTGCTGCTATAACATTTATATCACCCGGACGTAATTTATGTATACTAGTCGGTTGATCAGTACTTCGACCAATGCTAAGATCGCACGGAAATTTAAAATTTTCATC
The DNA here is from genome assembly GCA_963556175.1 of Tipula confusa. NCBI lineage: Eukaryota > Metazoa > Arthropoda > Insecta > Diptera > Tipulidae > Tipula > Tipula confusa. The sequence continues at coordinate 47,549,146 of OY744476.1, forward strand.
AAACGGTTTTTGTAAAAATGGTCCAGCTGTTCGTCGTCCCGTCCTTCCAAATGCCAACAATGTTAAGTTTCGTAACGAGCGATACATTAATCGCGATAGAAATGAATCCAATAGTGATGTACGTTCAACTAAGTCTTGTGTTTGGAGTTGATTTAGTTGGCTGGCGAATACGACAACCGTAAATAGGATAACACTTGTTCTTGTATACATCTTAAATTTTTATAAATCTGCAATAGAAACAAAAAAATTGTTACATTAAACATTACGCAAATCAAAACTTATATAATTAATTGTTCAAGGTGCAACTGCACTTAAGTATTGGGGCAAATAAAATGAATAGAAAATTATGGGAATTTTATTACCAATTAAAGATTTATTGCAACTCGAGAGGAGTTAAGTAATCTTGTGATAAACAATAAAATAATCTGAGTGCATGCAATTTTTGATCTTAGAAATTTATTGCTTTCACATATGAATGACAGCATCTACCTAAGTAACACGAATCAATGGTGGGATTTATGGTTAGGTCGAGTAAAAGTTAAAACGATATAATATAATTTTGACAGAAATATTTCTTTTTAGATGCATTTTTAATTTGAATTTTGCTCTTTAACATTCAAGCTTCGTAACAATGTAAAGTAAATTGTTAGCGTTTAAATTTATTATATTTCATTCAATTTGAAATTGTCTGGAAATTGTCTTTGTATTAAAAGGTTATTGTGTGGGGGTAATTTAGCCTTCGTTCGGAACCATATATTAATTTTATCAAATCACCAGACTATATGGCTAGCTCATAATATACTATTAACCGATTGATTGATTCATCGGATTGTGGGATCAAATTCTGGGCATATCAACCGAATAACGCTGGTCGTATTTTAACAGCATCCACGAGTATTCCACGAGTATAAAATAAAAATTCGGTTACTAATATCTCAATTATCGCATGGCACAAGATAACACAATTCTAAACTACTTGCAACTACCACTTTGTAATTATACAAATGGTTATAATATTAACCATATCATCTTAAAATATAATTCTATCGTGTAAACATTATTTAACACTAAAATTAAATTAAATAACTGTTAAACTGGCAAAGTACGACATTGTAATTATTTTTTACAAGAAAATCAAATTTATAAATATTTCAAAACATGCAAAGCTCTAAAATGTTTATAAATTACTGATTTAAAAAAAAACTATTCAGCACTAAAATTAAATGAAATAACCTTTAAACTCACAAAATACGTCCAGACTTTGGCGAGCCTATATTATATTTCAAAAATCAGGATCCATCAGTTTTGAACCTGAACGAGTCAGTAGAATATTATGACAAACTGATCGCAAAATAATTCAAAATAATTGTGCCTAACGAACTTATGCAGAACTAAACACTATAGTGTTAAAAGTAAAATTTACCTAAATCTTAAATTACTATCACAATATCGCAAGGCTTGTATGAAACCATCAAACGTAGCAATGCATTTAAAAGTGGAAATATACTCATATATTTAGCATGCAAGGCCTTATTTCAAGACCAGTAATCGTAATTTGCCACCTAGTAAGAAGGTTTGTAAAAAAAACATTATCAATGGAGCTATGGCCATTTAAAATAAAATGAACATCGAAATTTGTATCGAGTTTTTCCAGAATTTTATTTAAAAAAAAAAACAAGATTTTTTTTAACCAATTTTAAAAACCCATAAAATATACCCTAAACCATGTATCGAAGTTACAGAAATTTGAAATAAAATGAAAATCGAAATCTGTGTCAAGTTTTGACTTAAATCTATAAGACACTTAATTAATTTGGGTTCTGTTTCGACAACTCAAGATTTATTTTAACAACTGATCGACTATCCGGAATTGTCTTAACTAAGATATAAAACCTCTGAGTTAAAGCCATTTCCTTTGGGTCGACTTATCGGCCTAGCCAGACCCCATAAAAGTTTGTTGCTATTATTTTCACTTCTTCATTACATGCTCACTTAAAATCAGCTCATCAAATCTATGCATTAAAAATAACGGCAAACGTCGCAAACTTGTCAGAACCTGAACCATCATTTTTTTCTCTAGCTCAACAGCCTTCATCTACTTTTCCTCAAATCACAGATTTGTTCCTTAATAAAACGAATGATTCTTTGACAGCGATCTTATAAAGGATGACACCAAAGGACGGACAATCACTTTCAATACTTTTTACCTCGTTGGATTTAAGAAAATTGCCATTTGTTAAAGGATTTCAGCAAATTCCAAAATCCGCCAATACCAAAAACAATACGCCAAATGATTTCCGGTTATGCAGCAAAAACACAAATTAAACGAGAAATTTCATACTATAAGGAGAATGGTGGAAAATGTATAGCCTCACTTTAGATGAGTGGACTTTAACGCGCAACCGCAGATTTCTTAATATAAATGTATACTCATATTGTCCTGGCAAATTTTGAAAATTAGGTCTCGTCCAAATTATAGCTAGCTTACCAGCCGAAAAGTACATTGGTTTAATAAACGAAAAACGATGATAACGTCGAGAAACTGATCTCAATATATTCAATTGTTGAACGACGAATCTATCCTGAAACTTGTTCTGTATTGATGCCAATTTAATATGTAGTCGAAGCACTATAATCAAGACGCCAATATATTAACTGCAGACGCAGCATTAAAATTCTTGCTTAATACCCTGGCAAAAATAGATGGCGCCCTTGCTACTGACATCAAGGATGTATTATAACTAAGAATCAAAGAGAGACGCAATCATTTATCAGGACCATTGCAATATTTGCATAATGGTAATGTAAATAATACTCCTGATTCCACTGACGTGTTTGCTCCGCTAAAAACATTTTTTTAGCAACAGTAAATCGATTACTTTGTTCAATTAATGACGAGAATCAGCAAGACATAATTATTAACGCCAATGTTGAAGATCAAGAAGTAGTAGAAGTGGAACAAGGAGCTGAATTAATCAAAGACCAAATGCAAAAGGCAATTGAAAACCAAATCTCAATGTCTGAGAAAGAGAAGAAGACACTATTTTCTTCGATTTCAACTACTGAAAGAATTTTATGGCGCGAATATGTTCAGTTTGAGGAATATAGAACTAAGGGGAAATATTTTACACTTCGCTATAACGCCTTAAAGTTTATTCCGCTTACTTCCGTAGAATCTGAAAGAATATTTTCAGTATCAATGGTTAGTGATGGCAATAATCACTAACCATCACCATCTGGACGTAAACGTATTGATAACGTAATGTGGTTCACTGGAGGCCCTCTTCATAATGATTCTACACCCATCGAAGTAAACAAAATATTTTTTATGCCAATCATCATGTTTAGTGTCCGAATAGTAAAACAAATCTGTATATGATAATAGCACGATACACTAATGGAATATAAACAATCCAGGCAAAAAGTGAGCCACAACAATATGCAACACGCATATTATTGGAAACCCTATATTTAAAGCAGAATGTCATTCCGAGGTTTTTCTTCTTTATCGCGATTTTTGCGCTTCAATGACCACCATGTACTCGTTATTTCCATGCACAATCGGATAAAGCTACACCTATCTGAGACATCTAGTATTTTTAAATCAAATAGAAACAAATTACTGTCCCCATATCGATACCAAAATCGATGAAAAGCTGTTTCCATATCGTGACAGAATCAAGTTCACTTATAGTATATACCATAAAAACTCACGTAGTAGGGTATTAGATTTTAACAAACATGTGATGCTAAAATGTATTATACATTGCACGTAACCAGTTGTATACCAATGAGAAACTAATAAAATGTATTTGGCATCTAAATATGAATATTCAGGTCAAAAGATCGCTAAGCTAAACATTTGTTCACAACCATACAAGACTGTAAACGGCTAATGGAACCGAAAAAAAACAAGGCCGTGATTTTTTTTTCGACATTGCACTACGATAAAAATGCAGTAGGTAAATTACAAAAGCCCAAAACGCGTCTGTACTATAATAAATCCAATGGTGGAGTCGATGTTATGGACCAAATACTCAGCTATTTTAATATTCAAAACGATGTATAAAAAAAAGTAATGTTTGCTTTCCATGTCAGAAGCCCTAGTTCGTCCATAAATTGAATTACACTGTAATAATCGACAAGTGATGAAATATTTCATCTGCAGATGAGCAATAGAAGCACTTTTTGGTTACCCATTACTGGTAAAAGTTAAAATTCACTTATTTATCTGATCAATCAAAGTTATTGATTTACTATTTTCAGCCAATAACTTCGAGTGCGTAGTCAATACCAGTGTTACCGACGTCATGGAAAAAAGACGAGACTTCTCATGTATATGATAAAGCCCATCGTAAAACTCGATACTACTGCGAGAAATTTTTAGACCCTATTTGCCAACAACACTCAAAATGCTTCTATAATTGTTTCAAATGCCATAATGAAGATGAAGCAACATCCAATGTTTTTGCTTATTACTTTTTTATTGAAACTTCATAATTTTAATCAAATTAGAAAAATATAGTTTCTTAAGCCCATATAAACATGTAAAGGTCTGGCTGGCCCTGTCTGTTTTGATTATATTATTTTGAAAAACTCATTACTTCTTTTATTCAACGTTCGCCTATAAAGCAACTTCCCAAATTTTCTCTGAAACCACTAAATCAAACCATAACCCATTTAAAGTTGAGTTAGTGCATAGATTAAGATATAAAAAGATGTTCCGATTGGAACAAATAATAAAAGTAAGTGACGGATACCTCTAATATGATGATGGCTACAACTAGTTCAAATAAAAAATTAAAAGCATTTTGTGGTCCATTGTACAAATTCAAATATTTCTATAATAAAAACCAAACTCATCGCGTATAGCACACGCCAATATATAAAACATAATTAAATAAAATTCTCAATCTGTTGTGGTGTTAGTGACATTCAAAACAATAAAACAAAAATGTTAAATTGTTTCGTTACTATGATAATTTCAATAAATAACTTACACTAATATAAACTTATTTTTTTTTCATATGTCTAGAAAGAAAGTCTAGAATTTGTACACGGTACATATTGAATGATTTCGTCTTTTATTATAGAAGGTTTTGACCAAATACAAAATATATTTTTCAACTTCAAAGAAAGATTCCATTGTAGAGAAAGACTACTTGGTTTTATTTTTAATCTTTCTCATTGACGAATGTATATTTTATAAAACTTCAATATATAGTAACCAAGAAAAATGGTTTCGTCTTTTTATTTTTCCATTCTCTATTATTTCACGATATACATTTTTGTTGCTTGTGTATGGGCCATCTTTATTATATCTTAATCTATGGTTACAGCCATTTGAAACATGATAAAAACTCAAATTTATACCACATTTTTGCACTAATCGTTCAGTCATTTTTTAACCAATATTCGGCCACTTAAATTGTTAAGGCTATCTTAAACGGTGACATGACGCGTCGAAATGTGTTTCTTATTTTTGTATTTTAATATGGATTCTTTTTCAAAAAACTCACGATTTAATTGCCAAACCATTTTTAACAGAGTTACAGCTATTTAAATATCATCAATTTGGATTTAACTCTTTAAACGAATATTCGGCAACTAAGCGTCGTCTAAACTATTCTTCGAATTTATAAAACCAACCTTTTGTCAAATATTATTGTAGTTACAGCCGTTTGAAGTAACTTTCGGATTGATAAGAAAAAGATGTAAATCAGCCAAAGTGGTATGATAATCTCAAATGAAACTCACACTGTAAAAGTTCCAAAATACCATAGTATATTGTTATGGCGGTCTTAAAACTCTGAAAATCGACCATCTTGAACTTTGGTACTAAAACGGCATAGTGTCTGTAACTATGGTAATCCTTGGAGAGTTGTCTATTGGTAAACATGGAAAGTGATGGTAAACATGGAGACTAACGATAGAATAATTAGTTCAATCTAACGGTCACTGTGTAAAACAAAATGGATTAATTTTCGAGACTAACCAAACTTCCTTCAAAGTTGGCGAATTTTTTCTGTAATTACAATGACGTATCTACAGTTTATCGTTTATTTCGTTTAATTTTGGTGTTAAATAATTTTTTTAAATCTGTATTTCATTTAAAATTTAGAATTTTGTGTATGTAGAGAATGTTGTGACGTGTTTTAAGAGTATTAGTGGATCATTTCCCTGTTAATTTTTTTAACTTTCAGGTGATAACTAAATTTAGTTTATTAAGGCTTAGAGCTTGGAGAAATTTATGACATACAATTTTGGAGTTTAGTTATTACTTAATCATTTCAGATAAGATTCTAATTATTTTCCAAAATCCAAGTACTGTAAGTGAATCCAAGTACTAATGCATATATGAGTGTTACAGTATAATCTATCAACCATGTCTAACGTTAAAGCAAGTTTACAAATTTAGAGAGGTTACTTAAAATAAGTGTCTTCATCAATAGGCTGATAATAATAATAACTATGGTCTTTCTAGTCAACAGCTAATTCAAGCCGTAAAACAATTTGGTTCAGATCAGATTAAATGCTTCTAGACAACTCAAAGAACTAAATTAATTTTTAATACTATGAAGCTATCATCACCGACAAGGGTCGCTCACCAAATTGTAGCCTTAATTCGAAAACCAAAGTGTTTGGTGTGGTCTTACTTTATGCAATTTTCATTTGACTCAATTTATAAATTCTTTCAATACCATTGATGAGTCTATACTCACCATAATACTTTAGTCAAGTTGGTCCAGTTTTGATCTGTTTTTTCTGACCCAGTGCCTTTATTAGTCTGCGGTGTACAGTAAAACACCACATAATTTAAGCCGTGGTATTGAGACATATTTAAAAGATGTGATTCTGGTAGTTATATACAAACGATGATGGTTTTTAAGCTAAGTTGGGGTCAACCAGAAAATGACTAGATTTCGCTAGCTCGTAGAGCAGTCATCTGTTGAAAAGGTTGTTGTTATTCATCAAATTGTGCGTTTTAAAGCCATAAAAATTTAAATTTTCATCTTGTTGGTGAAGGACCTAGCGGTAATCCGATAATATTTATTATTTGGAAGTAATGGCCTTTACGCCGCTTGAAACCTTCAAGAGAAAGTCATCATTAGTTAGGCCTATTCCAGCCATAGTAAAGCGTGAAAATAATCATCAAAATGGTCAAATTCTTAGTAGGATGTAATAGTTTATGCTTTTGTTAGACTGAACGATAGCCTATGAACCTGCCTTTTGCGCCACTATGGTGGGTTTCTACGAAATACGTTTCACAGCTGGCATCATTCTCTGTTAAATATTTGTTTAGCGCGGTTTTTTAGACTTTCCACAAAATTTTGTGCAATAAGTCAATATCATCTCATGAAAATTTTTTACGGAACAGATATTATCTCATGAATCCATATTTCCAGTAACAGTTAATCCTAATACTAGCTTTGATGCTGTTACTTTGGACAGTATCAGTATAGTAACTTTTAGTTTTGATCTGCATGATATTTGTAAGATATATTAGAGTCAACTCTATTCACAGCACTATTCGCGGCCAAATGTTTCTACAGTTCTTTGTCACCCACATCACAAGAATTATTAACAAAAAAAAAGTAATAGTAACTGGGAAGTTAAGTAATTGAAAGTCTTGCATTGGTTTTATTACTGATCGATTAGTTGTGCTGCTATATGGTTAAACCACATCATTTTTTTGAATGTTGACTGTGTTGGTAAATGCAAGGTGTTGATGGATAATGATATTAAATTTGATTGCATGTTCGACGTTAATGGTATGTTGGTTGAAATGGATGAGGTTGGCAATCAAGTAATTGCAGATAACTTGAATAAGTTACTCGCTTAGGTTTGATGGATGGTAATGTTGATTTTTGAATTTTTCCATTCAATTTGCATAATTTCACTTTGCCGTACTATTAGATAAGATCGAACTGCTAGTTCCACTAACTATCACCTCTAAAAATTTTGGGCTCTTAATTAATGAAAGCACCTGTAGGATATGTTTTTTTTAGTTCGTCAGAAAGATGGCATTCCTTTCCAAACCAATCAATTTTGGGAATATTTTTCTGCTTAAATTAATTGCATTTGCCGAAGTTTTGAATACCTTCCATAAATTCTGCAAAACGACCTGGTGATTGCATTTCGAGGCTATTAAAGAAAGTGCAATTTGCTTTTAAATCAAAGCTTTAAACGGAGTTTTAAATGGTTAAGTTTTGTATAATTTTTGCAAATAACATTGCAAGTCTCTGATACAATTTAGTACATCTTCCAATTTCTTCCATGTTCCAAATCCCAAACATAAAACCGTCTTAACACTTCCCCAACATAAATTAATATGCAACAATAATGCCATAAAATATGTTTCTGATAAAAAAATTACATCTTCATATCACACTTTCCCTTTACTCATATTATCACGACAGTCACATAACTCGCGCGAATATCTTCCATATATTCGTATCAACCGGCACCGAAACATAAAAATTTATGAAATGATGTCACAGCAAGTTATAAATTCATACAAAAAGCATAAATTATTGTTGTCGCGTGTATAGGTAAAAAAAATTAAAATTAAATTTTAATTCAATTATAATTTTCTTATACTTTTCCGGATTTTCCTACTTAAACAAAATCAAATTAATAAAGCATAATTTTCATTCATTTTTTTTATCTCCTTAAATTAAATTTTAATTTGTTTATAATTTTATGCTCATATTTTGTTATTGTTTATGTTTTGCCGACAATAAAACATCTGTATGTCGCGATGCTGATATAATAGGACAAAAGAAATTGTTATGCGATTTTTATTTTAAACTTATGTCATCTCTAACATTTTTTTTTTTTTTACCAATTTTAAGCTAATGACTGAGTTATGAAATTTTTTTTTGTTGAAAGCGCGACATTGAAAATTTTATTGTCAAGAAGATTTGTAAAGCGGAATTTTAACAATTCCAAAAATAATTGCAACGATTGCGCAACATCAATACCATAAAATTTATCATTATGTTAATGTATAGATACGATATGATACCACGACTTTAGTTGACCTCGAAGTAACGTCTGTCTTCAGATTTAAATCTATGACATGTTTGAAACTAACAACAAAAAAAAACGCAATCGAAAAATAGAAATTCACAGCATAGCTAAATGTCAAAAGTTCAACAAGTGTTTTTTTTTTGTGTTGGTTTATAGCGTACATTACTAATTTCATGTTGACGATGTTACTATCGTATATCAGAGTGTTTGTCAAAGAAATTAAAACTGTCAAATAAAAATTTCAATTGTACTCGACTTTATATTGTGCATACAATGCAAAATAAAATGATTGAAAGTGAAAATAATTTTTTTGTTGCATAATACAATGCCGAGCGTATATTGGATTCAACGATTAAATTATTTTACAATTTAGATTTCATTTCATTGAACTTGGCTTTGATCGTGCTAATTGTAGATTTGGTAATCAATTTTTTTTTGTGGCTTACCTTTAAAATTGTTACACATAAAATAAAATACATACAGTATTAACCTTCATCGTCATTCTTGGCTTTGGTCTAAATCTATTGATTTATTGGTTTGTAAATGTTTTGGTTTCTATATTGATCAATCGATTGAGAAAATAGTTTGATATCGTTTAATCGTTTTACGCTCAGAGGTCACTGCACTATATGTTTACGATCGGCTCACAAAACGTAACGTATTCGCTTACTTCATGAACGATAATATTTATTTAACTCCTGATTTCGTATTGGATAAGAAGTATCATGCCAGTCTTGTCTGGGCCCATATATCAATTACACCACAACTTCAGCCTGTCGACATTTGTAAGGTATTTAGACTTAAGCAGTGAACATATAGGACAAACGAAAACTAGTTGCAGGCGGCAAAATTTACTTTTTTGTCTCTCTCACACAATTATCATACGCGTCTTGCGGTCTCTATGCTGTAACAATTTGCTTTATTTTAGACTCATTGGTTTTTAGTCTCTAACATTGTTGCCATTCAGTTCCATTGCAAAAAATATCATTTGCATATGCCAGAACCTGGTTCAACTGACGGTATATGATATTGTCTTGTAGTGTTTGATTTTTTGGAAATATAAACTAGTACATTCTGGTCCCCTTGGAAAAGTTCTTGGACTAAAGGAATGGTGATTCGGTAACTTCTTTAAAGAAGATTGAATAATAGTGATCATTGGTGAGTTGTAGTTGTGTAAAGACTCCCCAATATATATTTAATTAATCCAATTATTTCTTGGTTTAATTTTCAACATACCTAGATTCGTCTGAGCAGTACTGATACTTAAGTTTTCAATGCATCCCATAGAAGGTTCATGTTAAAAGATTTTGTGCTTTCTAATCTTCGTTTATCAGACCTTCACAGATTCTTCACAATTCGTTTTCTTCTAATCCCCGGCTTTTAAAGAAACTTCCATCATAGCTTTGTAGTGGCAAATCAATTATCACTGTCTACAAGTTTGTTATAGTTAACCGATATGATCTCACATGATGAAAGACCCAGCTCCATGGCTTGGAAATTAACACATGGTAATTTACCAAGTACATAAGTCATTTCCGACCATTATCAGTCGCTCCTTCCTGAGTACGAACCTATATATTATAACACATACCTTTTCTAGTTTTTCCCAGCTCTGGAATTTAAGTCACCAATCACTATTCTGACGTAGTGCTGTAAAATGGATCCCTTCAAATCATACAAATTATTGTAAATAAGTCTTTATCTTTGGGTTGGCTAACAGGTGTAGGCGCATGCATACAAATTATGTGAGAATCACTTATGTGGCACTGATTTCCAATTAACTGAATGCATTGATAAATTTTTTTATCATCATTATATGAGTGAGGCACTCATATAATTATTAAACCAAATAAATCCACAAGGACGACCAAAATGAGGAAAAGTATCATGGTGCCTAGAGAATAGTGTATAGAGAAAGTCTGGAAGCGGAATTGCATTCATCGTTATCTAATAAACTCAAAGTATCCGCACTGCATCTGGTGTGGAAACTTGGCTACAGTAACAGCAAATTTTACAACGGAAAAAGATAAATTATTTTTGAGAGGTACCAAAATATTGAGATCTCGAACAAAAAAAGGTAGTTCGAAAGAAATTTTATAAGGAAGATTATTCTGTTTGCATTATCAAGAAAAGCGAGTTAAAATAAAACTAGCTCTTGTATAGAGAGTGAAAGCATTAGCCTTCCAAAGAATTATTAGATAATTGAGTTGGTCGACCAACTCTGAGTAAAATCAAAGGTTTCATATTGCAACCAAACAACAGAATAATTGAAAAGAACCAGTCACATATAATTTGAAAGAAGAAACTGTACAAACTAACAATAATAGAGTTACTCGATTTAGAAACCAAATTCTGTAATTTTATTTTCATTTTCTTAGACAAGCTTAAAGTTTTATGGCCCATTTACATTCAGTGTCATTATAGGAATATGCCAAGAAATTGGGATGTAAAATTTAAATATCATCACAAACAAGGCGAAATTCTTACAAAATTACTATTATCGCCATCTTGGTTATTATATCACGTCTTATCAATTAGAGATTCTTCATCTATGAATGACCTGAAACTTGTCTAGATGATTCAAAGGAGAAAAAAAGAACATTATCTAGAATCAAATTTAACAGAATCAAAAATTTGGAAAAATTACTTTTTGTTTTTGAAGTCTGCAATATTTTCTGCGGCCGAAGCTCTTCCAATTCGTTCGTGGTTAATTTTTAACGTCCTACCATATGCCGTCACTAGCCAAATCGAGGACACACGAATACAGGTTCGATTTTAAATCTAACTGCACATTGCATTGCTCCAGTCAGCCTGTACTGACGATGGTTCGCCCATGATTCTGTACTCCAACAGGGGGTCATAGTTTTGTTCTTGGTCATCACCGATCGTAATCAAGTGATGAAAAATCCCCTTTGCAACCCTCTCCCGCTAGGATTCGAACTCGGTACTTTTCCATCCCAAACACCGCAACTTTAACCACTGCGCCAAATGCTCGGAGAAAAATTACTTAACGTACTGAAAACTGTTAAGCCTACTTCCATTGATAGCGAGCGAAAATTTTTAATCGTAAGCAGTTTTTGCATTATAATTAGATCACGACTGTCGAATTATATATTTAAAATTGTAATACTCCATTAAATAGCCGGTAAATACCGGTTTTATCGGTTTTTCCATTATTTAAATTACTGAAAACCGGTTTTTCAAAAATCGGTAAAACGAGAAACCCAACCAAACCTCTACTTGTTAGTTGCATTTTTTCCATAGTAATTTATTATTGCTTTCTTTGTTTACACATTTGGCGTATGCCAAATGTCAGAAATGTAAATCGGCCATTAGGTCACTTTATTGAACTTTTTGTTTAAAGATATTTCGTTTTTAGTGATTTAAGTAGTTTTTCAAATGATTTTTGCCATTCCAAAATGCATTTCGATTTATATTAAAAACAGCTTAGGTGAAAGTACCTAGGAAAAATGTCTATAGCTCAAAATGCCAAGGGTAAAAAATATATATGGAAAATGCACTAGTAACTTGGCATGGAAAAAAAAATGTAGGCAAAAATACGTATTGGTAAAAAAATGTCTAGTCAAAACCAGACGAGGTAAAAAAGGACATGGTGAGAAATTCCTAGAAAAAATTCGTTGTTAAAAATATCTAGGGGTAAAAAATACCTAGGTGAAAAATGCTTAGTAATCGTTAATGTCTTAAGTAATAAAAAATGAGGAGAGTAAAAAACGTCAAGGTAAAAAAAAATTACAAAGGTAAAAACTGCAATGAGAAAATGGCTAGTTAAAACTTTGCCGGAAAAAAATTACCTATGAAAATCCCGTGACCAAAAAATATCCTATGTACACCACGTTTTACATTTTTTGAATAGTACGAAGAATTATTTTAATATTGTGGAAATGGTGGATTAGTCTGTGACTTCAATTTGAAAAAAACTTTTAGGGGCTATACTAGCATTACAACTCTAAATGAAATAGAACAGATTGCAGCGGCTTAAAATACGTTTTTCAATCTTGTTGTGCACCTTCTTACACCAACTCATTTAAACACATCTCTATCTTGTAGATTTTTATGTATCAAAATGAATATTTTATAACTTCTTACAAATGGCAAACAATGAAAGCTTGCTTCAAACTACTCTTCTGTTATCCTGACATTAAAAACCAAATAATAAAAATACTGATGGAATAGGCCGATCACCGCGAACCTAGTAAATGAAGTTCTCATCTACGACCCTCTACCAATTTGTAACGGTTGGAAGATGTATTATTATCAGTTAATCAATGCAATGGATACAACAAATAAAGGAATTTATACCCCAGGAAGTAAATCAGCAAAGATGCTGACAAATCCAACCTCTTACAAGAAATTAGAAAGAAAAATAAAAAATTAGTAAGAGAAACAGATTGGCTCTTAAAAAAAAAGGAAAAATCAAGAAAAGGAAAGCAAAGTCGTCTCCGAAAAGTGATGAGACTCAACAAAACGCCCTCCTAAATACAAATAAAGCAGAAATACAACGAAAAACCACTGAAGAAAGTAAAACACCCAGGCAAACCAAAAAAGAGACCGCCGCCTGCAATTACTATTATTGGCATATCGCATTATGTGTTAAAATCACTAAAACAGGGTTGCCCTTATTTATGCTTACATTTAATAACAAAGAAAATATAGAAAATATATACAACATAAAAGCCATCCTTAACATGAAAGCCAAAATAGAACCGCTGAGAAAATCAGCAGCCAAATTCCTCAATGTAAAAAATGCCAAAGCTGTAACCACACTCAAAGATATTGTCAACGAGAGCATAGATGTGTCAGATGTGCAGGCAAACACAACGCCAAGGCATGTCGTTGAAGTAAAAACATTCCCCCAAAATGTATCAAATGTAAAGGGCAGTATCCAGCAAACTATAGAAGATGTGAAGTAGCTAAAGAACTACAAAAAATAAGAGACTCAGCGATACAACAAAACCATAGGATACTTGTTGAAAGGAAGCCTACTATAAATGTAGAGAAAAGTTAATCTCAAGCAAACACAATAAACAATAGAAAAACATACTCACAGATCGTACAACAAAGCGATTCGGTGGGAAATAATAACGGTACCGACACACCAATTCTTGAAAAGATTCTAAAATGCATAGAAACCCTAACCCTTCGGCTTGTAAAACAAGAAAAAGCATAGAAGCTCTAAATAGGCGCTTAAAGGTACAAAAGATAAAATCACTTCCGTTATTTATTAAAATATGGGAGTGAATCAGACACTTATAATTATCCTCTGGAATGCAAATAGACTAATGCAACATACTCCAGAATTAGAAATATTTTTAAATACAGAAAAAATAGAAAATCATCCATCTAGCAGGAAAAGCGAGAGGAGAATAAACTATATTTGTAAAAGAAAACATCAAACACCACGAAGGAATAAAAGTTAAAGAAAAAATTATGTAAGCGGCAACTATAAATTTTCAAATGGTGGAAAAGAATACAATGTTTCCTCAATCTATTGTCCTCCGCGACATGATTTAAATAAAGAGGACGTATCTCGTTGTTTAAATCATTAAGGCTAAATTTCATTATTGGCGGTGATTTTAATGCCAAAAAATCTTTTGGGGACCAAAACTACCAAAAAGGATTTACAAAACTACGTATTCATAGAAGATAGTGAAGGACTATCGTCAGATCATTCCTCTGTAATCATGACTCTCACGGCAATGATTGTTAAGAAAGAGTCGTTGCCTAAATTTACAAACAATAGAACAAATTGGAAACTGTTCCAGAAACTAGTTAATGATAATATCAAACTTCAGGTGCCAGACAAAACTTCGGCACAATTGGAGGACAAATAAGAGTCACTTAATAATATTTTGCAACAGGCAGCTTGGAATAGTACGCCTAATAATCAAAAAGAAACTCGAACGCATATCAACTTCTCCTTGGAATTTCGAGAATCGGTTAGAGAAAAACGTAAAGCATGAAAAACATGGCAGAGGAATCGGGCCCACAAAGTAAAACGATACTCAATTATCATAGTAATAAACTAAAACTTTTATTCAAAAAAAATAAGACGCCTAGAAAGACCTAAAATGCAAGTACCTGTAATTAAATGAGATGATGGATCTTGGGCTGGAAGCGCAAACGAAAAAGCTGATTTATTTGCACCATATCTTGGAGATGTATTCAGACCTCTCCCAAGACAAACTGTAGATGAAAACATAACACTAGTTAACAAAATTGACAGCCAAAACATAAAACCTGTTTACACGAGTTAAAAATTGAAATCTGCAATAACTTAAGCTCAAACAAATCTCCTGACTCCTGATCTAACTACAGGAAACATAGTTAAAGCACTACCTGAAAATGGATTAAAAAAAGCTTCTTCAAATAATTAATGCAGCATTCAGACTTAACTATGTTCCTCACCAATGGAAAGTGGCAGTTGTGATAATGATACCAAAACCAAGCAAACCACTGTGAAAGACAGTGGCCACCAAGAAGACGAATGTGAAAATAATACAATCATTCCAAAACAAAATGTTACGTGGTATTGTAAATGCACCATGGTGTACCAGAAATGATCTCCATAGGGACTTAAGTTAGAATATATCAACGAAGAAATCAGGAAGCACGCCAGGAAATACTTCGTTTTTATCAACATGAAAATGTCGAGATTCGTCGTATGATTGATAAAACCAACTGAGTTAGACGTCTCCTAAGAACGAGACCTCTAGAACTAGGGCAAAGATTTTCGAGTGTAATGGAAGCAAGACAATTGGAATTTTTTTTCGACAATATTTTATCAAAATGGGGCTTGTTTGTGTCTCATACTTATTTCAGCTTTTTTCCACTGTTGAGGTGCTTGTGATTATATAAATTAGTTTTCTACTCGTTTTTCAGGAAGTCCTTTATTATTGCACCTGCAATTAGATCATATAAATCTCCTTCAATACTGGGTCTTACGTGAGGTTGAAATGCCTTTTCAAGGTGAGATGATTCAATTTGGTAAGTTATGCCTTCTGTTTAGAACTGTTTACCCAATTTCTTCTACTGTTTTTTATAGGAGGTATTTGAATTGTTGGTCTTTCTAGTACTTTTGTAGCTTTCCATAGGGGATATTTATTGCCAGTAAGATTATACAAACATATAAGCCAACCGAATATTTTTTTTAGTTATTTTAATAATGTGCTTAAGCTTCCTGCAAAGGTGCTTATAATAAATTTGCTTTGAGGTTCTTAGGTGCTTTGCCATGTTTTCCGTACATTTCACTTTTTTTACCAATTTTCTGATCTCAACTGAATAAATGGTATTTGTTGCGCCCTCCTTTTAAATTATTGGAATACTATCTCATGCTGCCTGTTAATTATTCTTAACTACTAATTCTACTTTGTTTTCTACTTGAACTGCTACTGTAGAGCCAATCTAAAACTCGCCGTTATATTTTTAGCTAACTGGGAAAAACTTTTTACTCTTCGGGATTGATTATATTGACCCCTAGAAATTGTGTGTTGCATTAAAATGCGCTGAATGGAAAAAATAAAACCCTAGCTGTTCTAATATTTTTTATAATCCTATCTATTTTAACAATGTCTTGCGAGACAATAATACTGCTATATACTGCTTTAAGTCTTAAATGATTTCCCTCTTAAATAATGAGCCAAGAATTAAGCGTTTCGACACTTCTATATATGTTTCCAACCATTTCACGGCATTGTGGTCAGCGGCGGAGATAAAACTCAGGATCGCGGTGTATTTAAGCCAGTAATGCAAGGCAATAGTATACGACGGGCAACTTTATCAGTGAAACAAAGTTTACATTTTCTTCTCAATTTATTGTAGTCTTCAAGGTTAAACGATCAAGTGAAATACTCTTTGCAAGTGGCATTGTTAAGCTACAACATCATATTAGCAAATTGTTGATATGTTAGGCAACTGACTTTATACATTCAACAAACAACAAAACATTATATTATCTTTAATAATTTTGTGGAACATTTTTTTGGATGAATCAGGTTAATGATCTTTCAAGATAGCAAGTGCACAAGTAATCACAAATTTCTATTTAACTGATAAGATTTCAAATCTCGATCGTATACATAAATCATCGAAACAGCATATTGTGCAATGATAACAAATATCTAAATTTTTATCTAATTTTTACGTTTGTATATAAGTGACAAACATTAGAATCAGCATCAGTAATCTAATAAGTGCAGTGACTAGAGTTTATTAGAAATGTATACAGTAATTTTAGTGTTCAGTATTTTCATAACGTTGACAGTTCCAGCGTCGATCCAAAATGTTGAAGGTGTTGATGGTGTACTTATAAAAAGAGTGTCTTTTAAAAAAATTCAGGCATTAGATGAATCGTTGGTCTGCTATGAAAATATTGCAGGAAATATTTGTGCTGACAATTGTCAGACATTGCTGACTTGCACCAACGGAAGTAGGGTACCAATATCGTACAAAAATTGTGCTGATATTTCACCAAACGAACCATTTTGTACACCAGGAGATACTACGTGTACAGATCTACCAGATTTCAACAATTCACTATGTATAGCCGCTCAAATATCAACATTCACATGCACAAGTATTGGATATTTCCCCGACCCAATGGATTGTACGTTGTACCACATTTGCACAAAGGAAATTCAAGAAACGTACAAATGCCCACCGCGGTTGATGTTCGATGCAACACACACAAAATGTAAATTTAAAAAACGTTTTAAACAGTGTAACTCGATAGATTGCAGTGTGTCGCGGAACAAGTGTGTACCATATCGTGGCCATAATTCTTTTTACGCATACTGTGGTGACGATGGAATTACAATGTTTAAGTGTGACGACCTACATCATTTTGAATTTAATCAAAAAACGTGCAGTTGTGATTTTGTGTGTAAAGCTTCCGGATGGTTTCCAAATTATAAAAACTGTCGACAGTATTACGAATGTTATAAAAATAAAAAATATCATGGCCGCGGTTCAAAATGGTTTATAAGTCGTATTCAAACATGCCCTCGGCATTTTGTGTTTGATGCTTGGCATAGGAAATGTGTCGAAGGTGAATGTGATAATAGCACAACATCGGCGACCACAATAGCTGTAAATACAATTACAAACATATTTACCATTACCAAAACTGAGGTGACACCTACTTTAGAGGTGTCAAATACTACTTCCAGTTTAGCTGTTACTGAAATAGGATCAACTAATAAAGAATTGGAGATTACTGAGAGCGAAAACACTCCACCAGAGGTTACTGCTTCTTTCAATATAATAACAACAACTAAGCTAGAAGTTACTGAATCGACCATTGCACCTACTTTGACTATACCAAAGGTTACTGAAAATATACCACCTTCGACGATTGCAACCTCAACGGAATCAGAGTGGACCATTACTACCACTGAGACAAAGTCTGCTACACCAGAGGTGACAACTCAAATTGTGACTACTACTGATTCGAATATAACGCCAACATCCGATTTAGAGACTAAACCATCAACACTAACATCAAATACTCCAATAGGATTGGCGACCACAGTAGCTGTAAGTACAACTACAAATTTATTTACCATTACCAAAACGGAGGTCACACCTACTTTAGAAGTATCAAGTCCTATAACTGAAATAGGATCAACTAATAAAGAAACTACGGAGAACACACCACCAGAGGTTACTACATCTTCCAATATAGTAACAACAATCCAGCTAGAGACAACATTTTCTAAACCGGTGGTTACCAAAACGACCATTGCACCAACTTTGACTATACCAGAGGCTACTGACAATTTACCACCTTCGACGATTGCAACCTCAACGAAATCAGAGTGGACCATTACTACCACTGAGACGACATCTGCTACACCAGAGGTTACAACCCAAATAGCATCAACTACTGCTTCGATTATAGCATCTACATCCGATTTAGTGACTACACCTACAACAATGACTTCAAATACTCCAACAGTTTCTGAAAATATACCAATTACTAGTCCAGAGACAAGCACAAGAACTGAGATATCTACAACACTTATAATTACAACATCAACAACCGATTCTGAAACAAGTTCTACGGCTGATTTTACAGAAAACACACAAGAAATGACATTTCGCACTGAATTAGAAACGACCTTTCCAACCACGACTCTGGCAGCAGAGACTTTATCAACTGTTACTGAAAGTAGTACACCGACCACAGTTCCAACCACGTTTGAGCCCGAGACAACTTCAACATCAATATTAACTTCTACTGAAAGCACTCCACAAACAAAAATTGCAACCGCTACTGAACCCGAGATAACTTCCATATCAACAATCACTTCTACAGAAACCATTCGACCAATAACTATTTCAACTACTACTGAATCAGAGACAACTTTAACATCAACAGGTACTAATACAGAGAGCACTTCAACGACAGCAGTTTCATCTACGACTGAACCAGAGACAACTTCGATATCAACAATTATTGATACAGAAAGTATGGCACCGATCACAATTCTAACCACGACAGAACCAGTGACAACTTCCACAACAATAATTACTTCTACAGAGAGCACTCCGCAAACAACAATTTCAACCACTACTGAACCAGAGACAACTTCGACGTCAACAATTTCTTTTACAGAAAGCACAAGAGTAGCGATTTTAACAACTCCTTTGCCAGAGTTGTTTTTTGAACTACCAAAGCGACGAATACAACAAAAAATAAAACGACCTGTACAACAACATTCATCACACATTTTTCGACCAAAACAAGGAAATCGGCACTAACACTCTAAATATAGAGATTGATTCACTTTTACATAATTATCAGCGAATTCGCGATTAGTTCCAACACTTAGTCTCAATAAAACCTCAATATGAAAACTTGCATTTTGTTGTGTCTTCCATTTATTTTCCATATTAAGAATTTATATGCATGCCCGACAAATAAAGTCCATCAATAGCATGAGTAATAAGGTGAGAGAAAATTTTTCCAAAATTAAAAATAAACGAAATTTTGTGAAATCGCTCATATATAGGAAACCATTTAAAGATTATTTAACATGGAGGGTTACAAAAGAAAACGTACGATAGTAATGGACTCAAAGAAAAATCTGGAACGTTTGACAGTTACCGTTACTGAAGCCACTGCAATCGAACGCATGAAATCACGCGACCTCGTTTTATAATCAATTTCTTGAAGCAGAAGATAGCATAATGAATAAGGATCCCAATGAAGAAAGTGAATTAATTCCATTTGAAGAAATATAGTATAACGTACTTTCAAAATTAAATAGCTGCATTCGAGTGGAAGCTTAAATGTATCAGAGGAGGTGCACCACAACCAGACAATTTCACAATTCACTACAGATCTTAAATAACCTCGAACAAATATTCCACCATTTGATTGGAATTATAAAGATTGGGTATCATTTTTTTATTTGTACTCAAAATCGGTTCACGAAAATTCTTCACTATCGGCGGAGCAAAATTGTTAAATGGGTGCCTGAAGGGTGAAGGATACAATTTACTCAAACATTTTCTTATCTCTGAATAGGCATATTATCAATACGTATATTCAATCGTATCTGGATACACCAAGTGCGAAACTTTAACAACAGGATTATTGCGAGTTAACAGACCAATGCGATGATGTTATTCGAGCGCTAAAAGCCATGGGACCAGCGGCAGGGTCCCGCAATCCGTGGATTATTTTATTGATCATGTCAAAGCTGGACGATGAAAGTAAAGGTTTATGGGCATTGCATTCTGTCAACAAAGAGTATCCGACTATTTACGAGTTTTTACAGTTTATTACAAGTACATGTGGTGCCTAAGAAGCTTTTAAAACTAATGCAAGGCCAACAATATCCCGACTCTTTCATATTCCGGGAAAGATCGACATATTAACTGGCGCAGAACTCTTTTTCAATATTCTGAAACCAAGTAGAATACTAAACAACGAGGAAGTTGTACAGGCTCAATCCACAATTGTTGGTTGGGTCATAGCCGGCCAGTTCAACCAAACTACAAGCACTGGTTTAAATTTTAATGAGTCTGGCACAAGTCTGTATGTAAATGCTGATTTGAATGTGTTGTTACGACGGTCTTGGGAAATTGAAGAAGTGCCAGTTAAACCGAGGTATACAGATGAAGAGATAGCATGTGAAAAATATTTTATTGCAAATTTCACCAAAAACATCAACGGACAATATCAAGTGAGTTTACAGTTTAAATCTAAAGATGTTGTACTTGGTACCAACTTAGCAGTTGGTAGAAATTTAGCAGTTCAGCAGCTGTTGATATTGGAATGCCGGTTTCAAAGGGATGACTAAATAAAGTTCATGATTATTTAAGTTTTAAGAAGAAATATGTAACCCTTCAACACATAGTGTTAATACCTGAGGTTGGTAGAAATCACTATCACTAATGTTATATGCCACACCATGGAGTTTTAAAGAGTAAAAGTACCCCAATTAAGTTAAAAGTTGTGTTCGTCGCTTCAACTAAGTAAACTTCCGGAAATAGTCTAAATGACTGTTTAATGGTAGGTCCCAATATTCAAAACCTCTTTATTTCCATTTTGCAAAGATTTCATCTCTAACGAATAATATTTACCGCAGACGTGGAAAAAATATATCGGCAGGTAATAGTTTATGAAAAGGACACGAACTATCAAAGAATTGCAAAGAGAGAATCGCCTGAACAGGAGATACGAGATTATGAGCTATGTACAGTGACGTATGGTACAGCTAGTGCACTATTTATTGCAATGCGTGTGTTAAGGAAAATCGGGCAAAAAGTAATCCAAGACAAGCATGATATAGCAAGGGTAATTTTAAACGATTTCATTGTTGATGATGTTTTGATATGAGCGAACAATATCGAGGAAGACTCAAAAATGCAAAATAAATTTATAAATCGTTTCAAGGCTGTCGGGTTCAAATTACAAAAATGGTTGGCCAACTCTAATAGGATTTTGAATAGTGTACCACCGAAAGATCGAGAATTAAAAATGCTAAATTTAGATCCCGAGTTACATGTTAAAGCACTAGGTTTACACTGGCATCCACTCAATTGTGTTTTCCTTTAAGGTGCAACTAGAAACTAATGACACTAACACTAAACAAAGTATCTTGGCAGAAGCATCACGGCTATTCGATGATTGAATTGATTGAATTGCCCGAGTAATCGTGTGGATCAAAATTTTCTTCCAATGACTCTGGCTCTAAGAACTTAACTGGGATGGCCGATCACCCTTAGATAAAATTTCCAAATGGATCGAGATTAAGAAAAAGTTGTCTCTTGTAGGAAAAATTCAAAATCCTAGATGGTTTGATACATTGGTCTCATTGGAGATGAAATTGTATGGCTTTGCTGAGGTGGCTTATGGAGCAGTTTTGTACTGTAGAGTAAAAACGAAGTTAAACTCTTCATGCAATATTGTTGCGGCTAAAACAAAAGTGGCACAATTTTATTTATTTTTAATAAAATCCAATTTAATCGGGAAGATCTCGATGCTGCTGAAAGAGTATAACTAAAATGGGCAAAAGAAGAGGAAGTTGCAGATAAAATTTAGGTAATGAAGGATAACAACGTGATAATTGACAAAACAAACGTCATTAAGCACCTAGGTGGTCGGCTTGCAAAATCAACCTTACCATACAACATCAAGCATCCTGCTGTGCTTTCAAGCAAAAATGTGATTACTGAAGAAACGCATCTGAAATTACTATATGCTGAAGATACTCTTCTGCCTAATTCTATTCACGAACGGTTCTGGGTATTCGAAAAGAAGCACGAGTAACTGCGGCATTTTTATTTGCCAGAGTTGGAGTCAATTACGCTCATCGGGCAACTAAAGCATACATTGCATTGTTTGTATGCATGTGCACAAAGGCTGTACACATGGAGGTTGTAGGCGATATGACAACAGATGTATTTACTGCGGCACTAACACGGTTTGCATCGCGTCGTGAATTGTGCTCTGACATTTTTAGTGACAACTGGACTAACTTTGGTGGTGCTAAAAAATAATTACACGACTGGTTTGATTTTGTTAACAAAATGATATTTCAGTTAGAAAAAGGGCAACAAACTAAAATCTTCAAATTATCGCTCAATTGCTGTCGTTTTGGTGCGTTTTAAAGTACTTGAGGCCTCAATCAATTTCCAGCTGATAAAATATTTGAAAGATAACCTTCTAATTTTCTATGCTGATGACCATTGTCATCAGCATAGAAAATTAGAAGGTAAAATGTGACCCTGTTCACATTTTACTGTTTATTTTTTCTTCATCGTGAAATGATGATCTCACAGAAAAATGACTATGAAGGATCGCCTTACGCGAAATCTCAATATAATTCTTGAACTGTTATGTATGACTTATTTGAGATGCGAGGCTTGATTATATCAAAGAAAATATCTTGGGCTAAATAAATAAACCAAGCAGCAGCTGGCGCAGCCAGATGTCTTGATGTTTTACGACGATGTAAGTTTTACTTTACTCCATCATAAACATTTGCAATAAACTTGACATTAATAAAACTGAGGTTGGAGTATCTCATATCTGTGTTGGTTTTCTGAAAATCATCACATTACCAAATTATTAGATGGTAAATTAATAAAAGAAGGAAAAGTCACTGTAACTATATAATCTTGTAATTGAAATTTAAAAAAGTCATTAAATGAAAATTATCCAATATTTAAAACATTTACGAAAAATAGACAAATATTCATTCAATAGAATCATTTCGATTGAAACATAATTTATAAACATATTGCAATTGATGAAAGTCTTGAAGCGCAACATCAAAATTTCATGTGGAGCGAGGATAAATTCTTCCAAATTGCTCTAGTTGAAAATAAGCACCCATTCGCATTATAGTACGTCGAAATGGTTATTTAAAGAAACTGATGTTTTGACAGTTCGAATACAATTTAGATATCGCTAAAACGATGAAAATTAGCCCACGTAAACATAAAGTTCTGAATTCAGGAAACCGCGATCACGTAGTAGCAGCAACAATGTATAAATTCTCGAAGCAATATGAAAGAAGAAAAAACTTGATCGAGACTCTAGTATTTCTAGAGCTCATGAGAAAGGCAAAAGCAAAGCAATTTAAGCTGGAATCATATGATATGGTTGTTTACCTGAAAAAAAAATTTCCGTTACAACTGTTCTTGACTGGTCCTGCTGGCTGTTGAAAGAATTTTCTCATCAAACTCATCTTGGAAGTTTGGAATCGATTCACAAATACGCATGGTTATTGTAATGCCTATCTTGCATGTGCATTTCCAGGAAAAGCCGCAGTTGCATTATGAGGCACAACTTTTCATATTTCCTTTAATATCACCCTTTTGAATTTCAAAATGCCATTATCGAACGAGGCATGATTAGGGTTGAAACATTCGGATTTTTAGTTTTAACTCTGAGTAAAATAACGGTGAATTATGATGCCACTTTTAGTGGATTGATCATCATTTTTATTGATGATTTGAGACAGTTGCCACATGTTAGAATCACTCTCATTTGGAAGCAAAAAATACAGTGAATTGATGCTCAGCAGTTTTGGAAGGAAATCCTTTTTTTATGAATTCACCGAAGTAATGTGGCATGAGAATGCTAAACTCTCTTATTAATAGCAAAGGTAGGCCAACATCAATTGGAAACCGATTGGATCAACAAGAGTTGCAACTGGCAAGACGGAAACGAAGGAACACTGTTCTAATGGTATTTAAGTACTCAATGATAGCTATTCTGTCGATGAGTAAAATATAAGAATATTTAGTTCAACTGATGAAACATCGACGTTGCTGATGAATTAACCTTTTAGACAGTAGACAAATCGGCACACATTGAATTGGGTGATCAAAATAAAGTTCTTTTGGGATTGGCTTCTTTTTTCTATCGGCGTCGGATGTCAAAACTCGTGGAAAAATATTTATGGAAATGCAAATGAAATTAGTAGAGCAGCGTTTTTTACCAACTGTAGAACTGCTACAGTTACTCTCAAAATTGTTTACAAATAAAGTAAGATGTATTTGCAACTTTTGGTCTACGTAGCCTTATCCAAGGTCACTGCTCAAAAAGAACTTCATAATGTTCCTATGATGACCGCCAATGTTTTTAATATGAGATATGACGAAGTTAAATGATGCGTTTATTACGAAACGAGTTTATCGGACTTTCTACTGTCCATCTTCATACAATTGATAGGATTATCCTCGAAAAAGTCGGTAGAAAAATGTAACAAACTGTTCTTTGTTAATTAACAAAGCCTCCGGGCTCATGCGAGTCGATTTTGCTGTAGTATACTATACAGAAATCACATTTCTAATAATGAAGAATGATTTCGCTTTAGGCCTTTATAGGCCGCGTTGGGCACATGATTTTGCCACAAATGATGATTGACTGCCAACTTTCTGCGTTTCATTTAAATTTGTATGAATCAAGGTATAGTGGCGTTTATTCCAGATAATACAATTTAATTTTTTAAAATATTATGCTGATATCAGCTTTTTCAGGAAATTGTGACAAAGCTCACGTTCTATTAACTTTAATCGATATCAAAGCAAGGAATGCATCTTTATGAAAGCCAGATTTTCATACTTGGGGATAGACTTTGCGGCTACAAACAATTTTATTGTATATAGGTTTTGAACTTTTGACTTTTTTGGTGACTTCATCACAAAGTTCTAGTGCATTACATCTCTTGTTTAGAAATTATATGTATGATTTTTATTAACCGTAGAACGTTTCTTGTGGGCCAATACTGCTCTTAAGTGTTGTTTAATTCATCTTTAGTATAATTAAGAGGTACTTGCTAGTAACGGCTGCTAGCTTGCTACAACAACACAGGATTTTTACAGTTCACTTGATCTAGACCATCAACAATTGACTCTAGATCTTCAACAATTGACTATAGTTTGTTTAATCCAACAACTACCTTTCAAAGTCATTGAAAGTTGGGTATCTTTCATTTTACAGGTCACGATGCATATTGATGTACACAAAAGTGTCGTCTTCCGGTAGTTGTTCAGCAAACTTTAGTATATTGAGCATTTGATTATGCCCTCGGCGACACAACCTTTTGGGTCTGTTCGTCATGCTTAAATTACACAACTTTTTTTTTTTTTTTTTTTTTTTTTCAAAAAATTTGCAATGAACGTTAGATTGCACAAGTCTAGTAGTCTTTCATTTTGTTTTCTTTTGCTAAGCACAAAAAACAAAACAGATCTTTATCTGAACCATTTTGAACCAAACTGACAAATCTTTTGATATTTAAATGTGCCTTATGGTGATTTTAAACGATTGACTCATTGAAGTCAAAGAGATTATTTCCCGAAAAAAAGGCAACTCTAAAAAATGCTCACCTTCAGAATTGGGTTTATCTTACTAATTATCCAGTAATTTGGAAAAGAAGATGACGTGCGGATAGAATTGATAATATGCTACAAGTGTTTTTAAGCTTAATTCGAGTCTTAAATTACAAAATAAAATTTTTGATACCTGCTTTTTTTATCTTAAAATGATTATTATTATCTCGGTGCATTCGGTACGCTGAGTGAAATATTCTGTTTGCTTTTTCATATTTTCGGTCATGTCTTCCCTTTTTTTTATTCTAAAGCAACAAAGAGTCTTATGGCGAGTAAAACACAAGCATAAGCAATATCTGTAATATTTGGAAAAACCAGCATACGATTTAGTGGCTTCCCGAGTTTCTTGTCAAATTTAACACCTGAAAGATATCTTGTTTGCCTTGCTAATTATTGATACGTTTGCATCGCTTGACTTCTTTACTAACGGTTCTCATTTCATTTAGCTCCCAACTTATATTGCAGCAGGAAAGTGAATTTGTCGTACCAAATTTTGGTTTAGTTTAAATCAAGCAGTAAGTTTTGCAAGGCACGGTCTGTACATCCCATACTCTGTCTTATCATTATGTCTTATCCTTATTGCCAAAGCAACAAAAAATTCAGATAGCAAGAAAAAGGCACAAACATATGCAAAATTAATTCCAGGCATGATCGTAAGATTTGGCGTTTTCCAAAGTTGTTGCCAAATCGAATCATTTAAAAGATAGGGCCAAGTGTATGACACTATTAACCAGTGCACAATGGTTTTCTACAGTAGATTGTCTCACATAGCCTTCGCTGTTAGCAATATGAAAACCAAAATATTGGGTTCATCGACTGGTTCCGGTATGCAATATTTTACTTAAACTCAAATATACCTTTAAAATAAAACCCAAAACTCCATTGACATTCTTAAACTCGAAATTAATTCATAAACCCATTTTTTTTTGTTTTGAAATTTCCCTTTTATTCATCCAATTATCGATCCATCAATCAATTATATGGGTATGGACTAAAAATAAATTTGTGTACTCTCAACTTCACTTTCTACATGATTAATTTGGTTTATTGTTAAAAAAAAAATTAAATATGTATATCGATTAACCAACAGACATAACGACAAAAATCAAATTATGATTTGATATTCAACACAAAAGTCAAATTCAATTATAAAATACATAATTTCACTTAATTACCCGCCATTTATGCTGTGCCTAAATAAACATGTCAATAACATTGTTGTTGGTTTTTTTTTCAACAATGTACGTTTTGATTGATGTTTATCACCTCGACGACATATTATGCTCGTTAATTTATAAAGTCTTTGTGCAAAAAAAAAAGCTTTTATTATATCGAAGGTGGATTAGAAACAAATTATATACGTGTTGTCTCGAAGATTAATGCTACATGACAACCAAACCATTAAAGCTGGTGTGTGCGTGGGCAACGTCGTTAAAAAATGTTATAACTTTAGATCAAAATTTATAAAACCACCTACAATCCACCATAGCACAAAAAAAAACGAATTTAACAAAAAATCATTTACAGATGACAAATTTTCTGGTTTCTTTACCAAAATATATTACTTCCAACTGTGTGTTGTAGATCTCGTACCGAGAAAATGATTTTTATTGTTTTCCATTGTTCCATAAACATACGGGGTCCAGGAATATGGTTTTTTGCTTAATCAAATATAATGACACAGTAAATTCTTTGCTCGTAAATTTTTTTTTTTTTTTTTTTTTTTTTTTGTGATAAAGAGGCGACCAACAAAAATAATGTTCGGAAAATCTATTATTGTTGAAATTTTATGATTCAGTGTATTTATATGGTAAAGTATAAGTATTGGGTGGGTGAACGGGACAATAAAATGTTTTATCTATATACGAAATTTTAATTAAAAACGGTTTTAAAATGCTATTAAATTTTAAAATGATAAATTTGGAATAAATCGTGGTCATTGAGCTGTAATATATGTGATAATTGACTTGCAATATAAGAATAGATAATAAAGATGTGCGTTTTATATGGTGCCATTAACATAATCTCATTGATTACATGAACTGTAAAGATAGGTTATGTAACCCATAAAAATGCTTATCTTGGTTCCATAAAGTTGAAAATATCGGTAAAGTAACAAAAATTAAGATGGATGTTCTCGAATTATTAAAACATGCGGTGGTTTTATGAAATATGGGTTGGCACATCTTCAAAGGCTATATAGGTACCAGGTATCATTCATAACATTTTAATCATGAGGTGAAGTGTGGTGACCTTTCTAAATAACTTATAACTTATAATTGTTGATTTGTTATCCTCCTAAAACTTTAGACTTCCATTATTTACATTTTTATGTTTACAAGCTTTATTTAGGAACTACACGTTCCATGAGCTAACTCGAAACCTCGTGTTCCAGTATTTTAATGAGGGTTTACTTTTGTTTTTGGAGCTATACAATTTTTTTTTTTTTTGGTTTTTTGATACTTTGAACGTTTTTCAGCTCAACTTTTTTTATGTCTTAATGTCTTAACCATAAATCGCCCAATATATTTTGGCTAACTGTACATTTTCTATAGCAATCCAAAGAGTAGTTTTAAAAAAATTCTGGAATTAACTGAAGGAAGGGAAGACCACACTTACAGCCTTGTTTAAATTAAAGGCCAAACATTGAAAGTTTCTGCACAGAAAAGTCCTCATCATTTCGTTTACTTCTCAACGCAGAGTGCATGTAAACCGTTGGTTCCAAAAATAAAGAACACTTTACATTGCGTCTATTACTTCCTCATGCTAATGTAATGGTAACATGCATAAAACCCAACTTTTACGTTAGTCATGAATCTTTGTGATTAAGCATTCGAATCATTGGAGCTTTTTTCTAAATCTGGAGCTCCTGGTTGAGGAAAAGTTTTTTTTATCCTAAACCGTCTGGCTTTCAGATTCCAGTAAAGATTATAACGAAGCAATTGTACCAAATATAATAAAGGGATCTGATGAAAGGAAAATGTTACTGAACACGAAGCTGATTATCTGGGATGAGATTTTCATATCTACCAATCAGATTTTTGAGGTTGTTGATAGAAGTTTGAAAGTCCTGCTCAACTGCCAGAAGCCATTTAGTGGAGTAGGTATTGTTGTTAGAAATAATTTTAGAAGTATTAGGAGATTTAAGAGCAGCAATTTATTGCTAAATTTTCAAAAATTTAAATTCATTAGAAACACGCGTTTGACTGTGATAAAATTGAATTGGTAGAGAAGCTCAAAAATTTTTTTTACTGATTTGGCTCACGCCTTGCAGTTCAAAACCTTGAAATACAACTATTGTCTGTTCAACAATTACATGTTGCAGATAGAAGATGATTTATCAGCAAATCCGAAGGCTTTTTGGAAATTTATTAACAATAAAAAAAAATATCTAGGTTTCCTTCGTCGAAAAATTATTAGAGCTCCACCGCCAACTCCCCTTCGGACATATGTGTTCTGTTTGAGGATGTTTTTGTTTCGGTTTACGAACCAGCATCGCCATTTTTTGTCACTTTAACTCCAACAGTAGTCTTGTCAGTTGTTCCAAATGCAGCTTCAGTTTTGTCAAGTTTACAGTAGATGAGATTCGCGATCGGTTACTTAATAGTGATATTAATAAGGGTTTCGGATATGATGGCATTCAGCCTATTTTATTCAAGAACTGTGAAGAGAGTTTGGCCTCTTATGTTTCCTTACTATTTACTGAAAGCCTGCAGAGTGTTTTTTCGGATCATTTGACGATTTCAGTTATTTGTCCCATTTGTACGTAATGAGGAAGACGGATGCACTTTTGTCGTTACCAAAGCTTTTTGGATCAATGGTTCATAATGTCTTGTCTTTTCATATCAGCCCTAACGTTTTGCTCAAACATGACATCGCAGAAGATATTTTGCATCACTTTCGAGTTGCAGCAGGGAATTTCGAATTACAAATGAACGATGACATCTACAATGAAGCGTTAGTGCTGATTGAAGATTTGTGTTTGCTTATGAGTGACAAAATATTTACTGAAATTCATATGCCAGCGCCAAATCATCAAACTAGAGAGGTATTGAATCGTGAATTCAAACGCGAACGTGCTAACGACACGACAACTTTGCAACAACTAGAGCAAATAAATGATCCACTGTTGAAATAAACAGCAAAAGAGTGCGTATGATCAACTGATTAATGCTGTCGATGATGGAAATGGTAGATTATTTTTCCTTTATGCGCCTGGTGGAACTGGGAAAACGCTCCTGATATCATTGATATTCACAGCAATACGTGCACAAAGTAGCATTGCGTTAGCTCATGCATCTACCGATTTGCTGCCATACTGTTAGAAAGTGGAAGAACGGCACATTCAGCACCGAAGCTTTCGTTAAACCTACAAATCAACGGTAATTTTGTTTGCAACATTTCAAATCAATTCAGCCAAAAAAATTGCAAAAATTGTAAATTGATCATATAGGATGAGTACACGATGGCACTCAATCGAACATTAAAAAATTTGTGCAATAATAATCATCGATTTGGTAGCCTGATGATATTGTTGGCGAATTCCGACAGACACTTCCTGTGATTCCAAAATAAACAGCAGCGGATTAATTAAACTCAAGTCTCAAGTAATCGTATTTGATACGTGAAAACTATTCCATTGAGTATGAAAATGCGAGGGTTACT
Organism: Tipula confusa; assembly: GCA_963556175.1. Classification (NCBI taxonomy): domain Eukaryota; kingdom Metazoa; phylum Arthropoda; class Insecta; order Diptera; family Tipulidae; genus Tipula; species Tipula confusa. The sequence goes on from OY744476.1 coordinate 47,580,214, forward strand.
GCAACAAGATAGAACCACAGAAGTTTTCACCAAAGAACTGCTAAGAATCGGAATTCTGATAGATACTTCTAGTGAATAAACTTCCAGTTTAAATCGATTCCATCTGAAATATGCTAATTCACTTCAACGAAAGATGAACTCATCACTAATGTATATCCAAACGTTGGCCAAAATTATCGTAACAACGATTGGTTAAGCGAGCGCGCAACTTTAGCAGCGAAAAATATGGATATCAATGACTTAAATTGGATGATTCAAAATCAAATTCCGCGAGAATTGCGTTCATACAAATCGTTGAAAATGAAGACGAAGTCGTCAATTATCGCTAGTGTGTTTCCGCGATTTTGCGATTTTGGGAAAACAAACCAACTTGATTGTGATACATATACAATTGTTGAGATGCATACTACATTATTTTCTATAATTATGACGTAATAATTTTGCTTTGTATTTTGTGACTAATCACTAAATTCACAACCTGTAAAATAATGTAATTATTTATATTCTGTAATTTATATTCCAGCTTTTCGTGCTGGACAACTTACTTATATATTATGGACTGATTGCAAGGTTAATAATTTTGGCAAAGTAGACAAGTAGGCAAGAAGTACTGAAAGCCACTACTCATTACAACGGAGTTAGAGGGTGAGCAAAGTATGATAATTGACGTCTCAAACAATTCTTTTTGACATCTCAAACAATTCTGAGCAAGAATATGTGCGCCTTTTTTTACGTTCCACCAAATGAATTTACTAGCAACCATCTTTGAAAAAGTAGAGCAACCAGGATGAGCCAAATCATGAACCGAATGAAAAACTGTTAGCGAAAATCTACTGGAATATAAGGACCATGAGTTCCAGAAGAAGTTTCACACCAAATAGTTTTATTTGAATTGAAAAGTGGTAACTTTTGAAGAACCAACGTTGTGTTGTCTTTCAAAAGTGTTTTGAACTCTTCGTCGTCTAGTTGTGTGTCGGCAATTTATTCATAGTCGATCGCTGGAAGTAGTGAGATTACATCTACGCGTGATAGAGTGTCTGCAACGACATTTTCTATCCTAGACACATGTTGTATGTCTGTAGTTAATTGACCAATAAAATCGAGATGACGAAATTGTATGGGTGAGACCTTGGCAGGATTTTGTTTAAAATTATAAACTCAAACGTTTGTGGTTAGTGCACAGTGTGAAGGGTCGTCTTTCAAGGATATGCCAAAAATGTTTGATTGCTGAGTAAGCGGCTAAAAGTTCTCTGTCGTACGCGGTTTATCTCTGTTGAGCTTCACTAAGACTTACTGAATAGAAACTGAGAGGTTGCCAAGCTGTCGTTACATTGAATTGTTGCACTACAGCGTCGAGTGCCTTGTCAGAAGCATCAACCATGACAGCAAATTTAGCTTCCTTGTTAGGGTGAACTAAAAGAGTCGCTTCACTTAAACTGTTTTTAGTTTCCTAAAAACGGAGTTCCTCCGGAGTGGGAAACAAAACGGCGCTAAAAATTCAGGATTCCGTGGAATCGTTTAATTTGCTTGACGGTTTCGAGTTAGCTGAAATTCGAAAAAGCGTGTATTTGATATGTCGTTAGTCTGATTCTTCCTGAAGTTACCACATGACTTATAGGAAATCGCTTTCATCTTCTGCAAAAAATGCATTTTTCCAAGTTGATGACTAACCTAGCCTCGCTAAATCTTTGAAAAACTAGCTTCAGATGGTTTTGGTGCTCATCAACCAAACGCGAATCGTCGAAGGATCATCGGTATACACGAAAAAAACATCCTTTTTGAGGACGAACGAACACGACGAGGTGGCGTTGAACTAGGTATGTTGAAATTATTTATGCGATTTGATCTAAATTGTTTAGTCAGCTCATTAATTTGCAGTTGTGAATGAATGTTATCTTGACGTAATTTTTCATTTAACGACATTAAATAAGTTTCATGTGCTGATGATGATGGTTCAAGAGACTGATGTGATTGGAATAATGGTTTGATATTAGCTAATTCTTTAACTTCGGAATCCATGCAAGCCTCTACGACCTTGTCTGCAAGCTCTGCTATAGCATCTAGGTCCTCATTCTAGGTCCAAAGGATTGGTAATGTTGGCGTTGGGAAAGCATTACCCGCTGCGTCTCGCAATTTTTTTTTATTTTTAATTTATTTTTATTTTTTTATTTCGCGTAATAGTTGTGACGGATTTTAACTCCTAAATCAATTTCATCGAGTACTCTTTTAAGTTTAGCTGATTCCGATTCACCTAATAATATAATAAGAGCTCGTTTCAGCGTTTCATATAGATTCACAGCTGGGGTGACTTTTACGATATCTGAAACGATTCGTGCAAAATATTTAGTCGCTTGGTTACATATTTCAGAATTAATAAATATTCCTTCCAGAGTGCTGAACCATAGCTCAACATCGTGAGTCTAAATGGAACTTGGTTTAGGCAAAACAACATGAATTTGTGCGATCGAACGTAATTTCCTGAAACCTCCGCTAGCATCGGCCCACAATTGCTCATTGACCTGGGAAGGATGTGTTGTCGACTAAGTATCTGATTTAGAAAGTGTTGCGCGAACATTTTATTCTTCCATATCATTGCGCCTCTTGCCTTCCATAATTCAATTAATTATAAATTGTTTAAAAAACTAAAAAAAAATAGACGGTACGACCGTGGAGGAGAGGTGAGGTGGAAAAACAGAGATTGAAAATAGACACCTAAAAATGTGTTTAAACTAAAATCATTTACCACAAAAATTTGCCAGTTGGTCAAAAATAAAATTTAAAAAAAAAAATTTTGTGACGTTAAATACTAACCATAAAACGTTAAAAAGTACTTACAATTATTGAACTTGAATTTCAACGAAATAAACTGATTGCACTTAATTTGACCTTCATTTAAATGGCATTCATTTAATTAAACGGGAACCGTGAAAGTAATTTCGGATGCGGTTATTGACTTGCAAAAACAATTATTGAACTGTAAATTGGCTGTTCCTCCTCTATTTTGTGAAACAAGGAATTAGTTTCAGTCTTTTCTCGAGAAACACGTCGGTATATAATTTTCTCCACACTATGGATCACGACGGTATATAATTTTCACCACACTATGGATCATGTCGGGGTCACCAAATTATGGGTATGGTTTTAAATTGTTAACCATCCTCATAATATTTCGACGGATTCAAATAAAAGAATTTTATTTATGATCGAATCTTTATATAATTATAATTTTAATTATATTTTATTTAATATGATTGTTATTTAATTATAGACTAGATGTTAATTCACTAATAATTTCTCTTCAACTCTCATTCCTAATGAAAATTTTTAATAATTATTCAAAATATTTGTTTTGCCAGAAAACATGATTTTTATGAAACTATTATACACTTTAACGTTGGTAATATTTTACCGTCACAGAATATTAACTATAAACTATAATACTGAAAAGTAGTTTTAGAAGTGTGTTAAAAAATTTAGAAATTAGAATTTTGATAATTTAAAATATAATTAAGAGATAGGTCACAAGTAGATCAAGAATCACCACAAGTGAACCATCCAAAAAAAATGAAATTCCTATTTTTTAGACATGCCCTCAAGCGCTTTTAAATGATTTACTATTGATTTGTATTGACAAGGTCAATAGTTTATAATTTGGAATGATCATAAAATTAAATATTCAATTTCAAAAAAGTAAGACAGTATTTGAAACTCATTTTTAATTACATCAGAGCTCCTTATACTTCAAAAAGCTTATGTTAGTCCCATTTTGGAGTTTAACTCGTTTGTCTGGAAGCTTCTAAGTTTTGTTCTTTAACAAAATTTAAAGTAGAGTCAGAAGCAAAGTAAGTGCTTTTTTTTATTCTACTATTATTTTTGTGGTAACTGATCCTTAGAAAATAAATTCGAATGCTATAATCAAAACAACATAGACTTATCATAAATATAAATTATCTCTCTGTGAAATTTAAGGGATTTGTCGATCTGTAGTGGTACTATTTTCTCGGTAAATGTTTTAGTAGTTTTTCCGGACATAATGCCTTGATCTGAAATCAAATCTGAAAAAACATCACAATTTGAAAACATTCCAGCCTAATTACCACAACCAATTTAATGATTTAACCTCATTATACCGTTCTTGGAACTACGCTGAATTTATTAAGTTTAAGTTTTAAATCGTTTTGACCGCAGCCATAAACAGGAACGTTTAAAAAACAAGCATAAATCTATCATTAATTGTCAATTTTAATTTCCTATGTACATGTCAAAGCCGTCCGTACTTAACAATCATTAAAAATGAAACATAATAGGTCTAATAAAAAAGAAATCATAAAAAAAAATTAATTTTCATAATTTTATTTATCACAAACGCATAAAACGAAAACCAACAACACGAAATTATGTTAATTTTCTTATAATAAAATTATATTTTATTTTTTTTTTTTTTTTTATAAATATTTCATAATGAATATACTACATAATAATTTAATTGTTTTTCTAACGCAAAGTGTTTCTAACGATTTTTTTATTGTTATGTTTGCTTATGCTATGTTGTGTGTACAGTGTAATGAAGCTAGAAAAAAAAAACGTTAAAAAATTGTTAATTGCTTTGTTTCGATCGCGTCTTTTGTAAATATTTTCTTTTGTCGATATAGTCTGTGTGTACATATCAAAGTCAATTGAGCCATTCAAACCACAATATAAAAACAATATTGAATAGACAAACAACAATAGCATAAACATATTAGAAGATGGTGGGAGTGTTTAGATATTCACATAGCTTAAATAAGTGTGGCAAAAAGTTATGATCGATACAATTCTGTAACATGGAATTTTTACTTTAAATGTCATTTAACGAAATGATCTTATCGTTTATGTAACTTGTAGTACGCGATCATTCTTTACCTACCTGTTTACGATCAAAAGAAATTAAATTAAAAGTCATATGATTACGATTATACAATCGAGAGTATATTATGATCAGTGTACGCGTGCGCATAAGTTCAGACACACCTCTTGTGTACGATTTAATTATCTTATTATTGTACATTAATTACTCGTGCATGTCATTTGATTTACAATTTATGTTTACATAACTTAAAAATTAACACCGTAACAGTTTGTGTTTTGTTAACCTAGACCATAACCTCTAATGATGTGTAAACAAATCGTGTTACATGGTTTGTTAGTTTTTAAGTGTTAAAAATTGGAGAAGGTTGATCTACTTAAACAAATTTACGATTTAGTATCATTTCGGCAATAGTTTGGCTATATTGATATTGAGTCGGATGTTACAACAATTTTGTCTTGTAACTTTAGAGCATATATTGATGCGATGTCATAAGTGCCCTTGGCAGATATGGGTATGTGTTTCTTTGTGGATAAACATTTAAAATTTTCAAAATAAAGATATGCGTTATTGTTAGATTTAATGACCTGGGATTGGCTAATAAATAACAAGCAGCACTAATACATAAATGTTTAACTGAAACCAATTTTCAGTTCCTCGCAACGTACTAGTGATGTATTTAACGCTGAAAATGCCAATTGAGATTATAGAAACATTATGGTTCATAATTTATATACTGTCATTATTACCGGAAAGTTCTCTCCTTCTGACATTAATTCGAATTCTCCACTACATATTGAGCCACAAGTGTTATATGTGATGAAACTATTTTTGTTTAAGATGATCCGGCGTATGGCCCAAATCATTTAGTAAACAAGAAAGGATAGAAATAATTAAAAACGGGCTTCTTTAATCAGTTGACGGTTATTCTAATTGAAAAAATATAATTCAGAGATTAAAAGAACATGACTTGGCACATAATATAAATACATATAGTACTTCCATCATAAGAAAAAACAGTTTACCCGTTGACGTTCAGATGTCGGGTCGATATAATATCGTCAAAATTTAGAGTAAACATATGACATTTAGGCGATTATACATATAAAAATATTTTGATTATTTTAAAACGATACCAGTAGCGACATGTAGCATTCCAATGGACTAACATACCATGATAATACTATTTGTATTTATATTATGCTTGGTATCAGGATCACATTGGCTGTATGCAGAAATGAATGAGGCCATTTAAAGACAAACGCAACTAGCGAAAAATCTTTAGAGTAATTCATTGAAGGTGTTCAATTATTATAGAGCATTCTATGTTCCGTGTGCTAATCACACATTTTAGCAATGGTATGTAACGCTGTAAAGTCAGTATAATTATTACGATTAGTTTTTTCGGCTCTCTTCAACGACTTTTCACATTTTTTGCATAGCAACTCTCATAGTAATCAGTGATCAGTTTGAGTTACCCGAAAACATAGCTCATTTGAAGTTTATCAATGTTGTTATATTCCTACAATAGATAGATCATATATCCTTTAAAATATTTAAGGAATGAGAGAGTATAGCTGATATTATTTGAAACTAAGACTGTGTCCGAAACCCATGATACATATTTTTACATAAAATTATCGACAATTTTTTGAAAAATATTCCCCTAAATTCCCAATTTTTTATTACGCTGCCCGAAAAGTATAATAATTGATTGACATTTTTCTCCGCCTTATATGTTTTTAAATTCACTGTTTGTGAGGTATAAAAACTTTAAAGAAAATTTGCAATTAATTGTATACATTGTTTATTGAAATTGCCATAGCAACGAAAAAGTTTAAATATTTCTTACTTGCGGATTTTGAATTACTATTACCAAAACCAAGTAGTGAATTTTATACATTTTTTGTATATATCCGAGTGTGCTTTGCGATGAGTTTGGCTTTTATATATTACAGAAAGTTTTAGTATTTGTCAAAAATTGTCATAGCAACTGACGTGATAATTTGGGTGTCTTCGTTTTTATCAAACAAATAACAAAAGTTTGTTTCACAAATATTTATCATGGGTTTCTGACACAGTCTAATTCTAAAATTTATAATTTACATATAAATGAGAAAGAACTTACGGAGAAAGAGATAAATTACATTTTTTTTTTTGTAAATTTAATTATGACTTTTGTTCCCACTTCGATGTTTAAAATTCGATGTTTTGCACGTATGTTTTGTACGTAGAGGTACTGATGTCAACATCGTTGTAAGATATGAATTTTCTGTTCGATTGTACATCCCTATGAATTGGCACATTAATAGAAGTTGAAAATGAACTGTTATTTGGGATTATACAAATCTAATTGTAACGTTTGCATCTGTAAAAGCCAGAAAGGTTAGATTTTAAACTGTACTTTATATTTTTAATATTTTGGCTATGAAAACCCTTTAAACATATTAGCATGTTCTTTCTTATTATATCGCTGTAGATTTTGTCGCAGTTTCGTAAATTTTGCCTTTATGGTGGTATTTCTAGGCTATAAGAAAAAATCCTAAAGAGCCTAGTGTAAAAAGTAGACCCCTTTAAAGACGGTTTTATCTATTTAAAAAAATTTTAGAATCCATAACCTATTGAAGATCGCTATTTATTTTCAATTAAATTTTGTTTGGATTTACAATTCTTTCCATGGATTCTGTTTCCTATATGATTAAGCCAAAACAAAAAGCCAAAAGATGTTAACTATTAATTTCCATTATGTCAGATTTTATTAACAAATTATATTGCAGTATCTCAAGCTTTCCCATATATTTTTAAGTCCGAAGATCTCGCAACTTTTATTATGGTTTCTTTTAACAACCAAGGTTAAGCAATTTGTAGTATAATCAATGAATCACAGTTCCCTCTTAATCCCTTGAAATTCCAAATCGTTTCCCCATTTTAGTCACCGTTGTTTAAAAATATATAAGTTTATCTAAATTATCTTTAATCGATATTGTCTCAGCCAAGAAAAGTGTCGTTTAAATAAAGATATCCAATAAAAATATCCGATGTCCAATAAAGATATCGTAGACAGTCTTGAAAAAATTTGTTTCTTAGGCCCAGTTAAAAATGTTTCAGCGAATTTTCAAAGAGACGATATTAGTTTGTATGTGGTGGAAAGGAGCCAACCCAAAAATTATTTGTGCAACAGTTGGGATAATATAATACAGTTTATCACAACAATGCTTAATTGCTGGGGTTGGAGCATGTAATCGAGAATTCTCAGTTCTCGATTTCTCGAGAATCTTAACAATTTACAACTTCTCGATTTCTCGAGAATTCTCAACAATTTACAACTTCTCGATTTTGGAGAATTTCAATTTATTACTGGAGAAATTTTTTATTCTTTCCAAATTTTTCGGACGATCCGAAACTGACATAAAACGTTTTTTTATTCATTCCTGCATTTTATGCCTTTCGCTTCTTCCTTTCATCAAAAACCAGGGTATACCGCTGTATGTAATCTGTGTAAAAAAACCATATCATGCAAACCATCGCAAACGAGTGGACTTTATTGCAATTTAACTGGTCATCACAGCATGAAAAGGGTTGTTAAAGGTGACTCTGCAACTGCAGTTAGTTCAAAATAACACTCAACGCTCGACAAATTTGTTACTATCACGAATGCAAATAACGATTTTCAAACATTGGAAAAAATTGTGGGTAAATTAGCAGCCAAAGATGGTTTTAGTATTTTGAGAATAGAAGCAAAATTATTCGCATAAAAGTATAAAAAACCAGGATTTGCTTTACCACAGGAAGCATTAGATGTCATGAACTTACGTATTATTGCTTAGAGAAAGACAAACTAGTTTGTAGAATTAAGACGTTAAGAGAATAGAATATGAAATTTAGTTAGTCCATTGATGAATGGACCAGCTTTAAAAACCAACGATACATAAACGTCTACCTACATACTTCGGTGCTTTGGATTGAGTTAGCAAAAAAGCTAGCCCTCTTATTGGATTGTAAGTTTAGAGGGAATACATTAGGATCAACGATTTCTTCATATAATTTATCATATAAAAAAGGCTTTAGAAGATCTAAATATGGATTTTTTTTTTTTAAATGATTGTATTACTAACGCCAGAAATATTTTGGATGTTTTGAAATCCGACCGAACATCTTTTGGCTTTTTGGATGCAAAAGAAGCATTTACCTTTTCCACCTTACTTTTCAAGCACTAGAAAAAAATTATTCTATTTTAGCATTAAAGTTTGATGAATTAAAAGACCGTATGGAAAAGAGAAGGAATAAATCATTAGTGGCTCTTTTGAAATTTTGATAGGACCCATCCTCTCTGAAATATGGGGAAAATGATTTTTTCAGCATCACCAGATAAAATTAAATTACAAAATCAGCTAAAACTCGATGGTAAGACTTTTCCTGCACCACCTGTTGAATCCCGTGGTAATGAAATTTTTTTCGTAAAGTACGTGCAGAGAATGCAGAATAATGGAAAATGAAGATTCAGAATTCTAAAGAAATTCTGAAAAAGCACAGCTGCAAAATTTTATTCGTCAAAGCAAACCTGAGTTCTCAGGTCTCAGATACTGATATTGTCAAGAGAAATTAATATGTTTTCTATCAATGGCCAACTTAATCCTTACTTAGCGTTGTTGCAAGCAGCATTACAAACGGTTAAAACAACTGCAACGCAAAAGTAAAGAATTAGCTCAATTGCCGGAATTTTCGTTTCGAAGAAAAGAACAAGTCTCTCAGATTGATCAATTGATACTCTACTTTTTGAAGCATAATTTTTTGAATAAAAAAATACCCCGATAATTTTGGATTCGAGTTCAGGTTCTTGCACAAGAATATATAAGGTTCGGGTTAAAAACAAAAATCTAACTTATTTTTTTTATTTTTTTAACCTACAAATAAAATGAATTGGACACATTGTGGCGCTAAAATTAACTAAGGAGCAGAAAAAGTTTGCTCCACACTAACCTGTGTTGCTGGAATAGCAACACAATCTGAGCAACTACGTATAAAATTAAGTGATCATCCAATTTATTGTTTTTCCTAGTCTTTCAAACTCTGGGAAAAGTTTGATATGCAGCAAACTTTTTTTTTATAATAAAATCAACTCAGTTAGCGCTGCGATTTTTTTTGCTTTCTGTAGCTGCCGTTAAAATTTTGCTTTGGTTTTCAAGATTTTTTCCAACACGCGACGGCCATCTCCATCATCCGATGAACAGATTTTTTATTTTTTTATTTTTTTTTTTTTTTTTTGGAAAAATTAACTCGAACCCAAATTCTGATTATTGGTTCAAGTTTGGGGTCACAAAATTATGAAAAAATCTCTGAACCGGAACGAGTTCAGGTTCGGTTCCTGGTCTTAATAAATAAATATATTTGAGACAAGCAATTTTTTTTAAGGATAAAACTCGTAAATAAATAAGGATCGATCTAGAAATTATACCTAAACCTTTAGGGACATATGGCTCACCATTGAGTTACTTATTGCAAATTTCTTTTGGTTTGCAGTTTAAATCGGTTAGTACGAAATCCATAGTTTTCACGCTTCTACCTAAATATTACGAAAACTTATGTTCCTGGATACCCAAATACTTAAAAAATGCGTATTTATATACCCTTAGATAGCTGTCCCTAATTGTGTAAGAAAAGATATAAATAAACGTCTTACTATGCCTTTAAAGCTAGAGCTATGTATTGGAGTGAGAAATGTATCTCTAAATCTTGTAGACGCATAATATCTTAGAGGCACTAGCTTTAACTCACGAAACAGTATATATAGATGAACCTAGGTACTTAAATTAATTTGCATACAGTAGTTCAAAAAACTGTGACATGGATTACGATTGTATTTTTGAATATAAAGGAATTTGGGGTAAATGAAGTATTTGGCCAAACAAATTTACCAATTCATTACCAATACCACTAAAAGAAAGATTATGGTAGTTTATGGTTATGATATTAATTAATATTTGGTGTTCAGCTTAACCATATTGATTTTAATGCAAAAATTTTAATTTTTTGCAGATAATGAAGCTGCCTTTGTTTAATCAGTTTTTCCAACAATTTAGAGAAAATATAAAGAAGCGATATTAGCCTAAAATTATTCAATTGAACTCAGTAACTATAGAGATCAGTCACCAAAGTTCTTTGCATTGATAGATTTCAGTGATCTGAATTTTATCTTTATTCGTAACCGTCACATCATCGAAAACTTTTTACATTAACTTAGAGTTGCTTCCTATAGAGTCGAACTTCTGTTTGTAGAATACATTTTTAGAATTTTCAACAGGCAATCTGACATTTTATTAGAAACCAGTATATTTTTCCCTTTCAAACTGGTCTAATTTGTTTGAAGAACACAGTGTTATTTGAATGATTTATCTTTAAATTTGAACATCAAAGATCTCACCACTATTTATAGATGAAGAGCGAGTTCATATAAAATATGTTGGTTCTTTAGCAAGTAGGATCTATATTTTGTGTCATCAACATACATCAAAGACAGTACCAAATATTTAATGGCTAGTTCCTTTTATAAATGTCACCATAGCTTTAACTCCCTCACTTATCCTACAAAGATCTCGAATTATCTTTAAAAAAGATATCTTTAAATAAAATTACCAGAACTCTAGCTTATATAAAACGTTGCTATGAACAAGAATTTTCCATGCAAAAAAAATTCTTAGACAACAGGAAACGAAATTTATTTTTTATTTTTAACTCCGCAATTTATTTTTGTGGACATATCTTTTTGAAATTGTTCCAGTTCTATGTCCAGTTACCGAAAATTATACTCCTTAAATAATGAACTCTGTTTTTTTTTAATTTCAAGCCATTTGGGCTGATTTTATAAGAAGTTCTGCATGAAAATTAAGCAGTAAAGTAATATTAATTTTTTTCGGAAATACCTTTTAAGTACGGTACTGTGGAACCTGTATAATTTAATATAAAAAATCGATGAAAATTTTTACATTGAGCTTAATTTCAGGTTAACTGACTGCAGTAAATTTTTGGTTTAGCAAGACGAAAAATTGTACGTCTGTTATCGTCAAACATTTATGGTCGTTCATTTAAATATCGAAAAGAAAATTTAATGCAAGATTGCCAAAATGCGAGATTTCATACCCAACTCTTGTCCAACATATAGTTTGTTAGTTTCAAACTACGGCATGCAGAGCGTAGTTTGCGTTTCACTTTTGCGTTGCAGAACATTTTTGTTTGATATTTTCACTCTCTGGCAAACAGGTATATTTTTTATCAGCCATAATGGGCTTAATATCCTTTGTAGAGTAACTTTAAACAATACTTTATAAACAAATTTTAAATCCAAACATATTAGTACAGTAAAGCACTTGCTCGTTAGCTTCGTGTCATCTCTTCTAATGACATGAAATAATGGGTTGGCCGATAAATTGTACAATCCAATAGGGGATAAAAGTTGTGTTCATTAATATCACCGATCGTAGAAGTATTAAAAATTATCATTTTGCATCCTACCTCTACTGGGATTAAAAATGATACCTCTCGATCTGAGTGCCGCAGCTCCAGCTAGGTCAAAATTTGCTTTTGTGAGGACTTACGATCTTGATTGGTTTGACTAAAACTATTGACGGGCTAAACAATTTTAGAGGCTGTAATTGCGGAATGTAATTGGTTATGCTAATATTATAAATCAAAGCGTATTGCACAAGTTGTAGCTAGACAGCGGAATTATAACCCTGTGACTAATTTTGTATAAAATCATTCATTTAGCTGACGACATACAACGATCACCTATTGTAAAAAAAATTAATTTGATCTGTAAGATCTTTTAAAAATCTCTGGGTCAAGTGGGCTGTAATGCTGTTGATATGAAATATGTGCCTATGAGACACCGTTGACCGAATAGTTTAGTTTTACAGTCAACCAATAGTTTAACAATTTCCGGATAAGAACTAGTTAATACCAATTTAATACGCTTTTTTGGTTTAGATATGCTACGAATTCGTCAAAAAAGTTTCCCTAATTGCATTAATTTTTGTGGTGCACTACGTGAAATATTCTACAAAAATGTGAGTAATTTGCTAAGCTCAAAAATTTGTATTTCTTACAATATTTAAAGACCGGAAGGGCAATATCATGCCAGTCAAAAATGCAGTCCAGGAAACGTAAATTAAGCTAATGTTAAATCGGTTGCAACAAAGTATTGCAAAACTATGACCAAATTCTAAAGATCAAACAAAATACTTGTATGGCCTCTCTTCTGAAGGTTTACAAGATTTTAACACCTAAGTTCTCAATGGTTTTGTTTCCAACATCCCACAGCTTCGACTTATAAATTATACCATTTACCCCGAAACAATAGCCACTTAATAGTCTGGTGTATTTTAATTTAGATTGGAACATAACAAATTTAAGTATAAACAAGTTGCTACCTGTGCCACTTAAATCCAAAACATTATCACGTGTTCTAAAAATTTTAATTTTTTTTTATTTCAGTGCAACAAAACTGTCAAATGGAATTGGACCGGCATTGCATGAGACGGTAAGTCTCGTCTCCATTTATTTCAAACTTTTAATTATTTGTACAAAGTTTGGAATGTTAGATTCGAATTTTAAAATTGTATATTAAAATACTATAAATATCCAAAAAATCGCTAATAACTTTAAAAATTTAACTTATGAAACTTAATAGTTTATAGTTGTAAACTATCAAGGTTTAAAGTTATTAAATATGAACATGGCCTACAACTTTTTAAAATCGTATTAAAGTCAATTATTGAATTTTAAAATAAATCACGATCACTATATAACAATTGAGAGAAAACTGCTATGACCACTTTCCGATATTAGTCAGCGATCATCATAAATTAGAGCACCAATCTTAGTCATATACTTTATTTAAAATTCCGGCTTTCTTAACTACGCACCTCACACATTCCAAAACAGAATCCTATAACAATCATCTTGACCTACTTTAAACGCAACAATAAAAGTTACAAAATCGTTTATGCAAAATTATTTACTTAATTTACGATTTAAGCCCAAATCAAAACTAAAAAAAAAAAATTTGTTAATGTACTTAATGATATCTTAAGTCAACCGGAAAACAAGTTAATATATATCCGCGCGGTAAACTCATCACGACATATAATACAAGAATATAACATTAGTAATGCGTCATCGATTTTATAATAACAACCGCACAGAAAATTACCCAAAATTACACAATTTTGCGCTGAACTTTCCACAACCTCATTTATGTAAATGTAGTTTTCTGGTGTGCAATCCAATTTAATCATTTTATTGAAAATGTCCTTGAAGAGAACATAAAAATAAAACTTAAACTACATAATAATTTTCAACTTACATTTCACTTTACTTACACTATGGTTACACACTCACTTAAACAAACACTAATAATATATATATAAAAAAAATAAACTAGCAACCAAGAAAATTATTAAATCAACGATGGAAAAACAAATTCTCGATCAACGATCAATGATCTTTCAATATTTACACTGTTTAATTATAATAAATTTTTATAAATATTACAAGTACACTTGAAATTACACTTGACTACTACTTATCAATGTGATCGTACACTTAGAAAATCAATTAGTACACACGAGTTGAATGATCACTTAATAAATGTAAAAAAAACTATGATCACAGCAGCTAATTTATAAAATCATAATTTTTTTTTTTTTGGTTTTGTTTTGTTTTATTTTTTTTTTTTTTGTTTTTTTTGTGTGTGCTACGATCGGAAAAATCAACAAACCACCAAAACAGCGTTGTGATCGCGACAACAATAATTTTTATAATGAATATTACCTTTACAATTTTTGTTTGTTTATTTTCTTTACAGTCTGCTCGCGCGGCTCGATTACATTTTATTAATAAAATATGTTAACGATTTTTTTATTTTGTTTTTTTTTTTTTTTTGTTTTGTTTTTTGTTTTATAAAACTTGATCGCGTACTCCAAGTTGTAATATACAAATTCATGATCGGTTGGCTATTATAAAAGCTAGTATTACTTGTTTTATAATTATTAGATCAATGAATATCGCGATCGCGACATTATTTATTATTGCGGAATAGCTCGCGATGTTGTTTTAATGCGGTGATTGATTGTTTAGAAATGTTGAACTTGAAAACTAGGTCGACTTTTGAAATCGTTACATCATATAGGTACAATCTATAAGGATATTAAATTACATTTTAGAGAGGGAATTTGAATGCATAACATCGAAATACAGTTCGTAGAATTACTGTCATAGTTTACTTAATTGGATCAAGTTGCTTCTTAATTGGCCATTATAAATATTAATATACTAGTGTTTTACACACGTTTTTATTTCGGTTATTGGGGCTTTACTGTAAAGTTGAGTATTTCTTATTATGCTTTAACCGATGAACCACTAAAATAATCGTTATGGCATACACGTGTGTTATTCAACGTTTCATTAGGTTTTGAAGTTATGCGATATGAATTATAGCATCCGACGGTTTTTTTTTTCTGTGGAGTTTAACAACATTTAAATGTATTTGTTTTCGGAAGTTTGGGTAGTCAAATGGGTTATCAAATCACAAAAATTAATTTTTTATTTGTTATGCTCTACTTTAACAATATATTCATTTTAAATCGTTATTACTTCACTGTGGTAACACTGTGTGTTACTAACGACCATGTTTGTAAGCCTATATATATTTGTGACTGATTCGCGATTAAAGTATGATTAGAGCATGTACTACTCTCTTCGAATGGGAACTTAGAAAATATTTAAAGCAATTATGTTTGTAATATTTTGATCAATATCCGTCTCGTTGTTGGTGCACAGCGGACTGAAGATTAAGTTGGATTCTACGATTAAGATGTTATCTCTTCAGATTCCGCTCTCAATTTAACGTTGTCACCGATGAAATTTGTTCCGTCATCACTGAAGAGATCTTAGTACACATCGCCATGAGCAGTTTATTCCTTTGCGAGTCTCCCATAAAGGCATCACTTTGTAAGTCACCAACCAATTCGAGGTGTTCGGTTTTTGTACTTAAGCTAATGAATAAGTAATTATAGGCCTTATAAGTTTTTTGATCTTGGCCCTTGGAGCCCTTGGTCCAGCATATTCAAATAATCAGCTGCGGTAAACATTGTGCGTTAAATTTGCTGCATGTGACATATTTGCGTACAAGCTCTTTGCATTTAGATTCACCGTTTGGTATCCAAAATTTTTGACGAGCAAGATATTAAGTTAATGGATGGTCTGCGATGCATGTTATCTCGATGCACATCTAACAAAATTAAGGCCGTGATTAATTACAAATTATGAAATACTTGGTTGATGGGATAAAGCTATTATGCAGTATTTCTCTAACCCGAAGTATTACAAGGATCACCAAAACCGGATTTCGAGATTTGAAGCGGCGACTTTTACTGACTTCTTCGAAGTGTTACCTGCGAAGTTATTTTCTCGCTGTAATATCTATTTTGCTCCTTCTTGCAAAGTTCGTGTAGAATCCTTTGAATTTATTTCAGAGTTTCCAGTTAAACGAAAAATGTAGCATGCAACTCGTTGTATTGTTCAAAATGATAAGTATTTGAACATTCTATGTGGATAATAGTTATAAGATTATAGTTAAAAGCGCCGCGCAAAATTTCAAGCGGGGCAACGTCTGTTGTCAATTTTTAACATTCTTTGGGAATTTGAATAATTCTTGGAACTGAAATTGTTGTAATGCTCTTCAAATCACTTCTTATTTTTTGTGTCCTAATGACTAATAGGAGCTATAGCCAACCTAGAAGATCAAAAAATATGTCTGACTTCGGATAAAGTGGTTCGCTTCGTGAATGATATGTTTTTAAGTAGCAACCTTTCTTTCGCGGAATTGTAATACTATCACAAACAAGATCAGTTATACAGTCAGTCCAATCGCCTGTCTAGCCATTTAGGGACACTTTTCAATCTGTTTTTGAAGAGTCATCAAAAACCACTCTCATCTTTGCAAGGGATCTGGTTGCCTTAAATACGCCGTATTTTGGTGTGTAATAACCAGCGTAAATTACGGCTTCTTGAGAAATTTCTAACAAATTTGGCGTGTGTATAGTGCTTGTCTACAGTTTACTTTGAATTATTTTTCTGCTCCACTCAGCTTTAAGCCGCTTGACCTCCTTGCCAACTTGTAAATTTTGTACCGAAATTTATCCGGCGTCGTTTGACATTTTGACTGTTGACGTTTTCATCGTTCTCGTTGTCCTCGTCAGAATAGCTCTATTCCATGTACCTCTAACCGCTTATAGTTCTATTCGCCAGTCCACCTGTCACGTCAATATTAGTTTTGAACAAGTAAGACCGACCTATGACAAGTGGAAGTTTGTACTACAAACCATTTGTGTCCACTTTGCTCATTTTTTTCACTTTGATCTTTTGACTTAATAGATTTGATTTTGTCCTGAGTGTTAAATGCAGCTTGATCATAAATATTGACTACGTCGTCGCTCCAAAATAGCCTCAAACCATGTGGGCAAAAGTCTTACGCTTATTTTTGGAGTTGTGTTGACTCGTATTATCTGTCTCAAATCAACGATCAGAAAGCCACCATTTCGACCAAATGGAACATTTAGTCTCTTTACTTACCGTCAAGTCATCGATGGCTTCAGCCGCCTTTCCCGTTGAACCGCATGTAATGAATACCACCTTAATAATTTTCTGTAAGGCGGATGTAAATGCCCATTAACAGCCGTATTACGAATGTTTTTGCCACAACCTGTGGATCCGGTTAAAAAATGTGCATTTGTGTGTTGCTAAAGATTTCTTATGGTATGCATTAGAGATGCCTTTTGTAATTCATTGGCTGAGCGCATGAGTTTCATGAATTATTCATTCGGCATAATTTATAAAATTTGAATTAGCATAAAAATCAGCAAATTGGTCACTGTCAGGCTCTGGTTCTGCGAGAATCTCGACCTTTTCATCTAACCGATTTTCATCTAATGTAATTATGCATTAGACCAATATCGTAGTTCCGATACCGAATAGTTCAAGCACTGCCAAGTATATTCCATAGCACTTTTGAGCTGTTGTGTTGAGCTATGCTTATGACGCTGTAGCTTGACATTGCCTAAAAGATTGTTTTCATACACACATAGTAGGTGATTAATTTTAGCTAAAGCCACAGCCAGATATATACCGAAAACGTTCTCGGAGGCGTCATTGAGCTAGAGTAGAATATGTGCCTATATGGACTGCCATGGTGCTAGAACTTAATCCACTTGAATAAGAAGCGCACGTAAGTTTTTAACGAATAGACTATCGGTTTTTGACTGCAAAATTTTAATGATCACGTCCACAAGCTTATGAAAATACAAGGCACATGTTACCACATATTTGTATTTATTTTTAATGTTTTCAGCTATGCAAATTTCAGTGAGTTTGGCAAATTCAGCTGAGAGAATGGATATCAAACCATTTAAGGTTTTTTAAGATCATGTCCGAACCATAGTCGATCACAAATTTTACATATATTGCACCAAACTGGTTTAACTCCACATTTTTTTGGACTCAGTGTGAGCTCGCTAATGACATGAATACCGCTCGTAAAGTCTTTTGAGGCGTTAATATTAACTTTTTTGAATGATATTTGAAGTAGTAAATATATAAAATAACTCTATGATGTGCAGCAGTGGATTAAAATATAGGTTTAGCCCGTACATTTATGAAGCAATCTGCCTATTAAAGTAATTGGGTTTAACATAAAAAGTCTTATACCTGAATCGACCCGTGGCTCACTAAAGCACTCAACCTCTCACTCACTTCTCACTTTACGATTAAAACATTTTTTAAAATTGATGGCTTTTCAGTTAATGACACCAAACATGCGGATGGTAAAGCACATGGCGACACTGCTGTTTTAATCAAAAAAAAAAAACAGAATAAAGCAGTATAGCTTTATTCTGTTTTTAAAGCAGTAAAGCAGGTCTGGTAATTGTGCAATTTCTGCCGTTTACTGCCCACCTAAACACGTAATTAAAATGCAGCAATTTACTGATTATTTAAATCAGCTGGACATAAAATTTCTCGCAGAAGGCAATAACAATGCTAATCATTTGCAATGGCCTTCAAGGCTGACTTCACCTAAAGGTAAACATCTTTATGAAGCAATTATTTAGGAAAATCTAGATTTCTTATCTTCTCAACATCCTTCAAACTGGCCTACAGATAGAAAGAAAATACCTGATCCTATAGACTTCTGTGCAACAAAAGAAATTGTCTGCACCAATGCTCAAGTAGATGATTGCTATGACCTATCATCTGATCACTCTCTCCAATTATAGTCAAATTGAGTACCGATGCTTTAAAAATTGACCCACCTATACGTCTAACACGCAAATTTACTAAATGGGATAAATTAAGAAACGTCATTGAACAGCACTGTCAAATGGACATCCCTCGGTCCACACCAAAAGATATTGAAGTAGCAACAAGAAATTTAACTCAAATAATGGGATTAGCTGCAAAAAAAGGCTACACCTGGTGTTATTAGATCTGAAAGAGTCAATAGGCCAACACCTAACATTCAACAGTTAATTCAAGAAAAGCGGAAAATAGACCGGCACTGGTAGAACTAAAAGTCTCCACTCAAATTAAAATTAAATAAAGCTTTTAAAGCTCTAAAACGAGCTTTGGTAAAGAAAGCAGATCAAGGAATACAGAATTACCTGAGTGAACTCTTAGCAACGGAAAAAATGGATTACTCACTATGGAAGACAACAAAAAATTAAGAACGCCAGCCCTATCGAATCCACCAATCAGACAACCAGATGGCCACTGGACCAGAAGTGACATTGAAAAGGCTAATGTTTTCTCCAACCACTTCAAAAAATATTTACACCAAATGAGCAAAGCAGTATTAGTATACTGCCGGATCATTTAAAGGTTGATTATATTGTAAATCCTATAAAATTTAAGTCGAAAAGTATTAAAACTACTATGAAAAGTCTTAACCCAAAGAAAGCTCAAGGACATGATTTAATAACAGGAAAAATGATTAAAGAATTACCAGAAAAATGCATAAAACAATAATGAGATGTGGATGAAAACGCAAGTCGCGTCATACAAGCCGATAAGTCTTCTTCCGACAGTTTCAAAATTTTTTAAAAAAATGTTACAACATAAAACTGAAAACCAATATTATCTGCAGAGCACATTATACCAGACCACCAATTTGGGTTTCGTGACCAGCAAAGTATTGTGGAGCAGGTTCATAGAATTGTAAACGCAGTCAAACTAGCTGTAGAGGAAAAGAAATACTGTTCCGCCATTTTTCTGGATATTGCACAAGCTTTTGACCAAGTATAGGATGAGGGTCTGATTTACAAAATAAAAACTCTGCTCCCAAACAAATTTCATGCAATTCTTGAAAATTACCTTTTCGAAAGAAAATTGCAGGTCAAGCAAAATGAAGCCATTACCGAACTAAATCTGATAAACGCAGGGGTTCGACAATGTCAAAATGTCACGATTCCTCAACAAACAAAGGTCTAATACCTGGGTCTTCATCTTGATAGAAGGTTGACTTATGGAGAAAATAATTGTTACTAGGCTGCAAAGTTCTACTTTACATGGCAAACTTAATCCTCATTTGGACATATGGAACTCAACTATGGGGATCTACCAGCGCATCAAATATACACCTTTTGAAACGCACGCAATCAAAAATACTACGTAGTATTACAAATTCTGCTTGGTTTATTCGAATAATAACATCCACAAGGACCTAGAGATTAAAACGGTAAAACAGATGATAAAAGCATACAGTTTGAAGTACCATTCAAAATTCGAAACTCATCCCAATGAATTAGCAAGGAAACTACTAGGGCAACCAAAATATAGACGACTTCGCAGAACAGACTCACTAGATTTAATGCAGCTATAAACATCATTTAACCTTAGGCAAGCTAACTCATTTTTTAACAAATTAGAAAATTTGAAGTTGTGCACATTTTTTGTTAGTTTCAGGTAAAGAAAGATTCAAGAATAAAGCCAATAGCAGTAATTTAAAAAATATATATATAACATTATTTTGAAATATTGTGAGTCCAGCGAGTTTCACCAATTACAAAAATTTAAAACCGGATACAGCACTACAGTCAAGTCTTCACTGACGTTGTGTATTTTCGTATTTTTACAGTTTTTTTTTCTGGTTAAATTTTTTCTGATCAATCTTAACCAATTTAATATTGCTAAATATTTTTTCGAGATCACGACCTGCTCTTGCAATAGTAATACATCTTATTATATATTTGAATATAAGTGGCTGCATTTCTAGACCCTTTTTGCCACTGAAAGCAAAATGAGCATTTTGACGGTGGACATTCGTTGCTGCTTGTTTTAACTTCATCGCCAGGTTGAGTATAACTTTCCAACTTTCGCTTTTCTTTTTAATTTAATGCTCTCTTTGGTACTTAAAGATTTAAATTGCCTTCTATCAACGGTCGTAACATTAAACATATCTGAGTTTATGTGATTTATCATGGCTAAGTGCCTCGCGTATCCATTTAAAGTATATTGAAAATTCATTTTAAAAAATTTCACAAAACCCATTTAGATTTAATTTGATAGTCCACTTAACCGTTCATTTGTCATCCATGTCATCAATGTGCCAGTATCAACCAACATGTAAATTTGATTTATTTGTTCCATCGCTATACATAAACGTGATACAATAGAACTTCACAATATTAATTTGGCATGATTAGAAAGCAAACCGCCACAACCGAGGTTTTAATCGATTATATAATTAATTGATTACTGCAAATACATCTAACGATCTTGTTATGTAATTTTGTAATATGTCATTTCCAATATAGCTTGGTGTGACATATTCGCGAGGGAACAATCGAATCGACTTTATTGGAGTGTCGATAACATCCAAATAGATATATCCACCATTTATACCTGACCTAGATAAAATGTGAATATAAGATTGAACGCAATTTATTTATATCTTGTTGTTCATTTACTGTTTCTTCTTAATTTTTTTTTATTATTTTTAAGATTAAACAACATTTTAATTTGCAACCTTGAATAAGATTCCAAAATTTAAGGCAATTTGCAAAATACGTATATTACGTATATGTAGGTAAAAGGCACGATAATCTTGCAATTTTATATGTGATGGTGTCTGATAACTGGCTTATAATTTAACCGTCGTATACGATAAAAATGTGTTTTAGGTTGAAAAACTTGTATCTGGGAAGCAAAACTACATTGCACTACTATTAGAGCTCAGACAGCATACCAATTAGGTGATTGTCGAACATATAAATTTATGTGCCAATGATATTATGCCCATTAATTTAATCAATCAATAAAAGTTGATTTATGAAAAGTGGTTTGATTTTGATAATCGTGTCTTAGACTTTAAAAAAAAAAATTGTATAAATAATGTTTGGTATTTGTGCTGCACATATAGTGGAGAATTAATGAAAATACAAGGTAACCGACACTTTACTAATTCGTACCAATTTTTAAATAATTTGTCTTCCATCAAGGTGTGACATCATAAATCTTCATGTAGTACAAAGTAAAGTCGTTACAAAATTGAAGAGTCACACTTTAACATAATTTATTTGTTAATTGCTTTTTTTACCTACAAAGATGTTAAAAATTAGAAAAAAAATGTATTGCTTAAGTTTAACAAATAAATTTTATTCAAGAAAATTCACACGCGATTTTAAGATTCAGCAACCACTTTTTTTTCATCGAAGATTACTAAAAAAAATACTGTGATTTGGAATTTTTTTTTTTTTTTTAAGATTATCTTAGCTAAAATACCAAAACACTTTCATAATTGACATACTATTAAGAAGGAACTAGTTTTGCAACATGGTTTATAAAGCTGCTGAAACTTACAACATACTAGCTTTACTGACCATTTAAACACAATTTGGATCATTATTGAATAATCTAATGAGAATAACTCTTCTCTGAACATGATATACGATGAACACGCATTCGACCCCTACGTCCGTGACGTATTTCAGTGATGTGATTCCTCACTATTACTTTCCTTATAGTGCTACAAGTCATTTTTTTAGGTTTTATCCGCAGCTCCATCTGCACATTACATTGCTCCAACCAGCCTGTTTCCAAATGGCATAGACGATGGTTCGGTCCATGGATCGCTCCAACAGGGGATCATAGTTGTGTTTATCGTCATCACCGATCGTAATCAAGCGATTTACAATCCTTTTTCAACCCTCCCCCGTTGAGATTCGAAACCGATACCTCTCGACCCTAACACCACAGCTTAAACCAACGCGCCAATTTCTCGGTCTAATAGTACTTTCTAACTACATAGTAAAGGCTAACATAAAAACTAAATGGTCTGGATGCTGACTGCATGCTTATGATATATATCTGATAATCTATAAACATTACCGACACTTAGAAAGAAAAAGATGTCAACGAGTTTGCATGTCTTAATTGCACAGAACCTAAATCTTTATAACGAAAGTGGTCGCTCTAGGTTCATCTAGAAACCTAGAATCTTCCAGATACATGATATTCCTACAATGCTATTTAATTATATCGAAACATTCTCTGAAACCATAGTCATAACTGAACTGAAGAAATTTACTTAACTATGGTAACACTAATTTTATAGGAAAAACTAGCATTAGGTACCAAAAAAAAACATTAAACATCAAAATAAATAGAATCGACCACTAAATGACAAAACCCGACCAACATCAAATGTTTTCACACGTCTGTCATAAAAGTAGTACCCCGAAAAGAAAAAGGATATTGGACGACCAGTAATAACTTTAAAAAAAAAAATCTATATCACTAGCAAAACACCATGGTAAAAATTTGCTTAACACGCCGCGACTTTGAGTACCGATTTCTGCATCTGACCACAACGAATTTTGTGTAAAATTGTTCGCTGGGCTGGCCAATGATTGTCAATAAATTGTATGAAAAATATCAGTAAAGGATCAACTGTAGCCTGTAATGCTGTTGTACTCGAGTGCAACGTATACGTAAAAACCATTTCGAAACTAATTTTGGCCAACATCAAAACAAACCCTCCAAAAAAAAAGACGCATAAACAATATGATCTGTTACTCAAATCCTATTATCGAACGACTTTATAAACATAAATCGTTTCTGATTACAAAAATTAAAACGACAAAAAGAAATCTGGCCAACAGTCGTAATCAAAATAACAACAACAACAACATTTTTCGGAACAACATTCAAGATTGGAAGGTGGAAATTAAACGGACTATTCAACTAATCGAGCAAAACGTTAAAATGCAAATAGAACGTAACTGGACCGATATCATGAAGGGGATTAAGCCCAGTGCGAAAATGTGGTCTGAAATCAAAAAGTTCACGGCCACGGCAAAAAATCGGATAGACATAGCAATAAAAATTTTGGATATTAACACAACGGACAAACAAAAATACAATCATTTTGGCGTCGATTGGGACCATCTACAAAAAAACAGTGACGACACAAAATTCAAAATTTTCGACGTAACGCAAAATTTAAACATCATTGGACAAAATATAGAGGATCACACTCAGCCAAATTATAATCTCGGCAATCAAGAGCACGCAGTTGAAATTACAAATTTGACAATCCATCCATCAACAATCCAGCTTATGCGCCACACCAACCGAATGACGACAAAAATTACTACATCAATATCGATCGGCTAAAAGACATTTTGAAATTGGCTAACAATAAAAAATCCTTTGGGCCCGACCTTATTCCAAATATAATTTTTAAACACCTTCCTGAGGTCATCATTACCAAAATTTGTACACTTTTTAATAATCTACTTAATAATCACTGTTTCCCGGATGCCTGGAAAATCGCACGCATCTTTCCAATACTTAAAAAAGGCAAATCTCCTACAGATCCTGAAAATTACCGGCCATTAAGTCTACTCTCTAATTTCGGCAAACTATACGAAATTTGTATTTACGAGAAAATTAACGAACATGTACGTGCAAGCAACTTGATGCCCGAAAATCAATTTGGTTTCCGTCAAGGTCATAGTACGGTGCATGCGATTACTAAAGTTTTGGCTGACGTCACACATCAACTAAATTTTAATAATCCGACCAGTGCAGTCCTCATCGACATAAAAAAGGCGTTCGAACCCATTTAGTTGGACGGACTTCTCTTCCTGATCAAAATTATCTACGAGCTACTTTACAATCGTACATTTTATACAACATCTGGCGGCAACAAATGCTCATCTTCTAAATTCAAAATTTTAAATGGAGTACTACAGGGATCCATCACTGCTCCAATTCTTTTTAATCTGTACACGGCCGACTTAATTTCTCACAACAATATAAATTCAAAATTAACACAATCATGTGCGTATGCGGACGACATGATTGTATACAGTTCGGCGTATCATATTGGAACAATACAGAAAAATTTACAAACATCTCTAAATTTTATTCAAAATTATTTCAATCGATGGCATATTGAAATTAATGCAGACAAATGCGAATCTATTCTATTTCGACGACCACTGAAAAATGCTTCGAGAGAAATGAAGAGAAATTGGCGAAAACTTTCAATCAAAATTAATAACCGACCAATCAAATTATGTGAGACGACAAAATATTTGGGAGTGCACATCGACAATATGTGCTATATGACAAAACACACAACGACACAATTAGAGAAGGCTAGACGAGCATTTATGGGTGCGCGGAAATTATTTTACAGTAGAAATTTGGACAAACGCGTCACAATTATAGCTTACAAATCACTGATAAGACCGATACTGATTTACGGATGCCAAGTGTGGTATAATCAGGTGCCACGCTACATGGAACGATACAGAGTTTTCGAACGGAAATACCTCAGACACTGCAACGGACTTTACCGTAAGGCAGAGACTGACTTTAAGCTCAGAAAAAGTAACGGTCCCACAAGGAAATTGGATCCTAAGAGATGACTTTAATATATTCTGGATTAACTATCACTCTACTGTGTCTATTACGAGAACTTTTCAATAACTATTTGCGAATTACGGATTAGACACATTGTGGGTATTCAACCCAATGGACGTTTTTTGCATACATGGTTTGACGAGGACACAATCTTTTGAAGTCATTACTGACTTTCCCAAGCGGCATTTATTGATTTGCCGAAAAAGTCATTTCCAATATAACGACAACAAGTAGTTTTCAATTACAAGAAATTTGATCAATTACTTTGGGAGCCAATGTAATAAAATTAATGTATATCCCCTTTATTAGTTAAATTAGAAAAAAATAGAATTTAATAAGTTTTAGCGCCAATTAATTTTTAATCTGAAATTACAAATTAATTAATTCTTTATATAATAACATAATTATACAAGCATATAATTTCTACAACCGGCAGAATGTAGTAAATTGGATTAGTTTTTGCCTGAAATTTACAAACAATTAATTTATTCATAAAAATTATAAAATAAAGTAATATTTTTTTTATTTTTTTTTTTTATTAATTTTTTTTTTATTTTAAAAAAATTTTTGTACAAAGTAGTTTGATTCTAACAATATAATAATGAAGCCACTCTTATGTGTTCTTTCCATTAAGTATTGTTTTGATTGATTTTGCATTATGCGCACTACTCAGGTAACTCAAAAGGATTTAGTCTTTTGAGTCTTCTTATAATACCCTCTTGATGAAGTAGTCTTACAAATTCAATATTAGGGTGATGATGGAGCCTTTCCTGGTGTTTTTGAGAATATTTCTTTATTTTACTTATGACTGTGTTTCTTCCAAGATCTCTATGAAGGTCACAATTACGAGTGTATCAAGGGGCGTTTACAATACCTCTAAGAACTTTATTTTGGAATCGTTGAACTATCTGGTGATTGCTGGTTTTGGTGCATCCCCATAGTTGGAAACCATAAGTCCCGACCAGCTTGAGCACTTGTTTATAAAGCATAAGTTTATTATGAATGGTTAACTGAGAGTTTCTTCCAATTAACCAGTACATTTTTCTATATTTTAACTGAAGCTCTTCTGCTTTCTTTTTCACATGTACTTTCCACTTTAACTTTGCATCAAGGTTCATACCAAGGTATTTTGCTTGATTTGTATGTGGTACAGGAGTATTATTGAGATTCACAAGTAGTTTTATTTATGGCTATTTGTAGTTTAAATGTGACTTCACTGATTGTGTCACCAACAGCTAGAATTGCAGTGTAATCGGCAAACGTGGCGGTAGTTGTATTGCTCGTCTGTGGTAAGTCGCTTGTAAACAGTACGAAAAAGAGTGGCCTTAAGACACACCCCTGCAGGACTCCTGTTTTAGCTTCTTTTATGATGGAGTAAGTACCTTCCTGTTTAACTCTAAAGTATCTTCCTTTCAGGTATGACTTTAGTAGTTCGCAAAACTCAAATGGCAGAGTTTTCCCCAATTTAAATATTAAACCATCTAGCCAGACTTTGTCGAATGCCTGTGCTATATTCAGAAATATGGCTGAACAAATCTTTTTTTCCGCTAAGGATTTTTCTATTAAATCCGTTATTTTACTTAATCGATTTGGAGTGTTTCTCTCTAAATCCGAAGTGATGGGATGGAACAGCTTCTGCTTTTATAATTTTTGGTTTAATTTGTTTTAATAATAGTCTTTCAACCTGTTTTGACATGATGGGAAGAAGTGATATTGACCTGTACGAGGTTAATTCACTTGGTGGCTGACCTGGTTTAGGTATCATTATCACTTCTGCAAATTTCCATGATAGAGGGATATAAAGGAGTCTAAAGGAAGCATTAATCAAGAATCTCTCCAGTTATTAAATCATATCCTGGTGACTTTTTAAGTACTACATGGTTCTTTATTTTTTGCTTTACTTCTTTAGCATTAGTTAATGGGATTTCCTGTCTCAGGATGGTTGTATGGTTTTCAATCAGTATATCCTGTTGATTAAGTATTGTTAAATTGGGGTCAAAGGTACTCATCTATCCAGACGATCCGCGAACCTTTCTGCTTTTTCTTCGTTGGTTTTAGCCAGGCGACCATTTTTTTTCTTATTATTGGTATGTGCATAACTGGCCTTTTCAGATATTTGGATGCTTTCCACAATGAATAATCACTATCTTTATCATAGGTGAGAGATTGTAGGTGAGAGAATTATTTAATCTATTTTTAACATCTGGGTCTCGTGTACGTTGCCATTCCTTTTGGGCACTTCTTTTCTCTATAACTAGTGGTTTAATTTCCATTGAGTAACATGTGCCAGCTATTTTTTGTTTGTTATAATAGTGCTTTTCAACGCTGCTTGCTGTATATATTTGACGAGCTTTTCCACCTTTTGCGTGTTTAAAATGATGTTATTATCGCAATTGGATATTATAACTGGAGGTGGCCGTGGCACTTTTTTCTCCAGTTGCACATTCTTTCTTGCTTCCTGTTGAGAGTTCTTTACTTGATCGTTCCTGTTCCGTTGAAACCTGAGCTTTTTCCTCCTGTAGTACATTCCTATTTCCGGTTGAAAGCATCTCAACTGATTATTTTATTTCGGGTGAAACCTGTTGTGGTTTACTCATCCTGCGTTTCTTTTTTTTTTTTTTTGTTACGGTTCAGAAGCCATCCCGTTTCTTTATTCAGCTCTTCCTCGTCTGTTTCATATATAACCTTTATATGATCATTGGTATTGTGTTTTTCTACAGCTTAGAGGTTTCTTTCTCAGATATTACTGCATTTAGAGCAACTTTTAACTCCTTGTTTTCTCACTGTGAGTTTTCGAGATCTTTTTTTACATTTAACGTTAACTTTTTCTATTTCGTAAATCTTATTGCGCAGTTCTGCGTTATCCCTTTTCAAGGTGTTCGCTAATGGTGATGGTGATCAACCCACTCTGGGTTTTTGTCCAAATGGGTTGAGTTGCCTAGAAGGGCTTTTAAATAATGATTAGCTCACCCCAGAATCCGTCGATCCAGCCTCGTTAGTGGGTGGATTTACTAGCTGCTTAGCTGGGTTACTACCTGGGGTACAATTATCTGAATTAGTTGTACTCATTGTTTATTTTACTGGTCATGGAGCATCTACTACTCTGACCAGTACGAGTTGGTAGTGGTTCTTGATAGTCGATTGTACCGCCGTGTTTCGGTCGGCTGAGTCTCGTTAGCTACCTAGCAGGGTGAACCACGTGCAAGTGAGGATGACATTTGAGCTGATTGTAGACCATTTAACTTCAGCTCCCTTTCCCACCCCAAACTTAAATAATATAAAATAATAATAATATAAATTAGATTTTATATACAAATCAATTGAATTAACCGTTTTATGACCAATACGTCATGTAATGGCCGAAAATCTAATTTATATACACTTTAATTGACACAAAACTTTAAAATTAATATAAATTAGAATTTTAAAAATTGATTAAACATTACAAATCAATTAACCGGTTTACGGCAAATACCACCTGCCGATATTGTAATTTCAAATCGATATATGGAATTAAAGTTTTTTCCCGATTACTGGCTTGAGATTCTTGAAATAGTTTTGGTTTGTTTCGTTTTTGCTAGCCTGAAAAGGTTAATGACTTAAATTGTATATACTATAAACAGTTAAAAGAATAATAAAATATTCCAAAATTAGCTAAATATATTGCTATATAGGTTTGCAAATAAAGAGATTAACAGTTCCATAAATGATATAAATCCAACTATTTAAACACCGTTCAGTATATTGAACTAGTAAAAAACCAAAACCAATCTGTATTCAAATCGTACCACGGCTGTTAAATAAATTATATAAAAAGGCAAATTGGCATCAACGAAACGTAACACATTGTCACAATCCAACTGATTTATGGTGATTTAAACTGTTACCTGTTTTTGGATGTGTAATTGCGTACGTAGGGCGTATTAATTAACGAACAATTAAATTCCACCTACATAATATGTAACATTTCAAAGTCTATCAATTATATACTATACACTAAGTGGTTTTTTATATTACATATTATCAAATCATAATGATAAAATGTTAAAAAATTATAAATGATATCACTTTTACTTTTAATTTTAATTTTTTAAAATTTCACTCCAAAAAAATTGCATTTTTTTTTTTTGTTTTATTGTCGTTTTAAATACAATAATCAAAATTTAATTAATTATTTAATTAAATCGGTGTGGTATCGCTACTATTGGGCATTTTTTCAACTGTATACACTGATATTGAATAATAATGTTAAAAAAATGTACATTGAATTTATTATAGTATTATATGCATAATATAATTAAAATCGAATTATGCGTATCATAAAATTATATGATTAACTAGAGAATAGAATATCGCGCTGAATGGTTAATTACATATTTTGTGTGAATAATGAGAGTAGACATATGATGGCAGGGGAATACAGATTTCAATTTTATTTTTAATTCATGCCTACAACATCTACTATAATTCTGAAATCAATATAAACCACTTCCTCGTGGTTCCTCACGATGGTATGACCTCAGGCAGCTCGCTGTATAAATGTGCACGAAAACTTTACTGGGATGGGATGGGAATCCTCACTCTCACAAAAAGTTTTATGTTTTGTTTTCTTGATTTTAAACTTTTCAGTTTAGAAATTCGTTCTGTAAACTTCTTTATTTTAAAACTGCTTTAATTATAGTTGAAGTATCCTTTAATGGCGACTCTTGATGTTATTCAGTCTATTAATTTTCTATTAATTGATTGGAGCGTTTTTGGATTTTCTTTCCCGGATATTTATAATTTTCTTAATTCTTCGCCACTGTGAATTGGTCTATTATAATAGAAAGTTTGTTTGATTCAAGATATAATCTTGATTGGGTATCAGTAGGTGCCTTTATTAATTCAGCCCGGATTGTTATCAAGCTCATAATTATACTCCATTAAGCGTGTTTTCATCTTTTTAATTTTGGCGTTCATATTCTTGTTGCTTTCAGTAATTGTAAGGGTTTGGTACTCCATGAATATTTTAATATTCTTTGCACCAAATAAGGAATTCCTATCGCCAACGTCTCCTGTTTATTGATTGCATGACTATCCTCTGTCTTATTTATAATGGCCTGGTCTATCGTTGTCAATTCCTTTTTTCGGTAGTATATATTTTTGATCCATATAGATTTTCTGACTCTGAAAAGGTTTAATAAAGGCGTTGTTATTATTAGAAAGTCTGTAAATAAATCATCAGCAGTAAGTATCCGATTCCTGATTTTAGGTTCATCAGGATTTCGAGATTTTTCTATTTTAAATATCGGTCACTTAATTTGGGTCAACCCTAAAATCTATGTTCATTAAATAACCTAAGGATTCAGTTTTCTTTTTTTTTTTAAGAATTACGTTGTGTTTAAATTGAGTCGGACGTTGGTTTTTGTACGTTGGGGTTTGGGGAATATGTTTATTTTTTATTCAAAAATATTAGGTGCACAACTAAGTTCCCACTGTTTTTAACAGGGTTGGGCATTTTACATGTAAATAACGTAAATTACAAAAAAATTTTGTATTTTACAAAAATATGTAAATTATATTTAAAAAACGAGAATCCGTCCAGAAATAATTTAAAATATTGAATAAATGATACAAACATTTGTTTATAAGAATACCTTGCATTAGAAAATCCAATTAAACATTTTATTTAAATGGTTAATCATAATTATTTTCAACTTTAAGTTATCTACATTGAGACTATAAAAATCACCTAACCTTCTGCAATGCCATCTGTTTACGTCTTAAACTAGTTCTTATATTCGACAAAATAAACAACTAGTGACAAAGTGCCATCTAGCTACATTTGAATAAACTAAAATAAAATATTTTTAAGAGTGCATATTTTGACGTGTAACTAATTGCAATTTGACGTGTAATCATAAATAAAATAATTCTCTGCAGTGAAATGAATGAAGTGAATCTATACTCGTTTGACTAGCTTTTAAATTTAAATCTTTATTAATTTCAAACAGGACAAAATCAACCAAATTATCACTACCCGTCTCACCCTCATCAAATAAATGTATGCCTGAAATTACTAGCCCTATTCTATCCATTCGATAAAACGCCTATGCATTATGTCTTTGATGTCCAGTGTAGTAAAGAGGTAGCGAATATGATGATCGAATTTAAGCGTGGAACTGTTGTGAATTTTATTAATTCAATTTAATTTTTCTTACTCTAATTACAATTAATAATTTTTCATAACCTAAGTTTGCAGCAATACCATTATACTAACCTTACCATAGAATTAATACAAGATAAATTGATTAATACATTAATAATTAAATTTGGGAAAAATATTCTTTTTGAAACCCAGCAGTTACCATTCAAGGAATTCCATATGCTAGCTCCTCTCACGAAAAACGAAGCGTTCATCAAATTACATTTATTGATAGCAGGTGTCAAGATTTCATTGTCAAAATATTTCTTATCATAGGAAAGTTGCACTTTATTTTACATTTATACATATGTACAAATATCACAATAAATAAACACAAATACGCTACACTGTAGTATATAGTCAATTTTTCTTTAATTAAGAGATTTGGTAACAGATGGCG
This sequence comes from Tipula confusa, assembly GCA_963556175.1. NCBI lineage: Eukaryota > Metazoa > Arthropoda > Insecta > Diptera > Tipulidae > Tipula > Tipula confusa. The sequence goes on from OY744476.1 coordinate 47,612,623, forward strand.
ATAATTTTAATGAAAAAGTTGATTTATATTTTACAGTATGTATAAAATAATCGTTTACATTTTACATACATTTTACATGTAAAAAACCCAGTAAATTACATTTTGTAATTTACACGCCCAACTGTGGTTTTTAAAGAGATGGATCCAGTAGTAAGTGCTAGACGATTGGCACATAACCATCACGTCATGAACCAAGCTTAGACTTAAAGTAAACAAACCGCTTTGACTTATTAGTGATTTTGTTTTTGCATCACATACGCGTTGTGTGAAAATGTCTGATTTTGTGCCAAATAACCGAGAACTCCAAAAAGTTTACTAAGATGCTGCTCTAAGTGAAACCACATGTTGTGATTGGTTCCGTCACTTCAAAGACGGTAATTTCGATGTTGATTACCGTTCGTGTGAAACAAGGCCAAAAACCTTCAAAGACGCTGAATTGGAGTGGAGGCATTGCTCGATGAGGATTTGTGCCAAACGCAAAAACAATTTGGCCTCAGCATTCGGAGTTACCTGCCAAGCCATTTTCAAGCAACTACATGCGTTGAGAATAATTCAAAAAATTGGGGTCCTTATGATGATTTGAATCCAAGAGACGTTGAGCGTCGTTTTTTCGCCTGTAAACAACTGCTCCAGCGGCAAAAAAGGAAAAGTTTACTTCATCGCATCGTTACGGTTGATGAAAAATGGATTCATTATAGCAACCCAAAAAGAACAAAATCATGGGGGTGCCCGGCCATGCTTCCACATAGTAGGCTTGGCGGAATATTAACGCTGTGAAGATTTGGCTGTGTAGTGGGACCAGGTTTTTGTTATTTATTATGAGCTGTTGAAACCGAACGAAACCATCACTGGAGAACGGTATCGAACTTAATTGATGCTATTCAGCCGAGCACTGCGACCAGAAAAGCGACCACAATACGAGCAAAGGCATGAAAAAGTGATTCTACAGCATGACAACGCTCGGCCTCACACTCGGACACGTTAAAACCTTTGTAGAAACGCTCAAATGGGAAGTCCTACCCCACTCACCATATTCTCCAGATATTGCACCGTCCGATTATTACTTGTTCCGTTCGATGGCATATGGTCTGGCTAAACAGCAGTTCAGCTCATATGAAGACATCTCAAAATGGCTTGATAGCCTCACAAGACGAACACTTCTAGCGATGGGCAATGTTTTGAATGATTCATTTGACATATTTTTAAAATAAAGTTGCATTTTCATAAAAAAAAACAGCTGTAACTTAGTTGCGCACCTAATAATAATGACATTGACGTAGACATAACAAGTCTGACCAATAGCTTATAACTTCAGCTCAAATAGCTTATAACTTCAGCTCAGGCGGGTAACCTAGAATATTTGCTTAACTATAAAATGATTGATTTTACAGAAGTTTTATAGGTTCATATTAATGATTTTCCTTTTTTCAAGACTAACACCAGTCGAGTTTCTAATCAAGTTTAACGACTTTCTGAACAAAGCACTACTCAGGTCAGAAAAACCTGAAGTATTGGGAAAAATAGAGACCACAGAAGGGCTGGAGTTCAGTTCAAACCAACTGCGCAACTCTATACACTCAGCCTTTGAGAACAGCTGTCCTGTGAAGCAAAGAGAGGTAATTAAAACCTTATTTTGAAGGATCGGGACACTGGAAAAACTTAGGAAAATAGCGTGATGTTTATTTAACCCGGCCAAATTCACCATTGAATAGGGCGATTATAATAGGGCCCTAACAGTGTACAATCTTAAATTACGGAGGTTAAAGAGGGAAACTCGGAGAAGTTTCTGCGTGGGAATAAACGAATTTCCCTCTGCAAATCAGCTCCAAAATTTCATTAAAAGGACCATTCAAATGGCATAGGCTTACTTCAAAAGGCCGATGCAAGTTTTACTGAAAACCAGAGGGAAACTATAATCTTGCTTTTAGAGACCCACTTTTCGGACTGAATAGTCGCAGAACCGCTTGAAGATGCCTACCAAGGTTCTAATGAGGTAGTTAATACCCCTCATAACAGAACATGGAGTTTTTTAAGCAGGATATTCACTCCTAGTATAAGGTTGGAGGGGCTTTTAGCTCATTTGAACCCTTCATATCTGCTAGAGGTGATGATATTTTTCAAGCTCTCCTGCAGAGTGGTAAAGAGATTCTTCATAGTTTCGTCCAGATAATTCGGGCCAACTATGCTAACTACATTCCGAAACTGTGAAGGTAAGTAAAGGTGGTCTTTATACCAAAAGGGAAGGCGGCCAAATACCCAGCCCAAGGCGTATCATCCAAATAGCCTCACGTCGTTTCTATTAAAAACGATGGAGTAAGTTTTGAACTACCACAAAATAAGGCTCTAAAAGGGAACCCACTTCATCCAAATCAGTTTGTATAACAAGCTGGCAAATCTACGGTGACGGCTTTTAGTATTTTTAATATCTTTGCCAACAACTGCAACATTAAGGTGGGAGAATATTGAGCACAGACCAAATGATTTATGTACTGACCAGAGATATTGTCGGGTTTATCAAGCGCCTTAATATTGACAGGACGGTTGATTAATAAGGGTTTAAGCACAAAAGATCTATAAAGTCGCGGTGCTAATGGGTACCACGCCCAAGTAGCCCAAAAAACAGTTGTCTGAATTTATTGCATATTGCGGATGACACATATTTAATGTCCCTTCTCCGGAAAAAGCATATTTCAAACCAATGTTTCTAAAAATGAATTATTAGCCTGTATTAGAAACATAAAATTGTGTTCAAGTTAAAGCTTGGATACTAGATTGTACGTTCTAATCAACTAATCCACCAACTATTACAAAAATACTAATATCATAAAGAAGAGTACTAATATCCGAGACTTTTTATTGGGAGTAACGAATACAACGTAGTAACGAATATTAAATTCCTCATTACACCACCGTAATAAAGACACATCAACTAAAACGAGCCATGATACCAGTTTGAATCAAATACAACTCGTAGATCAAAAACTACAATAGAATCTGATACCAATTCTACTAAGATGAAATGTCGCATTTTTAGCAGACATAGAACAAATGTAGCGACCAAAGAATTGAAAAAAATATCATGAAGACCATTCCTTAACAAAATGACAAAATCATACTAGCTGACAATCATACTAGCTGACAATCATACTAACTGACATTCAGAAAAACGTCTGCACCTCGTCCGGCCATTACAGTAGCTGGCAACCGATGATGAAAAAGACAACCAAATAGTTACAAACTAATTAGAAACGACTTCTACGTTCAAGATATATTATCAGGAACCAACAACTAGGAGCAAGGTGCGACATCACAAACCCAACAGATTCAATAACTACAACCGGGAGGGTTTACCTTGATAAAATTGGCCTCTAATTATTTACATTTAGGAATTGGAAGAAATTTAAGAAGATATAAATTCTAAGGTGGATTAAATTTAAACAAGCTTTACAGGTACGAACTTTGTGATACCTCCAAAATTGCTTACACAGTGGTAATCTTTCACGACAGTGCATCAAATAAAATCGGATTGTTGGCCTCAAAAATAAGGGTAGCACCAATAGAAACTAAGCTAAGTTTACCGAAGCTGGAGTTGTGCGGGGCGAGCCATACTTGATTCTTGGTCTCAGTTAAATTTCATTACCAAATTATTGACGTCCAAACTTGGGACCAACACCATTTCTTGCTATATAATGAACTGGATGTTGTTTAATTAATTCGGAAGGATCTGCTTTGAAAACCATAAAGCCCAAACTTCAAACAACACAATGGTTAAACACTTCAAACATGCACTTGTAAATATTAAATAAAATGGCCAACAAATTAACGACCTTCAACTTAAATGTCACACAATGGAAAATTCCACCTAACGTTTAATTATCTGATCCAAATGTTCAGTCTAACAAATTAGGACCAGGTCGTCCTTATTTACAAAAGACGCAAATCGGATTGGTTGTATCCAGTCAAGTGAACAAGTCTAAACCAGAAGAAGATATTTGAGTACCACAATAGAATGCTAGAGAAAACTATGCAATGCGTACAGTCAATTTAAGGCAGAAAACCTAGAAAAAGGTCACAATATGTCTCTCGAAGTCATCGTTTCTTGCGAACATATTTCTATTTGTCCCATCATTACGTGTTTAAGCCAGATTCATCATCTGTTAAGATGCGAGGTGTTTTGATGGCTCGACTCATATGGCAAATCATTGAAACCATTATTTGCTATTAGTTTCGACATTCCCTAAAAGGACATATAACTTAGCCAAAGGACATACCGCCACGTATGTTACCACTTCAGCTCCATTTGTCGCCATACGATGTTGTCTGCAATTAGTAAAAGAAAAAAATGTAAACGATCGTATTGCCAGCAAAGCTATTTGATACGATATGTACGTGAATGCCTTTGAAAGGTTGCTGTTCTTTGTTGACGCAGAATATATAAAGACGTTGGGTCTCTATTGGCATCGTTAAAAGGATTGTTTTAGAATTAGCGTCGTATTATCTTCTCATTCAACCAAGATGACAAAACGGATAATTATTTCGAATCATTTCAGCAGAGATTATGATCGGAGAGTTTTTTATGCAAGAAGTAAAGTGTTATTGAGACAAAAGTCTCCCAATTCTAATTCACTATCCTTGGTTTAGGTTTCGAGATGAATTGGAACCACTTCCAATCCTTTGATTTAAGCACGAATATTGATAGATTATCCCTTTTAGTGTTAAGTTCCTGTTTTTCTACAACAAGACGATAAACAGTAGCGAAAACCAGTTGCTGGTAATTCGTCAGAATATATTTCTGAGATGAATAATACGGACCACATTTGTTACTCTGCAGAATATAATGGTCTGAAGTCAATTAATCAATTAATTGTATCAAAACTTGCAGCTCAAAAGCTTACATAGCTAAAAAGCTGAACTTGTTCTTTTAAAATTTGAGCCTAGGCTTTTGTGTTAAACAGCGTGGCTTTAATTTAATTTTACTTTGAAGCGTCAACCAATATTACATTCTTCAACTACAGCCAATCTTTAGCATTAAAACTAATTAGAAATAATTATTAAAACCTTCCAAAATAAATTTTCGTGTTTCACCTGTCGCATTAATTTAACATCGCGTGCGCTAACCTTAATTTAATCTAATTATATTTTAACGATGTCCAACACTTTTGTCATATCGCACACAAACGATCAATGTCTTAACATGAAAAGTGGTCATTACATTTTTACTGGTCGATTCATTTTTGATCTACAGGTCATGGATCAAATCAACATAATTGTGTCATTGAAAAAAATGAGATCAAAATATAAAAAATAAAAAATAAAAATTGATGTTGAAAAAGTGTGCGTTGACGTAATGAATGAATGACGGATATGTGACCTGTAATGTTAATAAAAAAAAACGGATGCAAATTGACTAAACCGTATTCAAATGAACGTAACCAAAACTATTAGTCATTAAAAACTACTTTGAGATCTCATTACTTTCTATATCTATGCGCACAACGATAATAAGTATTACACGAGTGCCGGTTGTGTTTATACGCAACGTGGTTTTCTTCGGAAATATCTCGTCATTAAGTAAGACGACCGCATATTTTGTTGGTTTATTGACCGTAATCACGATATTCCGCGTTTAATAATTTTTTTTATTGATTCATCGTCGTTGTTGTACACTATTGACACTTAATCGATTAATGCCGGAAGGGTTTTTAGGCCATTTTACATAATTATATAGGGATGCTGTGTACTTAAATGTTATGCTCGTTCGATATCAATTTTCGTTTTGCTTTTATAACTCATACACACGATCAATTACACAGAAATTTAATTAACTCGAAATAATTTTACTACACAAGCTTTCTACATAAAAATATAAGATTTAATAACTTTGGACGTTAGATAATGCTTGGTAGCAACATTTTGGGTTACATATTTTTTTTCTTCTTAATAAGATGTAATTAAAAAATGTTTAAAAAATGTTTTGCGTCCATTCAGATGCGAAATAAAATCTATATGCCCTACAACAACAGCATTTGAGATGTGCTGTCAATTATTTAAATTTTTTATCTATAAAATTTATGTAAATTTTACCAAATTTTATGTTGCTTAATTTCCTTTTTTTTTTTTGGTTAGTGTACATACAGTAATACTACCGAATAAATGTTTTCGATTATTAATATTGCATAAATAAATTACAAGTTTACTCAAATCATTTTAGAAGGCTTTCTATGGACATATATAAAGCTCACATTGATATGATAGAAGCCAACCACTCTAATGGTCGCTAATGTAATCGCATCAAATTTTTTATATTGAAGGTTTAATTTGGCTAAGAAAGCCAAAACTGCACCGCTTTAAGAGAGGACATTTCGTTTTCAACTACAATATTATTATAATTAAAAAGGCCTTTCATGCTTGCATTAGAAGAAATGCGGTTCTTCTAATGCAAGCATGAAATGCTTCTGTAAACGAAAACTGAATCAGATGTAACGTCGAAAGTTGGGTTTAGTTATTGACAATCCAAACGTCTTACATGTTCGCATATGGTTAAACGTCGCTTTTTTTTTATAACACTAATTTGCTTGGTCGAATTAGCTTCGTTGACGGTTTTGGGAAGTAGAAGACGACTATTTCTATGCTCCTCCCAAGGTTAGCTGAATGTGAAAATCTTTTTTTTTTTTTTTGAATACTTATAGATATTTCGACGGGCAATACATAGTAGAACTGCCATTTAAAGAAAAATTCGATCAATTAGGGACCAGTTTTACGTAGGCGAAATTTCGTATGATTGCAATGGAACCTAAATTCACAAGAGATTCGAATCTTAAGACTAAATACATCAGATTTATGCAAAAGTACCAAAGATGAATATGTGTTTAATGAGAACAAACGGATAGATATATTATTCCCGTAATCAAGCAAAGCGTTTCAACAAAGACAATGGTTTCTGATATAGAGAAGATATATCGCCAGGTTTCAGTCGATCCAAAACACTATAAAATTTCCAGAGAATCCTATGGCAGGAAACTTCTCAGGATATGTTGCACCATTAGATACTAAATACAGTGACTTATTTGCTAACTTATTGCTATCTGCTGACTTTCCGATCATAGCTTGGTATTATATACCACGCAGCTTCCGATAACACGGGATTTCCTCAAGATTCTTTAATATTATCAAAACGTATTTTTACGTGGTTAATTTGCTGATTGACTGTGTTTCCATTTACCAGAAGTTAAAATTTTACAATGAGATACCAATCGCCTTGTCTCATGCTGGGTTCAATTTACAACAATAAAGTTCGAAGGGTCTTAATGTTTTAAACAATATACCAAAAGAAAAGCAAGGTAAGGATTTTATTCTATTTACAGATCTTAAAGCATTTATTAAGATATCGGGCATTTTTTGGCTGACAAACAAAGATACATTCATATTTAACGTACCAGAACTTTCTGGCAATCCATCAACAAAGAAATTCCTGTTATCAGAATGTGGTAAGGTTTTTGATACTTTTGAATGGCTTTCACTGGCAACCGTATCACTTGAAATACTATATTGCAAATGTAATTACTCTATGGTTAACAAAAATAGACTAGCATGACCAACTTCCAGATGGCATATTTAAAAGTTGATGCTCCATTTAAAATGAGCTACCCAAGACAGTTGTAGCGCGCATATCATGATTTAAACATAAGATATACCAACCAATTGCACCCACAGACATCAAAGGTCAGATGTGATTACATACTGAATTTGGCATAATGATCCGGATTTTCTGCGAAAACTTAAAGGATATGACAAGTGAACCTTCCACTGTTGAAAGGAGAAAACTACGTTGCTAATATATAATGTTGCTGAAAAATGAGTTTATCCAGTGGAATATGTCATCGAGAAGTTTTTGATGGTTTGGCTATCTGTTTTAGATACATCGACAACTGCCATAAAATAAAATCATCCTTCATCACGTATGCGCAATTAAAAAAAGCTGACCATATCATCATCAAATGGGCCTGACGCGGCTGCTTTAAGATGAAATACATGAGCTGTAATATGGCCGTTTACAAAATTCGAATAATGCTTACACTACGAAGCATCCGATTATCTTATTTAGGTGCCATCAATTAACTGAGAAAATCCTGAGGTATCTACACATTAAGCAACTACATTCAAATTCACCGACGTTGCTTTTCATAATAAGATCAAAATATTGGATTATGTGGCACGCTCGTTATCAAACGACTCAGTATATAGGGGGTGTTGCGTTCAAACTAGAAAAACAGATCATACGTAACATTCTTTCTCCGAGAGTGAATTTAATGCGAACATTTCATAATGTTGAGGTATACTATGATGGCCTTTTTGCATTGGTTCCAATAAAGCTAAAGGATCCAAATTTTAATTAGCTATAGTAGATTAGGATGATTCTATATCTGAACATATCAAACGGACTTGGCTTAGCTATCGAGATGCACTCTCACAAATTTCTCAAATAAAAATTCCAAAATGGGTCAACACTAATTTAACGCAACATTATTGTGAGTCGCATGGCTTTAGCGATGCATCTAACGTAGTATATATAGCAGCTAATTTTTTCTGAACCCTGTATGCTGATGGTACGGTTCGCACCGGGTTAATACCGGTAAAAACTAAGATTTCTACGATAAAGCAGGTAGCATTACCTTGTTTTAATTGTGTGGTGTCCTTTTAGTAGCACGTTTTAATCACTGATATTTATAATGACAACCGCATTACGTTAAAAAATATTGTCTAGTTCGCTCCCTCTACTTGTTCGTTCAAGGGAGTCGTTCGTATGGTCCTTTTGATTAGTTGGATGCCAATACATTCACAATACTCATTGAAGACTTTAGAAGTAAAAGATGTGCCACAATCACTGACGATATTATCGAAAATTTAATTACTGGAACTGTTTTCGTATTTTCAGCACCAACATTTGATCTGTTATTATTTTCACAATAGTTGTGTTCCTCGTCACTATAAAATTCTTACAGACGTTTGATCAACTGTTTTTTGTTACCGGTTGCGATCAGACCCTCATTTTTACACTTGTTTCTTAATGTTTCGACTTTTAAATGTCTGAAACTCGGCATTTTATTTATTTATTTTTTTTACACGCAGAATACAAATATTGCGTACAGGAAATTATATAAACTTTTTTCACAAAATCGGTGTTGTCCCCACAGCTGAATCTGTCAAATAGGCTTTTTCGGAAAGTGAATATTTGAATTAAATAATTAATACTTAGTACTCGATTTTACTTAAAGTAGCTATTAAAACATCACTCTATCTTGTTCTCGAATTTTCCCTTCTATCTTATTTTCTTCTACTACTATACCTCTTCTCTCGGTTCGGTAAGTTCATGACACATTCAATTTGAGTTAATTTAAGTTACCCATTTACCATAGCATCATAGGATTGCAAAACCTTGACATTGCAATCAAAATAAAGCTTCCTGCTAACGGCAAGCTGCCTCAAGAGAGAACCCAATTTGTTTAATAAAAATCAAGGCACTGCGATTTAAACAGAAAGTAAATAAGTCAAAACATACTACAAGTGCATTGGATCAAAGCAACTAAAATCTTCAACCAGTAATGAAAAGCAGAAGTGATTTCTTTGTTAAGATCAATGTAGTGAGAGTTTTTAATTCTATTTTAAAATAGTGAAGTTGACCTTTTTAGAGGTTTATATGTTGCCAAGAACTAGTAATGATGATTTCAAGAACAAGGTAATATTGCAATGTCACAATGAAAATCCGCAACAAATTATGCATCAACCATATAGATAATATAATTTCATAAAGCAGTACCGCAACAATTATGTAGATTTTAGTGAAAGATGCTGTGCTTCCGTTTCTCTGTTCGAAACACCACAAGCTTTATGCGGTTACCAAGGTATTTAGCATATAATAATTTTTGCTCGTGTACTGTTTTTATGTATATACAAATAATTTTAAATTTGTTTGTTAATTACGCTAAATAATCATTTTATTTTTTTTAAATTATTATTTTTTGTATTATTAAAAAAATAAATTATTTTTTATGAAAAAAAAAGAAAATGTATGATAAAAATAAATTAAATTTTTTTAAGTGAATAAATTTAATTTTTATAAATTTTAAAAACAATTGATAATAATTTCGAAGCGGTTGTAAAATAATTTTTGCTGTTGATTAAGACAACCACCATTTATGGTACAGTGGTGTTAATTTGTTTGCGCGTGTAAATGCTTAAATTATTAAATTTAATTGTTGTACCTGGATAATGAACATATGAAAATCATTATAAAAATTCATACGTATACGGTGGCTGCCCCTTTAATTTAATGGGTGTTTACAGAATAAAGGATTTTTGTTAAAAATTGTCACTATAACAACCCAAAATTACAAGTAATTTAAAAAATGATAAAATGATAATGCAGTTTGGTGTACATTTTCTAAAGAAGTAGTGAATACTACATCTGTGTTTCAAACGATCAATGTTATGATCAACTTGATTAATCTTATGGCAAATATTGACAACTTGGGAATCCCAAGTGGAACTAGTATTCATATAGATTCCAAGGTTGTTAATATATGAATTTGAAATGTAATTTAAATAATACTAACATTAATAAAATATCTGGTATAATTGGAAAAGCAGTATGAAAATTGCTAATGCATTCAATATTATTCGATTTGGTGTTGACCAAACTGACATACTATGTAGATCAAAGTTGATAAAACTCAGGTATAACTGACAATCATCAGCATACAAGTGATATTTAGAATATTTACCAACATGCGTTAGATCCCATACTAATAGAGAAAATATTTATGGTCCGAGAATATAATTTTGGATTGCACCAGCTTGTATACGTTCAGATCCCGATTCACTTAGCAAAGAAAAGTGGTGAGCTAATTTCGAAAACCCGATTGAAAATGGTTTAAAAGCTTACATCTCACTAAATACTGATTGATCTGCTCTTGAAGTATATGATCTCAAAAATCTTAGATCATATCGGTATTAAACTAATTGGTCTCAGATTACCTAAAGTGGTGAGATTTCTTTTATATCTGGATCAGATTCAACTGCATTACTAAATTAGAAATTAAATCGCTTAAATATTCATTTAGTAGTACTATAGGCAAAACGTCAACAACAGTCATCGGCTGTCTATCACAAACACAACGGATGACTATTTACGGGTCAATATTGGTAGCATTAATGGTTTTACTTTTACCCAGCCTAATTTTGTTAAGGTTATCCCAACAACAATCTAGAGTTATCGAAAAAGAACTCAGGCATTTCTTATAAATTTGTTAGTCAGTTTTGTTTGGTCCGATAAACTTCCAGATTCAGCAGATCAGACGTTTATTTAAATTTAAAATGTGCCATACCTCCCACTGACCTGAACATTTGAATTGAATCAACACGTTTTAAAATACACGCTTTATAAGAAATGTAAATTTGGTTACAGTCAAAAATATCTGGAAGGGCATATTAACTAGACCTAACCACTCTACAATAATTAGTTTCAGATACGATTCATTGATCTACTCATGTTTGACCCGTTGTAGCCGAAAATTGTATTGAAACTAATTACGAAATGACTGTTAATAAAACAAAAATGGAACGGATAGAAAGGAGTTCATAAAAATAGTTCAAATCAGCTTGTACCAGTTGTGGAGGTTTTGGTTTTAATTATTGAACATTTCGTCTTGCTCCCAGAAAGATCTGATCTAGACTAAATCCATCAACGATATCTGCATTAAAGCTTTTTTGTGTTATACTTGCCAATTATTATTATCAGTTACCATTTCCGCAATTGCGTATCTAAGTATCGTTTCTTGTACGATTAAAGGACCAGAAGTCACTGATAATAAATTTATAATTCGCTGTTATCGTTGTAGTTTTAAGAAATACGAACAATTTAAATGTAAAGCATTGGCACATTTCAAATAAGTGGCTATATAAAATTATAGTGCCCATCTACCTCGTGACGTACATCAGGTGTTCTTGGACTTCGAACAAGCCAATTACTCAATCCATCCGGATAGCTTACACAGATGTTTAGTCCAATGATGAAGAACTTCAAGAAATCTTAATTCATTTCGAAAAATCTTATTTATTGCGAAACTACTACATACTCTTACAACTATATACTCCATTTATTCCGCTAAAATTCCAAAAACAAATTTTCGAAGCGTTTCATAATCTTTCTCATCCTGGTGTCCAAGACTCCATTAAACTTTTGAAACAGAAGGTTATTTGGCAATTTATTAATAAAAACGTCCAGAAACTGGATCACAACTGTGTAGCATGCCAAAAGTCTACTCACATTGGATAGCACGCTTTGGTGTCCAATGTCACGGATCAAGGCATGCAATTTGAATCAAAATGTTTAATTGAACTGGCTAACTTACTCGGGTTTGGAAGAAGGCGAACAACTGCTTACAATCCAAAATGTAATGGTATAATTGAGCGATGCATCGAACTAGTAGCTTCCCTACTAGTACCGGCTTCTCGTCATGCTATGGACCAAATTTTTATTAATAAAGATCTTCATACTTGTTTGCATGTTTTCTTAAAGACTGATGCAGAACGCAGATCATTGAAACCACCTTATACTGCACCGTATTTTATTATCGACCCTACTCTAAAATTTTTCACTTTAGGTCTAAACGGACACGCTAAAATTTTCATAAAAGATGTAAAATCAAAGATGTAAACTGAATTTGATGACATCCAAAGGTTAAACCGAATTGCAGTAATAAGTATAAATTGGAAATGGACTGGACAAAGCTCATACTTGATTTAAACATCAAAATCATTAAGAGCCTTACACTTTTGCAGTGAAAAGAAAATTTTAGGTGTCGAAAACTGCCTAAGTTTTATATGCTGAGGTTTCAATCTTAGTTCTGAATGACAGTTGATGTAGATTCAAGTGAATTATGGTTCATTCCCATAAAAAACATTTAGGATTGCTAAGTTAATATATTTCCAAGGTTACCACTAAAAAAGTTGTTTTTTTCAAAATGCGGATTTGAAGTTACAAACGGCGAAAGGTTTGGATGTGTTTCCTAAAAATAAATTTGTAGCCTGATAGTCATCAATATTTTGTTTTTGTTTTTTAACTCAGCATCTGAGAAAAACTATGTTGGTCTCGGTTTTCTTTTCTCCGAATTTGTTCTTTTTAAGTTTTGATGTGCTCTCACCTATTTGGCTTAACATCGACGTACATGCCAATATAATAAGTGTTTGCATATAGCACCAGCCTTAAGTTAATTTATATAGGTAGATTTCAGCCTTTTGATTCGCAAGTTTGATTTTATAATATGCAAATATTATATCTGCAAAGCTGTTATATCTGGAAAAGTGCTATAAAGTTCCTTCATTTATGGTGTTTGCTTTAAGCTAAAATTTTCTTGAAAATATCACTATTAGTATATTTATTTGCAATTTTAGCAGAATTCATTTTAAAAATTGTATGTAAAACTATTTTTAGAATTTTGTAATATTCAATGATTCTACACTATTTTATAGTGATTTAAGTGATCAACCTTTATATAAACAATTAAAAAAGAAACACGCCCTCCAAGTATTTAAAAAATTGCTGCGCGAGAACATCAAACCAATGAAGAAATGAAGCTTAAATTTTTAAGACAAGAATTTGCATTACGGAAATAAACCTCCGAGCTAAAAAAGAATATTGCCAGACCTACCGCAATAATTTAAAAAAAATTAAACAACTTTTAGAAATTCCACAAAGTTTTAATTAAATAAAAATAATCCCTGTAGGGACGATACCAAGAACACCCTAATTAAATACTATGTAGGTACGAAAATAATTTTAATTAAATATTTTTAATTAAATTTCCTAGTGGTAAAAATAATAAAAAAATTAATCCTAGAATTAATCTTGGAAGTGTCGTTTTGACGTTCTGTGAACGTTAATTTTTTTTTTTTTCCATATTTCGGATATTTATAAATCCAAATAATTTTCAAATTATTGGGTAACCTTTACGTAATGAAGAGGATAGTAAAATTGATTATAGCAGAAATATTTTTTACACGATTGTGTTTAGTTAAGCACAAGTTTACATCTTTACAAGAGTGAAATAGGTCACATTGGATTACTACTATCACTTTGCATCCTAATATGAGCATTAGTTAAGAAAGATGAAAAAGAGAACCAAACAATAAAATAGTATGATGAACAACTCACAAACCTCCAACTGTTATTCGGTAAATTTTGTACTATATATTAGTATGAAACTAATCCACAAATTACCTGGCGATCACCACTATAGAGAGCAAAATTATGGGTCTCCTTTAGTCACAATCAGAAGAAAATTTAACAAATACTATATACTAAAGCAGAAATTGAAGATGAATACTTTAAAAAGCAGTTAGTTGATGTAATGCAGTTAGAGTTCGAAGCCGTCATCATCTACCTGCAGGAGAAGCTGAAGAACAAGCTTAAAATAGATACCATTGTTTTACTTTTTGTTTGAGCCGAACAGATGGAACCACCATCTTTTAGAGCATGGTATCAACCACAAAATAAATTGATTATCAGCTGAAAAACTTTTGAGAGCTTGAATAAGAACACAATAAAAAGCAAACGACCAAACAAAAAGTTAAAAGCGAGGATTTTTACAATAAAAGTTATATGCGCCAAGCCAATGAAAGGTATAAAGTTCCTTAAATTCTTAGATAAAATTTGAAAATTCAGAATTTGTAGTCCAATACCAACAGCTTATAGACGAATATAAAATGTTGTCCAAATGAAAGAAATAGAGGGGATCTGAACCTTTTTATTTACCACACCACGCTGTAATCGAATAAACAAGCTCCATTACCAAAATCAGAGTCGTTTTTTAATCAAAAATGTTTCGCTAAATTGCTATACATAAGAATAACCATATATCAAAGAATTCTGTGGAGAAAAAACACTAAACAACCAAGGGAGTACAAACTCAAGGCCGTGACCTACGGATCAATGCCAGCCACATATCAAGCTGTGCCGAACTTGCAACAATCGGCGAGAGATGAATAATTAGTGTACTAAGTCACATAAGAAATGGACCTATAGACGACTTCTATCGTGGACGACCTCATTTCAAGAACCCATACATTACAATAAAATAATGGTGTTATTCAGTATTCAGATTAGATGACACAGTTAAAATTCTAGGGCTGCATCAGACTATTTTGGATTTCGCATCTCACTAGCAATTTCTAACAACAAAAATTCCACCAACTTGCTATCTGACAGTGAACATTTTTCAATATCCTTGGATGACTAGCACCAGTTACAATAGTTAATGATGAAGGAACTTTGTGTAGCAGGGCTCTCCTGAGGTCAACCACCACTACCTTCGACTTTATCAGTGCAGTAGGAAGACTTCAAAATGTCTTACCATTTATTAGAGGAGGTAACCTTAGCCAGATGGGTCCACTTTGAAACCACATCCACAATTACTATTTAAGGATTTTGAGATGCATCGGAAAATGCATTTGCTGCAGTCTTCTATGCTAGGAGCGTCAGCCTAGATAGTGTAATCAAGGTGGTTATAATCTCATTAAAGACAAAGGTACTCCCAATCAAAATGATACTGTCATTACCACGACTTGAATTATGCGGAGCCTTATTACTCTCAAATTGATGGAAAAGGTAACTATGTCACTATAGTTGTTCAATATAAATGTGAAATTCTGGACTGGTTCCATGATTACGCTATATCATTGATTCGAGGACATCATCACAAATACCAAATATTCGAGGCAAACAGAAGTTCAGAAGTTTACGGAAGATGAAGTCTAGTACTGTAAGAACATATAATTTCAATAGAAAAACCTGCTGATTTAGTCCAAGTGAATTACAGAACCACATATCAGGGTGGACTAGACCAGCATGACTTCAACTAAATACTTAAATCTAGCCACAACAACCTTTTATTAGTAGGAATATAATAGGCCAAGAATTGAAACAGGTGTTTTCAGCCATAACCTCCGCAAGAGTCAATCCTCAGATCTCAATCGCGTTTTTGCAGCATTCAAAAGGTGTATAGCACGCAGAGGACTATGTCAAAATATCTGCTCAAACAATGGAACAAACTTTGTCGGAATCCGATCAATACTATAAAAAAAATGAAACCATTAAACAAACTATTCCACATCTGCCATGAAATGCTAGCTAAATGTAGAACAACATGGGGTTTAATGCCTTCAGCACCACATTTTGAAGGACTTTCTTCTATTTTTTTAGCCCTATCCAAACATAAGCGGAAAGTAGCTATACAAAAATGGTCACTGTAAGGCACCATAGTTTTTAGGTATTCCCACCATAATTTTCAGGTATTATCAGACATCGTAAAGCAAAACCTAATACCCCAATGGATCAAGTGAAAGCCTTCTTGAAAATCTAATAACACGTCCTGGGCCTCAATTTTATTGCCTTTTCGAGACTACGAGACTAGGAGTAATTTATACGTACACTGCGTCTACTATTCATTTTTGTACTTGTGTTTAAAAAAAAAATGAAAAAACACAAGAACAGAAATGAATACTTGACACAGTGTACGTATTAATTACTCCTAGTCTCCTAGTCTCGAAAAGGCAACAAAATTGGGGCTCAAATGTACGACACGAGATATTTCGTAATATTTAGAAAGATTCATCCTCAGCGAAAAACTTTATTAGTGACTGACCGATTCATACAAAAGCCTCCTTGGTAGTCACCTACAATTTCCTCCGCCAGTGAAGAGATTTTCTTCAGTATTATATAAGACAGAAATTTGTGTACTGTGGAACGGAAAGCTGTGCCGTGATAGTTTTTACTTATTGAGCGATCTTCTTTTTAATGATAGAGTACAACGGGGCCACTTTGAATTCATCAGGCATAACTTGGCTCTCTAAAAGTATTCTCTTCGGGAATGTTTCGTTTTTAGTCTCTGCATGACAAATGTGATTCTTTGGGTCCTCATGCACATTTCTGTATTTTACAAATTTCAAATATTTAGTAAATCACAGAAATCATTCCTTTCCCATTATTGGCCGTTTGATCGTGCTATTTTCACATAGTTCAGTATGTTTTTTATCAGCCCTCACATTAAAGTCACTAATCACTATTCTGACGTCGTGCTCCAATTTGGATCACAATTTGGATTCTAGCCCAGTTGGTAGAACTGATATTTATTAAAATCCACCCACTTTGGATGCCAGTTCATAGTTTCTAGGGTGATCCAACCATTACTAAATGTAGGAAATAACGAAATGAGTAAAAGTCCCTAGCATCTTTCAAACATCCAGCAAAATTAATTGAAGAAGTGAAATTTTACTGACTCCAAATGTAAATGATTGTTACCATGGAATGGAAGCAATAATATATGCTAATTATCGAGGAGCAACTGGTAAAACACTGTACTTCTAAAATGTGCTTTGCAGTTGGCCAATGCAATTTGGTATGGAACTTGCAAGATTGTATCAACCAATCAAATTTTATGGTGCCTTTTAAAACTATCAAAAATAATGTAAACCATACAACCAAATATTTGGAGCATTTCCAACTATTATGATATTTTTTGAAAATATTTGCATACATCCACCGAATTATGTAACAATTAGTAATTTGTTTCCAATTAAACATTTTGTTTTAATTCATATTCATAACGCACATACGTTTCGGATTTGTTGGTTGCAGAGAAAGTTTTTATTTATACGTTTATAATATTGCATGCAATATATTATATTTTGATATACTGTATTTGGTGTTAGAATGCCTATATAACATATAAATCACATAAACAGTTTAAAAATAGTTAATGAATTATTTTTATTGGCCATGGCCATGGATAGTGGGTTTCTATTTTATTTTTTTATTTTTTTTTGGCGATCCAAAAGTCTGTGGGAAAGGCTTCGCATTTAAATGTTTTAATTATAAATTATTAAATTATCCATCATTACGTCTTGTTTTCTGAAACTCTTTCGTAATCTGCCAAAGAAAATTGGTTCGGTAACATTAATTACCTAACAAGATTGAAATTTGTAAATTTAGTTACCATATAAAGCTTAACGATGTGGTGGCAGCCAACAGAACGACATGCGTAAACATTCAAAATACCCAAATCTTACCAATATCTAAAATCAATTAACCCACAAATCCGATCATTTTTATAGATCAAGCACACCCACAACTGATAAACGATAATAAACCTTTATATTGTCACAATACAATCAATAATTAATTGCAAAACAATCGATCATTTTCCTTGAATATATCGTTAAACGATCGAAGATTTATTAGAGTTTAATGACGATCGATCAGATAATACAAAATAAATAATCGCATTTTTATGGTAATTCGTTTTGCATTACTTAATGTACTTGTATTGTAGCATGCTCGATTATACGCTCGACTGGCGTAACGAAACCATAAACATAAACACGCATTTCTCTTTAATCGATTTTTTCATGATCGTTTTATATGATCTTGACATTAACATTACGGTGTAATTTTAAATAGTATCATTCAGGCGATTTAGTATTAAGCCGAGACACAATATTTATTCAGCAAATTTTTTTTTTGTATTAACGCCGTATTTTATGTTATAAACAAAATATTTTTTTCAGATGCTTTCAACATTTTTTAAATATGTTAGCAATGTGTAGTTATTAAATTGCATATGTAAGCTTATGAATTGTGCTGGTCAACATTTTTTTGTTTGATTTTAGTTTAAGGTAAGACCTATGAGGCCTTATCAACTCAAGTGTTATATGTCTCAAATGTTACTGTATTCCTCTTAAAAAACGACCAAACGAAACGTCCGAATGAAATAAGACTTCAGCAGTTGGTTTTCATATCCGACATTACGTTTTTTATTCATTCAATTTGTTGTAATGAATGACTGGTTGTTGCAAAGTCATTGCCCTAACGTCTTAACTACACGGAAAAATAACCCGTTTTTGTCAGAAAAAAGTGTCATCATTCATGAGGTCAGTGTGTTCACACAATACACTTAAAATTATAAAAATTAAAATGGTTTATATGACATCAGTTTGGTATGACATCAAACTTACCCGTTTGTCCCAGGATAGTTAACTTTTTAATTTGTCTGGCCAACAAGCAACCACTCAAATAAGATAAAACTTTGTACTAGAAATAAAAGAGCAATGGCTGGTTTTCATTGGCCATTGCTGCCTTGAACTGTATGGCGTCATTCTGCTTTCCGGATTTCGGGATATCTGTAAGGAAGTCCAGGTATTTTCTATCATTCTATATATTCGCAGAGTTTATTGTTATTACAAAAGCGGATATAATCTCAACAGTATTGGCATTTTTTGACATCATGCTCAGGTAACACAGTTTATCGAGTTTTTCAATTTCAATGATAGGTTTCCAAAAGTTTGTGTTTCTAGTCATGTAAATGAGCAAACATATTAGAGTTTAACCCTGTTTGACACTTCTTGACTAAAAATGAACAAGTCCTTTCAAAAGTTCAGAGGGCACTCGTGTTTTCCTTTCGGTAATACTATCAGTGCAGCCAATCTGGTTTAGACTGTCATTCTCACAAAAATGGAATAATATACTTCTTCCAGTATCTAAGTTAAAAAAAAACAGGCAATCTTTGGCATAATCACGACTGGAGATCAGCAACCGTTAAAAAAGAAGCTCCTCATCGCAAATATATAAAAAAAATGTCAAATGAAAATGTAGCTAAATTTAAAGAGACTAAAAACCTGGCAAAGCGAAATGCATCACAAGCTAAAAATATTCT
Source organism: Tipula confusa (assembly GCA_963556175.1). Taxonomy (NCBI): domain Eukaryota; kingdom Metazoa; phylum Arthropoda; class Insecta; order Diptera; family Tipulidae; genus Tipula; species Tipula confusa. Next base: position 47,632,389 of record OY744476.1, read on the forward strand.
CAAATATAATTATAAATACCTTTATCGTGTCTGTTCCCCCAATCTATGTCTTCTGGCATTTCCTCCTCCGTTTTGAAAAGTGTTGACGAACATTAGATGAGTTAAAAAAATTCAAAAAGCATGCAGGATGGACAAAAATCTGATCCAGGATAAACATGAATGACTCTTCCAAGGAGCCACTAATTAACAGGCAAGTTATTGTATTAAACCGTTGTCATATTATTAGACGAGAGTTTGTTTAGCTCTCTATTTGTAACGATGCTGCAATGAAGCCAGGTATTCCAGGTACTACCGTTTCCCAAATTGATGACTCTATGATTTGCCATCTGAATAGATGTGACATCTTCAAGTGGGTGATGTCCATTTTGGGAATTTGAAAAATCTTAGTTTGTAGAAAAAACCTAAAATGAGAATGGATAAGAGCATCGACGTTCATCTCTTGAGGCTACATAAAGTACGGTAGTTAAAAATACCCTATATTTTTGCTAAAAGTGTGTTAATTTTTTTAAAGTGTTTTTTTAAGATTTGTTCAAGTTAAAGCATTCTTCTATGGCAAAACATAGTTGATTTTAGGGTTGCTTCCCAAATGATTTCAAAATGAGGTTAGCTGAGTGGGATACAATGTCGCAGTATCCGATTTCTGGAAAAGAAATTGAACACGTTTTTCAAAAGTCTGATTATTTTTGCAAATTCTTCCTGTAATTTTGAATAAGTGCCATGAGCTTCAGATATACGGCCTTAGTGCCTAAGCAAACAAACAAACATATGAAAGCTTTGTGAATTGTGAAGTTTTTGACCCCGACCCTTTGATACATGTATATGGATTGGTCCGAAATAATCAACTGAAATTTTCAGAAGGGGTGAATAAATTCAACTCAAGAACTTATTAAGTTGCCCATTAACTGTTGTTGATGGTCCTACATACTTATTATCTTCATGTGTGTCACGCAGAATTAATGATGTAATTGGAGACTTAGAGCGGAGGATAATAGGGTATTGGACAGAATATGAAGCAGAGCTGTTTTCCAGCATATCACCAACTCGAATTATTCCATTTATATCTAAAAAGGATTTAGTGATTTTAGGATGCTATACCCTTCTTCACTTCCTCGTAGTGGCATTTTCATTATTCGCTGTAAGGAAGTTAGTGTAGAATGAGGAAGAACTCTTCTCGTTTGGTGTTATTTTCAAAATCCGCTGCTTGTGCGACGACCCTGGTGCCCTTTTATTTGATGGCCATTTTTTGAACATCCATGGATAGAACAAATTTATGCTCTCGAGATCGTCTAATGACTGCAAATAAGCATTGTGTTTGGTTGTCGGCCCAATGATATAATCCTCCATTAGGCCGACAGCTAAATCGTTGTTTGGATGAACTTGCCATCGAAGACCACCCTTAACTTGCTATTTGACTATGATGACTTGAAAACACCATAGTGAGGAAAAAATCCATCATTTGATATTTCCTCTGTGGAAATTTCACTCATACGCTTCAAGTACTTGTACTCGATAAGAAAGTCATGTTATGATTTTAAAAAATTCAAATCCTATTCACAACGGCACTCTACTCCTCTTAAATGTGAATAGCTTAATGTACAGAATCACCCAAGTTTGAAGGTAATTCTTTGAAAGGAAGCCATACTTAAAAATGATCTTAAAAATGGCTTTCACAGAAAGATTCTTCTGGAGTTTGAATGGTATTCTGTCAAGCTCCCAGAATTGTCTAAAGGTTTTGTCGATCATTTCGTTGGGCACATGGGCTATTGTATGCATAAATGTAAGCTGATTTTTGAACTCATGCCATTCAATCTCCCGGAAACTAGTCAACCAAAAATAGTATTCTGCAAAAAAGGTTATTGTGGGTTGGTTTGTCCCGGCACGAGGCAAGTTTTCCGAAATGATTCCTTAGTTGCGGCGGAAACTATTGACTATTCAGAAAGGCTCTAAGGATAGTGCGAGGCCCAATTCGATGGCGAAGTAGTTTTACTCGTTTGCTGTTAAGTGATTCTGAAAAAGTTTGCTTTCACATTTTTGGCATCTTCTAATTGCCTTAGCATCTTGTAAGGCAATTATAACAGCAAAGAGTGATTTATTCTCTTTTACATGGCACATTGAAATTGATGTTTCTGAATAGAGCCGTAGAACTCCGTTTGAATATTCTCACTGATAGCAATGTGGCTTTCAACTTTTGATTTGGAACCGGTGTGTTTGAAAAATAGCTGAAGTGATTCAACTGTATCGATGCAACATGCAGGGAATTTTAAGAAGTGAAAAAAAGTCTGAATAGTCTAGATCTGATGCGCTTTTGGCCCACACCGCTTTGTATTTCTCTTCCAATTTATTCATGAGTATATAAACAAGCCATGAATCGCGTGTCTCAGCGACATCTCCCAGCTCCTTGAGTTCACGTATTACCATATATTGGAAGTGTGCGTCGGTAGTTACACTGAAAAAGAACTAGTATATCGTAGAATGGTACAAATCATAAAATTATCGCCACTCATATAGTATTCTCCCGGAGGATATACGGTATCTGAATTTTGGATAATTTCTCTTCAGATCGTGCGCCACACTTGGAAGTGTCATGGAGAGCGAAATATTTAAATTTAGATTGGCATAACCCAGGAGCAAGTTCTTCTCTCCAATTAAATTATTGAGAGCTGCAACAACATTGTAGTAATTGTCTTCGTACACGGTATCACTATTTTCAGACGCATCAAGTTTGAATATTTAATTCTAAAATAAATTTGCACCAGTTTAATTGTTCTATTGGAGTATTTTCGTCAGCTTCCCGGGGTATTTCAAAGAGGTAGCGAGTTCGTAATTCGGCCATTTTGATGAAAATTGTGAGTGCGTTGTCTTCCACACACTTATGATTTTTACACTTATACACTTCAGATGTGGTTATTATACTTAACACTTTTAACATATGGTACAGCTTGACTATAACCACGAACGGTGTAGAAAAATTTCCGATTTTTATGCGAACTTTCCACAATCCAATTTCCGTCGGAGAGTTGTAGTAATTTGTAGTAAATCGTGAAGGAATAGGCTTTTGCCATGCGTTTTATATTAAAACGTTTCAAAAATGCATTGGTTAGTTCTTGATATTGTCTTTTAAGGTTGAGAGAAAAAAATCTGTATTTTAGTTCAAAATACTCCTCGATCAAGGTGTTGTTTCCATAAAATGATTTTCCGTTGTCTTCTATAATGTTCATTTTTATAAGTTGTGTATGCCATATTCTTTTTATTTTACAGGTTGATATAAGCACGTGGTAAGAGTAATCATGTTATACAAATTTCCCACATGCACGTCTAGGTCACATTTCTTCTATGTTAGTTTTCTTGCAGTTAAAGTGATTTTCTATTTCTATGTGATCTGTTGTACATGGCAAAATATCAAAATATTTACCGTACAGGTAAGGAATGGTGAGAAATTGATTAAACCTAAAATGGAAGATGGTGTTAATAAAATATATTTCAGAATCAGGTTATTAGTTCGTCTAACAATCACATATGAATGCCATGCAAAGGAGAGCTTAGGCGGGAAAGCTTTTGCATTTTAACCGATCTCTTTTCCCGAGAGTGACATAACTTGGCTACTTTGGCATACTTTTCGAATAAATCCGAAAAGCTACTAATATAAAGTATTCACTTCGAATATCACGCGATCTATAAGTTATTACAATCAACCGCCGGTTTCTTTTTACACTATGCAGTATGTATTTGACGGATCTTGAATATCGTATGTCATCACTGGAGGAAAAATGTCTTCTTGGAGAGCAACGAGTTTCAAATGATACTCTTTCATGGTGTTGTAGCAACCAAGCGCATCTGATTGCAACCACTTAGTCGCTACAAAGTATAATTTAGTGGAATTCTAAGGATATTATGAGAATCCCAAAACCACCGAGACCCATAATTTTCATATTCACAAGTTAATACTTTTAAAAATTCTGCTGCTAGCGAATATAAATCTTTTTTTTTCGACCAACAGTTTATTTGTATGCCTCGGAAGTAGATTTACTTTAAACGATAAGATAATAATTTACCACATATAAAGTTGTTATGCATTAAAAACTAAAGTAAAAATTTATGATTTCACTTTCTATTCAAAAATGCAAAAGTTCAATTTATACCCAAAAAAAAAACATTTCATTATGCGGTATACAATTATCCACATACCATCCTATTCTATGTCACTAATTGTAACGTTACGTTCGTTAAAAAACATGAAACACAACAAACTAAACAACATAAAATCACGATCATAAATAATTATACGAGTTATGTCTAAAAAATACTAAAAACCAATTCATTCAACTTTATTCCATCTGCATAAATAAAAGAAGAACGGCAATCTCTTTTTTTTTTCTACTTTAACAATTTTTCATTTCTTTTGATACAAAAAAAAAAAAAAAATCCAAATCATCTTCTGTTCCGATCTTACATACCATAATTATTTGTAATAATGATCAAGACGATTAATAGAGAATAGTTCGACGATATTGAAAAATGAAAATAAAAACAAAAAATGCAGATTTAACGAAAAGAAGGTCAAGCCATCGTATGTGTGTGTGTTTAAAATGAAGAAAGAAGAAAGTAAAAGTTAAGATATTTCACAAATTATGTGTGTTCGTTAAGTTTTTAACATTTTGTCGTATATCATTTTTTTGCCCACAAAAATGTTTACCACTCCAACAAAGGTAACCGCAAAAAATTGAGAAGATCGCAAAAAGCATTTTTTTTACCAACCAAAGATTATTTATTATCTTAATCATGCTTTAATCCCAAAAAGACGTTAATATTATTATTTAACCGTTAATTAAGAAAATGGTTAACGTCCGTATTGAAAACGAATCTGAAGATGGTTAACATTCCGATTGTATTGCAAGGTGATATTGTGTAAATAATAAATTTTATGATTGTTAATGTTGTCTTGTAAATTTAATGGTACTTTATTGGTAAGTTATGATGGCATATGAAAACGCATAATTCAACTGGAGAGAATATTGTGCAAGAGGTAAATAGGAAGTGTTGCTTTAATATGTTAGTAACGCTGTTGGTGGTGTGCTGATTTCCAAATGCATTTTTGTATTTTGGATTTCATTTTTATTTTTATTTTTTTTGCGGTTTTTCATGCTGTCTTTTCTAAGGCTGAGGCACAAGTAAGAAGCAAGTAGTATAACTTTGTTTACCCATGTTGTTGTAAATAAAATAAAATCATATAGTTAGTATGTTGGATAAGTAATGTTCAGTATCCCGGAGGATGTAGTCATCTCTGAAAGTAGACCCCTTATTTCAATTCATTATGTAATCAATCCATTAACATAGTACAACTTCAGAGACTCTTGAGTCCGAAAAAAGATGTTGGACAAATTCACCAATCTTTTTTATCCAGCAGATTTGATTGATAAGTTCTACAGTTTACGAAGGTCATTGTCTCATCTGTGTGAGCCTCATATAAGACATATTCAGCGTAAATGTCTAGTAACGCAACTATTTATGCTGATTTTTTGCCTAATTATTACAACTGACCATGGCGTAGTGGATCACTTTCCCTTTTGTTTGATCTTTGAAATTTTAATTTGTTTTTCTGTACCTATATTTTGTGTTTGTGATCTTGACTTCGACGAACATTTCAAAATTTTGTATAAAATAAATTTTATTTAAACATACGGGTGACAAGTGTGGCTTCGGATGAAAAGATTTTCTGCAATTCTTCGCTTAATGCAACAAGAATCCACAAAGAGTTTCTTGCTTGACGATTTACCGATGCTTAAAATTGGCTTCAAGTTTTTTTTTTTTTTTTTTTTAATTTTTGAACCCTGCAATCTTTTGTGGGGTCGAAGCTCTTAGAACAGGTTACCAAGGCTGAAATTAAATTTTGTCTGGCAATTTTAGAACTGGGTTTTATCCAATTATCTGACAACATCTCCTAATCTAAATTAAACATTTACCAGACCGTGGACATTTTTGCAAATCCTTTTTCAGTTGTATTAAATTGATATCAACATTGCAGGTAACTCAAATCCTCAAGGATGTTCCTGAAACGTCGACGGTTACATATTTATCTTTTTTTGCGATTTTTTTCTTAGCAAAATAGAGGAAGGCTAGCATTTTGTAGCTTACACAAACTTTCGAGTAGATGGTTGCAGTTTTACCTTGCAAATCGTTGGTAGTTTGGTTAAGATACAAGATTCCATTTCTCATTGTTCCTGTGTAATTTCTGGCGAGCCTCTGGGTAGTCATTCCTTTCTATTATTAGTTTTGTAACAAATTAAACTCGTCCACTTATATATATAAGCACTATATGCTTTGCCACACTACTGCCGATAGAGTTGAATTTGTATCAGATTTGATACACTCACCCTTAAAGCATTATATGTGGCACTGTAATTTCAGGTTTAGAGGATCCCTATCAGATTTGGTCACAGTGTTTTTAATTTCATTCAAATAGAATGAAAAACATGAATGACAGAAAAACTTGCACGTAATCTTTTTATTTCACTCATTACAACTACGAGGAGTGATAAGTCTGGTAAAATTGCAACAGATGGCGCCACAATCGTAAATCCAAGATGTCATGTAGCTACACCATTATGTGGCCATACCATCATCTGGCAATACCATCATTTGGCAATACCAAATTAAAATTTTCAGACAAATCTATCATTTAGTTTTGACAGCCATTGACAACAAACATCCCATTGTTTTTTGGACTATCGACCAAAAACGCATACTTGTGACAACTTCAGAGGCAGGTTTGGCGATGTCCAAGCAAAATAAAAAGGAGTTTTTGCATCGTTTCATAACTGTGGATGAAACAAGGATCCATCACTATACATCGAAGACCTAAGAACAGTCTAAACAGTGGATTTATGCTGACGAATCTGCACCGAAGAAGAAGGTTTTATCGGCCAACAAGGTTATGGTCACAGTTTTATGGGATGCACGTAATATAATCCACATCGATTGCCTTCAAAAGGGGGAAGAGTCAACGGCGAATACTACTGCAACTTATTGAACCGGTTCAACGACTTTTTGAAAGAAAAACGACCGCGTTTGGCGAAGCAAAAAGGTCTCTTCCATCAAAGTAATGTACGGGTGCATACGTGTGTAGTTGGCCGAAAATATTATTCCTTCTTTTATTTTTACCAGACTTCTCACTCTACCCTCGTTTTTAGTTGTATTCAATACAAGATTATGCTTAAAATCAACATTTTCCAGTTTATTTATAATGACGGAATGCTGAACAGAACCGAATGCTTGGCTAAAATCAGTGTATATGACTTTATCTTCAATAACTTTAGATGTTCCAGTTCCAATCGTGGATCTACTAGTATAAAAACCCTGTTGATTAAAAAATATAAGTCTCTTACATTTAAAAAAAAAAATATTTTGTCACGAGAGCCTATAATAGCTTACGAATGGATTAAAGAAATGACAAACCACTATATAGTTCGAAAAATCACATCAATCAAAAGATTTGAAACACATTAAAAATTTTATTCGTACACAATCAGGTTCAATTCCGTTCCTAAAGTTGTGTAAAGTTTGAGTTCCATCATTACACGAAATATTAGGTATGCAAACGAGAAGATACTCGCACAACTAGACCTCGAAATTGTACAGGCTTGATTACTATTATTACTATTTACAAAGACACTTGGCAAAAAATCAATGAATAAGTTATAAATATTCTCAGCAATATCAGCTTTACCATTATTGTAGCTTATCAATAATGGACTAACGTTTAGTACTGACTGGTTATTGGTCCTATTCACTTTTTTGTTCAATTTGTTTTATGATTCCGTAAAATTTTCATTTCTCTTTTGAACCAAAGAGCATAATTTGAAGCTTCCGACTTTCTTAATGGTACAAAGTTTTCAATGCCGATGCTCAATATATCATTCCAATGAACATTCTGAAAATACAGAAATTTACAAGCTTTTATTTTGTAGAAGAATATTACAATTTCTTAAAATTGTAAAGGACTTATGACGCATGTCATTCGAAAAGTTTTCAATTTCGATAATTTAGTGATAGTTAAGGTGTTGGCTTAAACACACCGCGGTATTAATTTCGATCTCTTCTGCTGACAACAAGGCCGTGGCCAATTGTGTGTAAAATCGTTCGTTGGGCTGATCGCTACAACAATCATCAGTTGTAAAAATATGGTCTGAAAATATGGTCTGAAAAGATCTCAGTAAATAGTTAACTTTGGCCTGTAATGCTGTTGGTAAAAAAAATGTAGTTTAAAAAATTAAAAGTATTATGATTAGAACAGAACAAAATAAAGAAATCTTATTGGCCTTAACCTTCTTTTTAAAGTTTCTTGATATATTTAACTAAATTAAGTGCCCTAAAAACATTGATAAGTGGTTCCATTTTTGTAAAATTCCTAGTACAAACCGAAATATGGAATACTGTCGAGTGCGGTCTAGCTACACGTTAAGGAGCACTAACTTCTCAGGGTAGCTCAGGGCAAGCAACCTTCGAGCATAAATTATCACGCACAATAACCACATGCTACCACATGTTTGCAAAAGTTTGCAGATTTAATAAGAATAGACGGTTTACTTAAGGTTCTCGAACAAATCCATGATTCAAGTTGGGCAGATGCCGCAATGCATAAATCATGAATTATTTCATGACTTACGAAGTGCGATTGATAGAGTGGGTTCTATACGACCATAAAATGTACACTCATTCCCTCTAATAAAGCCATTCAAAGCCTATCCCTTACTTGTTATGTAATCTATGTGAATATTGAAAGTCAGATTACACGAAAAACTAGCTCTAAAATCTCGAATATCGGAAACCTGACTAATCTTGGATCAACCAATATAAAATGTAGTACCTCAACACAGGACAACCACTGCAAAAAGTGATAACATAACACTTATTCTTGTTTATAGGCAATGTGTTTCGAGCAGATCAATCACCAAAAACATCAAGTTTGAATTTCACACGATTAGTGTCAAAAGTAGAATTAATTTGCCTTGAGGAACTCCAGAAGGTACGATAAAGTCGACCGAAAGATTCACGCAATGTGCTGATAGATATGATGCAATTCATTTAATGGAAGTTATTTCCCGCAACTCTAATAACTTTTGAAGGAGAATTTTGTGATTTAGTTTACCCAAAGCTGTTGAAATATCTGTGAAGATAATATCAACTTAATCTCAATTTTCAATTATAATGAATACATTGCTCGAAAATACCATCAAGTTAGTAACTGAAGATCTACCCTGAATAAAACCGTACTAACGCGAAATAATTCTACTTTTCATTTGAAAGTCTATCCTAGACTAGTTTAGGTATCGCAGAAAGAATCGAAATTCCCCTGTAACACGTAATATTGCACTTCTTCTTCCTGATTTGAATTTGGCAAAAATATAAGTTATTTTCCAAAATACCGGAAATATACCGCTAGGCAAGATTGTATTGAGCAAATAAAATAACAATTCCCCAAAAAAATGAGCATATTACTCAGACACTGCTTGTTTCCCACATAGAAATTTGGATAAATCAACAGGAATAGTATTATTAGAAAATTTAGAAGTGTAGATATATGCCTTTCCCGAAATTTGTTCCGAAACGTTCAAAATGACTTTCTGAAAAGCATCATCAATTCTGCTGGCCAGCGCTGTACCAACGTGCGCTGGATTTGAAGTTTAAAACAGCAGCTCAGCCGATGTAAAATTAACACAAACGAGGATGATTTTACTACTCTTCGGTTTAAATCAAGGAAAAATCACGATCTCCGTTCGATGAAACGATATAAAATACTATGCTTATATAATACAAGATGTCGGCAAAGATAGGTAAAGAAAATTAACTACACAAGTTGTTGTTGTTGGTATGTATGTATGATTATGATTTTTTTTTTAAAAACTGAGTTAAACCATAGATTAAGATATAAAAAGATGATCCAATTAGAACAAAAAATAAAAGTTAGTGACGGGTACCTCTAATATGCTGACGGGTACCACCAGTTTGAATAAAAATTGAAAATCATTTTTTGGTTTACTGTACAAAATACAAACCTATATTTTCCAACTACAATGAAAGATTCCATTGAGTAGAAAGGCTACTTGGTTTTATTTTTTATTCTGTCTTTGCCGAATATATATTTTACAAACCTTTATTATATAGTAACCAAGAAAACTGGTTTCTTCTATTTATTTTTACTTTCTCTATTATTATTTCTAGATATACGTTTTTCTTGCTTGTGTATGGGCTATCTCTATTATAGCTTAATCTATGGTTAAACACACCCAAAATTTAAGTTATGAATAACAAAACTATAAATTAAACTATGGAATAATTATTAAATGTGAATGTCTAATTTACGTCTGAATTTTTGATAGAATCTGTGCTTTCCAGAGAAATGTTGGGAGTGCTTCTGGTTGATCACAAACTGTGATTTTGTTTAATTAGAGATATCATTTTTTTTCGCTACAAGTAAAGTAACAGGCTCATAAAATAGTAATAGAGATCACAAAAAAGCAGTTTAAATATATTTTTTTTAATTTAGATGAAAGGTTAAATAATACAAAATAAAAATATAAGCGCATGCGTTTTTTTGCTCGGAACTTGCAGAATATTTTTTAGTAGACTTAAAAGGGCTGAGGTTGGCAATTAAGCTAATTGAGGTTAGTTTGGTTTTATGATGAGTAAAAATTGTAATCTAACGATGTGCGTAAGAAAGTTAGAAGAAGATGAACCTAGCGTTATCATTATATAGGGTTACCCAATAAGATGTTTCATTTTGAATAGCCTGTTTTTTGAGCAGCTGTCAATTTTGAAGTTGTCATCTTTGGAAATTTGACAATTAAAAACTACACCATTACTAAAAATGTTACGATACACGCTTTAACACCGCAATAAAATTGTTAAAATTCACTACGAAAATGAGGCTGGTGCAACTGTTACGGTGAATGGATTGCGCTACCGAGCTCTGGATTAATGATTTTTATGATTAATGATTTATAGAAGATATTAATGTGTCACACAACCAACGAAACAATCGCAATATTCCAAGAAAAGTTTCCTGACCTTGTTAATTCTCAAAGAGGTGACCACAATTGGCCACCAAGATCTTGTGATTTAACAGTTTTAGACTTTTTTTTTTGTAGCCACGTAAAATATAAGGTCTATGCCAATGCTACACAATCGATTCAAGACCTTAAAGATGGAATTCGTGAAGTTATCGAGGACATACAGCCGCAAATGTGCGAATTGGTCATGGAAAATTTCATAAAAAGGATATGGTGCTGCAAACGTAGCCGTGGCGGCCATTTGGCTGATATCGGATTCAAATGTTAAAGGCATACCTGAAATAAACATTCATTGTTTTCTATTAAAAAATACTCATTTTTTTTCATATCAAAATGAAACCTCTTATTGGAAAACCCGTTATTACCACGTACAATGACGTATCTTCTGGATACAAATTGATTAATAGTATATCAAAATTCATAATATGAATTTGTTTTGATTAAAGATTAAGAAATGAAGATTGCATCTGTCAAAGTATCTTACAGCCAGTAATAATGTTCAAATGAATTGGTCATCTTGTAGCCCAAATTTAAATACAAAATAGCAGTTCTGAGACCAACTTGAATGTTAAAATGAATGATGATTACATAAACGTTCGACACTAACATAGCACTAAAAAAACGTTTTTAAAAAAATTACAAGTAGTACCAAGACCACAAACACTAAATAAGTCGAAGCATGCCATGACGCTGTGGTGCTATGTTCCAAGCTACTAGAGGTAACACAAATTATGTATTAAAGTCACAAGGCCCTCACGAGGGTGAAAAGGTGTTTAGAAATAAAATGTATAATGTTAAAAATGTCAAATTATGGGTAAAGCGTTTGGACCCATAATTTTCGAGTTTCTCACGTAATGGAAGCCGAATATTAGCTGTCTGGTAAATATGGGAAGTTCTCTTATTTTTATTTGGTATGTCCTGTATTTTTATTTAAATGCACCGAAACCAGTAAAATCCAGATCATCGTTGACGTGACTCGCTGGAAAGAAGATAGTATTATTTGTCAGCAGTATTCACCGATATTTGGGAAAGAAAATGGCGAAGCGAGATAACAAATTTATCAATTTCTCAGTCTTACGGGATATTCTGTAAAATTTTTGAACAGCTATATTCAGTGATAGCTAGGCCATCATTTCGTGTGAGATACCGTAGATTTTTTGTTTGCTGTGAAGGAGACCATGGCGTTTAATTTGCTAAAAAATTGCCTTGATCAAGCATATGATCATATGCTTGATTTATTTCGACATAGTTTACAGAATTTCATAAAGGCGCATAAATGCACGGCTACTGTTCCATATTAAAGCAACAGCACTATGACGAACAGCGCCATCCCATTTACCGCATGCAAGCCAAAAAACAACAGACATTGATAAAAATACAGTAGATATGAAATAGGATACTATCTATTTTAAAAACGCACTCACTTTAAAAATTACCATTAGCTATGCCACTTTTGAGATGACTATATGAAAAAAGAGGCACGATGGTCAAACTAGAGTTTATTGCTGCAGTGACATAATTGCTCGAAAATGGTTCATTCAAATATTTCATGACTGTTATATAATAACAAAGCTTTTAGCCGGCGGACAATGACGGAGTGATAAACCGTTATCATAGAATTTTTTATTACGGTGTACGGAATGTTGCAGGAGTGTTGCAATCAATTATTTTTCCTATAATTAAAATCCGACAAACATTAATATATATATATATATATATATATATATATATATATATATATATATATATATATATATATATATATATATATAAATATATATATATATATATATATATATATATATATATATATATATATATATATATATATATATATATATATTTCAAGTTCACAAATGTTTACTAATGATACTATTGAGACGAGATCTATCGATATATTTACAATATTAATCATCAGAGAAATCCTAGAACAAAATGATGATTTATGGTATTTTACAAAAACTTTGACAAAACTTTTTTCAAACTATCAAATCTATTTTAAACCCACATAAATGTCAAATCAAACAAATCAAACATTCAAATAAAAAATTGTCGTTTAAAAATTGATCATATATCACTCACAATAAATTTCACTAAGTTATCAAATTGCCACTTGCAACACACCCAATAAACTTTTGTCGGTGCCACCAAAGTTGTAGCTTACATTGGATTACGCCAATTTGTTCATATCACTGATTTTGTGTATTACAAAACGTTATGCTATGTCTATACGAATATATATGCTATTTATGTTGAGGTTAATGCTGCTACTGATGATAAAAAAAGATAATAAATTAAAAAATATAATAATAATAATTACGAAATGATACTTTTTAATGCAAATTTATTGGTCAAACCACCAAAAATATTAACCAACCAACCAACGATGCGTGCTTCATGTTCGTAAAACTTGTGGTGAATGAAAGATTTTTTTTATGGTTGAATTTACGAATCCATTTAATTTGCGTATATCTAAACATATATTTTTATAGAGATGCATATCAGTATTCACAACATATTTGAAAACATAAAAAAAAATTGCTCAACAAAATTGTAAGAGTTGAGATAGGAAATTTTTGAAAGCAAAGTGTATACGAGTAGTTAAAATTTTAGACATACACCAGATTGAAAACACTTTGAATTTTATTTGAATTTAATTAACTCGGTTAATTTATGTTACTGTAAATTTTGTTGACGAACATATATATGATATATAACTTTTTTTTTTTTATAAACATATCGAGTAATATAAATGTGAGAACACTTGAGAAAGTATGCCAACGATCTTAACAGATTTTTGTGGTTTTGTGGTTTAGAGGTGGGGAATTGTAGTTGTGTGATGCGTCATGCTAAGGTTATTCGATATGATTTGGCGGCACCTGTCGATATGATTGGGCGGCACCACATCAATGTCGAAACATAAATATTTTACTGTTATATTATTGCAATGTATCATAAATGTTTATTGAGTTCGATGACATTGAACAGTTTATTGTTTTATACAAAAGACAAAGATAAAGCCTTCGATAGAGAAAAAAAATCTATTATTAATGTGATGAATATTTTTTTAGGCCTAGCACAATTTTTTGTTACAGGAACCTTGCACTATGGTTTCAATATAAATGTAGAATTTTTTTACGCCAACTTCTGTAATTTTTGTATTGAGTTTGAAATGGTACAGAATTAGTTTGAGACCTAGTGACTATGCTTAGAGCGTTGGATAGATATTATATTTGAACCTGAACTAAAATATATACAAACACTTTCACTAGTCGTTGATTTTGATGAGGTTGACATCAAAAATGAAATCAAAACCGTATTCGAAACTCTCTTTTTGACGTCTGTTTAATATTGGAAAAAACATGAGAAAACAAATTACAACTTTAAAAGACGGCCAGGAAAGACCAACTCCTAAACGAGAGGGTTTTTCATATATCTTAATTGCTTGGACATCACGTAATGGCGGAATCATAAATTGCCTGGTTATTATGGCCCCTTTGACCTCTAACAACTTTAACAAATGACATACGTCAACGAAACGGTTACTATATACCAGTACTGCTTCCAATTGTTATAGTAAGAACTTTGCTATCAGAGTATTGTAGAAAATTCATGGAAAATTGTAACCACAATCTAACCTGTAAATAAAATAACAAAAAATAGGTTTAGTGGTTTAGGCAACTCATAAGGCATTATTAAAAGTCATTTTTAATCCTCCTAAAACAAGCAACTATGAGACTCTTTGAGACGAAATCATTAAAAGACATACTACGTCAATACAAGAAAGAATAGAAAATATCTTAAATCTACTGACATGGGTGATTTCATCCCATCAGATTTTTACCTAAATTTCAAAGAAAAGTCAGGTACATTAACTACTGATAACTCACAGTTACTAAAAACCCTTTGGTTAGGTCGGCTACCAGATTGATAAGATTGATATTGAATGTTTACCATACTTTTTGGCTATCGATAGGCTATACGGCAAAGTTCTCCGTCAGTATCCAAACCTTACCTGAGAGCCTATCGTTTCGACCTTCCCATAACCCACACCATACCGTTCACCGTGTTATTACGGAAGGTCATTTCCCTTTTTCTCAATCAAGACGATTGTCTTGTAACACACACAAAATTTCGAGAAGCGAATTGGAGTATATTATGTTGCAATTTGGATTATGTGGACCGAGATCATCTAAAACTGCTTCACCATTACATTTGGTACAAGACAGTAACGACCGGCGTCCATGCAGTTCGGGGTAGTCCCGGCTGACTGAATACAATTACTCTCTCAGACCGATATCTGCTTCCCCATTTTGACAATTTTTCAAGGAACCTACAATGCTTCACCATATTCACAAAAATAAACTTCATTCGCATTTACCATCAGATCCCAGTAGGAAAAAAGAATATACAAAAGGCAGCCACCACCACGCCGGTCGGGCAATATGTGTCCATTAGAAACGAATAGAATCACATAGATAAACTCCAGCGTTTTGTGGACGAGTTGAGAATATGGATTTCGTTTATGTCTATATTGATGATATTTTAGTAGCAAGCCAAAACGAATTCGAGCACCACAAACATTTAAAATTTTTATTCGCGCGTTTATCAGAATATGGTCTGACCATTAATCCATCTATATGTGAGTACAATGCAGCGTTCTTAAATGGACACAAAATCACCAAAGACGGCGTAAGGCCTTCTGCGGTCGAATTGTGACAGTCCAATCCTTTCCTCAACCAACTTCTATCAGGCAAGTACAGCGTTTTGTGGGCATGATTAACTTTTATTAGTGCTTTATTCCTCACTTGGCATATTTAGCTCCAAAACATGTCCATCTTAGTAGGCTAGTAAAAATTACCTTCATGCAAAGAGGCTTTAAATACTTCTAAAGTTACCCTCACTCAGGCTACTCTTCTAGCTCATCCTATGGTACAAAGATCGCTCCGTTTTAGCACATATGCTTCCAGTATAGCATCTAGTGGTGCAGTTTTGGAGCAGCAAAATGGTAGCAGTTGGAGACCCGTATCAACATTTGTATCAACATTCTGGGATCATCGGATTCGATCCCAAACTTGTTCACAAAATGGTGGCTTTCTTATCATAGATTGCTAAACCATCCGTTTAAGATCGGGTCGCAGAACTGCGTTTTATTTTCATTTTATGAACGACATCAAAATTTTTCATTAAACTGCTGATGTTGTAGTTGAATAAAACTCGATAAATGTCGTCTTCGCCGCGTTTGGGGCCCTATAAATGTCATTAATCATATATTTCTTACTCATCCGTCATGGCCCAACTCTAACACTCATACATGACAACGGGTCAGATCAACACCTTGTACTTCTTCCGCTTGTCGGCATTTGCAAGGTATTTTGACTTTTGCAGTGGACGTCAGACAAAAAAAGCACGGTGACAGAGGACTCAAGCCATCAGAAACTTGTCACTCATTCAAATGTGTGGTTAATATTATACTAAAATCCATTGCGCCTTGGTCTCAATCAGTGGTCATATATTTGGTTTAAAACTCATTGATTTTGAGACCAGCGGAAGCCAAATATTATAAGTGGATCCAGTAGTTCTTTGATACCGTTGCCATTTAGTTAAATTACAAAGATAACAACTTCATATGCTAGAACCTGGCTGGACTGACTATACGAGATATTGTCCTGAGGTACTTTTACGTAAATAGAGTATCTGGGACAGAGCATCCCTTTGACGTACCCGAGTGCTCACATCAATAGACCTTGGTTTCCATAATGCGCCTGCTAAATAGATTTTGATATTATGTTTTCTCATATTCGATTATCAGACCTTCACAGTTAAAAGGTAAATTTCGTTTTCCTGCGATCCCTAATTTGTACGAATACCGCAATCTTAGCTAGCTTCACAGTGACCACTGCCTACAAATTTGGCAGCCGACCAATAAAATCTCACGTCTTGGATAATTCAAGATATTCCCTTAGTAATAAACACACGGCCAATTTAGCTTCGTGACGTCTTATGAGGGTAATCCTATGTTTCCAAGTGGATTTTTTTATATGGAATTCCCCACAATGAGGTCGTGTGCGATTGCGATCTTCATTATTTCTCCATTATGTTTTCACAGAAGTCACATGAGAAAACGGACACCAAGATGCCCGAGGCCATCTCCACTGTGAACCAATGTATATAGCGTTGGGACAAATGGTCTCCATTTTTTTGGCCATCGAGTTTATTGGAGAGCAACGAGTTCCAAGCGATGCTCTTTTATGGTTGATATAAGCGTTTCCGTTATCATAAGCAGGGGTCGCTTTTGATTTAGGCGGTATTCATATTTTTTTTAATTGATTTTGTTGCCAATGAAATGTTTTTGAAGGATGCAGGTAGTCTGCCAGTAA
This sequence comes from Tipula confusa, assembly GCA_963556175.1. Classification (NCBI taxonomy): domain Eukaryota; kingdom Metazoa; phylum Arthropoda; class Insecta; order Diptera; family Tipulidae; genus Tipula; species Tipula confusa. The sequence continues at coordinate 47,649,835 of OY744476.1, forward strand.
TCCAACCTTTATTTAGTCGCCTCCTACGACAAGCCTCCTACGACAAGCCTCCAAGGAGGCTGAGGTGAAATTCTAAAGCTGTAGAGTTCTCGGCTATATTACTGATATAAATCATGATTCAGATGTTTTGTCCCGCTGGATGTCAGCTCATAATATGCAATTAAGCGACAAAATGACACTGCTATATTTCAGAGAGCGTCTTTCGATAGTAAGCGTTGCGATCTATGATGCGCCGGATTGCAATTAAAACTTGCTTTGTTCTTCAGATTATTATTTTGTGATCGATTGTATCCCCGTTTTCATGTTTCTGGGTAGATAAACTGGCAAAAACCATATTTGAAAAGAACATATTGCAAGTCTGAAATTCAAATTGCTTTTGGTGGCTCGAAAATTGTATGCATTACTCATGTATGGTCAAAAATATATCCTACGAATGGTCTTGCTCGCTGAGCTACGGTGAACAAGACTATGTTAAAAACCCTTTATGTGCGCTAAACACATATAATCCGTATCATCTGCATCAGAGACGGGCTCCTGGCCTATTTTCCAAACTTTAGATATTTTGGAGTGGGAAGGTTTTATTAATAGTTTGGACCTCAATCTCCGGTTTAACGTCTCCGGTAACCGTAAGCTTTATATTCTCTACATATGCACTACAAAAACTTTATTACTTAACAAATGCTTACCGTGCAAGGGAAACCGGTGAAAAAGAAAATCAGAAATTTAATAGAAGTGCCACAGGCACCAATGATAGTATTTTAATGTTTGCACTTGTCGAGTTCTCTCCAATCATAGGATAAGAAGTTTGTTTGAAATTTGGTTTATAAAATTGTTCGTTCATCAAGCTGATTCAGCAGGGATTAGAAAGGTGAAAGCAAGGATTACTGCTGTAAACGACAGCCATCGAAATAAAATTCAATTATTTGGGTGTTAAGTCTTTATTCGGCACCATAATTGATGTAACTGAGTTTTTATACAGTACGGGCCAGCAATGGTTTTTTCTAAAACCGATTAATATTATTAATGAGACCTAATGAAGGTTGTCGAATTTGTAATATTCATGCAATTATAATATTTTTTTAACATCATATACGACAAAGGTAATTTGTAAAAATAAATTATAAATCTTCGACTAATTTTTCACACGCATTACCTTTTCGAAGATTAATTTCACGAAGATAACTTTTCCTTTCGAATCGCGCAGATTTTATATTGATAAATTTGTATAATTAAGACAAATTTGTATGTGGTCGCACCACATATGACGGTGGAGGAAGATGTTAAAATATTATTTATTATATCGATTGCCCCACAAAATTATGTAAATGTTGAACACGATTTAGACGTACTTTACACATAAATGAGTACATAAACATTATACGATGTTGAAATTTTGTCTCTACTGTATGAATACAACCTTTATCTAAAACAAATGCAGCTTACAGTACAATAAATCACGGTAAATGTGCCTGTGCGCTTAAAGCTTAACTCGAATTGTATTCATACTCAAATATATAAAATAAAAAAATCATCTTTATTGACGTGTGAAATTTTTTTTTACCATCTATCGTATTGCTGTGTCTCAAGGTTAAACTAAAAATAAAAAACTTTCTTTGAAATTGAAAGTGTGACAGTGACAAAGTATTATAATACGTATATAGTGAAAAACTAACGAGTTTCGTAGTTTTTTTTTCTAAGACAAAACTTCACACATCCATTGTGAAATGGTCAAAAGAATAGTTTAAATTAAACAGATTAAGTCTCAGATTAAAACCTTCTGAATAACTTCCACTTTCGAAAAACGTCGACAGTTTTTTATCAAAATAGTTAGAAAAGTTTACATATCAATCATTAGAGAAAATATTATAGTGCTGTTGGATTTTTCCTAACTTGAATTTTATGAGGTAGAACATCTTCGAAAATAGCATTACTTTTTTTAATAACCTGTTGTAGGAAGAGGAAAGTTTCAAGGAAGTGTGACAAAACATATGTAACAAAACTCACTCGGAGGAGCTTATAAGAAGTGAACTTAACGATACCGTTAATTTTATCTCTAAAGAAACCAGGATCATTCCATAATAGTTTTAACCATCATTCCATAATGGTTAACGGCCTCATGACCTATTTGCAGCTATCTTGTGATTTATTTAATATAATTCTAAATCTTGGTAATGTTTGTTAGTTAAGCTACTTACCTTGGCAATTTAAGCTCCTTCGTTACCATCTTATTTAAGTCAAATCATAAAAATTATACTCTTTCCGAAATATGTATTCAAGACTACAATTATTGAATAGTTTTTAATAGTCCAAAGAATTTAGCCGCATGCACCACATACCCGTGTTTCTTACACTTAAGGAATTTGCAGAAACTACATTTCCCCATATTTCAAGATACCCTTAAAATCACTTAAAATTTTACATTTAGAAGTACCTTTATCAACCAGACATCTGGAAAGCTTTTCCACATATTCAAAACCACTGAATTTGATTATCTCTCACAAAGGAAGCAATGGAATATAAGGGAATCTTTGAATATATCAAAATAATGCCCAAACGATATTTTCCAAAGTCCAAATTCTTTGAAGTAAATAAACACTTGGACTCGAGTTACCAAATTCATGGGCAAAACACTTTTTACCACAGTTTCCGTATACGATCATATTCGATTCTGCCTGTACATAATTTTGCATTGATCCATAAAAAAAAACAAATCGACCTTGACATTAATAAATGTTGCATATCTGTGTATTTTTGTTAAATGTTTATTTTTTTAAAATCATGCGGTTCGACTATGGTAGCAACACAGCTGTCCCATATACATTATGCGCCCTTGACCTAAATAAACGACTCTAAATAACAAAATTTAATTTGATTTTGTAGCACTGACCATTTTCACCGTTCACATAAAATTTGAAAAAAATGGTTCAACAAGTGATGTTAGAAGAGTTGATGTCAGGTATACCTACAATTGATTTATCGTTGCAATGCAATGCTACACATTTTAAAGTACATACATCAATACGTAATCAAAAGTATTGTCATGAGTGTGCTTAGCCCTGCAATGCAAAATATTATTTTTTTCAACAAAAGAATTAACTACAACCAACTTTTTAGAATATGCGTCTGTGTTTAGCATAATATTGTATATTGTTCATAGATACCGTAATCTACGACCAATTGCCGAGAATAAAATGAACTTTGCATATTTTGTATATTGACGAACAAAACGATTTGTCGATGATTTAATTTTAATGTGCAGTGATTGTGGTATGTTTACTGCAGTGATAGTGAAAAATTCAAAGTGATAAAATGGACGTTATTAATATTTAAATTAACGATGGTGGTGACGGTGCGTGTTTGTTGGTAAGTCTCTTCAGTTTAATTTTATTTTATGATAATTCGTAAATTTTGAAATTAATTTTTTTTAATACGAATAATTTTTTATGGAACCGATTAATTACGAATATACGCAAAAAAAAATTTCTAACGCAGTAGATTTTTTGTAAACTGTTTTTTAAATACTCCACAAAATAATTGTGAGACGTATATAAAGTCGGCAATATTAATTTTGATCAAATTTAGTTATTTCAGGAAAATTTCGAAAACAGGGATGCACACCTCTTATTATTATAAAAAAATCAGAGGTGTGTACCAGTATATTTTGTTACATGATTTTTGTTATTTTTTTTTATTTTCATAAATTTATTCTTTTTAATATATTTTAACAACTCTTTTAGACAAACTATGTTCTTATGTGTTATATATATATATATATATATATATATATATATATATATATATATATATATATATATATATATATATATATATTTATATATATATATATATATATAAATATATATATATATATATATATATATATATATATATATATATATATATATATATATATATATATATATATATATAAATATATATATATATATATATATATATATATATATATATATATAAATATATATATATATATATATATATATATATATATATATATATATATATATATATATATATATATATATATTTCTATGAATTCTTTACGATCATTGCTTGAATTTTAATTGATTTTTATAAGATAACGATTTGGTCTATACTTTTTCCACTTTTATCCTTAATGAGGCCTTTTTGGAAATTTTTCTATTATTTTTCAGAACGACCTATCAGTTTTCAACTTTTTATAAAGATACTTATCGCCGTTCTTCCATTTCTTCTAACTGTTTGCTGTTTCATCGAACTGATTGACATTTTTTATAATAATTAGCCAATTGAATTGGCTAATTATTGGTTTGTTGCAGCTTATGGTTTGAATCACCGTTTAAATAGTCAAATTTTATTGTACTCGATGAGCATTTGGTTTGCTGTGTCCAATAGGGCTTTGTTGATTTAGTATTGTTGGTTTTTATTATCTGATGAATCAATTGAGGTCGAAGTTGGTTTTCCTCATAAATTTTATAGATTGTTGGTGTGATGCGGTTAATTAATACTTCGTAGCTTTCCAAATTGATGACATGAATCAACTTGAAATTCTCACTGATTATTTTCCCATTTCCTTGTTTCAATGGAAGTAATGAGGTAGACGTTATATTCGTAGACGTTCGTTGACATTGATTATCCCAAAAGCCAAGTACTAGAATTAAGAGATTTTTGATTTGAGGTTTATAACCCATCTTCCAGATGCGGTTGTAGTTTTGCTATTATTATCTTTAACTGAAATATTGGATTATTTTTCGACTTAACATGTACAATTTTTTCATCGTTAAATCTTTGTTTTCATCTTTCAAACATCTCAAAATTTTGATCATAGTGGAATAAACCCTTTCGATGGTCCCGTTTACTTCACTACGGTGTGAATGTGTTAAATAAACTTTGACTCCAAAAGTCTTCAGGTATCACAAATAGTATTGGTACCATGAAGTAGTGTACTGCTTTGCTGATTTTGTCTCATACATGCAAGATTGATTTGGCTTTTAATACGAATATTTTCGCTGGGTACTATGGAAGCGGATGGTTAAAAATTAGTTCTCTTTCTTAGTGATATCGTCGATAATTATTTGAGTTATAGTAGTTTATATCTCAAAACTACTCTGAGCACTACTCAGGAATTTTTATCCCGTTAATTATGGTTGTATGCAATGTTTCTCGTAGCAATTTTATTAGGCTCTCTTTGGATAATTCTGTTAGGCTGATGTACATCACAGTATTGAATTAACTGTGTGTAATCTTCTTCTGCGCTATGCGCTGTTCCGGTAGGTGCACCCAGGTTATTCCACCTTTACAGCTTAGCAGTATTATTTCTATTGCCTATAGCGTAAATAAAGTTGGTGATCTTTCAGAATTTTAATTTTTTTTACCTCATATAAATAATTTTGAAGGTTATCCAACGACCTATACATTTGGCCCATATTTCTTTTGTTGCTCGCTTTGTTATAACCGTGCCGATTGCAAATGATGATGCATCAATGGCTAATATAAACAGCTTATTAAAGTCCGGGAAAATAAGTATTCCTGGAAATAACAGTAGTCCCTCAAATTCTCGTATAAAACGTCTATAATAGGATGCCAACCCATGAAATGATTTTAAATCCTCCAAATTGTCGGGTTTCTTCATGTTTGAATAGTGAAGATTTTTTGTTGGTCTGACTTGATTCCTTTGTTCGTGATAAGTTATCCAATAAATTCTGTTTGTGTTTTTAAAAACTCCGTTTTATCTACGCTTTCCATCAGCTAGGAGTCGACCAATGTGATTTTCTTCTGATTGCTCATCATAAACTATTCCGTCCTCAGCATATTCTTCCACTAATTGGTTATAATATATTATCTTCTTCTTGGGTTTCCATGTGATGAATTCTTTGTAGTTTCGGAGGTTCTGCCTCGTTTGAACTGATGAATACTCATCACGGTTGGTTTGAGATCGATTGGTCTGCGTTTCCTTGACGTTTTATTTTGAATAGCCTGCTTTTTATGGGCAGCTGTCAATTTTAAAGTTATCATCTTTTGACATTTGACAAGTGAAAACTACGCTATTACTAAAAATGGTAGGATACACGCTTCAAAAACGCATTGAAGTTGTTAAAATTCACTACATAAATGGTAAACATTTAACAGTCACAGTTCGCAAAACTAAAGCACTTTTTGGTCGTCGTGAAGCTCCTTCTCGGCCGGCAATAGTAAAACTGGTGGAAAAATTTTACCTGTTGGGACAAATTAGTGATATGAACAATCGAAACCGTGTGCGCCGCTCAAGCACAACTGAGAATATTGCTGCTGTAGCCCGTAGTATTGAAGAAAACCCAGGTTTTTCGATTGTTCGTCGATCTTTGGCATTAGATATTCAACAAACAACGTTACACCGTATTTTTCATAAAGACTTAGGTCTTAAAGCTTTTAAAGTTCATTTAATACAAGAGCTCAAGCCTGTCAATCACCACAAACATCGTATCTTCGCTGATTGGTCCTTCAAATGCATCAAAATGATCCGGATTTTCATAGAAAAATCATCTTCAGTGATGAGGTCCATTTTTACTTCGGAGGGTACGTTAGTAAGCAGAATTGTCGTATTTAGGGCTCAGAAAATCCAAGAATGATTGTTGAAAAGCCTCAACGTGTCACTGTTTGGTGTGGTTTTTGAGCTGGTGGTGTGATTGGACCTTACTTTTTCGAAAATGAGGCTGGTGCAACTGTTACGGTGAATGGATTGCGCTACCGAGCTATGCTTAATGATTTTTTGTGGCCGGAATTAGAAGATATTGATGTAGACGACGTTTATTTTCAGCAAGACGGCGCTACGTGCCACACACGCAACAAAACAATCGCAATTTTGCTTGAAAAGTTTTCTGACCGTGTTATTTCTCGAAGAGGTGATCACAATTGGCCACCGAGATCTTGTGATTTAACACCTTTAGACTTTCTTTTTTGGACCACGTGGAAGATAATATCAAAATGAAACCTCTTATTGGAAAACTCGTTATAAGCCGTGTTCCTTTTTGAAAGTGGCAACGATGTAGAGTTCCTTTGTGAATTGTATAGTTGTTTTGGTACCATTTGATTTAAAGGTACAGGTTTTGAATTAATATAATTTATTTTATAAACATTTATGTTTTCTAGGCAAGATATGTACGCTTTCGAAGAAAATTTTTGGTAGTGAGTACTTCTTAATCGTATCTCTTTTTCATCTTCACATAAAAATAAGATCTTAAAAAACTAGGCTTTCTTCTCTGGCATCATCATAAAAATTCCAATTTAATAATATACTTGTTCAATGACTTTAAAAGTTGAAAGGCTTATTTCCTGTACAACTTGATTTGCACCAAACGTATAGTGCCATACTTTATTCTTGGAGTAACGTATAAAAGACGATTAAGTCGTCCATATCGAGTTATATTTTGTTCAAAATGTTCGTTATGTTTGGGACTAGTTATCTGTTTTCTATGGATGTTTCATTAATCTTTCGTTAATCGATCATCATTCTCTATTTCACCCAACGCGTCCCTTTGTTTTGGTGCAATTCATATCGGTAATGACTAGAGTATCTTTTATTTCTAATATACGATTATTATTTTCCGATGAAATTTTAGTATGTGCGGTGAATGCACCCCGATCACAGCAACTAAAATTAATAAATTTTAATTTATTTGTTGATCTTTTGAAAAGTATTCGAGAAAACGTTCACTTAGCCGATTGTACAGTGAACATTTATTAGAAATTCGTATAAATTTGCATAACATTGTGCCACTATATACTCATGCATCGCGAATAGGTAAATTATTTCACTCTCAACATTTTGACCTGATCACAACAAAAATGATAGTTATATAATTTAAATGGTTACAAATAATTGGATCACCTTGAAAGTTTATTTTTGCAGACACTACCATTTTCAATTAATTTAATTATTACGTTCGGTTGTAGAGCTTTCAAAAATATGTACATGACTACATATATATACAGATGCTGTGAAAATAGTAAATCTTTCGAAAATGGTAAATTGTAAATTTTTTATTTATTTATTTATTTTATTGTTGTGATTTTAATTTATTTTTTTGTATTTAAGAAAGTTTTATTGTTAGTTTTATTGTATTTCTTGTTGTATGTTTTCGCCAAAAATTATTTTATCGGAATGAAAGCATTGTTAAAATACCATTTATTAGCAATACAATCTAAGATATACGAGTACTTTTTATTGTTCGAATTTTATGTTTGGTTGTAATTTTGTGTAATTGCCTAACAATAAAATATTTAACTACTTTTAAGGTGTGGACAGAGATTCAATGGGTTACGAGGTAACATTTATTAAACTTCTCAATTTGTAATTGGACTGAGGTATTCCAGATTCTATTTAACATGTTTAACATTCGAGTAGAAATGTCCGTGTAGAGTCTCTCGTATTAATTTTTCTGATGTGTGTTTTGAAACCAACTTCATTATTAAACTCTGTTAACTAGCTAAGTTTTTCTTGCCACAAAGAGCAAATACTGATTATATCGGTTATGCCGTATGCGGGCTTTCAAGATTATCAAAATTAAACGTTTGAAATGACGAACTGTGCAACAAAATTTGCGGTAGCCGTTACCATAAAAGTTTTATGAGACCTTTCTAGAGCTCTATTCGACTATGGATGGTATGCGGTCGAATTTTTTATAAACAAGGTTTCACATGAAATTTTATTTTTGATCAGTAAAAATGGACTATGGAATATCGAACACACAAAATCTTGCATCATAAGGATATTTTTATTATTATTAAAAGACGTATTCAATGGTCTGCCTAGATCTAAAAATAATTTTTCAAATGGACATGATGAGGTAGTAGTGATATTTAAAGGTATTTTGTTAGATATACCAGATTAGTTTGTTTAGCAAGATTTGCATTTTTTTATTATTTTGGTACGTAACCTATTTTATGTACGAAAAATACTTTGATTACCTCCATATACACTATGGTGAGATTTATTAATTATGGTTTCTAGTTCACGTTGTTCTGTAAATTCAACAATATCTTTCTTAGCGATAGACGGGTCAATTTTCGACCATTGACCTATATCATCATCAAAAGTTTGCCTTAACTTGTGTTCTCTAGTGAGGACATTGATATTCACCTTATTATTCGGCGGTTCTAGTTGAATACTACTTAAACAATCAGCGTTGGTTTTCCAGCGTTCAGTTTTCCTATCTTGTGAACAACTCTAAATTGGTCTTCGTCTATTTTAATAAGCCCACTTGTTAATTTAGAAGACAGGTTGGTACATAACCAGACTTAATGTTTGTGGTCAGTAGCAACAAAAAATTACCGACCATATCTGTAAGAACAGAAGTAATTAACAGCCCAAACTACAGAAAGCAATTATTTTTCAATGACAGCATAATTGGTGCTTTGTGCAAGACACAGCTTTCAAATGCATTTGACATATCCATACTATCTCCTTCTTGCAAAAGTACGGCGCCTATTGCCATGTAATAGTAAATTGTTTTGTGAAATCAAGTCGTGTTAGAATTGGTGGAGAACAAAGTGTTTTTTTTTCAATTTGTTGAAACTTTCTTCACAAAATGCATTCCAATTGAAGACAATGTTTTTTTTTTAAAGTTGGGTTAAAGGCTTTGTGATCTCGGAAAAGTTTGAAATAAACCGACGCTAGTACCCGGCTAACCCTAAAAAGGATTTTATTTCTTTAGCAATTCTGGAAACTGGATATTTATTATTTTATTTGGGTCTGATGTGACACGGTGGAACTGACATTTAGTGGGATGGACTTTCAAATTATGCCAGCGTTCACAATTATGCCAGCGTTCACAAAATTGTGACCACAATTCAAGTTATTGCAACAATTTCTTGTGCTTACGTGTAATGTGTAGGTTCTCAAAGCATAGGTAACTTTGATTCCGATTGATTGATAAAAATTTGCAACTACCTGGATTTAAACACAATATGCAACAGTGATGAATAGGTGCCCGATCTTTTTATTTATTAAGTAAAAGATGTTTCAATACGACCTTTGACCACCAAATCAGCTGGTCTGTGATAGCGACTAACAGTAAATGCTAGTAATCAGTTTATGCGCACATCCACATTTTCTGTGCTATTTGCTTACTTAAAGTATTGGTAGCCATTAACAAAGTTATGTTTCTTCTAAACGAAGTCATCCCACTATACAGTGTACTAGCACAAAATATAAAATGAGAAAGCAAAAAAGCATTGAACATTATCTTTCTAAATTCATAATTCGCAAAAGAGGTGCTAGTTCATAACTGCCGTAACAGAGAGGTTACTCGTTTTACAAGTATTTTCTACGTGATATGACCAGGACAACTGTTCATCTAAATAGAGCTTTAAATCCTTAACAACATGGGAGAAGTTCAATACACAATTACTAATAGATAGTTTCAGAGTTGCCGAAAAGGGTTTTCCCTGCAATCCAAACCCAATAGCCTGCGTCTTTTGAACATTCAAATGTCATAAATTATCCGCCTTCCTCAAACCGGCATTCTGAACATCGCATTTATTATATTAAAATCATTCTTGATATCTGCAAATTTACCACATCAATGAATCAAAATTGTGATGGGACCAACTGCTCCCGGAGGTACGCTGTGATGAAGGTTGAACCATTTCACAAAATAACTATCCGATTCAATGAAGAGCAACAAACTGCAAGTTATTTAATGAACGATCACTATGGAACGCTCACAGGTAAAGCAGAAAGTATTTAACCTTCGAAACCAGTGACAACCTTGGAAATGGCCATCATTTCAGGATATTTTTACAAAAATCATTCATAAAAGTACACTTTCAAAAACCACTAAAATGTGATATTGGAACGCACATATACACCAAGAGGCAACCAAACTCATCAGCCATTTATTATCCGTAGAAAAAAATTTCAAAATGCATGAGGCATTCCTAAACCTAGTACGATAACAATTGGTTCATCACTTCAACGTAATAAAAAATATACCCTCATTAATTCCGATCCATTAACCTACGGCATCATATTATAGAGGCTTTCAAGACACGGTAGTAGAAACCAGGAATATCCAAACTCTACAATTGAAAAATACATTTAAAGCACTGTTGGCGCACATTATCATGAAGAAGGGGGACACTGACAGTCTCAAAAAGTTTGAGGTTCCAAGATTGGATGATTGCATGGATATTTTAATGCAAAATTTCTTAACATTAAAAGTATTAGAAGTACTTAATTTTTCTATGTGGTGCAATAAATTAAGATAAAGTCAACGGAACACACTTGTAGGTACCAAAAGTAAGTGCCAACGTACAATCATGCCACAAGGTACTAGCAGATGTGTTTACTGCAATAAACATGGGCATCTGGTCAACCAGTGTCATCATTTCCATATAAAATGGCTAATCGATTATCGTGCGGGGATTTATACCAATTGTCTAATGCACAGTGCAAAAACTATGTGCAAGAAGAACCCGTCGCGTACTATGTCTGGCAATCGACATCACAACTACACGAGGCATTTCACCAACCTTAAAAGAGGAGATCTATCAGTACATTAGATAGCAATAAAACCACACTGTTAACAAAGGCAAAGAGTATTTCAATATGTGGAGCTGCAACTGAATTGAGCGCTTTAATCCCCAGGGTTCCTAAGTCGTCGAAAGAGCCATGTTTCCGAAATAAGGGTAAATAACCCAAATCCGGCAGCCGATGTTGAAAAAAGCTACTATAGATTTTCTCAAAAGGCAAAAAACAAAACCCAAATAAAAAATATCAAGTTAGTTAATTTTGACTGACTCAAGGTTCGACACTCCTGCTTCTAGTGGCATTTTATTAGAAGCTGATGTCAACTGCGATTTTATCAGCAATAAAATATTATGGGGAGAATGAAGTGCCAATGAGACTAGCTACGGTTGGATGATTTCTGGACTGACCCAAGTACAGACCACGTCTCTATTCATCAAGGCCCATAGCATTAGGGAGATGGAAACAAGTATTGGTAGGTTTTAGGAATTAAAAGATGACCAGAAAACCAATGTCAGTCAGTCAGTAGAAGATACCGCGAGCGAAAATATCTCCGTTAAAACCAACTGCCTTATGTGTGCATTTGTCTCAACACAAATGAAAATACTATCTACGCATCAATGAAAACCTCATTGATAGCTGATGAAACCATCAGTCATGGTAAGGCCAGCCAAATCCTCGATGATAATTTCTATGTAGCTATCTACATTGACATTGGTTTTCTGGTCATCTTCTAATTCCTGTTGACCGGTGCTGATACAGTAGAAAAATCTTACCATCTGCAGGATCAATTAATCCAGTTGCTGCATAAAGGAGGAATGAAACTTAAGATATGAACCACTCATCCGTTTGAAAAGAAATACATCAGCGGAAGATCTTAATCGGTGACTTCATATTCTTAGAGAAACAGTCATTTAATGCGATAAGTAATTGATATTGCCCAATCGGAGATTAAGTTTTTATTTGAAGTAAACTTACCACTCAATAATAACGGCATTAAAAAGCGTCAACTTTTTTCGAAAATGTCGAAATGTTCAGAAGGATCTTCTGGTACCACATATAGATCGCAGTAAGGTAATGCATCAAACATTAAGAATTTGTGACATCTTCAAACACGCTTATTCAGTTGAGGTCCACAACAGAATCATCACCAACATTCAATTGGTAGTACGTCTCCTGACTGCAAAATCTATGGTCGCTCCCACAAAAAAAATCCTAACTATTCCACGTCTGAAACTTTTTGGGGCCTTATTGTTGAGCCGACTAATTCAACGAATAATAGAGGCACTTGACGTCAACATCAACGGAGTAATATTCTGGTGTGAATCTATAAACACACTTACTTGGAAACGAAATCCAGCATCAAATTGGAATTTCTTTGTGGCACATCGAGTGACCCAGATCTAAATCAATACTAGCCTGGATTCGCGGTAGCACATCCCATCAGAAGATAACTCAGTTTTTTGTGCATCTAGCAAAAAAATTAGTGGTCGTGGAATGGGCCAAGCTGTACTAAAAATGTAGCAAAGTTTTGATGAATCGACATTCGAAACACCATTGTGGCACATCTGCAAATAGAAGAAGAAGAATCATCAATAGTAATAAAAGTGATAGCTTAAAGTAACGCATTAATGCCATCAGATTGACGTAAACGGTTTTGAACTATTCGAAGAGGTCAAGCAGAAAAACCGCATATTCACCAGTGCTTTTGCTGCCACCGATTGAATATTTAAACATCAAAACAACTTATGGCAAACTCACCTAAGCCCCGAATCACCATATCACAACCTTTTACTCATATGGGACTTGCTTATGCAGGGGTTTATAATTTGCAGATGAATATAGAACGAGGAACCAAGACAAACGCCAAACTCGGCGATTTCGGTTCTTACATCTGAATGATTCATAAGCATTCTCTAAAGATTCATTGCCAGGTGAGAAAACATTAGATATATGTACAGTGACAATGGGACAAATTTTTTGTAGGTGTCAGTAAATTACCACGTCCAATAAACTGATACTTAATTCCTGAAAATTACTTACCTGAAAAAATGTATTGGAGACACGAAGCTAACCTTCGAGGAAATTGCACCTTATGAACCTAAATTTAGAAGCGTGCTTTAGTTCCAGACCGATGTGTTCGTTAATCGGATACTCTTTAGAGGTATTAGAATCGCGGCATTTCTTAATTGAGAATGGGCCAATAGCTAGAACACTTCGGTTCTGAGAAAGGCCTTTTGACACGATGGAAGGTAGTACAACATATACGGACCCAGTTTTGTAAAAAATGGGTAGCAGACTATATCGATCGTCAACGCCACCATTTTTCCGCCCTTTTACCAAATGGCCAATAATGTTGTTGAGTAGGATGTTGAAAGGAACAGCTATTTGATTTAATGGAATTTAAACACAACAATTTAAAAAGTTGTTTTTAATCGAAGCTTAAAGGTTAATGAAATGAACTTAAATGCTCAGAAATTAGAAAGTGTTTAGGCATGTGGACTTTCTACATTTATAATAACGTCTGCAATGATATTAAAAAGTTACACAGTGAGTACAATATTAGTTGTAGCAGCCTTAGTTACCAAAAAATTGATAAATATACTTTATTTCTTGGCTGCTTAAGTCATATATACATCTTCGACTAAATAACAGTGATCTTGAATTTATTTCTATACAAGTTTTTTTCAAAGATTCATGAAGTTCATGATCAATATCAATATCCATATATGCAGCATTGTATTGCTCATCAATACAATCAACTTTAAATTTCACTAACCTCTCACCTTTAAACGTGATTAGAGTAAACAATCGAAAATTTTTAAAAAATCATTTCGTGTAATACTACAATTTCTTGTACGTTTCTTACTACATTTTGTAATCTTTTGGAGCTCAACAATGAATTTTTTTGTAAACGACCATCATCAATCAAACTACAGTCAAGTTTATTGCATCTATCACCACTACATTCGTTTAGAGATTTTACGAGCAATTTATACATTTCGCGATTTTATTATTTATAAGCAACTTGCATCTTTGTCTTTACATATACGGGTACCGGAATCATAAATAAAACGATAAACCAAACAAATTTTTAGTTTTTGGTATCTTCGTTAACATAAAAAATTATATCCGTCAAAATAAATTTAATAAAAAAAAAATTTCTCTTTCATTACAAAAAATGCAAATCATATGTTTGTTAGCTCAAAGCTTCTCGCATATATACAGTAGTTTACAATAGGGGCGCTTTATATTATTATTTTGTGGTCATGCTAAAAATTTGTCATCTACATTATTTTGGAGTCAAAAATGTGACACAAAAATTTCATTGAACTTAAATTTAAAATTTAGTGCATCCTTAGTGGAAACGTCTTTACCTTAAAGAAAATCTTATAATTAATGAGTCGATCGTTACTACGACATAAAAAAAATTAACAAAAACTTTAAAATCTTTTCACGATTATTTAATTACGACACCGAACAATAAAAATTAAATCATCTTCGCTTATAAATTCCGACCGTGCGATGATCGAATGCGAGAAGGTGCGGTGTTGCATCGCGATTAAAGTTGAAATGAGGAAACCAGTTAAATGTATCAGATTATGAGTCGCCACAATGTATGTAGCACGTTCACAATAAACATAACACTTAAGCCAATAACATAAAAATTCGGTAGTTTATTTGAAGATGATGTGATTTCGGCGCTCGTCTTACATTTTTTTTTATGTGTTTGTTAAATAAAAGCACTTTTTAACAGTTTTTTGTGCTGTTATTTCAATATTTGTTTAATAACAAAATATTGACTTATCCACTGATGGAATTTATTAAAATCTTTTTTTTATTGACGATTCGGACACATGAGATGGGTAATGTCAAAGTATATCGGCACAAAATATTGACATAGATCTACCGTATTTAGTGTGCTTGGCTAAGATGTTATGGTGTGTTGAAAAGCGTTTAGTCACGCATAAATACCGCAAAATTTACAGAAAAAATTTCACTTTCATTATTGATAATGATTTGCATGCTAATTGAATATGCTAATCGGCGAACACTTCTTTATGCTGATTTTGTTTTATCTATAAATGATTTAAATCAATAGGAGAGAAATTTTACAGTTCATTTTGACAGTATTGGAATTCGTATCGAGATCATATGTACGACATAGTTTGTATCCTGTGCTTGTTTTAGGAAACGACTAATTGGCAAAATTGCTTTTTATGGTTATTCTTTTAAACTCATTCGTCAATTTCCGTTCCAAACCCCCGATACGATTACAGGTTTAGAGAGCTGGAGGTTTTTGGCTTTTGCAATAAGATCGTTTTAAATTGCGGATTTATCAAACACAAAACATGGTAATGATAATATGTCGCTCCTCCCAATCACTGGTCTAATAATCATGGGTTTAAGTCCAATGAAACTGAGAACCCTTCTTATGATGAGTAGAGATTCCTGAGATAGATCCAATAGAACAGGTGGTGCATTTTACTATAATCAACGATCACAGGATATAATTCTTGTTCTTAATTAAGGACCACACTGCCAATTAAGGAGTGCCCATAATAATATGCAAAATGCAAAATTAGTGAACAAGCAATTTCACAAAGTACACAAAAAAGGCAATATACTCTGGATACTCTAAATATTTACATGCTTAAAAGTAGAGCTGGCAAGCTGGTGACATCGACAATAGTTGTCGATGGAGACGGTGACAAGACAAAGCTGCCATAGACGTTTTTAACCAGGACCGATGGAATGGTAACTCCAAACTTTGGCATAATAAAGACACAAACGATCGGGCTAGCCTCTTATAAGAAAAACAAAAAGAGGCCTCTTTGTTATAAATAATGGCCAGCCAAGCACTTATTAGAAAGCACACATAATATCAATGAACCTCCAGACAAAATGTTCCGTTAAGCACTGAAACGTGCATATTTGTAAATGTTCTGAGATTGGTTGGAAACAGCTTTGCAAGGATAGTCAGATATGTCAAATATGTGCAGAATCCAAAAAGGATATAATCGGAAATACAGCTATCAGGTATGCTATCACGAATACTTTAGCGATGTGAATAGAATAAGCAATATTAGTCTGGAAAAGTACATTACATAGCTTCGTAATACTGAACCATGAAGCTTCGTGTATAAATTCAGGATGGAAAGGTTTATAGCTACTGAAGTACTGAACACCTTAACAAAAAGAGAGGACCTTTACACCGTCAACCAACCACCATCGGTGAACTAGCCCGTAAATCTGCATTGTCTGATTTGGATCTTTTGCGACTGGATGATATACGGCGCTCTAGAAAAATTAAATGGTTCCCATTAGTTAAGACTCCATGTGAAGTTGTATGAATCACGAATGCGGAAGCATTCCCAAAAATGGATCTTTCTGGTAAATATAATGAATCCCATTTATTTGGGCGCTTCGTGGTGATTGATGTGGGAATGATGCACACATGTAAGGAGCAGAAAGTGCAGGATGATTGATGCATTTGGTGAACCGAATTAGTCCCGGCCTCTGCACCGGCTAAGTGACGCATACCCAAAACAACACACCAACTATGGAGATAACAAATAAGGTTGACTTACGGTGCAGGGCATTGGATCTCTAGTACCGGCGGCAGATAGGTGTAAATAGACCGACCATAATGATTCAGGATTTGACCACATATAATCCCTGATGCAGATAATGCGACAAATGAAGCTCAGTTTTCCATTATGAACAGAGAGCGACGGAAGACGAGTATGAAAGTTCCACGCAAACAACTAAAAGACCAAGAAATTTGTATGAAGAAGACTAGAACCACAATCTAATCGCAAGTTTGAGAAATGAGGAAGACAAAGGCAGTGGAAGAGGCATAAATAGGTTACCATCCTATGGGCACCACAGCTGAACTGTGCAGCTTTGTAAAGCCGATTATATACCTTAAGGGACCCCAAAGTAGTCAGCGCTGACTTGCGTTAGTAAGAAGTCAAGAAGAAACGAAATAAGAAGAGGAAAAGTCATCCCAGGAGATGAATGAAACATGAACCAGTCTTCATTAAACCCGCACCTGAAAAAATTTATGCGAAGGTTGTAAGTTTTAATCGGAGTGAAGATTGTCCAGGTGACTTGGAGATGGAAATCTGACGCATAAGGAAAACGGCAGATGAAAAAACTCTCCTTGAACTTAATCGTTACAGAGGCGAGATTGGAAAAGTAAGGGGACTTGCACCTCGAAAAACGGTAGAAACCCTCTTTGAAATGCCACACGATGGAGGATGAGGTCCAAGCGGCACTCCGACGTGACCTCAAAACATCAGAGTCTACCTATTATCCAAATAACATGGGCAAAAAAGCGATCGTAGATTAAGATGAACGATTTCAAAGTTGGCTGGGCTTACGGTCACGTCAGATAAAAGGGACGAAGTCTCACGGTACTACAAGTGCCTGGGGAATGGCCACATCAAAGCATTGACCATGCGGTCAGTTAAGATATAATACTACGGAATTCAAATCGCAGCCAAAATGCTCTTTATTAAACAGTTATCAGGTGCTAGGATAAACCGACCTTAAACAAGGAACAGGAGCCTACGAAGCTTTTATGGCTAAGAATGGAAAATGGAAAAATTCTAGCAGCTTTTTTGTGAAATGGGAACTCAGATAGTGGTTGTAAGTGAGCACTGCCGGAAAAGAAATCCCTTGACCTGGTTCTCGAACCTTTTAATAAATGCGGCGATATGATTGGTTGGCACTCATAGCATCCTTATTGATGACCATGGTTCCCGTTGCGGGTACAGTTCGAGTATTTGGAAGCTAGTTTAGGGTTCATTTCACTATCTATGCAAGAAAACAATTCGATTTACTCAGCGGGCTTGAGACTCTTCGATGCCACGTCGAAATGTTTTGAAGAGATGATTAAAAGCCTATTGGTAGGCAATCGAGATAATCTAACTTAGGAGAAATGGCTTAGGGCTACGAAGGTACAGCATGTTGGAGCCATCCAAAAGCATGTGGGAGCCATCTGTGTAAGCCAATGTTGTGGAAGCCAAGGTTGTGACTGGTCTTTCGCGTTGCTAGGGATTTGTCTTCAAGACCACATGACTTCCGGAAGGGTCATAAGTGCCACTCAACCGTAAGTGTCATTAAGGAGGTAGGGGACACGGTTGTAAGATCCCATGGGACTTGCCATTTGGGTTTCGTTCTTGAACCTGATATCTATAACATCCTGTATAATAGTCTCCTGCGGCTTGAAATGCCTAACGGAGTATTTTCGGTAATTTATGAGGATGATACCGCCACTGTGATCACCTTCACAAGTTACCAGTAAGCTCAACTCAAACATAACCAAATTATGAGGAGATTCAATACTTGGATGGTTGAACACGGGTTTTCAATTTGCAATTGCAAATACGGGGCTCGTCATGCTTACTTGACGGAAAATACCAATTCTCATTATATTGGTATGAGGATGGTTCAAACAAAGAGGACGACAAAGTATTTGGCAGTAACCCTAGATACCAAACTCTCATTCTCTGAACATACTCACAATTTTTATAAAAAAGCAGCCGCCGTAACTGTATCACTTTGTAGACTGATGGTTAACGTGAAAGGTCTCTACTCTATCAGGCTGATGGACGGCTAGATTGATAAATGTGATCGAGCGTGGCCAAAGGAAAATGGATTTTTTCCTGTGCCAGTTCGTCATAGGGCATGCGGCTATTTCATAACCTCTCTACACAGAATGGAAAAATTGAGCAAATATTGGCCAGCAACAAGGATCAGACTGAAGTAATGCAAAAGCAATTCCAGTCTAAATTCTCCGTGAGGCTCTATGAGATCTCACACTGTCTAATAGAGTATTCGGGTAAACTTTTCATCTTTTTGAAGATTTATTTCTACATATTTCTAAAATAAGGGCCTATTATAACGCGCCTCCTGAACGACAATCTTAACAAAAGGTTTTATCCAAATGCATAGGAAAACCTATAAGCCGATCATGCTACTTGGCAATAATAGCAGGTTGATGCGTGTGTTTCTGGATAGTGGAAAAAATAGTGACAACAATTCGAATTCAGGGAAAACAACAAGAGGATGTTATGAGTAAAGAGAAGGAATGAGTAAAGGAAGATAAGCGAAGCTTGTCTCAATCATTAACTACATTCCTCTGATAGTTTCGTAGCTTCACTAGCTATGGGACAATGCAAAACGTTGTGTTTAAAGGGCACTCACAAAGGACCATCTTAGTTAGGCTCACACCTCTTAAAACCTAAGAAATCGATGAAGTATGGCGATCAAATGTTAATTTTGAAATATTAAATAGGTCCTTAAATAAATTCGAAGAGATAAAGCATAATAAAATACAGTTTCTGTAGATTTTGTAAAGTTTCTAAGGTCTCTCTATAAGTCCATTACAAATGTTGATTAGATATGTTGCACCATTTCAATATTTCATAATATAAGTTTTTATTTGTTTGTATAACAGTTTTGACGATAAAGCTACACTTAACTAAAATAAAATTATCAAATTGAATGGACCACATTCAGTTTTTTTTATTAACTTTGTGTAAATATTTGATAAAAATTATAGAAGCAAATATGAGCGATACATAATATTATCACCGATAAAAACTTTCATACCACATTAACTTGTTTACCTTTCAATATAAAATAGGTATAGCTAATTATCTCATTATTGTTCATCAAATATTTTCGGAGAGATGATAACATCACGTCTTGTTATTAACAATCAAAAACACCAACAAAACTGACAAACTAAAATTACACAATCATCCAAAAATGCCAAATAACTTGTTATATAAACACCCCACAAAAGACGTTATAATATAATACAAAACCTTTATACCTCTATAGCAACGTACATAATAATTAACATACAAAACCCAAACTGCCCATAATTTTTATGATGATATTACCATAATTAATCAATCGTCATCATTCATTCCAGTTGATAGTTTTGTCTACGTACAACTAACTTCCGTTGTATTCTATATATGTTGGTCAAAGATTTGATGTATTTTGTAGCTTATCTATACCGTAACAAAAAATAACAGCAATAGTGATTAGACCGCACCTCCAATAGAGTGTTTCTTCATTTCACCTGAAACGGTAAAAAAAATGCTTTCGTTTTTTACATATATAGAATTTTTGACTGATCATTGAGTAAAAAATTGCGATCGTCATTAATTATTCAATTCGGGCAATTCGTGTGGTGGAACCAAATGTTCATGTATCTATTTAAAAACTGTGTCTGACGATGTTTATGCAAAATATTTACTTACTAACAAAACTCTGACTTTCTCAACTTCAGAAATTGAATACATTTATATGTAAATCGTGTGAAATTTGGTTAGGTGCCTAATTGAAATTCTTAAAAGTTTTGCGAAATTAATAAATTCAGCAAACTTGTTTTAAATCGATGTCTCAAAATAATTATCCATGGTCTTTACGACCATTAACTTTATTGTAATTTTAGCTTTTATTATTAGGCTTGTATAGTTTGATTAGATTAGGGCTTTGATTATTTGTGTTTTTGGTTTTAAAATATCGCTTTAGTAAGCTTTTTACATTCATTTTTGTAATATTATTATTATAAGAACACATTTTCAAATATAGTCCAAAGGCTAGTCCCAAATTATTTATTTGCATGAATATTTGCTTTAATACAGTATCATTTTGGTTTGTAATCACTAGATCCATTGGTTTGGTTTTGTAGTGGGCTTATTACCACCGGACTGTCCAGCATACGATATATTACGATATTCTCATATTGTTGACGGCGTAAATCATGTTTGGAAGCATAAACTGCAATTACTTAATTGAAGTCTTTCATCCTTAAGTCTCAGTGCAGTTTTTCATTTTGAATGTACAACTGGGCATTTACAATGTTCCGAAGTACTTTATTTTGGAACGTTTGGATTATCTAAACGTTAGTCTTCTTAGTATAGCCCCAATGCTGAATTCCATAAGTCCACTCAGGTTTCGAGAGGAACAGTTTGGTATCACCACTTGCAATATTATTGGTTAGTTTCTGCCTTTGCAATCTGCAGTTCAATCGGATGGCTATGGTTCTATTATAGTTAATGACGAAATCGGAGCAAAGAGTACTTGTATTATTCCCATGATCAAAAGTATTAGTTTAACCCGCGGGCTAAACTCATTCTGTGGTTCTGTTGTAATGTCATGCAACCTTACTTATTTTACTTCTCGACGAGATGAGACACGTATTGGAATAACATGTTATACTTGATCAGGTATTAATATTTTCCCTCTGAATCTATGGATAGTGGTGGTAACTTGTGAATTGATATTTTTAATAGAACCCCAGAAAGTCTAGTGAGTCGACTCACTAACCCCAGTGAGTCGACTCGTCTCCTTTGGTTGGTGCTGGGATGTGCTTTTACGACTCATAGTAAATGATTCAATACATTTTTTGACCACCTGAGCTTCCGCCAGTTATCCACATAGAAATAATTCTAATTGTTTTTGCTGCAATGGAAAAGTTTTTCTCTTCATCGCTCGCCAGCTATTGCAACGCCTGGCGATCACGCCAGATATAGTGCAGATGATATCCGAAACGTTAAAATTCTTAGATGTTATTTTTTTAATGGTTGGTCGGGCGATGTTCTCCATAATATTTTCTGATACTGTTTATCTGTGTGATGTACTTTTAACTGTCCATAATTTTGCCCTATGTCTACTGTACATGCTACTTTGTAGTTTTGCCATCGCAATAGTTGACATCAAATCACGAGTTGTATTTCATTTAGGTTGATGTTGTTTGTTTTAACTGATGCATCAAATACGACTTTAGGTTTCATTGTAGTACTAGTAGTTTTGACCATACGGCATGATGAGGTTTGTAATATTCGTTTTCGTCATATTTCTTACTTTCAATCAAATGGCCCTGATTATATGCACCTTCGTTGGTCAAGATTACAGGAGGCCTGGATTTTTGACATATCGACACGATAAAAAGTTCTATTGGCTATATTTTGGTCCATTCTGAGGCCTATTTATGAATATTCCTTACATCAATATCATCTTCATCCGAGACATTAATTTTATCGGTAACATCAAGTAACTGCACAACATCATTTATTTCAAATTCTGCAATAATGTTTATTAATTCGGTTATTGCATCTCGTATCGTTCTATTAAAGTAGCAATTTTGCAAAACAACGCATAACAGTTTCCGCATACGCATTTCGCTGTATTAAAATCTTTGAATAAGTGAAATGCAGTCAATACTTTTTTCAAAATATTTTTCTGTTGACTATTTTTAAAATGTCTATTAACATCAGCGGTCATATTCTTCATTAAATGTGTCACACACAGTCTCAATATAACTATCAAAACTAAATTACTAGTATAACTAAATTATCAAGTTTCCTACAAATTGAGTTATGCAAATAATTCAAGTATTGGACCATATCCATTCTATTGACAATCGTTGAATTTTTGAATCACTTGAACATGCTTCGGATATCCAGTATATCGTAAGGATGGTTATCTTTGATTTTCAGCATTTCAGAACGCGTTTTTTGAATTGAAGTCAATGACTTAACTGTTTTTGTTTTAAACTTTTTCAGTATTTCACCACTTTCCGATGTTACAACAAGGTCCTTATAAATTTGCGCCATAGTTATTTCAAAGCACACAACTTTCATTACATTTCGATCCAAGCCTCTGATTTGTCTAGGAACAAGTTCTTGATGATTCGACGAACCTGGAGTATCATAAATTGTAAAATTACCGCGTTTAGTATCAGTATTTAATAATTTAAATTTTTTAGGACAATCAGGGTGACCACAGTAAGATCGAATATTCATAGTATTTACTATCCTTTTTTTTTGTGCGATAGTCAGTGGATCTAATATTCACTTGGCAGCCAGTTTTTTTCAGTTATATCTAACGGACAAACTGGCCCCAAAATCGACCAAGATATAGCCAATAGAATTCATTACCATATCGATATGTCAAAAATCCAGGCCTACTCTAATTTTGACCAGAAAATTTTTTTTCTTCTGTTTTTATTATAGTGCAACATGAAAATTCGACATTTATGTGTATTGAGAAAAAAATTTCTAGGATGAATTTTTTACGCGCGTGTAAATTTTCCTGGGATGAATGTCTGGGATAACTTCAAGGCGGGAAAATTTCGTTAATTGGGTGTCGATGCCTGTCAAAGTGACGATGGTTACAAAGATGAGTAATTCGATCTTAAACGGCATACTGTTTGAGGCATTTCCGAAAATAATTCATCTAAGCTCTCGCTGATGTGCGATTGCTTCTTCTTGATTTTTTTAACAAGCTTGTTTATCAGAATACTTGGATAGTAATTGATCCCCAATAAGATGTTGATTTTACTTGGTCGATAATAATTCGGGTCGGCTCACCATAGATTGTAGCGGTAGTGATCTCGCTTTCGGTTATGCCACAAATCTTAATATGTGTTTTCTTGGTTGCTTTATTTGTTTGGGCGCCTCTTCCGTGATAAATAAAATTTGTGGGTCAGTTAGCATTCGAAGCAGTTTTGATTGTTGTTTTCCAGTGTGTACTTAGATCATTGCCGTTGCTGATAAGGTTGCTAAGTTGGTTGCTCATATTGGTTTACTATAGATGATTTATTATTATGCACTTTACGTCTGCCTCAATTTTTGGATTGTCTTCAATCTTTGTGTTGAACATCGAGCATTAAGGCTGATTATTGATATGCAGTAATATTTTGTGAGTTCTCTTACACACTAAACATCGAAAAGTATTGAGGCATGGATAGTGTTTCTCATTAAAACCCATGGTACAAAGCAGATAGTCAGCATGAATTTCCCAGATAATCTCGGTGTGGTCCAGTCTTTTCGTCAAATATTATTTTGTCTTCCATACATCGCCATCCTTGTTATAATTAGATTCGCTCTTCTGAATTAAATCAAAAAGAGCAAGTTGATTTTTAAAAAATTCATCCGTTTTTACTGCCAATATTTCGCTGTGTTAATATGGAATATCGAAATTGACTATTTGCATGGTTGATGTTGAGTCAATTTGGTTTTTGGTTTCCTAACTTGTTGTTGGTTTGTGATTGTTGTTGTGTGGATTATGTCGAACTTTCTCGAGGTGTGCCGATTGATCTGGCTTTAAGGACCAAAGTTAATTTTCACAGTTAGATGTTGAATTAACAATTAGATGTTGGCGGTTGAGCCTCTGGCGGTGGTTTTAAACATTTTCGAGAATCCCTCTTATCTCCTTAACTAATTAGAAAGAATATAGAGAAGGATTTTAAAAAGATTCAACTATATAGCTCATTATTTTATTATTCTCCAACTAGTCATTTCGTCAGTTAAGCCAGTAATACAGTCAGTATGGTCAGTATTGACAGAATTTGTAGAGATGTCAAATATTAAACTTTCCAGCGTTTTCAAAAATTCCCAATGTCCCAATGGGCATAAATAGACCATTTAAGATCTGACAATTTAAGAACTGGTTTTATGTGTTTACTGATTAACAGGTGTGTTGGAGTGAGGTAATATATTTCATCGGTATCGGATGAACATATATCGGTCTGGAATTCAATATCTCTTCAATTTGTATTGTTCATATTTTGAATTCTTCCAAAGTAAATATTACCTCTTCGATGGTTCGTTGCAGATGTGTCTTGGTAGATTCAAGAGTACTTTCCATAATCCAACTTGATGTGGAGTGGCTCGTGATATGTTCCCAAAATCCGTTACGTTGTCGCATAATAAATCGTGTTGCATAAACCACCGCGACTCACGAATCTCTTTAAACCTTCAATGAATGATTAAGTCGTCAAGTTTAAACAGACTTCTTTATATGTATATAGCGTGTGTAGTGAAAGAGATGAAAATTTATAAGTATGCCTGGCTGTGAAAATCCATCCCTACTACGGCGAATGGAAATCCTGGTTGCACTTTGGTCTCCGGGTAGCATCCTCATTAGTTGTTGAGCCATCTTTGGTTGATGCAACGTCCTCGCCTCTTAATACCCAGTAGCTTCGATAGACAACGCTTTTGATATCAGGATGATGATTTTTGTTGTGCATATGTACCGTATAATTTAAATTGAGACTCGATTTCGGTTCGCTATGGTTAATTATCTAATCTTCCACCAACACGCGTGGTAATCTTGGTGGTCTGCAAGAAATTAATTTAATTTTTGTAGTTTGCTTCGGTTTGGGATAACATTCTTATTTAAAGTAAAGCCAAACATGTTTCAGGAAAGTCCAACCTTTATATGTTTCCATTGAATATTTGACGGACTCTTTCAATTTCTGATCTCGTGAGTGCTGCAAATTTTGTATTCAGCTTAGGTGACCTACAATTATTACGAAGATGGGGAATATAAGCGAATATTCTTTGGGCAGGTTGGAAATTTTGTTGATCAGATAATTTATTATATCGAAATAACTTTTCTTCTTAACTACTGTACTGTAACACGTTAATAAATAACTACATTCTTCAGTTGTGGGAATAATTTCTTGTTGACTTGGCCATTTGACTTTGTCTTCTCTCAACCACTTCAGGCTGTTTGCAGATGGCATAATCTGCATAATTTTTTGTTGTTGAGACATGCCACTTTACGCTTCTATTATACTGCTTTATTATCCCAGATGAAGGGTTGGCTATAAAAGTAGTCCATCATCTTGGTTGATTAGACAGTCAATCTAAGACAATGTTAGAATCTAATCACACGTTGACAGAAGTGATTTCCAGGTTTAGTATGCCTACTTAAGTCAGGTAATTTGATTTAATTTTACGGCTCCCATGAGGTAAAGTCGGGGTAAGATTACAAATATCAGATGTGATTGAAGCCTGTCTCCATTCGGCGTTTTTTCATAGAGTACTGTTGCATTGTCACATTTGTTTGAGTTGCAAACGCTGTGAATACTGACCAAAAATCTATCTTTATCGATCATTAAACTTTAATTTTCGATATATCACTCTACTTATCTTTTAGGTTAGCCCATTTTTCATATCGATTGGTATTTGACCATCCCAAGCCATTTTTAGCAACCCAAGCTTTTGAAATAGAACTCCTTTTCATATGGATGTTAGGCAGATTTATTTCGGCTTGGAAAATAAATCGATCAGTCGTGGATGCTATCCCCAATAATATGATTGATCCTTCATACTCCTGCTGATCTTCAAAATCCTGTAGCGAGTTATGGTTTAAAGACATTTTTCTCACTTTAAATCCATTACTCTGCATTATTTATGCTATATGTGACATGAAACTGTGTACTGGCAATGGGGTTGCAGGTCTCATCATTAGATCGTCGATACGTCCCCTTCGATTACGCGACCAGCCTCTGGAACTTTATTTAAGTGGAATCTAAAGCAATTTCAACCAACCAGCTTATCTCGCCATAATATTATTTTGTGCTTCGTGTCATCATTGTGGATTAGCACCTATCGATACATCTTTTCCAAATCACCAATAGGCATATTACAATTATGTTGAAATTTTAATAGAACTTCTAATAAACTTAACTGTACGGTTGGTCCAATCATTAATTTCTTCCCCCCAATTAAGTAGTACTGCTACATTCTTTCCGCACGCCATGATGAGGTATTATATACGTCTTAAATAAATATCGTTCGCTTAAGTCGATCTCTGTTAATGTCCCAGTTCCTGGTACTCCCTCATGTAGCTCACGTGCAATTCTGATAATTCCACTAAGTAAGTCACTTAGAATTTTTTTCCATGGCCAATAGTCTAGACCATGCTACGTTGACTCAAAAACTTTCGTTTTCCAGATTTTTTTAAAATGTGTCAGGTGACAAATCTGTCTTCGCTTGTTCTGGATGTAGAAAATTCTTCGCATAGTTGCTCCTCTTCCTTATATTTCGAAAACCATCGAAGCGTTTCATCTATGTTAATTGGTGTGGTGATATTCACTGGTTCTGCATTTCTTCACTTGTTCTTCATTCGTTGTTTCCTGCGCCCATTGACTTCTTGAATTGTTGTCTAGCTATGACACTATCAGGTATATTAGTCAAGGATTCCTTGACTAATATACCTGATATATTAGCGCCTGCTTACTCAATGCTTTTGGGTCACTTGTAACCTCATCTGAAGTATATAGGAGTTTTCTAATATTGTCGAAACTACAGCTGCTGTTACCTTGGGCCACTCGATGATCTTTTGAATAATCAAATTAATGGTATATTGCTTGCGATCATATCTTTGTGACAGCGAATGCAACGCATTCCAGTAGTTTTCTTCTTTGATTTTAAAGTGTCTGACGACTGAGTATGCTTCTCCTTTGAGCAGATCAACCAAATATTGAAGTTTGTTTACGTTTGCGATGGTTTGGAATGTTTGTTGCAGTTTCAGAGATTTGCAGTTTCACAAACTTTACCGCTGCTTTCCTATTTACCGGAAGCTTTACTAGGTGATGATATGATAGATGTAATTAATACTGTCAAACGTTGTTACTTGTGAAAAGCTTTATATATATGTACTTATAATTAGCTATTTGAACCTATTTATTACTTAAATACATTTCAAACAATGATTGGTCTTCTATGACAAACTAAAATGTAATTGGTTTAAAGTTATTGTTTTGAAGCTTTAATCTGGAAATTCCAAATTCTTAAAATTTTATTGAGCTTTCATTTTAAATATAGCACATATGTAGCAAAATAAATTCTCAAGATCAAAAATTATATTAAAGCATCACTTACGTAACAAATAAGTTACACACATAATCCAAATGGTAGAAAGTATAAGGTGTGCCGCTTATTAAATTTAGCTTAGTGTACAACTTAAACGTTATCTGCAAATCAAAATGAAATATATGAATAAACTGTCTTAATTAAGATGTTAAAAATGTTTCGTATATATAACCAGGAAAACCATTCGTAATTTGTATCAATATTTCCGCTCAAACAAATATTGGCACACATTCATCCCACGTCTAAATTAATAATTAGCATATCGCATACACTTACTGCGATGGCACAATTCCAGTTTTAAAAATTCCCATATAAATTAGGCGCCAAACAATTCAATTCATTTCAATGTTTTTTATATATACATCGCGGATATTTTAATTTAACACTATTTAAATTTAAATCAAACAGATCACATTATTGTTAGCGCATTATACCACGGCCGCCAAAACAATAGATCATTATACACTTAAGATTTTTGCTATAGATTCGTATCAATTGTAACAAAAATGTATGTGTAAAGTATGCAAATTATGCTGTGTTGTGTTGTGTGCTCGCCATTCACTTTTCCTTCAACAATAATTTACTTATCATCTAAAAAATCGGTGTGCATAAACCGACAGCACAACCACATATAAAATTCCATACCATAATTAAATAACACTCACACACTCATATACTCGATCACTTTCGATTTGATTTATGATCTTTTCGTTTTTTTTTTTTTTTTTTCATATAATCCAGTCGGACAACGGGGGGAACACCCTTTTGAAATTGCTTCGAAAACACGTATGCCGATATAGATCGATCGTTAAAGATGAGCAATTATATATTCATAATCGATTCAGTCCCTGAACTCTCGAATAAACATCGCAAAACTTGATTGTTATGTCCGATGATCGTGTATATGATACAAAAAAAATTTTTTTTTGTTTTTTCTCCATCCAACGATCCAAACCCCAAAAAAACAAAAAAGAAAACAAGAAATTGTTTTTATTGTTGTTTTTTTTTTTTACTTTTCTTAACTTTTAAAGTTTTTGTTTTCGTATAAAACGAGATATTCATGTGGAGATGGCATCATAATTTCTTTAGACTTGGTCGTTTGTGGATCAAATATATTACAAACAAAAAAAAAATTTTAAATTTAAAAAAAGTTAACATGTATAAATTAAGTGTGGTAAGTTACATATATACGATCGTATAAAAAGTGAATCTGTTTTTTATCTGTGCGTGTGTGTGTGTGTCTGTGATATGTGATACCATACAATTACCAGAATATTGGATTACCTGCGCTCAAAGGATCATCTTTCGACATATGGATTACAAAATGGATAAACAACTTATTGGATACATTAATATTAAAGTCAAAGTTGATCGAAAATCGAAAGCACAAAATACCATCATGGTCAATGTTGAAAGGGAAATTCATTTTCTTAAGATATTTGAGGTCACCATGAAAAAGATGATTCGATATAAAATTCAATATAAAAATTACTTTCTATAAAAAATCGGCAAAGACGTTTAATAATTTAATTTTTTCTTCGGTTTCAGGTTGTATTAGCTTTGGTGGGATGTGTTGTAGCTGAACCACCATCCGGTTATTCATATAGTCGTCCATCGTTTGGAGGAGGTGGTGGTGGTGGCGGTGGCCACTTTGTTTCAGGCGGTAGCATTGGAGGGTTCGGTGGTGGTGGATTTGATGGTGGATTCCATGGTGGTAATGCTGGATTTGATGGTGGTTACACTGCCGTTGGTGCCGGTTACCAAACATCAGAAGGATTACACGTTGATCCACTATTGTTACACAAAGTTAAACAAATTTTATTAGACCAAGAAAATTTACACGGAGGTGGATTCGGTGGTGGATTCGGTGGTGGACATGGAGGACATGGACATGGAATTCCATCATCATCGTATGGAGTACCATCATCCTCATATGGTGTACCAAGTTATAGCACTCGTGTCGTTGGTATTGAATTGGGACACATTCATCAAGGACATCAAGTAGCACAATACCACCAACAAACACATGTTCCATCATTCGGTGGTTACCCATCAGGCGGTGGTTCATCATTTGGTCACTCAGGTTCATCATTCGGACACTCTTCGGGTCCATCATTCGGACACTCTTCGGGTCCATCATTTGGATCAAGCCACTCATTTTCATCAGGTCCATCAATCCCATTCCGTCCATCACGTCCATCGGGCTCATATGGACCACCACCACAACTTTTGACCGCACCATCTGGTTCATACGGACCACCAAGTCATCATCATTAAGACGCCACAACCATATACATAAACTGTCCCCCCTCTTCTTCACTCTATAATTATTTATCCTTTCTCTAGAAACGGTCACAAAGAATCATGAAATAATTTTTTTTCTTCAAAATTTCCAAAACCAATGAAAATTTGAAGAAAGAGATCGATAACTTTGGGATCGGGCGCGCGAACCATTTCTGTATAAATGAATCTAAGTCGATTAGTTTTTATAATACTTTTGTAAATAAATTTTTATAAAATTAAGAAAAAATATAAACAAAAAATTTTTGTATAAAAAAAAAATCGCCAATGTCGTTTTAATCTACCTTGAAACCGCAACATAACATATTTAACGAAAAAGAAAGTCACGAATTTACATCATCGACCAGAAAAATTTTTAAAAAAAAATCTTATAAATCATCCAATTATAAGAAAAATCGATGATGCTATTATCAAAATATAAAATTTCACTTTCAATTCAAATTAATGACGCAGCTTTTTCAATATATCCACTGTACGAATCAACTGTAGAACTTTCTCTCAGCGCGCGTGATACAATAACCAACCGCTACATGATTTATTAATTTACATTTCGAGATGATACATTATCGATGATTGTAATTCAAAAGATTTGTAAATTTTATCGATATTTTTTGGTAAGGTCAATTTGCATAATTTTAGTGATAAACTTTCCATATTTTTGCATAAATCATTGCTGGTCATCTTGATTTAAATATGCTGATCGTTTTTACGATGATACGGTATATATTGCACGCTTTCATTTTATAAATTTTATGTAATACCGCGATGAATGCGGGTTTCACCGTATGTGATTAATTATTACGACGCCTACGGAACTTTCTACACCGTAGTATGTCTTTTTCACATTTTTTGCAACAAGTTTATTATTGGAAGAGACATAAGGTTCTATTAAGTTAGTTTTAAGACATTTTAATATTTTTTTGCTTCTTCCCTTTAAAATAAAACTTGATCTAGTCTCAGTTCTTGATCATAACATGTTTGCTGTATTGTGCGTATCCAACTATGAATATCATGTGATGGTTTTGTAGCCGGATTTTGATACATTTTTGCAAGGTCAATAGATTAGATATCAACGCTTTCATTGTAAACAAAAATTATGAGAGTCACGATTACCAATGTGGTAGTATATAATATGCTGAGAATTTTTTAATTTGATTTTGATTTTAAATTATACATCTAGAGATTAAATAATTTTTATTATGTTGGTTACCATATTCTCTTTATAACTACTAGACTACCAAGTTTAATATCAGGCTAGAATTTAATAATTTTCTATTCATTTTCTGTTTTTAAGTACAAAAAAAATGTTATATTTAGTCATACTAAATTTAAACATAAAAGGTTTAAGAAATCCAAAATTTTCTCTTAAATATTAAAATTTAAAACATAAAAATTAAAAGTTTTAAAATTGTCCATAATGGTTCTCAACTAAAAAAACCATCAGAGTTAAGTTAACTTTTCCATATTAAAAAATTTAACGCATCGAAGATGTAATAAACGAAATTTCCTAGAATCTTTTAATTCACTAGAACAACGCGATCATAAGAAGTATAAAAACCTAGTATGAAACTCGACATTTTTTAACTAACGTAATCAAATTAGCCATCAAGGAAACTATACCTCTCACTCAGAGCAAAAGCATTTTAAAAATTCCCCCTGAGCTCCAAAACCTCATCAAACTACGCAATCGAATGCGTCGGCTCTATTATAAATACCCAGGGCAAATCCTGAAATCTGACGTTAAATTTTATTCCAATATGATTTCGTGTTGGTTCAGCGAACTAAGAAATTCAGAATTTACAAGTAGAATGCCTAAAATTCCCGATAATTCTCCGGGAATCTTCAATGAAATTCGAAAACTTATAAGTAAAAAACATAATGTGATTACTTCAATTGCTAAAGATCCTAATCCAATCATAGATCCTAAAATAATTGCAGAGGAAATCGCGTCTCACTATGAAAAAGTTCATATACAAAACGATTCTCTAAAAGATCCCTGTTTCGATCAATTAGCCAACAACTTCCTTAATTCTCCTCCTCTTAATCCAACCTTAATTGAGATGGTCGATAAAGCAGAAGTTGCCAACATTCTTTAGCGTCTTAATAAAAGAAAAGCTCCGGGAGACGATAACATAGCCAATTCGGTACTTAGAAATCTTCCAGATAAAGCAATATCACAACTTACCGATATCATTAACGGTATCTTAAAGACAAGCTACTTTCCAGATTGTTGGAAACTCGGCAAAGTCATTCTTATTCCTAAACCAGGAAAGCCGTCTAATAGTATAGAGCATACTCGCCCAATATCACTCCTGAACGGAATAAGTAAGGTAATGGAAATAGTTATTCTTAACAGGAGAACTCTATATTCCAGAAGAACAATTCGGATTTCGTGCCGGCCACTCTGCTACTCAAGCAATGCTGAGGATAAAAAACTCTATTAAAAATGCCAAGCGATTTGGTCGTTCAACAATCGCAGCCTTCCTGGACATAGAAAAAGCTTTCGACACTATCTCATTAAACTAATCGAATCATACTTATCAAATAGGAAATTTTTCGTGTCGTTAAACAAACACTGTTCTAGTACCAAATCAATCGCAGCTGGAGTTGCACAAGGTTCAATTCTAGGCCCACATCTTTTTTCATTCTTCTATCATGATATCCCGAAACCCGAAAACAAAGAAACCAACATCCAAATTTATGCCGATGATACGGCTATATTCACATCTTCAATTAGCGCTAGGAAATCTAGTGAAAGATTGTCCAAATATCTAAACCAGTATTCTGAATATGCGAAGAAATGGAAAATCAAGGTAAACTCTTCTAAAACAGAAATTATCCATTTCCATCGCAACCAATATAGTAAAATGTTAAAAGCTAGCCCTATTTCATTCCAAGGCAGCACCTTAGAATATAAAAATCAAATCAAATATCTAGGGGTGATTATAGATAGTAAACTATCACCTCTCTCTCACATCAAAAATGTTCGAAGAAAAGCCTTTGCAGTTCGCAACTTACTTTATAGATTTTTTAACCGCAATAGTCACCTCTCTGCCAAAAATAAATTAAGATTATATAAGGCATATATGAGGCCCATCGTAACTTACGCTATCCCTGCTTGGATGGGAGAATTGACTGAGACACAATGGGTTAGTCTATCAACCTTGCAATCAACCAGCCTTAGATTCGTATTTGATGATAGGCCTAAACCACCAACCTACAAATGCACAACAAACAAAGATCTCGAGAAACGCGCTAATATAGAAAGCCTCAAAAACTTCGCCTGTCGACTTCAATCGAAGTTTATTGATAGGATAACCAATTCTGAAGCACAATTCCTTCGTGCAATTCCTCATTCATGGGACCTAGCACTCGCGGAGGAGTGCAAGATAGAAATCTCTCACCTGACACATAATCCGATTATAATTAATATTTATGTTATGTTCAAATTTAATATAAAATATTTATGTTATGTTTCATTTGCTCCAAGATCCGAGTTAGAGTGGATTATTTACACTAAATTAAATTGAGAAAAAGCAAAAAATATTCCTGGAAATAGAGGACTTACATCCGCTACTGGAGCAAACTGTTGATTAGTATAGTAGTTTAAGTAGTCAAAATAGTTTTAAGCCAATAAATATATCTAAATTACTTAAGAAATTTTTAAAACAATAGATGTAATACTACAATACTTATTAATAATAGATGATAAAGTTTAGGCTAAGAATCTTAGTTAAGGAAATTTATGTAAATATTGTCAAAATAAAAAAAATTTAATTTAAAAAAAAACGACATTTTTGTTTACATAAAAGTGGCAAAAGTATGCTTTCGGAGTAACTAAAAAACCAGCATGATACAGAATAGCTTACTATGCCAGCTGAAAACGAATACATCATTTAATTAAAATAAGTCAGATTCAATAACCTTGCCTGTGCTATCCAGCAAACGACGCCATGGAGGGACCTCGATTACAACCACTCCTGAAACAATTCATTCGAAAAGAGCTGCCTAAAACGGCCACTATAAAACTACCACCGCCAATCATCCTACACAACTTACCAGTTGTAAAAATAGAAGAAACAACACGGCAAATAATAACCGCAGCAGAGAGAAGAAGAGCCAAATTTAGATGCACGGAAAAATCAGTCTCCATTATCACCACCGAGAATCGTGACTTGACCCAGATAAAAAATTAAATAACGGATGACAAATTGAATACTACACGTACACGCATGTATAAGACAGGAAATTGGTATACGTCTTTCTTGGATCCAGAAAATATAGAATTAAATCTTCGAGAGGTTCACCACATCGATACCACATCGAAGAAAAACAAGGGGAAGGAATCACATATTTCTCGATGCCACTGTTCTAAGTAGTTATCGACAAGGCATCGCCTGTCGAAAAAAACTACCCAGCTATTCAACATATAAGCCATTGCAAAGTAACCTAGGAGAAGAAACGTGGTCGAGCCCAGGAGCCTTAATGCCGAAATTGCCAAAAATTCGGCGACACATAGTTAAATTGCTGCAGCGGTTTCCGTTGCATAAAATGCAAGGACACCCATGACAGAGGAAACTGCAGGAACATCACCGAAAACCGGCAACCCGCAGAGTGTGTTAACTGCGGTGAACAACATCCACCAAATTACAGCCAGTATCATGTGAGAAAAATAATTTTATCCAATATTTCTCCGCCTAATAAACCAGGTCCTACCCAATTCATATGGTGTTGGCTCACTTGGAAAATTAGGGATTTCATATCCGAAACCCACCTAACCCAACGACATAAATTTGAAGTTGCTGGGTATATCACTTTCAAGCTAGATGTAATAAGTGCCAAATCTGGAGGCACTGAATCCAGAATGGCATTACTCACTTCCTGGCCAAAAATGTTATCTTTTGTAGAAACAACACTTTTAAATGTTGGTGCCCAGAAGAAATACCTTACGTTTTGCTCTATTTACGCCAAGCAACTTAATAGGCACAATTTAGAACATATTTTTAACTCCAGTAACAAAATTGACTGAGCCAGGTTAATTTAATAATATATTTATATTTCACCATTCTGGTGTTTGTTTGGGCATCACATGGGGATGCCCAAACAAACACCAGAATGGTCGTTCATTTCTTTATTTATGCAAAAATTCCAATATATGTTATGCTCTGGTTGATTTTATTGAAGAACTACCTGCCTTTATGGTACAAAAGCCACTAAAACCATTATTTTATCAACTTTTCAACTTAATCAACTTTTCAAATTGTTCATAGTTCCGCTATTGCCTCATAATTGGTAGCTAAAAAGCACAATTACAAAATAACTATAATAATTTTAATCTATAAACTGTAATTTTATTTTGGTTTAGTTTACTTTCAAGTTGAGGCACAGTAAGCGACTTTTGTGGTAGTTCCATCTATCTAGATATAGCATGAACTAACTCGTTATAATTTAGTTTAGGCATACAGGATAAATTATAACGATTTAGTTCATGTATTATTTATATAGATGGAACTTGTCGCTTATTGTGCTTCAAACAATAAGCGACAAGTTCCATCTATATAAATAATACATGAACTAAATCGTTATAATTTATCCTGTATGCCTAAACTAAATTATAACGAGTTAGTTCATGCTATATCTAGATAGATGGAACTACCACAAAAGTCGCTTACTGTGCCTCAACTTGAAAGTAAACTAAACCAAAATAAAATTACAGTTTATAGATTAAAATTATTATAGTTATTTTGTAATTGTGCTTTTTAGCTACCAATTATGAGGCAATAGCGGAACTATGAACAATTTGAAAAGTTGATTAAGACACACAGCATTAGTTTAGTTTCAGTTAGTTTGTCGATTAAGGCACACAGCATTATATCACTTTGAATAATATTTCAGACAGTAGGCTCAGAACGTTTTTAATGCTTTCAATACCAAGCCCTCGTGGATGCCGATTATACCACAAAGCATTTGTAAGACTGCAAATTATTAGTTGAGGAATATTTGCACCGTATAATTTTCATAGTAGGCACATATGCTTTTATTTAACGTAAATGTTCATTTGTATTTGTAATTTTTTTAAATACATCGTAACAGCCTTTGCCGCCGGATGTCAAAAATAATTTTATTTTTGTTTTCGGCATAAATTAGGGCACCTAGTAAGTATCGTTCGGTGTGCGCGTTCTTTCTTATTAATTCCTATTTTTTTCTTTTTCTTTTAGTTTATTATCATCATCATCTTTAGATTTCGAAGATTTGGCGAAGATTTGCTATTCTATTTGTAAGTATATGTTCAATTAGTTAGTTCGTGTTATTTCTTTGGTCACGATCAATTTACTTAATTATGGTTAGATATGTCGTTTAGTTTACCTAATGGTAGTTTACTATCAGATCAATGTTAGCAAGGTTTAATAATAAATTTAACATAGTTAGTTTAAATGTCCAAAGTCTTTTATCGTAGCCTTTTAGGCTAGGGTTTTAAGTATTCCTTCCTCTATTTTAGATTCGTTAGTTTCAGATTTGAAGTTTTTGTTTTCTAAAATCCAATATTATTTGAATCTTTTAAATAATCTTATCTGTATAGAACACTATTGCACCTACGTTTTGTTGTTCATCCGCTATAGCGGTGCTTCTTATTCACTTATTGATCACGTTATATCATTTCCAAACAGTTACATTTGTTTTTTCAACCAGTTGTCCCTCGGAATAGGATCTCATCACGATCTTTTAGTTTTTTCTGTCGATTGCTGTTCATATCCGAAAGCAAAATATTTTAGTTTTAGGGATTATTCCAGGTTGGATGATTTCAATCTTTATTTAACTTGCGGCTCGATTCCTTGGGAAGAAATTTATTGCCTTAGTTTTTCTTCTAGTCAGTTCTTAGTTCGTTCTTTGAAAGTTGTGTTCCACTTAAGACAATTAGATTTAAATCGAAATCTCCACTCTAGTTGTCTCAGGATGTTTTAAATGCGATTTGTGTTAGAATTAGTAAATATAGAGTTGTAGGGTTAAATAAGCTAGCTAAATGCTGTTTTTACAAAAATGGGTTTGAAATTCTCTTCCTTCTAAAATTTTTTAGCGTAATGTTTGCATTTTGGGTCTCGATAATTGCAAGAGTAGTATTAATATGGCTTTCAATCCCAATGACCTTAATAATTTGTTTTACTCTAATTTGAAATCTGGCAGCCGTACTGTAGAGTTACTCTCTGAAGCAGCCTTTTTTCATTTTCGTTTGTAAATATCTCTCTTGGTGATTTATATTCTGCTATTTGAAAGGTTAAATCGGAACCTCTGGTTCGGATAATGTGAATTTAAAATTCGAGAAACGAGTTATCCTTTCGTTTCAAAATACTTGTTTTGCATGTTTTCTATTTTATCCTCACGTCTTCTTCCTTCCCAGACCAGTGGAAGCTTAGTAAGATAATTCCAATCCCAAAGGTTATTAGTCTTTCAGAATTGTCTCATTATCGACCAATAAATATTTTAAGTGGTCTTTCTAAGGCTTTTGAGATAATCGGTAAGGATCAAATTCAGCCTCATTTGAATAATTTAGTAAGTTTGGTTCAGTCTTGGTTTAGAAAATTGCATAGTACTTCAACTGCTTTATAAAATGGATGTGATGACATTAGGCTAATATGGATAGTAAGGAGCCAACATCTTTATCTTTGTTAGATTTTTCTAAGGCATTTAAATTAATTATTCCCAAATTTTATTCAATAAGTTAGTTACCCACTTTAAGTTTTCGCTTTCTGCCATAAATTTGAGCTCAAGCAGTTTTTTCGGTAACATTTTATCGGACTTTCTTCCTGTTACTTTCGGAGTACCATCTGTTTCTCATTATTCGATTCTCATCTTTGCTGATGATGTTCAATTATATATAGGAATAGTGGTTTAGATTAAAATTCTATAACTAGGAATATTGGTTTAGTTAATAATGGCTTACGTATAGTATAGGTAGATGGTTAATTGCCAATAGGCTTAGTTTAAATGCAAAGAAATCGCAATCCATAATAATTTATAATAAAGCGTTAGATACTTTGTACTTTCCAGGGATTTATCTTGACGGTTTTCTTAATCTATTTTCAAATATTGTTAAGGATTTAGGGTTAGTTCTTAATAAAACACTGACTTGAGATGACTATTTATAATTGGTATTAGTAAAAGGGTGTTTGGAATGCTTCGTTGTTTGTATAAAGTTTATATCAGGTTATAATGCTTATACCAGGTTTATTTGTAGTATTTGGAAATTTTATCATATATCTCCTTATTCGAGTGTTGTGTTAAGGTGTAGAATGTAGATTATCTGTATTTTATGAACTTCGTTCTAGTCTCTTTATTTTCAAATTGCTTAAAACTGTGCAACCTTTCTATTTGCTTAGGAAATTGTTGTTTGGTAGATTTCATTCCTCTAGCTTGCGTATTGGCACTATCCAAAGTTTATAAATGTTCAAAGTCTCATTTTCCACCAGCAAAAAAATAAATGTTGGCATTTAGAGACGTTTTTTTGTGAGATGATTTAATTACAAGACCTGTACTCTTAAATCATCGAAAAAAGGTTATCACTAAACTATTACTTTGGATCACAATTCACTTACAGTGCAAGTAACCAATATATAAGAGGTTAAACATTATGGAATGCACTTGGTGTTAAGATCATGCCTATTTGTTGGCAATCGCATTTCTAAACGTTGGTTCATATATGAGATGAGACTATATACGATATTATTTTGGTTATGACATGCTTTCTACTATAGCTTCTTAGAGGCTACACCCTCTCTAAAATTACAGAATTTGCTATAACGGAAAAGTTAATATATTTACAATTTTTAGAGAGGAGGAACTAAGAGCTTAGTGTTTTCTTTGTAAATAGCTTAAATTTAAATGATTAGCAAACCTCGGCAAACTTAAATGCCAGGCACATCACATGGTGCTATGACTATCATCAACCAAAAAATCTAAAGCATCTCATTTTTAAAAAGGCGGTGTCAGTTCAAACAAGGTTTGACTTAATGGTTGATCAATGATTACCTATCCAGTCATCCGTATTAAGTACCTTTCAATCTGCAACATGCGCCTGAATGACGACTATATAATACCAAACTCAAACGAGTCAAATTACTTCACTTCCCTAGTAATTACAAACAAATGTGGAAAATAATGTCGGATGTAGTCAAACGAATTATGTACAAAGAGTTTGTTAATAATAAAGAACATAGACTTGAAAAAATTCCAGTAATTAAACTCACCAATAAGGAAATCAAAATTCACAACTCAAATTCATCCAATACTTATCTCGATTAATCTCGTAAAACACGTATACAAATATCAGGTCTCGACTAGTACAACTCAATCTATAACGATTAAACATTTTTATTCGATTTATGGTAAAGAACTATTAACATCAAAGATCCCCATTTCTATTAGTTTATTGTAATGACAGACAATCAACTTTTCATTTTATTTATGTATGTAACTGGAAAATTGAGCGAAGAAAAGAAAATCCATCTCGTTTTAATTGTTTGACGTATTTTGTGTCTACTATATACAGTACACACACTTAATTTACATTGGTATTTTATCGTTAACCCAAATTTAGTTTACATAATTTTTGGCAACACGCAACGCCGATGGGCAAAAAGATAATTTTCTGCAATTATCGATGCCTTAAAGGTAAATAAATACATCGTATGTTGACCATTCACTTGACGTTATAAAAAATTATAATTAAATTATGAAATTATAGTAGACTACTCATGTTTCACTGTATATAAAAAAATTTATCCGCCCTGCCAAACTTATAACAAGTAATCCGATCATACTGCATTGATATGTAATAGTTTTTGTTATAACTGCTTTTTCGTATTTTATTATATTATATTTATTATTTATTTATGTGTTTGGACGTACATAAATATGCGATCTACAAAGACGTTTCAACCAAACCAATTAAATAAAATTGAAAAACATAAAATAAAAAAATTGGTAGAAATGAAATTAAAAGTAAAAGGTATGAGATTATGTACAAAACTGTTGTAATATGGCAAAAAAATATTTTAATATTTCCTCTAAATACGTTTGCTGTATGTGTAGCATATAGCTGTTGGTAATTTAAAACTTAATAAAAGTGAAAAGTAGTTTTTTTTTTTATTTATTTTGTTAACTGTACAAAAATGTAGTTAAATTAGTTTATTCGCTTATAATACTATAATAACAAAATCACAATAACAATTTTGGTCGTGTCCAGCAGATTAATACAACATCCATATATGGCAGACGTGTGACGCACGTTCTTCAATTACTATTATAGTTGGTGTAAATATATGGTCGCTGATTCGTTGGACAACGAAATTCTTTAAATACTGTACGAAAACCTAAACTTTTACGACCCACCGGCTCCAGCATATTATTCCATAGTCCATTAGCTGAGATGGC
The DNA here is from genome assembly GCA_963556175.1 of Tipula confusa. Lineage (NCBI taxonomy): Eukaryota > Metazoa > Arthropoda > Insecta > Diptera > Tipulidae > Tipula > Tipula confusa. The sequence goes on from OY744476.1 coordinate 47,690,764, forward strand.
ATGTCCTTTTTGACTAAAATGTACACAATCGATCGATAACATTTTCAAATCGATTTTTTCCGTATCTTCGTACGTAACTCGGGCATCTTTGAAAAATGGTTGGTAAACCACTGTAAAATCGTTTGTATGAAATTCTTTCATGTAACTGATGCGTTCCATAATTTTAACAAAATTTCGTTCTAATTTCCGATATAAATTACGTTTCGTTGAATACGCAGGGCCGAATAAGCATGAACATTCAATCGGTCGTGCTAAACTACACATAAACGGTATATCTTTAATGTTATCGGTCGAAAATTGTAAACTTATTAACGGCGATGGTATTAAATTGATTAGTGTACGCGGCATATTGTCGCGTAAATATCGAAGCGTTTTAATTAAATATCGTTCTTGATCACGATTTATCCATTGTGTTGCATTCGTTTGATAGCAAACGTCTGAACAAAAATCGTTACCACCAATCATGAATGTTAACAATTTCCATTGGTTGTTCCAATCGACTCTGAAATATTGAACAAAAATAAAACCAGAACTCATAATTTGCTCTATCGTTATATCTATACCTGGGATCCAATTTCATTCGACTAACTAATTTTTCAGCATTGTATGGCATATCGCTAGTCGTTGCTATATTTTCCGCCACATTAAATTGTGCCGAACGATGTACATTATACGAATCGTCTAAGGAATATCTATAAAAACGTATAAACCAATTTAATATTTTCGTATACAAAAAATTATTCAACCGAATGATACGTAACCAACTACTAAAATTACCATTAAAGAGTTAAGTGTAGCAGTTTTTGTTGTTGTTATCTTATTATGATAATCATCAGACTGATAACAAGAAAATGTTCATAAACCAATTACGTTATATAGATAGCAGCAACAACAAAAACGCTTCCGAAACTCAAATCAACCAAAACATTATTATATTGTGTAGTTAAAAGAGATGAAAATAAGCTCGAAAGCTTTTTTTGTTAATAAATTTTAGTTAGATATACGAGGGTGGTATGATAAGTCCTAAAATTGTATCTGAGTTCAGTTTAAATGAATCGTAGTTACGAGATATACTACTCTCGTTTACGAAATCATCTCATGTACGATAATCTGCTATTGATTTTAGATTGGTTACGCGGTTACTTACCCGAATAAATTTGGATTAAATTCTTTCATAATGTTGGGCACTGTTAATATCGTCCGCCATGTTTCTTGACCCCCAATGCACCACGATAAGCCACGGTTTTCAATCAATACCTCCCAAATGGCTTGAGAATTAGCTGCGGTTGCACTTGTTAATGAATCGCCCAAGGCGGCAATAATGTCGATGTCACCTATATTGTAATTTTATGTAATTATGAATAAGTAATGGCTAATTAGTTTAAATTATCATTTGTTTTAAATCAAAATATATGCCCTTGAGGGACAAGAGAAATTTGCCGGAAATTAATAAATTGTGCAATTATACTGCAACTTCACACGTTCAAAGATGTTATAAAGCAGTTTATACCTTTAGTATTGCATAATGTTGCACAGTTTTGTATTATTGTTTGATGTTGTTTGTGTGAAAATTGTTGCTGTAACACAAGACAGAATTGATGTATAACATCAGCCATGAGATAATGGATAACCTATGCAAGGAACAACAGCAGAGGTTCAAGGAGCTACTAACCTTTTTATCTGTGTAAGACAAACACATACAAACATCGGTCTGATGAACGTAAACTAAGTCAGTATAAATTTTACTTTCCAACATATGAATATTGGAATGATCGAGAACTAGTGGCATCCCTATAGTGCAAAACTTCAGCCAGCAGTTAGAAGCACTAAGAAAATCTCTAGTGCTACCAACGAAGAACCTAATAGTCTCGCATGTTGAAAGTTCAAGAGCTTGTAATAAAACAACCAGTAAAGAGAAATCAGCCACATCGCAAGCAACACGCTGATATTCCGCATCATACAATTTTTAAAGACAATTCCAAGGATTCAAAAATGTCGTGTTGTATGTTTGTCGTTTCAATGAATTCAACATCGGGATATAGTTTGGATGATAATTTGCATGTCGGAGCTACTTTGCAGAACAACATATGGTAACTTATTACACGGTAGAGAAAACACAGAATAGTATTCGGAGCCAATGTCATCAAAATGTATCACCCAATTCAAACTGCAAGGGAACATCAAGAGTATCAAAGAATAATCTGGAGAGAAAAATCCGAATCAAAAAATTACGGGAATACAGCTTACAGCTTGTATACCGTTACATATGGCACAAAGAGATGAGCAGCCACCCAAAATTGTTACAGCTAAAATTTTAGGAATCCATTGGAATCCGATCTACAACTGCTTCAGATTTAAGGTAGGCCAAATATCATCAGAAACTGAGCTTGTGAAGAGAGAACTTGCCTTGGAAGTGGCAAGACAATTTCATCCATTTGGATGGTTGCCGCCAATTACCATCATATCCAAACTTATATTACAAGAACTTTGGCCACAGAAAAAAATGAGACAAAAAAGTTCCTAAAGAAATTACAGCAAAATGAGTGAAATTTAAATTTACTGATTGCCAAAAACAAAACTAGCAGCTTCCTGAGTTCAGCAAACTTTATCACGTCTTGACATCTTTTGTCACATTTGATTACTAGAAGATTCTACCATTGCTTTGGCTTGGCTACAAAAATCAATAACAAAATGGAAAACGTTCGATTTAATAGGACATCAAATATTCGGAATACCACTAGAATCTAGGGATGAAAACACTAAGCCTCAACACACAGTCCATCGGATCATGCAGCCCATGAGATTTCACTGTCAAAATTTAGTTATCTGCGGCATAATGACGGACGGCACCTGAATTTATAATAAGGGTAGGAGGAAGGAAGATCAAAAAATTCAGATCTTCCATTTGGAGAAAGGCATCCTCTTATACCCTACCATCTAAATCACACTTTACCATCCTATAATTATTAATTGGGCCTCCAATGCATTAACTTAAGCGTTAATCCGGAAAACTTTCTGGATCGTATAAGGAAAATTCAATGAGTAAGGAATCACATTCAATGTATGTTTTTGATTGCAAAACAATTCGACAGAGCAACTCATGGGCAATTCACCCAGAAGTCATGTCATCTCGTCGCATTGAACCTGAAGATGTCAAAAAGTAGAGAAAATAAAGCCTACAAGACTATATTGCGGTTTTGTATGCCTTTCATCAAAGACAGTTCATCTCGAAGCGGATGCAGATTTAGCAGCATTCAAAAGATTTACATCGCACCGAGAAAAAATTATCCACATATACAGTTATAACGATACAAACTTCATTAAGGCAAACAAAATTCTAATCCAAACCTAACGGCACTGGAAGAAGATAATCCAGGATCATTTTTCAACACAGAACATTACATGGCACTTTATACCTCCAAGAACTCCACATTTCGGACGATTATAAGAGGATGCATTGCTGAAACATCATTTATGCCAAATCATTGCAAAAGTATACTTGGGTAATTATCCACCAAGTAATGCATGATTGAAGCATATCTTAATTCACGACCTCTGTGTCTTGTATTTAATAATGCAGATAATAAGGATCGTCTAATTGCTGGAAATTTTTTAATTAGCTTTCCCAAAATGGGCTTTTTTGGCACCCTCTAAAAATGTTTTGTTTGATACAAATCCAGTTTTATTAACGGTACGTAACTCAGTTCTGATAAAGGAAGAAAACTCATCTCCCTTGATGTGGCCAAGGAGTGGAATAAATAATTTCACCCATAGGTAAAGATAATATTGTAAAAGCAGCCACGATTTTCACTATTAAAGGAGGATTGTCCTATTAAAAAAATGTGCACCCTTCCAGAAAGAACGAGGTCATCATTAAGAAGAAAATAGTTCTAATTTAAGAAGTAGAACATGCTATGTTTCTAATGCCATACTGTAACATTGTTCACAGTGTTATCAATTTTATCTAATATTGTATTTATATTAAGACTCACCCAACCAAGTGTCAAATGCAAGAGTTAGAAAATGCAGAAGGTTTATATTTCGACAATGTAGGATAATATGAAGAGCTATTAGGATGAAATCATCAAAGCATAAAAGAACCTCCAGTTGCTTCCAAGAACATTTAAAAATGTGCAATAGATACATTGTCATATCATTGTCCAACCACTGCAACTACAATTTAACAACAATAAAGAAGAAAACAAACTGCTTGATACCAAAGTTTTGAAGAGTTCCGAAAAGTTTCGAAAGAATCGAATCCCATCAACCGTATATATGTGTATATATGTAATGGCGGGCTAAAAGTTGCAAACATTACCAGTTTCATTGCGATTTAGGATTGCTATCGATTTTATTATTAATCACATCTCGTATTTGGTATATTATTTTGAACGCAATGTTGCCGGTGTGCCGAATAAACTTACTTTTTCACTCCACATAAGGCTCCCATATTACGCATATGAGAAAGAAATAAAAATTTTACATCCCCAACCATTCGAGATGCTCGGTTTCGGGCCTGATCGAGTGCTGTCAAATGATTTTTGGTAAACCAGCCTAAATATGAGAATTATAGTTCAACCTGAGTTTTATAAAGGATTGGTATATTGTTAGTGTTTTTGGTGGAGTAAAGAAAAAATTACATCGTCGTAAAATCCAAGAAAATTGGCTGCACCAATTACTGGTTCAGCACAAGATATCGCCTTTGATATAGTCAAACCAAGAATCTCAAATGTGTAAGACGTACCCAAGCTAGATTCACCAGTCAGAAAAAAGAGTGAATAGCCATCGTTTCGGCTTTATGAGAAACATTGAGGATTGAAATTTATTGGGATTGAATTCAACCCTGTTGGCTTCACTCTGTTAAATAATATTATTGATATGTCACGTAATTCGATCTTTTATAACCATTCTTTATGCGAGAACATCGCATAAAAAGGAATGTAAACGATAAAAGCTGAAAAGTGAAACTTCTCTATTTATAAAATTAACGAACCGTGAAGGCCAAATGTCCTCAATTTGCCTATAGTACCACACGCGATATAAAACCTATAGTACCACACGCGATCAAGAGACATTGAGTGCAAAGCCTTCTGATTTACAAGATTAATGAATGTTTCTAATCCATGGTTAAATGACAACATTAATGAAGTCACCTGTTGAACGCCCTCCGCGACAACCATGCTGTTGAAAGGAGACTTCTAAATAGCTGTTAAATCAGCTGGAAACTGATTATGGTTTTAAGTCATTTGAAAAGCGCCGAGACAGTAGCAATTAGGCGATAATTAGAAGGGTCCAATTTGCTGCTCTTTTTTGAGAGATGGAGATGAAAATGCAAGAAGACATAGATCGGTGGAACAAACAAGATAGTGGCTTAGGCAGTGATTTACAACAAAATTTAAGAACAGTTGGGGAAATACCATCCGGACCGGCCGACTTGTTTGCTAATTTAAAGTTTAGAGGATTAGTTTAGCATTTTCTTGGGCAAAAGAAAAAATATTAAAGAAATTTACCTTGAATTTGCGAACAAAGTACCAAAAGGTACGATTGATATAAACCCGGTTTAAGACTTTTCGTGATATTTTTAGCTTGCAAAACTGTTCGCGTTGCCAGGTTTCTACCACCTTAAATTCAGCTAAATTTTTATTTGAATGGGTTTTTATCTATTTGCGGTGAGAGCCTTCTGGATTAGCTTTTCTGCAACTGTGGTTATACGAGGATAGCCTAATTTTTTGTGGCTATACAAATCATAGTTTAGTAAACATAGAAATTCATGGCCCTTTGTCGTTTATTCTAATATGAATCTCTAATATGACATAAATATGACATAAATATATATATATATATATATATATATATATATATATAAATATATATATATATATATATATATATATATATATATATATATATAAATATATATATATATATATATATATATATATATATATATATATATATATATATATATATATAAACATGAATTTTCCAAATTTACACCAGGTATTTTCAATGATTGCCCCCTGCTTTATTAATGGTCATTGCGAAAGCAAGCCTCTCTTTGTTTACAGTTTTGAATTTCCCTATGCAATATTTGAATCAAATGGGATGAATGGTGTGGAAACTTATAAGAAGGTTCTCCTTGATTCAGATGACGAACCCTTCGGATTCAAGCATGTCACTAATTTTATTTAACCTTTCCCACACCTTGTAGGTAAGGCGGAGGGTAATTTTGAATTGAAAACAGTAACCCCAATTTTTTATTGCAGATTAGGATTTTCCAGCTAAAAATAAGTAAGAAGGTTAGTTAATTTTGGCTAGCATCGGCTAAGCGGAATTAGCTGTATCCAAAGGGAGTTTTTCGAGTTTTGTGAATATTTCAAAAAGTACAGCACTCATGAGAAAACTATTAAGTGCAAAAATGTTGTATTAAAAAAATTTAATTTTTTTAATACAACACGAAGAATAGTGTGCTGGTTACCAGCACACTATTCTTCGGTAGCACGTGAAATACTTGATCATAATTTCAATGGCTGCTGGATCGGTAGAGCTGGTCCGGTAAATTGACCTGCCTGATCACCAGATCTTACTTCGCCAAATTTGTTTTGGTAGGGCTATCTCAAAGTCAAAGTTTACCAACAAATAACAACAACACGTGAGAATATGATTGAGTAAAAAAGAAATGCTGGTGCCGAAATTCTACTAGACACGCTTCTCAGTTGTGTACATACATTTGAAATGCGGATTAATAAGTGCATTGAAGTCTTTGCCATCATTTTGAGAACTTAATACTTTTACTTTTAACGTACGTACTTTTAGCGGTAGAAACCGAATCTGCAATACATAATGGGGGTTCCTATTTTAATTTCAAATTTACCCCTTGGCCCATCTACAAGAAGGGGAAGAGGGTCTTGATCTTGCACATTTTTTTCCGTAGAGTGCTTATTTTCCGATATATTTGAACATTTCAGCAAAAAACACCCGGTGAATGTATATATATATATATATATATATATATATATATATATATATATATATATATATATATATATATATATATATATATATATATATATATATATATATATATATATATATATATATATATATATATATATATATATATATATATAATATATATATATATATATATATATATATATATATATATATATATATATATAATAAATTTGTCTTATAGTTTTTATAATATTTAATCAATATAAAAGCTGTAGCTCCACAATGAAGTTCGATCAAGCTGAATTATTATACAGATTAGACCTTGAAAATATTATTACGATTATTTATTAATCGTCACGTCTATACAAATCTCCGGTTCTACAACGATTCCATCCAAATTACATATTTAAAGCATACACCAGTCATGAATTTATATGTAATGCTAATCTACAGTATTAACAACCTTTGCCCTGGTATTAAGAACTAAAATAAAATTATTTTCTTTCACCAACCGCAAATTAACAATTTACCTTGACAACAACAAAACTATGTACATTCCATCGTAATCTAATTATATGGGTACCTAAAAGATAATAGACATTCTTCGTACACATTCTTATACCAACCATTATCCATCTAATTCTAATCCAAAAATAAAACGGGTATAGCAATTTGTTTTTGTTGTTATCTCGTCTATCCATAAATGATCACCCTTATAAACATACCGTATATATATACAACCGCAGTGTGCGTACTAAGAAAAAGCCATAAAAAGCTCACATTTAAAATTCAATTAAAATTAAATAATCATAAGGAGCCGTCTAAATAATATACAACCAATGAAAGGACACAATACGCATACAAAAAACACTTTAATGTAACATTAATTAAGATATTTTACTTTTATGATCTTTCATGAATAAAATGATACAGTCGAGTTAAACAAAAAAAAAATGTCTCCTCCATATGTCTGATGGCGTATATAAACACCAAACATTTTATGTATAAGGAATATGTAACCCATATTCCATAAAAACATAAAAATGTCGGAATCGTAAAAATTAGAAGCAATTAAATTATCTTCATTATATTGCCGTGTGTGTGTGTGTATGTACATCCTTTTGTTCAAATATCTACACAGCACATTTAAGACAATGGCATAATGAAAATAAACATAATAACCATAAAAAACGAGGATACGGAAGTGAAATTACCAAACATTAAAATAACATATTCGATTAAAATAAATAACCTGTCTTACCTGGTCTTAATTGATGTACACTAGTTGGTCGAGTCTTGCTCCGAAACCCGTTCGTCGCACATGGAAATGGTTGATTCGTTGGAATTTTTGGTTGTGAATATTCACCATTATTGCGTTGGCCAGTTCCCGCCAACATACGACTGTATACTTCACGCAGACCACGATATAAAAGTCGTATTGGATTTGAAGCATCTAAACTACTTGTTACTATGTTATCCTGATATTGTTGCGTTCGAGTTAAATTTCGAAGCACGTTACCCTGTTGGCGATTGATGACATTTTGTCCAGTACCTAAGTCCATGGCCATCACAAAAAGTACAAGTAATCGAAGTGAAAACATCTTGTGTCTGTATCGTAAATATATACATAAAATAAAAATGCAAATCATAATTAATGTCGCAGGTAAATACTAAACAAACTTGTTTGCAAATATTATTATCGTAATTATTTTTGTACATAATCGTAGTTATGCAAAAACATAATTTTCTTTTCAACTTGACCTTCTTAATTGCATAATGATTTATTATGAGATAATATTATGTATTGCATAATTTGATATACTTTGCAAAGTGTTTTTTTTTTTTATAGATTTTTACAATTTGCGTTGAACCGTAATTAGCAGGAGCAATTACGTAACACGATAGTCATCGAATATTAATCAAAACGTAATTGGTTAAGCAGGTAGCAATGGTCGTGACAGTAAAATAAAAATGGTTTCTGGTTTTACTAATGGATTTTGAAAGATTATTTATAAACTAACTTTTTTAAGGCTTACATTCTCAATTAATTTGATCTAAACATTAAGTTCATTGACCTGGTAAAGATTAGTTAACCTTAATTTCAACTTGATACTCCATTTTTTATTTACTGTGGGAACATAGCATTTTATCAAAATAGAGACACCAGTTTATATCATGGTTTGATCAAAAACTATTTTAACCAGCCTCAACTTATATTCCAAATCAATTTTATTCTTTAAACCATCAAGACTCCACCAGGTAAAATAATTTACCGTCATCGCCAAAAAAAGAATTCCACTAACATCGCAACTTCTGTCAGGATCGGAACCATCTAACGATACTAGTACTCCAAATGTCCTGCCGCCTTCCTTGGATATGAAGAAGGATGGACAACAGCTAGCAAAAAAGGCAGAGGTATGAGTCCTCTATCACCTATAAATAGACGCAAGCAAATGAAAATCAACGATTATTGGTTAGCTTAACCTACAGAGCCTTTATCGACACGGTTTAATTGTTTGCCCGAGAAATAAGAAGACACACCACCTCCAAAAATACTAAAAGTAAATGGAACTAGCCAGGTTAAATTTCTAGTAAAAGATGCAGAGGCATACTCAGCCGTCATTACAGCTCTAGCAGAACGAAACACCAAATTACATTCGTTCCAACAACAGGGGAACAAAACATACGAAACTTACACCCGTCTATTAATACTGACGAATTAAAAAGTGAGTTAATTGACTTGGGCCACGACGTTGTAAATATCTGCAACATGAGGCAAAGTGGTACGAAAAAACCACTCTCACTCTTTAAAGTCGAGCTACGAATGAATGAAACTAATAAAGATATACATTCGATCAGTATATTGATGCACTCAGTTGTGCAGACCTAAAAACCGCATGTGATGCGGGAACTGGTGCAATGCACTGCTTGTCAAAGATACTGACATACTAAAACGTACTGAAATCATCGACCAAGATGTGTGAAATGTACAGAGGAACATCTCACAAATGATTGTGAAAGAAAAAATGGGGTACAGAGGTCAAATGCGTGCTCTGTAATGGTAGTCATCCAGCCAACTATAGAGCTTGCAACGTTTACCAAGAGGTACAAAAACGCCCTATAAGAGAAAAAAGAGTGGATAAGTAGAAGCCATTCAATCCGAATCCATCTTATATAAATCCAAATCCATCTTATCAGCTTGTTAGTGGAACAACATAAGCGCAGTAACTCAAAGATTCAATTAAAATCAAACTTCGGATGGAAATCATACCAAATAAGCAACAGCCTGAGCAGTTTTTCACACAAATGACTAGGTCCTATAACAATTTCGGCCATCTATTGCCCACCAAAAATTGCAATAAAAATGGAACAATTTGATCATTTTTATAAATTTTTGGGTCATCGCTTTATAGCAGGGGGTGCCATTAACGCAAAACATCAAGAGTGCAGATCAAGATTGACTACAACAAGAAGCCGAGCGTTACTTAAATCAATGCAAAAAAATTAACTTAATCATGTGTTAACCTGTGAACCTACCTACTGGCCTAGTGATAGAAGAAAGATTCCAGACGTCATAGATTTCTGGGTCCCCAAAGGAATCGCAAGTAATTACATTAAAGCGACGCCATGTTTAGACTTATCATCGGACCACTCCTCTGTTTTAATCACTTTTATCTCTACAAAGGTAAGGTGCATGCAGAAACAACCGATGTTATGCAGACTGGAACCAATTCAGATCTAAGGTAACAGAGAATCTAAACACAAATATCAAATAAACAAAGACGGAGTGTGGTATAGATCAAGCAGTGGAACATCCAATGAATGTATGTCGGCAGATTAGAAGTCCACACCAGTAAAAAATGAGGAAGAAAAGAATGGAGAATGTTCAAATCTTGTCAAGAAAATGATTAAGGACAAAAAAAAATTAAGACAGCAATGGTAACGATATAGACTAACAGAAGATAAACGCAAGTTAAACAAGGCCATCAAACAGTTAAAAAAACTGCTGCTCAATGAAAAAAATCAGTCATTTCAAGAACATTTGTCGCGACTCTCACCAACAGAAAACAAGGATTATTCATTGTGGAAAGCGAATAAGAAGTTGAAACAACCACAACATTATGTTCCGCCAATACGTAAAAGTAACGGTCAGGGGGCGAGAAAGAATGAAGAAAAGGCTGATGTATTTGCAGACCTTTCGAAAGAGTATTTCAAGCATAACCATCAGAAACTACGGACGAAGAGAACAACAACATTCAAATACATTTAGAATTTCCATCACAAATGAATCATATAATCTCGAAGTTTTCTATCTTTGAAGTAAAAACTACAATACAGAGAGAGTTAAATCCTAAGAAGGCGCCAGGATATGATCTTATCACAGGAAAGGTTTTGCAAGAGCTACCAGACAAGGGTTTTCGAATTCTTACCTACTTATTCAACGCAGTACTTAGAACTGGATACTTCCCAATACCATGAAAGGTTTCACAAATAATACTGATACCAAAACCAGGCAAGCCTCCAGAAGAAGTAACGTCGTACAGACCTATAAGATTGCTACCAATAATGTCTAAGCTATTTGAAAAACTTAATACTTAAGTGCGTAAAGCCTATATTGCTAGAAAAGAAGCTGATTCAGGACCGTCAGTTTTGAGGATAAAAATGGATAAAAATACTCTAATCATGACAATGTAAAAAGACAAAAAATTTACTGAATGTCCGTTAAGCAGATTCGAAATTGTTTCTATTTTTTACAACATTTAACTATCGAACATTAACCACCTCGCGATTTTGAACCTCTCTGAGCTTTTATATTCAATGAAATAATATCTAGATTACAAAACCTAACCACCATGTGCTTCAAAAACTTTTCAGATTTGCCCAATGTTAGGTATCATATGTGTTTATACAAGTTTGAACTTTTATATTGGGTTCAACGTTTGTTTGATTATCAATATCCAGTAACCATCGTGATTTTGAATCTTTCCGAGGTTTTATCTTAATGAAAGATTTTCTGGATTATCAAATACTAAACCTTATGTATTTTGAAAACTTTTTGTGATTTTCTTAAACAATTTAAAATTATCAAACGTTAACCATGTGCTTTTGAATATTTTGAGCTTTTATATTGGATGCAACAATTTCTGGATTATAAAATTCCAACTATCATGTTCTCCGAAAGCTTTTTTTTTTTGATTTTCTCAAATTCAAATAATTAAATGTTAACCATTATGTGCTGTTAGATTTATCTGAGCTTTTATAAGCAATGCAACAAATTACGAATTCATGTGTTTTTAAAACTTTTAGTGTTGTTGTCAAAAAAATAAAATTTTTTAAATGATATTTTTCATGTGTGTTTAGTTCATTTTGAACTTTTATACTGGATGTAACGTCTGCTGGATTATCACAATTCTGCTTTCATGTGCTTTTGAAATTTTCTCAGTGTTTATATTCAATGCAAGGTTTTCTAGACTTTTTGTGATTTACTCAAAATGAAATTATCAAAAAAATAATTATCATGTGCTAATGTCAATTATCAAATGCTAATTATCATAAGTAACATGTGAGGTTTTGCAGTTAGAGCTTTTATATTAAATGCAATATTTACTGGATAGCTTATATATGCATTGCAACAATTTTTGGATTACCAAAGACTAATCACGATGCCTTTTAAAAACTGTTTGTGACTTTCTCAAAAAACTCCAAGATATTAAATGGTTACCCTTTTGGTTATTTTTGATAACCTTTTATATTCAACGCAAACATTTCTGGGTTATCAAACTCTATCCATAATCTGTTTTGAAAACTTTAGTGGTTTTCCCTATATCAAATTACCAAAAGTTAACCATGATATGCTTTTCAATCTTGACCAGCTTTTGTTTTTAATATACGAATTTCTGGATTATTTAGTAGCTTCAGTTTGAGCTTTTATATTGGATGCAACATTTGCTGGACTATTAAAATCTATTAGTCAAGTGATTTTGAATTTTTTCGAGCTTTTATTTGCAATATTGCATACTTAATTACAATAGTCCCAAAAAAGTTATATTTATCAAATGTTAACCATATACTTTCGATCTTTTGGGCTTCTTTATAATAAATGCAACATTTCTTAAATTATCAAAGGATAACGATTATGTGTGTTGTAAAACTTTTTTGATTTTCCCAAAATAAAATTAATATTAGCAAAGTTTTGCGATTTTTCTGAGCTTTTATATTCAATGCTTGGAAAATTATTGTAATTTTCCCAAAACTAAATTACAAGTGGCTAACAGTCATAGAATTTTATGAGCTTTTATAATCAATGCAAGATTTTCTAATTTATGGAGGAGCAACAACGCATATTTTGTTCTGCATTTGCTCGTGCCACATCAGCAATTTTTTTTTTTAAATTCAGGTTGTAAAACATGACTTTTACTTTGTAAATGATTTCAGAAATTTTCTACAAATTCTTGATTTTGTAACTGCACAGACCAAGCAAATAAATAGGAAGAGTCTAACCAAGTAAAAGTATACGCAGGTAAGCATAGTTACCTGTGACAAAGCTAACTTTAATACCTCCGTTCACACAATTAATACTCAAACTACAACTGCTGTTACCTGTAAACTCCAGATATTTATCGAACTGACTTAAAACTTCGAAATGCAATATGAAAACGAAATGGTTGGTTTGGATACATTTTTATAATCTAGAATTTGACAACCGAGTTTGCAAACTAAAATACCGTCCATGCCAGCTTAGGTACCAAGAACAACGATGAAACTAAACTGAAGTTTAAATTAAAACTACCTCAGACGTATTTGACTACCTGGAATATAGTCGAAATCCTTGGATTAGTAATGAAAGATATAAAAGCAGCTGCAAATCAAAACATGCAAGCAATACATCAGGATGTAAGAAATCTCACTTGCAAAATTAGCAACAAACAATTTATAAGGGATGCTTCTGGTCCAGCCTTAACAATTAATGAATTACAGTTAAGAATATGGAAAAATATTTCGAAGAATACATCATCAACAGCAAAAATGGCTTTTCATCAATTTGCACCAATAACAAAACTATCAAAACCCTTGCACCAATAGGACTTCCTTCGAACCCATAGAACCTTTAACTTTCCATAAAGGTGTCAAACTCATAATGAAAATAAAGTCTATCGCAGCCAATGGCGAGTTAGTGAATCATCAAGTGCAGCGTTTTTTGAGAAGTCCATTAAGGTTAAGCATCAGCTAAAAATTGCACTGGTCATAACGTTGTTGTTTTAAGGTTATACTGTTGATACATAATTCAAATCAAACGTCGAAAATTGGAAATCTCATGCGTTTAAAATGAAAAATAGTTTTGCGCTACTTAAAAAGCTTACTGCTGCTCTGGAAATATTAACCTTAAAAAATCGATTTGTCTGGGTTGTTTTTATTTTGCGCCAAAAAAATAAAAAGGATTGACTGTAACCATATGGCTAGGTCAAAATAATCTTTATTTCCCAATATGGGTGGGATGACATATTCTACGTCAAAACAGAAAAGTTTGGACTAATAACTGTAAACTTTCATCATAACAACATGCAGAGCAACAAAAAAATCAATGACTTTTACCATAGAGTGTCATTGTTAGTGGTGAACTTTTACTACCATATAAAATGCCAACAGGACTGACCAACACTTTGTACAACTTTATAGTTTATTTGCAAGGTGTTTAAACCTTAGCAGTAGTAAATGAAGAGTTTAAAAAGCAAACCTTACCGGTTATTTACGGTAAAACAAACTTTGATATTTTCTCCCACGCATTTAGTGGATTGGACTCAAAATCAGTATACTTTTATTTTGATTTGGACTCATTGGTCTTAAAACCATTAGATACTTTCGATATTTTACCTCGTTTCAGTTCAAATACTAAGAAATTGTTCAGTTCCAATGTACCAATATCATCTGCATATGCTAGGACGTGGTATAAGGGGAGATATAAAAAGTGGTTCTGAAGTTAAACATAATATTTATTATATGACAAACCAAACAACTGCTTGTTGTTTTTTAAAACCAATTACAAAAATGAATAAAAGCTACAACAATTAACCCACTAAAGATTTTATCGAACCAATATAATTGGAAAACGTCGGAAAGACATAGTGGCAGCCACTTAGCTAGAATCAATGCCATCTAATCACGAAATGGCCATTTTGGACAAATTGGGATGCACTGTTTTAGAGGTACCCAGCTAAAATTTTAAATAGGAATTAAATGCAAAACGTAATATTCATAATAAAAAAATTAGGCCTGATGATGTGAAATCATGTTTCATCGGGTGATTATCATGTTTCATCGGGTGTGACGGCCGAATTCTTGAATTAAAATATTGTCCATGCCTTTACTGATTGCGGAGGCTGTCAGCCTTCTGAGAAAAGTAATATGTGATAAAAATAATAACAGACGGAAGAACGTTAAAATCAATTTAATGATTGATCAATTTAATCAAAATGAGAGATGAGCAACTAACAGTTTTTTCCTCTAAAACCTAAGCAAGCTAAAACTGCAGTTAGCGTTAAATTTTAAATCGTGGACTAATTAATAGCTTCCATTTCAACTCAAATTTTAGCAAATAGAACTGTGCAAATATTTTCATTCATGATTTATTAAAGTGCAAAGCCCTCAAATTTAAAATCACATGTTAAATGGCTCAAAAAAGGTATGCACGCCTTAAAAATGTTTCCTTACATTTACTCTGGATATATAAATCTTGTAACAATCGCAATCGGTGAATACGACGAACTATCACTCTCCTTAATCACACCCAAAGACAACATTTGGTCCAGTTCTTGGAATAGTTTTGCTTTTACTGCTGGTTCTTAAGATTTCTTAGGCGTTACCGGGTGGTACCGGCGTTTTATATCTGGTTTGGCTGACTAAGTGGAGCATTTAATAAATATTTTAACAATAAAATCAAAAATTTGTTTGCTAGACTTCCAGCGCTGAAGAACGTCCCAATGCTCATTTTTCGAAGGCATTTAGGGATATACATTTACACATTTTCTCGGATCACGCGAGTTTCAAGTGGTTAATGGGACAGCGTGATCCCTTTGGATGTCACGCTTGCTAGAGTTTTTAGTTGCAGGGTTTTCACTTTACAATTGAATATCGAAAGGAAAAGACTACTATGCCGAATACACTTTTATGATTTCATTGCGATGAATTACAACTTGGAAGTTCTGGTTCGCCTTACACGTTAATATAAACAAAGCTCATTTCGATGAACCGTATTATCAGGCTCTCATATATAAAATCTGTAGGATAGCTTGGGTGTGTGTTAAAAATCATTTATTATTATAATTTTAAATTAATTATTCGTCATTAATTGACGCAGCACATTGTCCCGTCCGCCTTCGGCATCACATTTTGGAATCAGAAAAACTTTAGAGATTTTACAAAGGCTATACAATTGGCCAAGTATGAGATATGATATCATTGATACTATTAACAATTGCGAAAGTTGCAAGACGTGTTAAGCCACTTACGTAAAGTCGCTACGTCCTTTTAAGAGAGACTATTATAAAGTAAACTCCCGCAAATTTTCCTTCCACCAGACTGAGTCGGACATACGAAGTATTGAAATTTTTTCTTAATTCCTTATAATTTTATCATTTTTTGTGTTAGCATGTTAGTCAGTAGATCAGCGTGTTACACCCTTGAAAACATAGCTATTTAAATTAATTGTCCTATGGTTTTTACTACTTTGCTTCACAATGGAATTAGTCAGTAAAAATAACGTTTAAAAAGGATTGTAATTTTCTGAGTAGGAGGAAAAACTTTTTCAAGTATTTAGGTAGTGATTATGATGCCAACTAAAACAAATAACATGTTTTTAAGCCAAACTTTATAAAAACTAAGTTGATATATTCGGCCATATCTGAGACAAAATAAATTCTAGACCAGTTTCGAAGGTTTTATGTGCCTAATGATGCTAAAACTAATACCAATAACAATAGATCACAGTTTTAAAATATAGGTATCCGTCATTGGGTTTCCAATTAAGGATTACATTTTCGCTTTTCCTCGTTATTTTTACATTAAACAGCAACGGTTTAAGGCAAAATATAAAATTGTTTAATGAACTGTTTCACCAAGCTGGATTGCTAGCGTTATGCATTATGTAATGTATCGATTTAGTGCGGAAGTTACATTTTTAAAAATTACTAACTTGCAGTAGTGGTTCGGTTCGGATAAATACATTTTACAGTATTAATGGGCAAACCATAAATGTTATTTCTGGATTTTGATAGACTTTGATTTATTGTGTGCCTATCATGACATTCAAGCTTACTCATTACATGCCACTTTATAATAGGACTTTTCGTATGTTTTCTCCATCAGCTTAAGGGAGCATGATATTTTTACGTATAAAGACGAAAAGAAAAACAAAGCTTTTCCACTCAGTGTATATATCAATAAGTCCAATGAAGAAAGTTTAGGTAGATTTAAAGAAATATCAAAAACAAATACGGCTGAAGAATCTGTGTAAAAAGAGATATCTGTTTTTTAAATAGTCTGCTTTAAAAAACCTCGCAGTAGCTTAGAATTTTGACAAATCGATAATAACAAAAGCTACGCTAAAAAGTTTTACCAACTAAAAAAATATACACAAAACGTTAGTGCTGGAAGTTTTCCTTCGCATCTTCATAAGCTTTAACAATAACTGTTTATTTTGTAGTCTGGATAGCAAAGTGTTCGATTGCCAATATATTCGTTTGTACCAGAATTGTTACATATCATTAAATGGCCAACTTTGTTGTGAGTTAAAATCAGACATTGTGAAAAATATTACCACAAATTAAAAATGGGATGATGCGATATTAAAGAACTTTTTTGGAAAGGCAACTTTAATTTCAATAAAACGGAACACTCGGAAACGGATATGGTAAATTTGAGATTATGCCACTTGAATACAGATTAAGATACTACACCAAAATTAAATATTTCCTGCTTTCAACATAAATTGGTTTTATAATTCAGTAAGCCCTCAGATTATTCACGTTTCTCAAGAGGATTATTTTTCTCACCAAAAACCATAAATTTACCGCACCCACAACATCACACAAACCAAAAAACCATAACATGGGTTATATAATCTAACTTTTATTTTTTTTTTTTTTTTTTTTTTTTGTTATTTTGTCATTATGAAAATTTAATGAACAAAAAATTTTCATGTTTTTCCAACAAATCACAAACACGTCCCACTAAAATACCAAAAAACAAATGAAAAACGTTTTCTTACATAATTCTTATTAGATTTTATTGGCACTGTAAATTATACACTTATCACTATGTGCTACTATTTTATAACTGATTAGTTGAATGCAAAATAATTAACTAAATTTATTTTATTTTTTTTGCAGGTAATTTAAAAACAATCGACTTGACTTTATGCAACTAAATTACCAATTAACTGGTGAGTACACATTTTCTAAGAAGTATATGCACACGATCGTGGTTTAGCGCATAATTATATATAGGCTTACATAATTTTCAATTGATCAGAATATCTAAACGAAATCGAAAACTACTAGTATTTGTTTGTGCGGTTTAAGTAGTTAGTTGGAATAAAGTAAATAAACAAGACGTCCTTCTTTGGTCATACTGTATGTGTCAAATTTAATTACGATTTGAAACTATTCAATATTTGGTATATGGTTATAGAAATGCAAATTTTTGTGTTTGTGTGTGTTCGTTTAATATGTAAAACTATAATCGGGAAATTGTTGTAGGTGAAGTCGGTGTCAAATGAAGCAGATAGTTTTTAAAAGCTATAGATAATGCCACCGAAGCTAGACGACCACAATTTTGAATAGGTTTTCATGAAATCAACTGTTTTCGGGACCGGGATGAATTGAATTTTTTTCATTCAAGACCGCACAAAATGAACATTTAATGCTATTTAAGAAGTATATAATGCTGGGAACTGCATGGTACACTTTTTAATTATACAACCAATGAAATCTAGAAGTAATATAATAAACATTGAATTTATGTAGCCTTGTAAGAGTTTAAACATCCTTCAGGCTCGTTCAATTTGCACTTGACTCCCGGAACAAAATTTTTAGATGATACATAAAAGAAATACAAAGTAATTAAAATTAAGTTTAAAGATTAAATAATTAAATTGCATGTACTTAAATTTTATGATTTGAATTTAAGTTTTAATTAATTGCTAACATCTTCAAAAATGGTAACCTAAATATAAACTAAATGTCAAACTAATCAGATAGTGCCTTATGGCACTAAATAAAAATTGGATAATTAAATGTATCCATGAAATAATATTTGAACCAAATTTGGTGTAAGTTGTTGAAGTAGCCATCCGCCAGTGATTTAACACCAACACATTTATGAACTGAAACTTCATCAGAAGTTTTTTTACACATCACATTTTTTAAATTTCTCTAATGTACCACGGTGTATTGACAATCGATAAAAGGATAATGGACAACGTTTAATTCTTTTCTCTTCTTTTTGTTGGCAAGCCCTTGATGTCATACCTAATCAAACGCTAGAGCCAAACATAGGAATAGCTAGGTTTGTTTGGTTTTACGATTACATTCGTAGTTCTATATGAAACTGTTCTAAATTCGAGAGTTTTTCTCTAAAGCCGATTTGATGTGGAGTAATAAGGTCCCTTTCTTTTAATAATAGTTTCTTCAGCTGTTTAGAAAAACTTCTCAATAATTTTGATAGTGTTGAAAGTATAGATATTGGAAGTATCACCTGACCGTTATTAAGTCATGTAACGTGGAGCTTGTTAACATTCAGGTTTTTGGTTATTTTCTAATTTAGTTATTACATGGTCTTTTTTTGTCAGTTGGGGTAATGTCTCTCTCCTGTTAGTTTTATGTATAGTAGAAATGTCTACTCAAGGTGACTCGCAAACAGATTTGCTGATTTGCTTTTATTTAGGATTTGTAGCCCATGTTTTATTGTTTTTAATTTAAGAGATTTGTAAGTAAGGTTCTTTCAGAGCCTCGGTTTTCCAGTTTGCAACAGTAATCATGGTTACATAATTGTGAAAGGTAAGAAGTTTTAAATGTATCACTCTCTGATTCACACTGATTTGACTAGAGACCACATTGCGACGACCAAACTATCAAAGCAAGCGCCCGAGGCACTAGTGTAATTAATTTAAATATTAGATACATGAAAATAGAAGCATTAGATACTGTAATGAATATACAATTCTACCTACTGGAGCTATCAGGGGTTTGCAGGGCGGAAAGCATTATTTGTCCATGCCGCATTCTTCTGTAAATTAAATCTTCTAAGGAAAAGAGCACGAATTCATTGACAGAAGTTGTTTGCTCCGTTTTTCCGAAAGCGTTTTTTGGAGCAAGAAAAAATATCCAGCAATCCATTGAGAAGTTAAGAAACTTGGCAACTTATCAAGGATAACCATAAAGAGATTCTTTAATTTAGAACAACAGTTGTCATCTAACAATTACCTTGCAGTCAAATACAAGAGGTAAAAGTGGAAGAGTATTCAAATACAAGTGAAAGAGTATTTTGTTAATAAGACCGACGATTTAACAAACCCTATTGAATATAATAATTCGACTTAGAATTCATCCATTTGCGATCAATATTGCCAATATGTAAAGGCAGATTCGTATGAACGACGATGACACGAACTATCATTGTGATGAAGAGAAAACTCACCAAGCCAACTAAAGCAATACAAATTTCTATCGGAAACATATGTCACTTCCTCGGAAATTTTAAAATTATTTTTACGAGGATGATTTGATGAACTGAGGATGAACTGATTGCACTGGTATTGTACGGAAAATTATTTCACCTTTCGATTTCAACAATTATGGCTGATGAAATTAAAATGGGGCTGTTCCCTTTCTTGCAAACATAAAAAAACGAGTGGGTCCCGACAGCAATTTAAGCTTTTTGAAAATTTGCAAATTGGTTGAATAATTTACTAAAAACAGCTGTAATCTATACCACCGAAATGAGCCAGAAGAAGTAAAAGTACATTTTTTTCTAGTAACGGCCAAAATAAAGGTAAAAACAATTATAAAAATGTCTCCTCCATGATTATTATTATGTAGTGCAGTTTTGGCTGCAAAACTGATAGAAAAATGTCACTCAAAAATAGACCACGAAATTTGCATGGTCACATTCACAAATTGTGCTTGCCTGGCTCAGTGAACACCCAAAAAGAAGCAATTTGTCAAGTGGGTTCAATCAGTAAAATTTAATGAGTATGTCCATGAACTCAAAATAAAATGGACATCTTTAAGAAGAAGTTCATTGAAAACACTCCAAGTAATGGAGGGCGATTAGTGAATGCAAAAGTTCTGTAAGTTGCAAGATATCCTATTATATTGCCAAAAAATAATTTGATGATCAGAACGATTGCGGTTTATAAAAATAATAATAACAATCGGTTCTTACAGGTCATTTCTGACCCATATCGTATCAACTTAACTTGTCACTCCTAATGGGTGGTTACCACTACTAAAATCCATTGCGTCTTGGTTTCTAAATCCAGTGATCATATATTTTGTTTTGGATTCACTTTAAAATCAACTTAAGCTGATAATCAGAACAGTGGTTCTGTAGTTTTCTGGCACCGTTCTTACAACCAGAACCTACTTGGATTGACAGTACAAGATATCCTGATGTGTTTTATTTTTAAGAAATATAAATTCACTGGATTCGAAATTCAACACATGATGAATGTCACGAGATGCTTCGTAATATTTAAAGAATCAATCAGCGAGAAAACTTGATCAATGACTGTTTGATTCATATTAAATCCTTGCTTGTTTCCTGCGCCAGGAACGTGATTCTCTCTAATATTATGTAAGACAGCAATTTTTATACTGTGCAAAGGATAGCTATATCGCGATTGGTTTCACATATTGAGCGATCTTTTTTATAGGGCACTATATAACCACCATCCATTCATCAGACATAACTTTGCTTTGCCATACTAATCGAATAAAGTCGAAAAGATAGTTGCACAAAGTATTCCCTCCAAATATAAAGAGCTCGGAATTAATGCAATCAACCTCAGAGGGACGGTTTCATTTTAGTCTCTGTATGGTGATTGTGAATTTCTAGGAAGTTTCCATCCTAGTCATGAATGGCGATATATGTAGGTCTGAAGTTGTTGCATAGTCCGGTGATTTCTATAACGAAGTTACAGGAACTGTGATCATTGCTGAGTTGTTGTAATTTTAAGACTTCAGCCTTCCACTATTCACACTTTTTCCGTCTACAAACTTGCTTGGCGGTTCTCTTAGCAAGGACCTCTTTATTCTTCCATGTGATTGTAATTTGTTACATGATTATCAAACCAATCATTCTTGGGTTTACTTTTTACCATACCTAAATTTCAATACCTTCTAAAGATTGTTCACATCATCAGAACGGGGGCTAGTTTCTATTATGCTACTGCAAATAAGATTTGAATATGTTGCTTTCTAATCTTCGTTTTTTTGAACTTTTACAGCTCAAATGAAAGTTACGTTTTCCTGTGATCCCTGAATTGTTGATCAATTTGGCAGCGAACCAATAAGATCTTATATCTTGGATGACTCGAGGCCTTTCCTTAGAAATTAGCACATGGTCAATTTGATTTCGAGACGTCTTACAATGGTGTGTCCATATCTCCAAGTGGATATTTGTATGAGGAAAAAATATGCTAGCCACAATGAGGTCTTGCGTGATCGCATAGTACATCATTTTCCCCCTATTATCAGTCGCTTGATCATGTCGGGAGTATGAACTCACGTTTTCATATAAACCCGTCTGATTTAAAGTTACCTATGGGTCTTTATCTTTGGATTGGTTTACATCAGTGGGGGTAAGAACACAAATAATTCACAGATTAGCCAACCAAGTTGCATGCGTAAACGTAGCTTACACATATGATTATTATCAGTACACTGTAAAATAAAGTTAAGCCTTGAGTCCCATGGTCTCCACTTGTTGACCATCGAATTTCTTGGAGAGCATCAAATTCCAAGCAATACTCTTTCATAGCTGATATTTTGGCCACCAAACTACTGATCCACGAACTGCGTATCCGTAACATAATTTTGGGGGACCAAAGAAGCCAAGGATGCTGTGGTGAAATTCTAAGGATAGCATGCTCGTTTAGAAGTCTTTTACAAGTTGGCTCCTAAAAGTAATTTAATTCATTTAATTTTATTTTATTCTAGACAACCTGAAGGAGCTATGTCGTTTTCTACCCTAAAGAGCTATCGTCACCGACAGTAACCTCTGTGTCTTATATATCGCAGTTCTCCTCTCACATGAACCACTTCAGGAATAGTCATTAAATTTCAGATTTCGACACATTTCTAGATCTAATTTGTCTAAAATTAAAAGCAGACTCTTGGAAATTTTAGTTCAGTCCGTTTAGTCAAAAAAGTCATTATTGGGCAGTCGGTACAAGTCCTTTATGCTCGGGTATATAATTAATACTTATATTTATTAGTAATCATAAAAAAATATTTGTACTTCCAATGAACATACAAATCAAAGAGGGTTCCAAATCCGTCGAATCCTCCCTATATATATTATTATACTCGTAAATATATAGCACGGCGTATAATTAAAATCCGTAAATTAATTAACCGTGTTCATGCCGAATAGTTCACGGTATAAAGTAAATTCAACCATTCATATTTTAATCACGATAAAATATTTCATTTCCCTAATGAATTACGGCTATTATAATACTGGCGTTGTATGTGCCAATATATTTACATATTGTAATATTTTATATACCCTTCTCCATTCAAAATTTTAAATCTCGTATATACGCGTAATTATACGAGTACGTACGCATATTACAAAAATAAAAATCACTTTCACCCATCCAACGCATAGTTCACCCTATAGATTGGCCATCCATAAAAACTCATCGTCGATATATTCAAAATATGTTTATGTGTATATGTTTATCCGCATATGTATGCATAATTGTATATTGCAATTATTATTAATATTATTTATATTTATTTATAAATAAATAAAATCGAAACTATATACATTTTATGAATGAATAATTAGAGTTCCGAATTACACTGCATGCATATTAAATTTAAAAAAAAAATTATATTTTATGTAATTTGTTGTGTGTAATACGCATTGTTATCGATATATAGTGTCGCGAGTAATTTATAATATTGAGTTACTGTTATATAAATAAATTTTAATTCGTTTATTGGCATATTGGACGATTTGCTTCAAAAAAACCATAGATCAAAATTTGGGTAAACCAAAATAATAGATGGGTAATTTCATTGATATAGTTTTAAGTGAAGTAAACATCTTCTAAAAATTAGCATTTAAAATCAGCTGTTTATAGATTGTATGGACAAGAAGATAGTGCAGCTACTTTAAGAACACCAAAAAACATTTCTTTAAATTTAAATGCTAGATTATTAGTCATTTATTGAAAAAGTGGTCTTTGATAAATTATTTTACTTGCAAATATTAACAAATATTAACAAAGCTATTGATTTTTTCAAACTAAGCTTACGTTTGTCAAAAGTACTTATGCGTTTGAAGTTTTGCAGAATTCCCAGGAAAAACACCAAATTGTTCTTTAGGTATAATATAATTATGGTTTCAAATAGCTTGGACTCTAACCCATATTTTGATAAATAGTTGGTTGCGTTCAGTACCTCTTGGTACACGTTTACAATATTATTATTTGGAATATATATATATATATATATATATATATATATATATATATATATATATATATATATATATATATATATATATATATATATATATAAATATATATATATATATATATATATATATATATATATATATATATATATATATATATATATATATATATATATAAATATGTATACATATATATATAGAGTGTCCCAAAAATAAGGGGTGATATATAGGGTGTCCCAGAAATATAGGGTATCCCAGAACTATTGGGTACACCAAAAATACAAAAATTTTCCAGTTAGTACCTGAGATAATGTAATTTTTGACTGGCATATTAAACAGGATGACAATTGTCCTGTTTAAACTGCAAGAACTTATCTATTCCTTTGTCAAATTAATTGGAAGGTTCCAGAATTATGGATGTCCAGCGTACTATGAAGTAAACGTCCTTGTCCAAATGAATGGTTCGGCAGTCCGGGGTCCATTTTATGACATCCACGTTCGTAGCGTGCTCGTGCCCAGGAAGCCGTTTAAAAAATTATACAAAGGCAGTATAGATGTCGCGTGTGTATCAGAGACAGTTGCCGTTATTTTAAGCTTTTATTTTATATTCAAATAAAATTGTATCCTTCTGTTACTTTACAGTTTATAAAGCCCTCATCATCAGGTAAAGTTTAACACAAGAAATGATAAAAATTTTCAATCAAATTTTTTTCATCTGCCTATTAATAGTAATAATCTCGTAATTACGTTAGATAACATTTTGATATTTGTATTAAACTCATAAATTTTTTAAATTGTCAGCCGCTTAGACTTTTACACATTTTTTTTTACCACGTTCGCTTAAAGATTCACAAATAAAATTATTTACCTCATTTCATGATTAAGATTGAAATTAAAATTTTTGTTTCCAAAAATGTGCAAAAATCACTCATATGATTTACTGATTATATATTGGTATGGTCCATGAAAAATGTTATAGTGCCGAAAAACGATCGATTTCATTTATTTGTAGCCATGGTTTACAGCAATGCAAAGTTTGAAAAACTTTTTTAAAAAACTGCATTATCTCAAGTACTACCAGGAAATTTTTTTTTTGTATATTTGTTGGTGTACCCAATAGTTCTACGTCCAAATTGTGGCGCCAATATTGTGGTCTCTCGAGCTGTGACGATCCTATTGATAATATAGTGGATAAAAATCAGTAATCAGCATCTCCAATAAAAAGCTCGCTAATTTTGAGCACATAATGGTCACAAACAGTGGTTCATTTATCAGCCACGTATTTAGTCAAGTCAAACTGCAACCTTAGTCATCAATCAGTGAAATATTTAACCAAATATACAGTGAAGAAAGTGAAGTAGTAGCTAGCTGATCGCAGGATTCCTGTTTAAATGGAAAATATCTAACACGAAGAAATGGCAAGATCTAAAAAAAATGTGACAAGAGCGTTCCGAACTCGTCTAACTTGCGTTTAACATCTTTGGGGAATCGTGAGAGAATCTTGTGTGTCGATTCGCCTTTTTAGGTGCTTCAGGAATTCGATAAATGTTGGATTGCCAGTGTCGGCCGTAGTTTCTGCCCCATTGTACTTTTGACTTGCTATCCAATCTGTTCAATATCAAAAAGATTAATCATGGGTCTCGTGTTTCTGCACTTCCACCAAAAGCTTTAAGGCCTCGTATGACTTCTTCTGAGGTATCCATGATTCTCTTAATGTTTGCCACACTTGACACTAATGAGACACAAACAAATTGATGGTTCCCCACGTAACAGACCCATCAGGTACTGAAATGTATGTACCGCATTTAATGATGTTGAGGCGTGAATCGTTGAGTAATACAGGTCATAGAATGATAGCCATTCTGTATATTGTCCTGTGAATGTAGGAATATTCATTCTTAACAGTTACACCTGGTCAAATCCATCTCCAGTTTGCGTTATTCATCGATGAATCAAAGGTTGTGCGTGTTGCTTAATTTGATAATTTGGATCGGTTCCATGTGTTGCAATACCAGTAACAGCTTTATAGTAGCTCTCTTCATATTGGAAATCTGAATGATCTTCTGGACTGGAAAGTGGTATATATGGTGGTAAATATTTCAAATTGCGGATCTAGTTGACATGTATCTCATAAAAAAACGGACTTATTTGTTGGCTGTTCCCAAATAAATACATCTCGCACTATCCTACCAACAGCAATCTTTTAAATTGTTGACCAATTCGTTAACCCTAACTGATGCAGAGCACTTCTAGACTCATTATAAAAGGAGAAATTCATCACCGAAGCATGCTCACAACGTTTAAATCTATATCAAGAAGAATCGCGGGATTCTCCAACAGTCACATAGGTGACTCCAAGCTGGAACTTAGAAACGAAATTGTCACATTCGGAGTGAATACTTAAAGCGGAAAAAATCTATTTTTTCATCGAAGCACTTCCAAAGATTACCATAAAGTTACTATACCACCATCACGAGAACCTCAATACTTTTCAACAACATTGGTATATTAATCAACAAACAAAAAACGGTCGTTTTATGGTAACATTTCTGTTTAAAAAATCACCAGCTTGCCTAGAAGACTCAATAATCAATGCTATTCAAAGTCTCTGCCGCATGGAACTTCAATTTGTCCATGGACCTAGATTCATGAAATTCATTCCCATCGAAAGAAAGAAATGACCCAGGCTTTTATTTGCCACTTAATGACGTCCTGTGACATTCTAGCACTACCAAAAACCTCGTTTAACTGTCCCAAACCAGTCGATTGTTTGATCCACTTGCCTGTTTAGCTCCCATCTTCGCCTTAGCAAAAATTGTCGCCCAACATGGATGATCCATTACGTGAAAGTTGAACCAAGGAATGGTAAAGGATTTATGAAAAATTGAAAAACGTTAACTAAATTCATATTTCACGATCGATATCTTCCACTTCTAATGCATTCAACATCCAAATTCAAAGCTTCTGTTATGTCAGTCAACAGGCATACAGATCTTCAGTCTTTTTTCGAATTAAATAGCATCCGGTGAATTGAGATGTAGATTAACCACAGCAAAAACGACGGTGGCGCCAATTAAGCAAGTCTACCATGGATCTATTGAGAGCTGTCCTATTATCCGAACTTCTAAGCCTAGAAAACAGGAAATACAAATGCAAATTGATCAAGTGTACTGTTGGACTGTACAATCATTTTAGATTGGCTTGGAAGTCATCTGAGGCGTTGGATCACATTCGTCAGAACTGCTGACATACTTAATTCATTATCTCGTCAAAATTGGAAAAATACCGCATCGCGTGAAAATTCAGCTGCGTATGCATCGCCAACAATCAATCTGAGTACCGATGTAAAGACGAAGAAAACATCAATCTGTTTCCATTTACAAGCACCCTTCAACACACAAATTAATGGTTCGAAAAGTAACTGTCACGATATTCATCCTTAAAGCCCTAATTTTGACGATCATTGGTCGGTATATCAACAATGTTAGAAGGCCAAAAAAAAATGAGAATAAGTGGAATCTATCTAACCAGGAAGGAAGTAATCAATGCATTCTATAAAATTTACAAACATGAAAACTTAAATACTATTCAAGTGAAATCAAGTCAGTGACGGCGAGGGGCCACATTGCAAAAAATGGGGTCTTATGTCACTTCACCCATTTATCGATGATAACGGTATCATTCGCGTCGGAGGAGGACTAGAAAAGAGTGTAGTCTGATATTTAATCAAACATTCAATTATTATTCCTGCTAAATCACCAATCACAGCGCTAACACAGGACAACAACCATACTCAACCATATACAAGGCCAACAAACATGCAGGTGCTTCATTATCTCTGAATTAATCGGACCATTTTTAAAAACTGGTATTGATTATGCCGGACCACAATCAATCCATCTGGTGAAAGGGCGTGGACAAAAAGCTAAGAAGCCTTTGTTTGTTTATTTATGTGTCTAAGTACGAAGGCAGTTCACTTAGAGCTTGTTATGGAAATAATAAGCGAAGTATTTCTGGGTATTCTAAAAATAATTATTGCGCAATGGGGATTTTCCAAGAGATATATAGCAATAACGAGTTAAATTTCATTGGCGCAATCACATAACCAGCAAATTCCATCAACTAATCAAACAATCCTTTAATATTGCTAATTATTCTTCCAGGCAGTATATAATCTGGCACTTCAATATAACCAGTGCTCTTGCATTTGAGAGGCAATTGTTAAATCCACCAAGTATCACCAGAAGCGGGTCATCGAAACAACAATATTAGCAATGGAAGAAATGAATACTCTGCTAGCGGAAATCGAAGCAAACGTAAACTCGCGACCAATTTGTGCATTACATTTGAACACTAACGTCATTCCATTTTTTTATTGGTTATGTAGCAACAATTTATTTGGGTGCCTTCAGTACCTCTTGGTGCTCGTTTAGAATACTATTTGGGATCTTGTAAGGAGCAACTTTTGAGTGCTCGTTCCTCTGAGAAAATTAAAATATGTTGTCCACACCAATTTTTTTTTTTTTTTTTTTGTTGTTGTATACATCCTCATTTCCCCTACCATTTTTTTACAAAGTGGATGGTTCAACTGCAAATTTAATAACTGCATCCGTGAACTACATCCATTATGATTTTAAGACCATCAGCTAAGACGAATAATTTATGATTCAAAGATGGAAATGTTACAAAACCAAAAATTAAAAAATTTAATGAACTTGGCATACAATTTAAATATTTCAGTCACGAATTAACCCAAATTTAATTTAATTTATTTGTAATTATAATTAAATCATAACACGGTATATTATACGACCTGGAAAAACATTTAAAAATTATTATTTAATTCACTTTTGTAATAAATCATTTAACTGTAGTACATACACAGGGCGGTACAATATTATTAAATTGTAAGTTTAAAACACAAAAAAAAAATTTTTTAATTTAATTTGAATTAAATTACTGATAAGAATATTAATTATCGTTCAACCGAACTTGATAATTGATAATTTATTATGTTATAAACGGGGTGGTACAAAATGAGGTTCTAAAAATAAAATGAAACAAGTGCCGCATCTATACACTTTTTAAAAACAAATTCGTTTCTTTTAGGTATTTATCCTAGAAGGAGGTCATAAATCCGGCATCAAATCTTGTCGTTTGTTTAACATAGCTCTAATGTTGCATCTTCAAAATCTATTTTAACCCATTAGTTAAAGTCAATTAATTAATCACCCAACAGTACCTCTCTTCAACGAATTTTAACGTATGGTTATATATTATTATATAAACATTTAATTTTTAGCCACCAATTGAATCACCCTTTTTGTAAGTGTAAAATGTACAATTTTTATTATAAAATCAAAAAATTATAAAGCAAAAAATTTAAATTTCCCAAACAAATACGAAAATATTAATTTAATTTTCACTTTTAAAAAACTTTTTTTTTTTTTTTGTTTTTTGTTTTTCCTAAATTAAATAAATAAATTTCAATTACCCCATACACGTCGTTTATGTTAGGTATACTATCGTTCGTTACGAAATAAATATCCAAAGTGATCAAAAATATTATAGGTATGAGCGATATTATGAATACAAAATAATGTAATTTATAGATTTTTACATGGTATACAATTTATTTATTTGAAATTATTATTTTAATATTCAAAACAACCGTACAGTCAGTGTAATTTTTTAGGTAATGAATTATTAGAACGAGTTTGAATCTAGGTATATGTGTATAGGAGTCATGGAATATTAAACAAATCAATCGATATGAAAATCATACTGAATCATAATATTCAAAATATATTTTATTTTTGATTCAATTGATAATTTAATAAATGACTTTCTGGCATATCTGCAGCTTAATTTTCTTAATACAACTACAATTATTTTCTTTTTTAGGTAATAAATTCCTTGTGGAGCGTTGGAATAAACTTTTGCCATCAAAAAGCTCCATAAATACCTAAATTCACTTTTCTCATTTTAACTGCAGTGTGATGATATCCTGAAAAAAACTAAAATTCTAATCTAGTCTGAAACGAAATTATTAAATTATTTAATTATTAACACTTCTTATAATTTGCAATTATTAAAAATCTGATTAAAATTTCCTATAAATCAAACATAATATAATTTTAGGTCCAGTTTCCCAGTAGCCAATATTAAAACTACTATAGGCACAAGACAATTTTATAATCTAATTTTTCCAAGCCATAGGCTGTCAAAAATTGGATTAGTTTTGCCCCGAAATTCTAAATTAATTACTTTATTCCAATGTTTCTAAACATTTTTAAGTCTTTATTCAAATATAATAATA
This sequence comes from Tipula confusa, assembly GCA_963556175.1. Classification (NCBI taxonomy): domain Eukaryota; kingdom Metazoa; phylum Arthropoda; class Insecta; order Diptera; family Tipulidae; genus Tipula; species Tipula confusa. The sequence goes on from OY744476.1 coordinate 47,721,743, forward strand.
TAATAAAATAATAAAATAATAAAATAATAAAATAATAATAATAATAAAATAATAATATAAAATAATAAATATAATAATAAAATAATAAAATAATAAAATAATAAAAAAATAAAATAATAAAATAATAAAATAATAAAATAATAAAATAATAAAATAATAAAATAATAAAATAATAAAATAATAAAATAATAAAATAATAAAATAATAAAATAATAAAATAATAAAATAATAAAATAATAAAATAATAAAATAATAAAATAATAAAATAATAAAATAATAAAATAATAAAATAATAAAATAATAAAATAATAAAATAATAAAATAATAAAATAATAAAATAATAAAATAATAAAATAATAAAATAATAAAATAATAAAATAATAAAATAATAAAATAATAAAATAATAAAATAATAAAATAATAAAATAATAAAATAATAAAATAATAAAATAATAAAATAATAAAATAATAAAATAATAAAATAATAAAATAATAAAATAATAAAATAATAAAATAATAAAATAATAAAATAATAAAATAATAAAATAATAAAATAATAAAATAATAAAATAATAAAATAATAAAATAATAAAATAATAAAATAATAAAATAATAAAATAATAAAATAATAAAATAATAAAATAATAAAATAATAAAATAATAAAATAATAAAATAATAAAATAATAAAATAATAAAATAATAAAATAATAAAATAATAAAATAATAAAATAATAAAATAATAAAATAATAAAATAATAAAATAATAAAATAATAAAATAATAAAATAATAAAATAATAAAATAATAAAATAATAAAATAATAAAATAATAAAATAATAAAATAATAAAATAATAAAATAATAAAATAATAAAATAATAAAATAATAAAATAATAAGATAATAAAATAATAAAATAATAAAATAATAAAATAATAAAATAATAAAATAATAAAATAATAAAATAATAAAATAATAAAATAATAAAATAATAAAATAATAAAATAATAAAATAATAAAATAATAAAATAATAAAATAATAAAATAATAAAATAATAAAATAATAAAATAATAAAATAATAAAATAATAAAATAATAAAATAATAAAATAATAAAATAATAAAATAATAAAATAATAAAATAATAAAATAATAAAATAATAAAATAATAAAATAATAAAATAATAAAATAATAAAATAATAAAATAATAAAATAATAAAATAATAAAATAATAAAATAATAAAATAATAAAATAATAAAATAATAAAATAAATAAAATAATAAAATAATAAAATAATAAAATAATAATATATAATAATATATAATAATATATAATAATATATAATAATATATAATAATATATAATAATATATAATAATATATAATAATATAAAATAATACAAAATAATATAAAATAATATAAAATAATATAAAATAATATAAAATAATATAAAATAATATAAAATAATATAAAATAATATAAAATAATATAAAATAATATAAAATAATATAAAATAATATAAAATAATATAAAATAATATAAAATAATATAAAATAATATAAAATAATATAAAATAATATAAAATAATATAAAATAATATTAAATAATATAAAATAATTTATAATAATATATAATAATATATAATGATATATAATAATATATAATAATATATAATAATATATAATAATATATAATAATATATAATAATATATAATAATATATAATAATATATAATAATATATAATAATATATAATAATATAAAATAATATATAATAATATAAAATAATATAAAATAATATAAAATAATATTAAATAATATAAAATAATATAAAATAATATAAAATAATATAAAATAATATAAAATAATATAAAATACTATAAAATAATATAAAATAATATAAAATAATATAAAATAATATAAAATAATATAAAATAATATATAATAATATAAAATAATATAAAATAATATAAAATAATATAAAATAATATAAAATAATATAAAATAATATCAAATAATATAAAATAATATATATAATATATAATAATATATAATAATATAAAATAATATATAATAATATAAAATAATATAAAATAATATAAAATAATATAAAATAATATAAAATAATATAAAATAATATAAAATAATATAAAATAATATAAAATAATATAAAATAATATAAAATAATATAAAATAATATAAAATAATATAAAATAATATTAAATAATATAAAATAATATATAATAATATATAATAATATATAATAATATATAATAATATAAAATAATATAAAATAATATAAAATAATATAAAATAATATAAAATAATATAAAATAATATAAAATAATATAAAATAATATAAAATAATATAAAATAATATAAAATAATATAAAATAATATAAAATAATATAAAATAATATTAAATAATATAAAATAATATATAATAATATATAATAATATATAATAATATATAATAATATATAATAATATAAAATAATATATAATAATATAAAATAATATAAAATAATATAAAATAATATAAAATAATATAAAATAATATAAAATAATATAAAATAATATAAAATAATATAAAATAATATAAAATAATATTAAATAATATAAAATAATATATAATAATATATAATAATATATAATAATATATAATAATATAAAATAATATATAATAATATAAAATAATATAAAATAATATAAAATAATATAAAATAATATAAAATAATATAAAATAATATAAAATAATATAAAATAATATAAAATAATATAAAATAATATAAAATAATATAAAATAATATAAAATAATATAAAATAATATAAAATAATATAAAATAATATAAAATAATATAAAATAATATAATATAATGTAAAATAATGTAAAATAATGTAAAATAATGTAAAATAATGTAAAATAATGTAAAATAATGTAAAATAATGTAAAATAATGTAAAATAATGTAAAATAATGTAAAATAATGTAAAATAATGTAAAATAATGTAAAATAATGTAAAATAATGTAAAATAATGTAAAATAATGTAAAATAATGTAAAATAATGTAAAATAATGTAAAATAATGTAAAATAATGTAAAATAATGTAAAATAATGTAAAATAATGTAAAATAATGTAAAATAATGTAAAATAATGTAAAATAATGTAAAATAATGTAAAATAATGTAAAATAATGTAAAATAATGTAAAATAATGTAAAATAATGTAAAATAATGTAAAATAATGTAAAATAATGTAAAATAATGTAAAATAATGTAAAATAATGTAAAATAATGTAAAATAATGTAAAATAATGTAAAATAATGTAAAATAATGTAAAATAATGTAAAATAATGTAAAATAATGTAAAATAATGTAAAATAATGTAAAATAATGTAAAATAATGTAAAATAATGTAAAATAATGTAAAATAATGTAAAATAATGTAAAATAATGTAAAATAATGTAAAATAATGTAAAATAATGTAAAATAATGTAAAATAATGTAAATAATGTAAAATAATGTAAAATAATATAAAATAATGTAAAATAATGTAAAATAATGTAAAATAATGTAAAATAATGTAAAATAATGTAAAATAATGTAAAATAATGTAAAATAATGTAAAATAATGTAAAATAATGTAAAATAATGTAAAATAATGTAAAATAATGTAAAATAATGTAAAATAATGTAAAATAATGTAAAATAATGTAATATAATATAAAATAATGTAAAATAATGTAAAATAATGTAAAATAATGTGAAATAATGTAAAATAATGTAAAATAATGTAAAATAATGTAAAATAATGTAAAATAATGTAAAATAATGTAAAATAATGTAAAATAATGTAAAATAATGTAAAATAATGTAAAATAATGTAAAATAATGTAAATAATGTAAAATAATGTAAAATAATGTAAATAATGTAAATAATGTAAATGTAAAATAATGTAAAATAATGTAAAATAATGTAAAATAATGTAAAATAATGTAAAATAATGTAAAATAATGTAAAATAATGTAAAATAATGTAAAATAATGTAAAATAATGTAAAATAATGTAAAATAATGTAAAATAATGTAAATAATGTAAAATAATGTAAAATAATGTAAAATAATGTAAAATAATGTAAAATAATGTAAATAATGTAAAATAATGTAAAATAATGTAAAATAATGTAAAATAATGTAAAATAATGTAAATAATGTAAAATAATGTAAAATAATGTAAAATAATGTAAAATAATGTAAAATAATGTAAAATAATGTAAAATAATGTAAAATAATGTAAAATAATGTAAAATAATGTAAAATAATGTAAAATAATGTAAAATAATGTAAAATAATGTAAAATAATATAAAATAATGTAAAATAATGTAAAATAATGTAAAATAATATAAAATAATGTAAAATAATGTAAAATAATGTAAAATAATGTAAAATAATGTAAAATAATGTAAAATAATGTAAAATAATGTAAAATAATGTAAAATAATGTAAAATAATGTAAAATAATGTAAAATAATGTAAAATAATGTAAAATAATGTAAAATAATGTAAAATAATGTAAAATAATGTAAAATAATGTAAAATAATGTAAAATAATGTAAAATAATGTAAAATAATGTAAAATAATGTATAATAATGTAAAATAATGTAAAATAATGTAAAATAATGTAAAATAATGTATAATAATGTAAAATAATGTAATATAATATAAAATAATGTAAAATAATGTAAAATAATGTAAAATAATGTAAAATAATGTAAAATAATGTAAAATAATGTAAAATAATGTAAAATAATGTAAAATAATGTAAAATAATGTAAAATAATGTAAAATAATGTAAAATAATGTAAAATAATGTAAAATAATGTAAAATAATGTAAAATAATATAAAATAATGTAAAATAATGTAAAATAATGTAAAATAATGTAAAATAATGTAAAATAATGTAAAATAATGTAAAATAATGTAAAATAATGTAAAATAATGTAAAATAATGTAAAATAATGTAAAATAATGTAAAATAATGTAAAATAATGTAAAATAATATAAAATAATGTAAAATAATGTAAAATAATGTAAAATAATGTAAAATAATGTAAAATAATGTAAAATAATGTAAAATAATGTAAAATAATGTAAAATAATGTAAAATAATGTAAAATAATGTAAAATAATGTAAAATAATGTAAAATAATGTAAAATAATGTAAAATAATGTAAAATAATGTAAAATAATGTAAAATAATGTAAAATAATGTAAAATAATGTAAAATAATGTAAAATAATGTAAAATAATGTAAAATAATGTAATATAATATAAAATAATGTAAAATAATGTAAAATAATGTAAAATAATGTAAAATAATGTAAAATAATGTAAAATAATATAGTAAAACCAAAATCAAAACTGATTACAGAAACAAATACTAGAAGAAATAATACATATCGGACACCAACACAAATATGTACCAGTGGCTATCGTACATGAAGCGGACATGATTGAGCTGTGGAAAAAAGATTTCCTGTTTGTGCACCAAAATATGAAACTAGCTTTGTAAAATTGGTTCCATGAAACTACTTTTATGAAACTATAGTTTCTCTAGTGTGCACCGGGATTTACAATTATCGATTAATTAACAGTGTAACAGATTTTTTGCATCCAATTCGAAGGTTCAAGAATGCTTGAAGAGAAATAAGTTTCAAATGGTAATCTTTCATGGCTGATAAAGAACAATTAAACGCGCGTGGGATTCTTAGTGACTGGAAGTTCCATGTGCTTATCCGAACCACAAAATAAATAACGACAATTTACGATCTTTTAGACCATTTTACCACTTTTGATCAAAGTGAAAACTTTCGAGTATTTGATAAACTTAGAGCTGAGGTACTGCATATATGAAACTGTACGAGTTGCCGCTTTTTTTTAAAATCATATTTTAACAATTCCATATTTTGTTTTCCAATGTTGGAATTTGTTCTTTTGGTAATTGAATTTGCAGAGCACTTCCTGGTGCTTTTGTCTCTTTTTGGCACTGTTGCTTTTTTTCTATAGTTCAGCGATAATTTTTTACTAAAAAGTTTGATGTTCGATTTCTCGATTACGCCTTAGTACGCAAGTAACTGATTCTACTGTAGTTAATTTGTTTTATTTTAAAAGCATTGTCCAGATGGCTGTCAGTTTTTGAAAAATTTGCTACATCTTGCCTTTTGAATAGTTTGTTGTTTACGCCTTCCTTCCATATTGAGGGATAAGTTATTACTGTCGTATGACACCATATACTGACAATACTTTGCCCGTCGAAACTTTGTAAGGCCAATACGCAGGCTTAATGTTAAATCAGCTGACTTGTTAGTGTTAATGTTAGCAAGAACTTTAGTGATAACTTTAAGACTGAATCTTATGCAGCGCATCGACGAGATGTCTAGAGAGATAATCAAGGGTGTTAAGTTGGAATCTCCCAAATTAAAGTTTGCAGCATATTTTCGGGGTGAGAGATTAGTTTTTTCTTAGGCAGTAGAAAAATATTGTCCCCATCTTTCATAGGTGGTTCTATTAAAGAAATTATCCTCATGTTTACGAGCATAGGACCAAAAACTTTGATTGTTATAGCCCCTCTGATCTTCTTGTCGTAATCATTTAAGCTTGCTACTCCCTTTTGATGTAGAGGGTGCTTTTTTAACTGAATTTTCTTCGAGAGACTAGAAGAAATAATTTGTTTTATCCTGTGAGAGTGACAGTTGAAACCAGAATCGCTGCAGTGTCAGCATTACCGAAGACAAAACCATATTTCTACAATGCCAAAATTGACAGTTATGGGGAACGTTTTCTTGCCATGACCAAGACGTGGTCATCTCGGAAATTAAAACTACATGAATATTTGCGTTGTAATATAAAAATTAAACCACCACCAAATTATCTAGCTGAATTTGTCAAATATATCGGATTGCATCTTGATTCAAGATTGAACTGGAAGTATAACTTTAGCCAAAAAAAAATAAATGTTATCTCAGGATGGCATCGAATTTTAATACCTAACAACCAACGACCTGTAAAAACTGATTATTTATAATTGGGTAAAATGTATGTTGGATAGATGTTAGGCCCACACACACGCACACGCATATTTTATAAACATCTCAAAACATTTCAACAAATTTTATTGTTCTAAACATGCACCACAGTAAAAAAAATTTATGTTCCGACCATTAAAACTAAACCAACCTGTTCAACAATTTATTTAAATTATCATTAAAATCAATTTTGTTTCTTGGGTATGTCGTTTAAATCCCCCCAGACATTGTGTATCCAACTTTTATTTTTATTTTTTTATTTCTTTGAGATAATAAAAAATGAGATGGAAAGTTGTTTTGAATTTTTTTTTTTTTGTAGTATGATGATTTGATTTTCTTCTTATTATTATTCTTGGACAGTTAAATGTCTTTCACATCTTCCGAAAAAAAAAATACTAAAAAAAATAAACAAATCGGATTTTATTTTTAATAATTTCACTTAACTTTTTTATATTTAGAAATAAACAAAAACAATTTCAATTTAACCAAAGGTCAATGCCGTGGGATTTTTTTTGATGCGCGGTATAAGATTTGTTATAACGAAAATAGATACCATACACAAATATTTAGTGTAAATTTGCAACTTTCTTTACGGGTGATAGATACAAACGTTTAAAAAACTATTTTGTATACGATTTTATCCGGATCTGACGTTTGACATATACTGGATCGGATATGTAGAAATCGAACACAGCTTCCTTCCGAATAATTTGTCTAGACAAATTTCGGTAACAGTCGTATTTTCACATATGTTTAATGAAAGTGACTTCGGTATATGTAAAACTATATAAAAGAAAATGAAGATGATGTATAAGCGAATTTCGTTGAGATAAACGACCATTTTAGAGATAATTTAAACAAATTTTGATTTAGATGATTTGTGTGCCACTTTGTGCTACCAGAGATTTATTCTCAACGACAAACTGACATTTTTTTTTATTGTTAGTTTAGATGAAAAATTTAATGAAAGTTAAATTTTTGCTATGAAAAATGGACTTTCTCCACTTGTTGAACTCTCATACATAGTTTATACGAGTATGAATACTTTAGATATAGTTAAAACCAAAGATAGGTGAAAAAAATGGTAAACATATATATGTATGTCCAATTTGTCATGCCTTTGAAATTTAAATTGGTTTTAGTGCGTGGGTTGGTTTCGTTGATTACAATATTTGAAAAAGATTTGAATAGTTTCACTTCAAGTGTTAGAAGTATGTATCATACATATATATAGGATCCATTGATAGTGAAGTGTTATAAAATACTGACTGCTAATCGGATTTACAAATAGTGGCTTTCATTTAAGCACAACGGTATGTCCCTCTAAAACGATTAAAGCTTGATTTTTCATTAACGCCATTAAATGTATCTCATTCTGGTTAGAACATTAACCAATGTCAAACTGAGCATCCGAGTTTGAACGCGAGTTTATGTCGACACCTTTCCTTAATGGTTGATTGCAAGAGTTCGTTGTTTGCCATTAAGTTGCTAAATTGCCACTCTAGTGGTTATAAACTTAGAACGCAGCTTAAATCAAATTTGGTTGATAAACTAGGTAAAAAATCACAGGTTACTGTTAATTTCAGTTGCGCTTGCTCAAAGGGCCTTATTTCTTTTCAATAGCTGGTCATGTTATAATATGTTACAACTGTCCATTTCTTATGTACTACCTAGCTTTTTAGCTTTCCTTAGTCCTCGAAGTATATTTCTGTTGACTGGTTGAATGAGGTTACTTCAAAACTAGCGCTTACGATACCTAGTACACTGCAAATTGCTAGCATAGCTACAACCAGATGGCTTGCATCTTGTAATGACCTTTCGATTGGTCTAGTTCTGGAATTGCTATCGTCAGCCATCCTATTAGAAAATTACCTGGTGTGAAAGCGGTGTGGTCCTATGGTGTTTGACAGATTTTACTCCTGATTCCTTTAAACCTCCGAAGTGAGGCATCCCGAGTGGCTCACATTCCACTACTTGATCCATAGTTCGGCAATTGTTTTGACTACTTCTTTCTGTTGTTGTTAAGTTTAAGCTCTTAGTTGCATACTAGCTCCTATTAAATTTGTCCCGCAATCACTAAATAATTTAAGATAAAGTCCTCCTTGGGATATAAACCACTTCAGGGCAGCTAGGAAGGCGTCAGCTGTTAAATCGCTGACCAGTTTGAAATGGACTGCCTTTGTTGACAATTGCACGTTTTAATGCAGCGTGCTTGGTATAATTTTAAATTGATGGGCCAAGCATACTAAACTCCCCTGTTTGTAAATGTAGACTATGGAAGTACTCGTTCTGGCGGTAATAGACCCATCAATTGTTGAGATGTTTTCTTCTTAAATCTATCACATTTTAAGTTTTTAAGTGAAATTGGGTTTCGTAGGCTGGATGGGATTTTTAGCGTGCAGTTTACAGTAGTTTTGCCTCAAGTTGATCAATGTTGCCGGTGATTCATGCAACATTGTTTTGTGTACTTCTCTGATCATTTCGAACATTAATTTCTTCTTGGCAATATGGGGGGATGCTTCTCGTTGAAATTGAAAGCAGTATGCAATACTTCGGACAAGCCATTGCTTTGATGAAAATCGATCAGAATTGATGATAGGTGATTTTATTGTATAGCTGTAAATATTTCTATAGTTTTTCGTTCTATAGAAGGTAGCATATATATTCAATAGAAGGTAGCATATATGCTACCAGCTTGTTCCATTTTTTGAGAGCCGGTGGGAGATCTTGGATAATGTTGTTACCTGGCCAGTCCTTCCAACTAAATCTTGTGGCTTAGTATTTGTACTGGATTTACGGATTTAGGTTCTTGAGCACTATCCGCAGAGTTCTCTTTAGAAATTACATGATACGATTGGCTAGTATTGGTGCTCGATTGTATTTCTGATATTCTATTGACAACAAACGTTTTATGATGTTGCGGGTTTCCTTTGATCCAGTCTAATACTGCCATTGAACCAGTCCAACAAAATTTTGATATGTCATGGTTGATATCCAAAGGCTATATAAAAGTACCCTTTTAAGCAACTTCGACAAAATAGTAATGCGGCGTTGAGCTCTAGTCTTGGTAGCGATATAGTTTGGTTCTAGTATGGTGCCACTTTAGTTTTTGTAGCAATATGGTTCTTTTGTTGTTAACTTTACTATATATTACTGCATTGTATGCTTAACTGGAGGCGTCGCAGAAACCGTGCAATTCAATTTTTGGAGCCTCTATATAGAGTAGATTATTTAACGCGGAATTCTAGTTTTTTCCAACTGTATGGTAGCTCAAGTTTGTAGCTTAACCTTCTTTTTTCTTAAATCGAGTGGAGTGGATCCTCCCATCCTACTCAGGATGTCCATTAGTTTCGGAGCAAAATTTTTACCTGGAAAACGACCCGCTAACCAACCCAATGGGTCAAATAATTTCGATTCTGATAAAATTGTCCGTTTGGATATTGATGTTTTTTGAGTTTCTGATAGTTACCTTAAATTGGAAGTGTCTGTTAAATAGTTCCAGATGCACACTTACGTTTCCACTGTATCATTAAATTTTATGGTGTGAGGTTCTGATTTGTTCAAATTGTCTGGAAGGCCTACTAGTATTGCTTTGTTTTTGCTGTACCATTTCCTGAAGTTAAAACCTCCTCCAGAAAGAAGGCATAGTAATTTTTCTCGTGCATTTAATGCTTATGTCGCTGTATTAGACCCGGAAATCAGATCATTAACTTAAAAGTTAGTTTGAACAATCTTGGAAGCTATGGGATATTTCGACGCATGATCTTTCGCCAATTGATTTAAAGTTTTTGTTGGCAAATATGTCAGGCGGGCTATTTAAATTTGCCTGAACATTTTCTCAATATCTGACGTAATTACGTAACAACGTTTTTTCCATCTAACCAATATCGACATTAGGTTGTCTTGTAGCTTTGTGTTCATATACATCATATTATACTCAGTGATACTCCTTTTGTTGTTTTACACGACGCATCAAATACTAGCCTTAATTTTGTAGTCATGCTGTCTTTCTACACGGTAGAATGAAGAGGTGGATAGTAAGCTGGACAAGCTTCTAATATCAATAATATTCTTGTATTAATGCCATATGATTGAGTTGGATATATTCCTGCATGAACTTGTTAAATTCATTTTAATTTAACGTCTTTTGCAAATCTCTCAGCCCCATATGGAGCTGCTGTTTTATATTTAGACTCATACCAATATCTTTTCCGGGCAGCTTTTGATTGTTGAGTGAAATTTGAGCCTCATAACTTCCATTCATTAGCATTTATGCCCTTTTTTCGTAATGCTCCTCGCATTCTAATTCTTTAACGATTAAGTTTCGTTTTGGGTGCAGTCCTTCTGATTTCCAAAATATTTTCAGTTGTTCGTCTATATCTCCTAAAGTGATAAAGCAGTATTTATGATGTGGATGAATGATCGATATACCCAGGAGTGTCAAAGGTGAGGTCGGTTAGCATTATTTCCTTTAGTAGCTCGCTATTTAAAACCAACACGTTGCTGTCTGGAAGAGGTTTCGTGATAGTGTTCAGAACTATAGTGTCGTTTGTATGTTAAAAGGTGATGTAAATGTTGGGCCTATCGTATCAAACCCAAATCATAACAAATGTTTATTTATTGATGTTTCTGGACTTTTATGTATACTTTTCAGTACAAATTCAATATTTATATTCAGGTGCACCGAACGTTGTCTAATTTAGAAAACCAATAGTTGTGTCTTGAAATTTCTAAGCTTATAAATTTTTGTGATTTGATTTGTGGTGCTGATAAAGATGAATACATCGGGATGCAATCGGAGGTATTTCGATTGTGATAAAAATGTATGGTTTAGTTGTGAGTTGACATAATTTTTGTCGCATTTACGTATCGATGAGTGTCATTGTAGGGATAAAGGAATCTTGCATCCATAATGTACGTTACAACGTGTTCCTTGTGATCATAACTTTCGTTAAGTTTATTTAGGACAAGGATGTGATTTGTTCAGGCTCATCACAGAGTAAATTAACCATAAATAAATGTTTTTAACAAGATGTAAATTTGTGTTTCTGTGGTAGTAAATAATGGATAACAGTACTATGTTTGGTCTTTTCAGAGCCCTGGTTACAGCGTTTCCTCTTCCAGTGTTCGATTTCTTTGCCTATTTTTATGATTTGTTTCCCTTCTGTGACTATGAGTATTATTTCAAGCAGCACTTTGAATATTTTTATGAGTTTGTTTAGTTCATTTTCTAACTGCACTTAATTACGTACTGGGACTTCAATACTATTCTTATGTTGTATAAGAGTTTGACAGAGGTTCCAATTAGTTTTTTGATTTGTTAACTTGTGTTTTTTTTTATTGTTCAACTAAGCCTTATTAATACAAACGAGTGACCTGTGAGATAAAGTTCCCTGATAACCCTCTTGCCACAAATAAGTATATACGATCTGGAGTCCAAATGATATCCCTAAGCTAGTAGGTTGGCACACCGCCTAAATGGCTACTTTGTATGCTAGTAGTTTATTTTAGGCGTTGTACACGGACATCCCTAGTAGATATGTTTTGCATTATAGTCGCCTCCGATTAAAAAATTGATCGTACCTATTGCTGGACAGTTTGTTGCTGAGGTGCTATAACTTTAATTTTAACCTAGATAAATAAATTTCTGATCAAATACATATATACTTATGTTTTGTAGGTTTAATAATATTTCTAATTTTTAAATATGCAAGCAAAGCACATTTGCGTTCTACGTTACTTTTCTCAGCATCTTATTAATTTTATAATTTTATAGGACCTTTACCTATTACTTCTTCTGTAATGTCTTCTTTTAAGCAAAATTGGTGGAGCCTTTTGTACATTACTTTAATTGGGTGATCATTTTTGTCAACAAAATCTTATCATTTAAACCTATCAGTGTTTAATATAGAAAAGATTTTCTAGATGTTATTACTTAATGATACTACCTTAAAGTCTTTACTAACAACTGATTTTAATAGTTGTGAATTGGAAATATTTGGTTAGTGTTGGGTCAACTTCAGGTAACGACTCAGCCTTTTTTTATAGTTGTATTTTATCTTTCTTTTTTACACTTATATTTTTTTTTTTAAATCCAAATAGTATTTGAAAAAATACTTTCATCACTGCAGAATCGGCCTTTCATGCTGAGCAGTTGCAAAGTATTTTTATTTGACTTTGGGCTCCCTGCTTCATAATTTATTTGGTCGTTGTATCTTGTTGTGCTATATATTTTTTCATTTGTTCGACCTTTTGCAGTAGATCATCATTATCAACAGTGGATATAAATGTTCCAGGCAGTGTTTCGCAGAGTTAAGATTTGATATTGAAGTGCATACTCTTTATTGGTGACCGAATTGTTAAGCCACTGCTATGGATTGTTTGTTGACGTTATATATGGCACCCGACATGGACACGACATGGACGTGGCAAGTAGAATTTACTATTGAAAGACTAAAACCTGTAATTAAAACTACAAGGTAATTTCGCTTCAGATCCATTTAGTCGGAATTTAAAATATTAAATGATATTTAAAACAAAAGAATTAACATACGTCCAAAAACGTACTTAGCAACAACAAGTTTCATTGAAATAGAAATCACTCCATTAAAATAAAGTTTTTAAAAAACAACATATAAATGTAACATTGCTTGTATATAACTCCAAAAAGTAAAACGAAAAGTGAAATGGTAGCATTTTGTACAAAACCAGATTACCAAAAATATATTTTAACTTATTCACAATGTATCATGCCACTGATAATGGATAAAGCACAAAATAAATTTCGATACAAAAGTGTACCTTATAACTAGTAGACATATTGTCTTTGAAAAGTTTGAACGACGGCCGTGAAAAGCATTTTCCAGTTGGTTTCTAAGTGGTTACATTTCTAATTATTTAAAAATTTTATGAAAAAAAAAGAATCATCGCAGACTCATTCCAGTGGTTAAATCCAAAGGTAAAAATGCCATGACTCACTGATCAATATTCTTCGTATACTTTAATGCAAAATATTTTAAACAAAAGAACATTAGCAAATTTTTTAATGTTGAGGAAGCTTAATCCACATAAAATATTAATAGCATAATCATCAGTATGAACATCACCGTCATTCATGATTTTCACAAAAAAAAAAAAATTTTATTATTTAATAAAATTATATTAAAAATTGGTAGACGTAGAAAACTATACAGGAAAAATGTTGGAAAATGTATTTTCAGTTTTTTAATAGTTCATGACGTCGTAATGAAAATTGGACTTTTGTGTGCTTGTTATATTTTCGTGATTTATATTTATATAAATTTTGATATGTTCAGATGATGTGCTATATGTTCGATGCTTTGACGTAATAGAATAGGACCAAATTTTTCGTTTTGCCAGTAAACCAAGTTCTACGACATTTTGATAACATTTATATGTTTTGGATTGTAATATTAAACCATCTTTGGCAAATAATCCGATTACACAAAACGTAGTAGTAAATTTCAGTCCATCCATTATTATAATCTTTCAAATTTTTGATTAAAAATTAAAAAACTCAATAAAATATTTATTTTATTACAGATTTCAAAAAAGATGATAGTTGAAGCAACTATAATAGATCGAGGCAATCAAAATAAGGTATGTACGTTGGCCAACTTTTTTATTATGTCAATGCATTTATAATGAAATCTAAAGTAAAAAGCACAACAACTATCACTATTATTTCAAACTATAATATTTTGTGCGATATAGTATAAAACGTTATTAGATTATGAATTTTAAGTAGTTGAGGTGATTTTTCTACGTGATTTGATTGTATAATTTTTTTTTCGGTATAACCATCTAAACTATTCGCCAGACTATATTTACATTCATTATTATGAATGTAGTATGTGCGAAACTCTGTACAGTAGTTTTTCATGGAAAAGCTTTATACGAGTATAGAATTACCACTAACAAAAATAATAACATGGATTATATTAGATTAAACTAGCATAACGTGAACAAAAACTATAACATTATATGCAACACAATTTTGAGCTTAAAACTATTCATTTTGGTTTTGTATACGGATATAAGTTACACTAAGGTAATAAAAATCAGATTTAAGGCATAAATTTGCACGTAGATGAAATGTTGTTTCAACTTTTTTTTTATAGTTTTAAATGTTATACAATTTTAATAGGGATCGTAACAAAATATTATCAATCGATAAGACAAGTCGATAAAATTTGGTCAGTATATCTCAAATCGACCTTATTTGGATTTTTTCAGACTTTGGACCTTGTATAGAGGGGAACTTTCCACCGTTTCAAGAAAATTTTAATAGTACTAAATGAGTTTTCTTTCTCACATAGGAGATGCTTCAAGTTTGCAACACCTTCTCGTTTCCTATAGTTTAAGATATATCATTGTCGTGGGAGAATGATCACACTAAAAGTCATAGTGTAATCAATTCCATCCGTGTCAACGAAGAAAGTTCTAATACCATGTGGCAAAGTAGGAAACAACAAGGCTTCCTCACCGATAAAACTTCGAAATTACTTGAAAGTTTTACTCTCCAAATACTAAAAAGATAAAGTTAATGCTCCTGCCTAAAGGAACTGATTAAACTTTGTGATGTACTTACTATATTATCTTTTATCATACCGCCCACTTTGTTTAATTATTACCAGCCACAGGTAAAATATTAAAAAGGAGAATATGCGAAAGAATACAAGAAGCCGTTAATACAAAATAAACCTGTCTAAAACGGGAAATGCATTTCGCAAGGAAAACCATTGTTGCGATTAAGCTCTTTCTAAATACGACTAGAGAGGTATTTGTAGGTATTTCAAAAAATATTAGACCGTGATTGCATTAAAATTTTAAAAAAAAATTTAACTCGGCAAGGTGGTAGTGTAATTAGGCAAACTTATAAATTAAAAAGCCGTCATGTTTAGACTACTTTAGACATTCAGTAGATTATTTTAGACATTTAAACAAACCACAACAATTTTATCAAACATGCTTATCATATAAAAAAAACACGACAAGAATCGTCATGGAATGTAAAACTGGGAAATGTCACGTATGACGAACTTTTTAAACTACAGATATCAGAAGAATTGAAATGGTTACTAATTTTGTTCTCATTGGCCAACTTGCAATGAATTAAATTTGTCCAATTCCAAATGGTTGTAAATTTGTTATATCTGATTCAGGAATGGATTTCACAATTTTTTGAAATTTAGAATGATTCTAGATAGACGAATTTCTGTGTAAACAAAATCTTGAGTTTGGATCTTTAATATTATGACTTACTGTCATGACAGCGCAGTTATCATCAAATATGGCAAGTACATTTTCTTGAGACGAAATTACTCCCTTGGGGTTGAGAAACACCAATTTTTAAGTATTTTTTTTTATTTCAAAAAGTCTGCACTGTTATTTTATTCTAAAACATCTCTCAACTGTGAACGATTCTAAAATATCACTGTATTTCTTTGGAAGTAGAACCCGCAGCATACAGTTTAAATCTTCATGCCACTTTGGATTGTACAACGTTATTTCTTGTGATGGTTTTTCTTGTTTGAGATAACTTGATCATGAAGACTTTAACTACCTTCCATAGTATTGTTGAATCATCAGATGTTTTGCTTACTACTCATGAATCCATTCCCAATGAACTACTAATATTTTTATCCCTTATAACTCGACGTCCAGTTGAGAAATATTTCTTCCGGCTCTAGTGATTTTGTAAGGCACCTACTCAACTCTCATTTCAACTTCTTTAAATCATGATTTTTCGTATCTATTAGTTCACTTGACATAATTACAGAAATAGAAAAGTTAACTAATAAACCATTAAAAGGTTTTGGTAAGGTTAACAACTTTATTGCTGCTGGTACCTAGTAGCCGTGCTTAAGTACGTTTTTAATATAAACTTAAGTACCGTAGTATTTCCTTACAGTTTCAAGACTGCTGCGATGACAGCAGGCGCATTCCGCTGCTAAGCAACTATTCAAAATAGTTTTAAAAGTCTATAAAAAAAAACAATTTTTGCACAATACTTACTTAAGTTTTTCAGCTGGAAAATCGACCAAAAATGCACAAGATATTACACTTCTTGAGCTACATTTAATTTACACTAAATAAGTCTGCAAAGCTCATTGCATTTTTTATCGATATTGCTAAAGCTTTCAATAGAGGTAAAATAATTAACTGGCCCAAAATCTATCTCCAATTTCTACTGAAATATATTAAGGTGACTAGAACCATTAGTTCTTTCGGTGTTCTAGTCTAACCCTTAAGAATTGGTTTTAGGGCCTAGAGTTTTGCATTTTTGTCGCTGTGTTTTAGGCTGGTACCCGTCAGTGAATTTAAATAATTAAGGCTAACTAGGTCCATTACCAATTAAATTGGAATTCCTAACTGAGCAATATCAAGAATAATTTAATTATAGAATACATTTTATAAGCTCAACATCTCACGACAACGTTAGTATGACTTTTTAAGGAAACTATGTATCATGCGCTAGTTGAGTCAGTTATTATGTATGATGAAACCAGTTATGGCTGATTTATAAACAATGAATTGTTCATCTTAGAAAAAATTAAGACACAAGATAATAAATTATGGAAGAAAATTGCTTCTTGTAAAAATAAATAGACGAAACCCGAGATACAAACCCACAAAACTTCAAGAAAAAAATTAACTTAATTTTTATAAGATGAAAAGTTTTATCATTTTATAGCCAAACAATTAAAATGATGACAATACATGCATAAAATTAGTTTAATATACTGTGTTTTGGCCATCCACACAAATAAAAACCAATTGTAAAATTCGATAAATTAAAATCAGCCATTAAAGTGGTATTGATTTTTCTAATATCGTGGATCTCTATTCGTCGATATAGCACGAAAGCCCATTATTTCACTAATTTATTATCGTCTTAAAACTACGCCTACAGTCCCGTTGATTAGAGATCTGAATCTGCTTGCCCTGAAGTATTTGTACGTCTTCAAAATTTAGAAAATGTTTTTACTCTTACTGGTAGTTTTGATAATCACTCGGTTTCGTTGCTACAATAAAAAATATAGACGTTTTTATCTATAAATGACACCTTACATTATTATTTTAGCTAATTCCTCAGATGCTACAATATATATTTACTATAGAACCAAGATTATTTGACGGCAACAAGTAGTATCCATGATTCACGAAATTCTCGATTTATTCACAACTTTAGCACAACAGTTAATCGATTTGCAATTATCGATTAATTGATTGTATTTTAGGTGAGTTTAATTAGTGATTGATCAAATTAAACAAAATCTGTAATACTTTTATATGCCATGCTAAAGGGGGCTATACCGCGATAGTTTTGCATTAGCAAAATTTTATCTTGTTGATATACCGTAACGAGATCATTTCTCACTCATCAAGAATACCTTATTATCTTTTTATCAAACGTGGGCAAAACGACAATTTTACAAAAACTCTGCTCCCAATGCCAAAAGCTCAAAATTGGTGCAATCAACCGTGCAATTAACACGTTTAAAACGGCCCCTTCTTTTAATTATAGGTACCAGTTCGGTATATTAACACGGATAGTTTCTTCTAACCCCGAATGGCAAAAGCATTAATAAAACAAGTTTTTACGAATTATGCAAATTATAGGTATATCACTCATTGCTAAATGCACTTAGTCTACGACATTAGCATACAACCATTCCCACTTTTTGTCTAGGTTTTTCTCCAAAGTTTTCCTAATAAGGATGGTTTTGTTGTTCTGGAGTTGATTATTTTACGCATATTTAGACCGTTGATTTCTGAATCTAAATCCGTAAAAAAACATTCTAAACGCGTTGAATAAATTATAATTTAATTATATATATTATAATGATTATAATTTTGAATGAGTATCGACTTAATTCATTACTTTACAATTTTATTATACTTAAAGGCTAAATAGTCGATATACAAAAAATAAATTCCTTTTGACACTGATTTTTAGAAAAGAACACCACTGTTGGTATTATTTCAATGGTGTCATGTTTTAAGTTAACGTATGGACCCATATGAATGTAACGGCTAACGCTAAATTAATGTCCATGATTAGATGTTTCAATGCACAATGTTTTGAAATAAAATGCGTTTCAACCGATTCTTTACAATTGTGACAGTTGGCCTCCCTTTTTTTTAATTTTATTAAAAAATAATTCATTGTAATCCATAATTGAAATTCAAATTTAAATGGTTGTAAATTTTTTATTTTTGATTCTAGAATGGATTTTATGTTTTTCTACACTTTTTCCATTTGTAATTCAGATAGCATCAACTGTAATTCAGATAAATCAACTGTATCAGAAAGTATTCAACGGTAATTCAGAAAGCATCAATTTTAATTCAATTTGTCTAAAAAAAATTATTTTGAAAAAACTAACATGTATATAGTAGGTAGGTCTGAAATAATTTTGTTATCTTCACCATGTTTTCTTATCTTCAATACTTTCGTAACCGCGTCAAATAAAAAACAAATAATATTAAAAATGGAGTTTAAGTACGATTGCGCTATTGGCCATTTTCTAATGAAAAAACCACCAGTAGAACGGCTGCAACCTACATCTACTCCTCTCAAAATGTAAGAATCATATAAGCAATATGCACGGTGGGGTTTGTTCTATTTGCAGAACATCTCTGGAAGACATTGCCGTTGAAAGAAAAATATATAAAACAAATACAAAGCTAAACCGTGAAAGGATTGTGAGCTGTACCAATAGAAGTGAGGATTGAACAACTTTGGCTGCATTGTTTGATTGATTGATTGATGGATTGATTTTGAATGTACTGCCAAGCATTAAGCAAGATATCCCGGAAAGCGCCGGGCCCACAGTACACCCGTTTTCACATATACTTGGAAGGATATGGAAGGATACTAGTGAAATTATTGAGATCGACCCGGTTACAGACACCTTGGCGGCCAATAGTTAGTAAATTTTTGTGGGTTCGGGAAAGGAAAAGTATGTTAGTTATGACTTAATTGGTCTGATTTCCCGGTATCCAATATTCAAACTACTGTTAGTATAAGACAATCACATTTTTGTTGTACTGCTCTGCATTCTGCCATCCCTTATCAGCAACTCCAGTTTGCCACCATTCTTCTGTAATCTGCAGAGGTTTCCTGAAGACAAAATCTATTAATGAACTAATTGCTCTTAGCCATAAGCTGTAAGAAATAGAATTAATTTCAATCTGAAATTATAATTTAATTAATTATAATATTATAAAATTATAATTCTGCAATCCATATGCTGTAATAAATTGGATTAGTTTCGCTTGAAATTTAAAGATTAATTAATTGATTCGTTCCGTTGCGTTGTTGCCAAAAATTAGGTGTCAATTAAGTACCGTACCACAGTGGTAACACAGACCACAATATAACAGTACAAAGATATGAAACAATATAACACAATAACATAACAATACAAACACCAAATTCAAATCTGAAAAACAAGAATATACAGAATATAAAAATATAAAGATATCGAAATTAATCAAACAACATCGGCACCCGTACGCAAATTAAATGCAGCAGCGATACTTGATTCGACACTCACTATTTCACGGCCCCTAAGATCTTCGTTAAATCATGTAATTTGTAGGAGAAGCCGGCATCCACCATCCTCGGGATGATAGCCTTTAACAACGGCATACGGATATTCTTTTGGGTTTAATACAAATCTTCAGAGCTTTTCTGGTACAGACACAATTCATACAACTTCACTCCATTAAATAAACGATCAATTTTAAACATATAAATTTTAATTTAAACCCTAAAAGCGTCCACTCAAATATTACGCACAGACTAAAACACTCTACACTCCGACAAAACTAAATGAACTCAAGAATTACAAATTTTAGCCCAAAAACTAAAAAATTAGAGTAAACATTTTATCTATAATATTCATTATATTTTGCATATAAAGAATTGTTAATTAAAGAATTGTTATTTATTTTAACCATTTTAAGATAAAATATCAGATATTGATTAGCAAAACGTTTGCGAACTACACTTTGCCAATTTATCCGGTGCACTGCCCGAAAATTCCACAAATAGAACCCTTTCAAAACAATTAAACATTCGAACTCGATCGAATCCACCGTTTTATAGCAATTACCCTAGTGATGCATGTACATACATATATATACATATTTCATCTATGTATTTAAAGAAAATTAAAACAAAATGTCGCAACAAAGAACACCAAGGATAATGAATTTCTAAAAATAAAATAAATAACCAACACAACTGTGCAAATACAAGTCACGAAAGGATAATTTCAAAACTTTTTTAACATTTTAATATCAAAAAACCTAGAATCAACACGTGTTTTATATACATACTATCACAGAAAACACACTATATCAGAAGTGAAGACACAGACAAAATATCACGGGCAACAACACCCCCTCCACAAAATCCACAATTTCCAAATCCATCCAGTGAGCAACTCCAATTCAATCTACAAAAAATTACAATAAAGCTTGAATGTGACAGACTTCCCCCAAGGAACCCGTCCCATCGCCACTCGTTCCCCTTCACATCCTGGGCCTCCTGGGCCCCAGGTGAAACAGGCCGAGTCCGACCCCAAAGCAGCTGATAATGGTGTGTACAGTCGTGATAAGCTACGTTTACACATGCAGTCAGCCAACCTGTCAATCATTTGTGTTCATCTGCCCATTGATGTAAGCCACCCAAAGATAAAAACTAATTTTACAATAATTTGAATAATGTGATGGGATCCAAAATTATGATTGGTGTCTTAAATGCACTGTTCAACAATTGTCAAATGCTGTCGATCCCAAAATCAACGAGTTCAAACCAAAACACATGATCGCTGGTTCTAGAAACCAAAACGAAAAAAGAGCCCCGCACTCACCCTGTGCAATAAAGAATCCCACTAGCCCCCGTAAAACAAACTATGTGTATGAATCGGAAAATCCCTCCCCCACACTAAAATACATCTATCACCAAATCACCATTGGCCAACATTTCCAAATTGGAAAAACACAAAAAAAAACACAAAAAAACTGCTCCACGAATCTAAACAACAATAGGAAATGACTCTAAGCGCCTCATCCACTCTGAACAAATAACTCTTTGCTCTTGCTAAACTATGCAACTACACATGCACATGAATTCGCAGAACAGAAAAAAAAAATTTAAAAACATATAGCATGCGATCGGCGATCGCACAAGAAATAACGAAAAACAACCGAAAAAACAACCGTGTTAGCGCCTTCATACAAATAAAGCACTCTACAGACTACATGCATGTGACTGTGAAGAAAAACGAACGACAATAAACAAATTCCATAAAAAAATCTATCACATTCAAGCTCCATTGCAACCCCCTACAAACCAAATTAAAGTCACCCACCAGATGGATTTAAAAAAATATGGACTTCGCAGAAAAAACGCAGTTACCCGTATTATTCCGCCCGTGTCCCCACCTCTGACAAGCATACTCCTCTTGATATCATGTACCACATATTTCCCCTTGCTAAAATTAAGATCGCATCCCTTAAAATAAACAAAAACAAAAACCCATACATACATACTTATATATAACGAAGGGACATGCGCTTTATTTGTGACAACAAAACTACTAAATTTGTATAATTTTGTTATATGTATACATATCGTCACTTCAGTATTTAATTTAATTTAATTTAATTTAAGTGCATTTTTTGTCATTCTTAAGTTAACACTGCCATCTTACCTACAAAATCGTGACCTTTCGATTGACAGTTTCAAAATGTTGATAACCCTTCCCATCAAAAGATATCAATATGACGAATGGTACATAACTACATATATAAGAGACATTTAGTTCCTTTAAAACTCAAGTGTAATTTTCTAATTTTACCTTTTTGTCGTTTGTAATACTCAAATGTCGGTATATAGATTTGAAAAATAAATCATTACCAATGATGAAACAGAGAATCACCAACAGAAATCGAGTATGTATATGTAAAACCTGTAGTATATAAGTGCTCTCAATATATATACATAAACAAAAGAGACGAAAACCTTTATTTTGTTTCCATGTACGCAACTACATTTACCACTAACTATTTACCGTTGGGAACAATGAAATCTATATACACGAAGACGAGCACATGTATAATTAACTCTAACTTATCAAGAAACACTGACAACACACATTTCTACACACACAATCTAATTATACTAACGTACATTTAATTTTCTTGGGTAAATTCATATTGTAAAATGAAATATAAAAAAAATATATATATAACATCTGACCAACACAATCTACCAAAATAAAGAAATCTGGTATTTTATTAAAATCAAATTCTACCTGTACTCTGGGAAAAGCGACAGAGTTCCATTTTCAATCCATTAGTTTATTTTTATTAATCTATAAACACTGACCAAAAATACTGACACTCACTCACTTTATTAATCATACAATTAAATTCACAACAAAAACAAAAGAAATATAAATAAAAAATTTAATTTTAAAAATGAGGAGATCGGAAAAAATACGTCCGATCTCTTCAACGATCATCGATCGACCGAACAACTTTGGCTGCATTGTTTGACATTAAATACAACACCGGCATTCAATGGGTTAATTCTGGGCGTGATAAAATGCCTCCAAAAGATTTAATTGTTTTATGAGTTGAGAATGATTGTAGAATAACCTTAAAAAAATTAAAAGAAAAGGTTATGCCCAATTATCACCACACTCAAAAAAAGGTAATTTTTATAAAATAGGGGTTTAATTTATAAAATTTTTGTAAATATACAACCAATAAAAATATATTATAAATTTTACAAAAATTGTAAAATTTACAAAAATATTTTACAAAAATTTATAAACCTTATAAATATATTTGTGTAAAATATAAATATTTTAATGGAACTGTTTTGTTAAATTACAAACAAATAATAAAATATATAATTTTTTGTAAATGTAAATTAATAATTTTTGTCAAAAGTAGAAAAATTTTGCAAAATTAAAAAAAAAATGCTCTTCTTGCTGTAGACATTAAAACTTGACGGGTTTATTAGTATATGAAAGCAGCTCGACTATCTGAATATTTTATAGTTACCAACCTGTAAACCACTCGTTTTAATTAAATTAAATAAATTAACAGCTAAAAGTTTTATTTATAATAATGCCACTCAAGCCATCGAATACTTCTTTTTATATCGAACTATATACCTGTAATTTTAAAATAATGCTTTTATTACATATATAAATATTCACTGTTTTAATTAACCAATTTAACCCTAGACATTTCACATACTGTGGTCACCATATTAGATGACTGGTTTTCGTAGCTTCTCCGACTAACCTTAAATCTCAAGTTCTGCTCTGTAAGTTTTTCTGATCAGCTGTTGTTTCGAAAAGAAATTCTTTAACATGTGCACCACAGCTCTGATACCTTTACTCACAGCTCTGAGATTATGATTTTTGATGAAAGTCTCCGAATCTATAGTATTGTATATACTAAATTTTGTGAATTTTTGTTTCCAAGAACCATACTCAGATTAACCTAAAATTATAGGAACAGGTTTATTATTTATTATAGTAAAAGCACATATACTGAACAATTAGATGATTACTAGAATTGTAATTATAATATTGTTATACTCAAAAATATACTCAAAATAAAAAATTTACTTGAAATTTTAGTCAAACTTCAATAAGTTTCTTGATTATTAACAGTAATCCAGTATTTCAATAATGTATTAAATTGATTCAAATGCTAGAGTTTTTTTGCGTTGCAATTTTTTTTAAAAATAATAATTTAGTTTACACTCAATTTTATAAAATTTCCAAAAATATTTTGTTATTTTTAGGAAAAAAATTAATTGATTTACAATTATTTTAGTATAACCAACAAAAAAAAGCCTTCTAACTTTTTCAAAATAATTGTATATGTAATTAATATATTTGTAATTTATAGGACTTTTTTATTTAAATTATAAAAATTGCAAGAAATTTAATAATACAATTTACAAAAAATTTTATGAAATCAAATTTTTTATATTACTATCTTTTTTTTCAAAAAATTGAGTTTTGTAAATAATACAAACTTTTTATAAAATTATATAATATTTTTGTTAAATATAAAAAATGTTTCATAAAATTTACATAAAATCCATAGTTATTAATAATAATCAAATTTTTTTTTTAAATTTTATAAAAAAATATTTAGAACCTAAAGAAATTTTGTAAATAAAATAAAAAAATTCTGAATATAATATTTTTTTTTGTTATTTCACAAATTTTTCTAAAATGTACGATAATTTTTAGTCAGCCATTTTACACATCGTTTTTATAAAAATTACCGCTGAAATTTTTTTTGATTGCAATTGATATCGGTATCAACCATAGGGAATTACCTAGAATTAAAAAATAATTTATTTGTATCTATAGGTAAAAGCCTACACCTTTACAATTTTACTTACATTACAATTTTATTTTCTACGTAAAATATATACTTAATATTAAATAAATTTTTGTCTGTTATCTGTGTCTGAATTACAATTGATATTTTTTGAATTTAAACTGATGTTATCTGAAAAATATTTAACTACTTTTAACTAACATTTAACTATGTAATTGTAATCTAAATTACAAATATTGCTTTCTTAATCACAAATGATACCTTCCGCAATACAATTGATGTTATCTGAAAAAGCGTTGATTAAATAACTCAAAATTCATCTGATTTCAAATGGTTTTGATTATAACATTTACACTTGTTTCATTGTAGATAAAATACTTGTTTCAATTTTAAAATTGTGATTTTTAAATTGCAAACCAAAAAAAGTATTACTAATGTTAGTATTAACTTTTTTGTTAACATACCAATTAGTACGCACAAACGGTTTTGGAAGTAGCAGACCTTGATTAACTGATAATATGTATTCAATTACATGTATATAGCAAAAGATTGTCACCATTAAAATCGGTGACGAAATCCTACATGTTTGTTTTAACTATTTTCATAGACACATTGAATTTTACCATCCATCTATGCGGTAATGGCGTTGTTGCACATAAACAGAGTGTTATAGTTGTGTTCATCGTTATATAACCGATTACAATCAAATAATAAAAATGCATGTTATATCCAAAAACCATTAGATTTAATTACGGGACTTTTCGTATTTGTACAAACTATATCGGCACTAAAACCTTATTTATTGGAAACAGGGAAGTTTTAAATACTTTGTATTGCTTTTATATATTCTTCAATAAGGCTTCGTAAACACGATGTGTTTCGCTATTTACCTTCGTGTTTGAACTTAAGAATCTTTAATAATTCTTTGGTTCACACTAATTTTTAAACTTTTATTTGGCCTCATTTCTAACTAGTTCCTTATCGTTGCTGATAAAGGAGATCAATGAGTTGGTCAATAGCTACATTTACACTTCATAATATGCCTTACTGTGACGCTCATAAGCCCAAACAAAGTAAAGTGAATCGATGACTTTTTATTACTAATGGTGACGTTTAAACGGGTTGTCAATTGAATTTACCCTTTTGAAAACTTTCGACGACTACATCAGCTTAGGCCATTGGCCAGACTCTTTTCTGACTAAAGTAATCATCCTCATAAAATACTAGAGAATTTCGAACAAATTGACAGAAATTGATAGTACACACGATTTTGCTATAATTAAAATTGATTTTGATCGATACAAAGTATAAACATTAACATAAAATATTTATGCTGTTTATGCTGTGCAGACTATAAAATTTAATTTATTAAAAAATGTTATGTATATAATTATTTTATTACATTATTTTTTATCACAATTTAAATTTAAATTAAACATTTATTTTTAATAAATCAATTTCGATTTTGTTTTTATTTTTGTTTAAATAATTGTTGAGACAAATTTTTGTTTATGTTTTTTAAAAATAAATTAATAAAACAAAAAAAAATGTAATTAATTTTTAATATATGTACATTAAAAAAATATATACTTATTATAAATTTATTTATTTAGTTTAATTTGGTTTTTATTTATATTATTTTAAATCACGCATAAAATTTGTTAAATAATTGATTTTTGGGCATTTTGTTTGTTGTTAGCTTTTTTTTTTTTTTTGGTTGGTTTTATTGATTTATTAATTAATTTTTCGTTTTTATTTAATTAATTAATTATTTGAGTTTAAAAATATATATATTTGAATATTATGTGATGGATGGTAATATTTAGCAGGAAGATGCATTTTTTTATGCATGTAATTTATTTTGGATTGAACTAAAGGAATCAATGAAGAATCGCGAACAATGTATTACAGCATTTTTAGTTTTTAAGCGCCATATTTTAAGATTGAATCCATACATTTCGAACATTTATTCGATAAACCAAATGGTTTTGGAATAATTATATTTAACGTCGTGACGTTAAACGCTCTACTCCATGGACTACCAGACTTACTGCAGTTAACGCATTTGTTATATTATTTAGCCTGGCAAAATAGAAACAAACTTGTATTAACAATGTAAAAAAAGTATGAATTTGGGCGTTCGTATAAAGAAACAGACATGATATTTTTGGGAACCGCTCAGAACTGGACATTTTAAAACTGGATATTTCAAAATAGGATTTGACAAATCGAGATAAGGTACAAAACTGGATATTTCAAAAATGGATATTTCAATACGAGATATGGTACAAAACGAGATATGGTACAATACTGGATATTTTAAAACAGGATATTTCGACATGTGATTTAAACTTAAAATGATTTTTTAGGAAAGTTCTGGAATATGGCCAATTAAGGATGAACTCGGCGAGTTCTTAACCGATTTTGATGAAACTCGAAACGTAGGAAAAAAATGAGATTTAAAAACGATTTTTTGGAAAAATTCTGAAATATGGCCAGTTAAGAAGGAACTCAGCGAGTTCTTAACCAATTATGATGAAATTCGATATGTAGCATGAAAATGGAATTTTAAAATGATTTATTGGGAAAGTTCTGGAATAAGGCCAGTAAATTTCCATACTTGAATATTTCTAAGGAGAAAAATAGAATTTTCCTTCACTTAATGATTTTTTTTTCTTTAATTGTATAATTAAATTTGATTTTAAAACCTTTTTTTGGGAAAACCTCTGGAATATGGTCAATAAGGTGAATAATTTTAAGCAGAGAGATAGACTTTTCCTTCACTAAATGTTTTTTTTTTAAATTGATGTTTTTCTCATCTTATTAAAATAATCATTGACTCGATCGAGTTTACTGTTAGTAAAATGTATCTTCATTTATTTTTTATTCTTCCACTTAATATAACTTTTCTTCACTTTAGAGAATCTATTTGAGAAAAATTAATTAATGTTCATCAACATTTTCATCCTACATATCGAATTTCATCATAATCGGTTAAGAACTCGCCGAGTCCCTTCCTTATTGGCCATATTCCAGAACTTTCTTAAAAAATCATTTTAAGTTTAAATCACATGTCAAAATATCCTGTTTTAAAATATCCAGTATTGTACCATATCTCGTTTTGTACTTTATCTCGTTTTAAAATATCCAGTTTTGAATTATCCTGTTTCGTCAAATCCAGTTGTAAAATATCCAGTTTCGACCGGTACCCGATATTTTTCTATGATTATTGGTGCCTGTTTCTATTTTTATATTAATCTCATCAGACCCAGCGATAAATTGCAAATTACATCAAATTTGTGTATGAAACTTCCTCATCATCATTTCTAAAATTGAAATGAATTTTTGTTGTGTACTGAGAAAAGTAAAACCTAGAGTAAAATTACGCGGAATATGATCAATATAGGTTATTTACGCGCTACGCCGGGAATGTGGAAATATCAGAGGAGTACTATACGCTACTCGAGAATTTCGGTAATATAAATTCAAAAACTGCCACTTAAGATATTAGCGTCTAGTTCGAATTATTTGAAAAGGCATAGGGCGAATTCAAGGACGTTGGGATCGTGAAACTGCCTATATAACGTAAACTTCAGAACGCGCAGATTTTGAAGAACGTTACATCACGTTAAATGCAAAATTAAGAGCGGAAGCAAACAAACAGAGCAACATGTTTAATCATTTACATCAACAATGTAGTTCGACTGCGAAAACATTTGTCCAACAGCAACAAGATTATTTTGCCATTTCGCCATTTTACTTAAACTATGAGTACATCCCTTTAAAGGTCTTTTTAAAGCAACTTCTCACAACAATGATGCATTTTTCAAGAGTAAATACATTTAAGTCCTTGAATTGACTTTCAGGTGGAGAAACACCGAATATCGTAAAACTCGGTACAATCTCGGATGCTAACTATGACAGAACTTGGGAGAAAATTGTAAAGAGATTTGATCATAAAGATCCTATTATGTCAAATCTCATTCGATAATTCTTGGCACAAGCGCGTATTCATGATTCATCAAAATAAATTCGGTGCATGGTAGATACTACAAAGGAAGTTTTTAGAGATTTGACCGCATTAGGCGATAGTGCTAAAACTCGCGACGGATGATTCATTTATTTGTGGTTAGAAAAGTGATATGAAAGGACAAGAATGCACATTAAAATCATTCGATACTAAATTTCCCACAATTGAAGATTTTACGAATTTTTTCGATAGAAACGTGTCAAGCCAGTTCAGACTTAGACAATGAAAACTGGCCATTTACTCATCAATGCAAATGTTTTGGCATGTTTATTAAGCGATCAACATTTACTCCATAAATGCGCCAATTTCTAGCGCTAAACATTTCATCTCGGCGTTGTTAAATTGTGGAGAAGAAGCTGTGCTTTAATTGCAGGAGAGGTGGTTATCGATCTGAGCTGTTCAAGTTAAATATGAGAAGTTTTAAATTGTTACCTACATATGCTATTGTTAAAAAAAGGGGCAAATCTGCAAATCACTAACGTGATCACCGAAACAGTTAATTAACAACCTTCGACAAGATGCGAACTTACTTTGAACACAAACCTGGCCAATTTAAATATATCCTACCTCAGGAGTTGTAATGGAATGGCTAGTTTAAAAATCATATCTAGATTTTCAAACTCTGCAATTAACGCCAAGACATTTATTTTGGAGGAACTACCATGGTTCGCATTGCCTCATTGTTCGGGTGTATCGTACTTGAAAAACCAACCATTGCAAATATAATTTCAATACAACCCATAACGTTTGACTTATTTGGCGCACCAATCTAGATGCTTAGCTGAAACACAGTGGTTTTCGGAGTAACATTATTTAAGGCAATAATGAATTCAATGCATCATATAAATCAATTTATATTTGCATGGACAGATTCTTCGACTGTGTTATCTTGGCTGATCGGCCATCTCAGAAAGTGGACATCATTCATTGGTAATAGAACATTACAAATACTCATGCTTTGTCCAAGAAAAAAATGGTCTATGGTTAGACAATTGCAAGAAATGCTACACATGAAAGATTCGTATGGGTAACAATACGCTGTAGGATGCGATTATATAGAGATGTACCTGGTGATACATCTTTTAAATGTCAGCAGATTTGGTCACTTGAAAAAGAATTTCAATCAAGTATTTCTAAATGTCAAAATTTCTGTGTGTTCTGAACTCAAAATTTTCTATAATCGGATGACTCTCCTATATTGCTGGCTCCATTTCCTTCCTTGGAAAAAGATGAACAATAAAGCAACCATATTGATCTCTTATGATAGTTTACTTGTAATGTGTTTCACAGTAAAAACGCAGTAAAAAGTGGTTTGTGATCCAGAATCGAGGTATTTAGCATCAATAAGCTTATGATGTCCTAAGCGGCAAATAACATAACTTTTTTGATTAGTGCATGTTATCTTCTATTTAATGAATTTTTTGAACTTCTTAAAACTGAAACATTGTAAATAAAATTACCCTTTTTGCACATTTAGCGCCCAATCCATTAACAGTACTTTTGCGTGATGGTCTCAACTTTTTCAGCAAGTTCCTAAAGCAGAAACTTCTCGCAACACGTCGTCCGATGTATAGCTTGGGTAAAGGTTACTTGTTTGACGATTATCCGATAAACATCTCAATCAAATCTCACACAATTGATTTTTTTTTGTTGTATCGATTCTGACGCTTGTTCATATCTTGGTTCATAGATTTGGTTTCGAAATATTTGTGTTCAAATTCTTCTGTTTCTGAAATTTGGCCTGCACTGAGGGAAGAATCTTATTTTCGTAGAACTCTGTCCCGTTTCGCATTTAAGGCCGTATTTTAAACTGCTCACGATTAAAAGTTAGATCATTACGAATTATTGGTTCTATTTTGGTGGGAAAAAACTGTTTTATTTAAGCAACTTGGAACACCTTCTTTTTAATTTCTTAAAATCAAATGACTGTGTTTTGCGTATAACCATTTGGAAAGCTAAAAATTCCACAGATTCATTTATAGTTTGAGTGAGGTTAGTACCATATTTCTAATTAACAACAAACGAATATTTCAGTTAAGAAGAATAACCCAATTGCCAATAAAATAAGAGCTAATATAGTGTTGTAGTCATCCAAGCATCCGAGCTACTTGAAAATCCACTTAAATATTGTGGAATCACTCCCACGTCGATGGGTACACGATGGGTACACTTGTTTGTTAAATTGCGTCAATTGTTTCACGTGATGCCTACTGCATGAGAGCCATTTTTGCATTTACCATTGCCCAAATAATATAAATTTTTATAAATCTCCAGATTCAGGATAATGGTCAACATTACAACTGATCAAGGTACACTGCTTTAATAAATTGTTCGTAAAGCTAGCAAAAAAATTAAGCACCAACTGGATTCGAACCTCTTCATACACTCCAACCAAATGCCATGATTAAGCGATTTAGTTGAAAACATAACTAAAAGCCTAATGTAACTTGATAAAGGTCCAAGGTAACCATAGTACTACTATATCTATCCATGCTACACTAAAAGAGTTTCGAAAATATTTACCAGCCGAGTTTTTCTAACAATGAAGCTATCTCGTCATTTTTTTCTAAATAAAAAATGAGCTTGGTTGCAATCAATGATACCAGTGCTCACTATAATAGGTTAATATGGAACACGACCTCCAAATCTTATTAAATCAATACGATAAAACAACGACATACGATCTTCGCCGTATTATTGGGAACCTCAACGTGATCTAATGTTTTCTTTTGATATCTAGTTCTATACTCTTGATGGGTTCGTCACATACTATGCAATAATCCATTTTTAGGTATTGCGTAACATGACCAAGAGAGATGTTGATTTAACATAATAAAATAACTACACATAATTTTGTCGTTAAAGTGTTTCATTTTTTTTTAAGACCAATAATGTTAATTGAAATAGTTTAACGCACATTCTGGTATAATCGCCATAATAAAATGGTAAATTATATAAAACAAATTTTCATCTTGAAGTTAACACTTCAATTTATATTTATAAAGATGATTTTAAAAACTTTTTCTCCAACTTCTCATATTATTGGATAAACTGAGCAAAATAACTGTTTACATTACAAATAAAATATTTTTCCAAACCACTTTATAAACTTTTTTATTCGTTGCCAATAATCGTAAAACTTTCTAGACGATTCTTTAAAATAATAACGAAACTGAAGAACCGCAACTAAAAATTAAAATTAAGTTTCTTTATATTCGGTAAACGGTTCTGCATGCACACGAGTACATCCCTCTTTGAACAATTTCTTTATCGAAAATAATTTTTCTTTCAACATTTCAATAATAAAAAAAAAATTCCTTCGATTTTATGAATTCATTTGAGAACTGATGAAGTTCGCAGCGCGCTGTGGTATAATATTCAGCGCGATAATATTTTTGATCCAAATACGCGAGTAATAATATTTTTTATTTTGTCTTATCGTATACAAAAGATATACACACACATACATACATATGTACACATCAAGATATGTAGTTAAAAGCTCATTATCATATTTTCAAATCGCATGACAAATTTATATTTCATTTCAACTTCTCGGGTGTAATATAATGTCGTTGCGGGATGTGAAATATGAATATCCATATATAGCAATACAACATAATTTTTATTTTTTATTTTTTCTAAACGTGTATGTGTTAGATATATCGTATATCGTATCATTTATGATTAATGTCTATCGAGACAGCTTCAAAGTTAAAGAAAAAGATGACATGCACAATTCACGTTAGTCTATATATATGTATATATATACAAATGTACGAATCGAGTATGTATCGTACTAATAATATATTAAAAGCGAACGAAATATGATGTAACGTCAACATTGAAATAATAATCATAATCATAAAAGACGAAAGCATCGTGAATAAAACAAAACAAAACAAAAACTGTCTTTTAAAATTATTTAAATCATTAGAAAGTTTTTCCTTTTTCATAAAACTTTTTTCTTAATTTTTTTTTTTTTTTTGTGATTAATTAAATTTAACTTATAATTTTGTATTTATTTATAAAATGTGCTTTCCTGTTAAGCTTCCTTCGCTATTTTTAATTTTCTTTTCTGTGTAGTTACTTTACGTTTTGTTGATACGCTTTTAAAAATTTATTTATACTTTTGTTTACTTTTTGTCTTAATTAAAATAATATTCACGAAATTAATTTATGATCGAAACATGATTTGTTGATTTCGAGTGGAAGTATATAGCTGCTAGTAAATTTTTAAAATTTATTAATTTATTTTTTAACAGTCGAAGCTCTTTCTACCGAGCTGAATGAAGTTTTATCGAATGGTTCAAAAGTTATTCCATTTTAAGTATTTTTCAGTGAACTAACATGCGCAACCACTAAAAAATTAATTTTAAAAAAACCAACGGTTCTTTTGTTTATACGTTTTATAAACAATTTTGAAGAGTAAGCCTTGCCAATCAAGTTACCTTTATTATCTTTTGTCAAATTAAAATATGGTTTTAAAAAAGTCTTTTTGTTTGCCAACATTTTTTTGTTGATTTTTAAGTGACTCTGGCGGAAAAAAATGTACTACAGAAAATAAACCAACTATTAGAAAAACTTTGGACACTAATGCAGATTTTTAAATAGTATCACGCAAAGGAATATTAAAAATGGAATGGTTTTGATCAATTGTTTTACAAAGTATGTCATGTTTATTAAAGAATACACGAAATAAAATTTCGAGTGTTAAAATAGCTGCTTTGTCAGAAATAAAACAAAATGATTAAAATGACATTGAACTAAGTACTTAGGCTCCGTTCGATTTCCATAATAATTATGATCTTTATAATAATTTTGACGTGAGTGAAATAATTGTCTCTTCCATATTTTGTAATGACCTCGTTTGTTGTTAGCATTTTGTTATAGTTTTGACTATTGTAATTGTGACGTTTCGAGATAAATAGTTAACAATTTTTATTTAATTAAAACTATGATTTAATTCAAATATGGCTTTATTTATGATCACTTCTAGATATATAATTTGAATGTGAATAACACGCGGAAATCAGAAACATGTGCGAAATGTACTAACGTACATCTGATGACAATACAGGTATTCCACCTCGTACTCTAAAATGTATTGTGCTTTACACTGGATCTGTAATGTTATGGATTTAGATTGATTACATTGAGGCGACCAACAATGTATAACATGCGTTCCACCAACAACATTATTAATTCTATTTTGACGATGCAATGATTAAATGCATCTAAGAATTTGAATCAATTCGTGAAATTGGTAGTTCTTGCCTAAAAATCTTATTATTAATAACCTAGTTTATTATCCAAGTTGGAACTATTACTCCGTATAAATAATAATTCTCTAATATTCATAAATATCATAAATGCATTTTATGATATTTGGTTGCAAGCAGAACGCTGTCAAAATTATTACAGGAAAAAAATGTTAACAGAAATCGAACGGGCCCTTAGTTATTTAATATAACCAAAATATAGTTATTTTTTTTCTAAACAAATCTAGTAGGCCGAATTAAACAAAATGTATTGTATAAAAAGGAAAAACTTTTTGAAATTCATATTAGTTCGACAATAATACTCAATTAATGATTAAAATGTAAGTAAACCGGGCTGCTTATTCTTATAGTGAATATACAGAAATGCTTTACCAATCTCCGAGTATTTCAAAACGTACATATAAAGTTCAGTAAAGGCGAATTTACTTGACATCGGAGGAGAGTTGGAAGATCTCTGCACCTTGATACAAATCAAGATAGGATTATTGGTGACGATAGGAATCTCTACAGCTTGATGATCTCTACAGCTTGATACATATGAAGATAGGATCAGGGTGACATTTTGTCGAAAAATGCTGCATCGCAACTAAGAAAATCAGCAATTTTTTAACAACATTTTCTGGAGCGATGAAGCATGCTTTAAAAGGGTGGAAATATTCAACATCGACAATTTGCATTACTGGCCTAGTGTAAATCCTGAATATGTGCGGCGAAGTAAATTCCAACATCTAATTGGGGTGAATATGTGGACAAGAAAAGTTGATGGAAAATTGACGTGTCGTTACAAAGACGTCGAAATATGTGGCTGCAGCACGATTGAGCCCCTCTGCACCAAGCACAAATAGTGCAACAGCACCTCAACATAAATTACCAAAGTCACTGGATTGGAAGGAGAGGGATTAAATGGCCACCGTGATCTTCTAATCTAAAAATCCTTTAGAGTTTTTTTTTGTGGAGTTATTTTAAAGAGACCCAGCAGGAGATGCGGCAACGAATAATCGAAGCAACAAACATTATTAAAAATAACGAGCAGGCGTTCCGACCGATTTAAAAAAAATTTGTTTGACGATGGCGATTATTTATTATGACAAATGGTGGACCGATCTTTGTTATAATATTTAAAATAAAAAAATAAAATAAATTACAATTTGGAGTTAATTTTGACAAACGCAGCTATTTTAGCACTCGAAATTTAATTTCGTGCATTCTTTAATAAACATGACTTACTTTGTAAAACAATTGATAAAAACCATTATATGTTTAATATTCTATGCGTGATACTATTTAAGAATCTGCATTAGTGTCCCATGTTTTTCTGATAGTTGATAGTTTTTGGGAAAAAAATATTTTTTTTAAACCATTTTTTTAATTTGACAAAAGATAAAAGACAATTGTATTGGAAAGGCATACTCTTCAAAATTGTAACAAAAAAATGTATAACAAAAGAACCGTTGGTTTTTCTTAAATTAACTTTTTAGTGGATGCGCATGCTCTTTCAGTGAAAAATACTAAAAGTGGAATAACTTTTGAACCATCAACAATCCGATAACACTTTATTTGGCTATTTTGATTTGAACTGACCTCCGCCATCACCCTGCTTTGTTTGTACCACCAATTCTGAGACTCTCTGTATATGTATCTCATTTTTAAAGTTGTTCCAGAACTTTGCTTTATAGATTCTTTGGTAATATACTTTAAACATGTAGTTTCCAGTAATTCTACTTTATACATGTGGTTTCCAACATGTAGTTTCCAGTAATGTAATCTATTGTTTTGATACGCCATAACATTATCTATACAATAATTTTTTCATTTCCAACACATTTATTATATAAATGTTCACATATATGTAATATATAAAATTTATAATTTTCAGTCCTTTAGATAATTGGCTCCCTAAAACACGAATCCCTTGCAAGAATATAGTATTACAAAAAAAAATCAAACTATAAAAATTAAGAATTATAGTTAACTTGAAACTAGGTGCTTTACGTCTTAAGTATAGTGCAAGATATTGTTTTATAGCTTTGGAGGTATTAGGAAAGCTGCCTAACTATAGTTAACTTGAAACTATGTACTTTACGTCTTAAGTATATAGCGCAAGATATTGTTTTATAGCTTTGGAGGTATTAGGAAAGCTGCCAGAAATCCAAAATTATTTTAGATGAGGTAATTAACCAAATTTTTTCCGCTAATCATTTTAAATATCTTTAGGGCCATGGTGACAAACATTTGTTGAAGTGGCATTTTCTATAGTTACTGAGACAACGGTCAATAAGATTTAGCGTGCTGTAAAACTTAAACCTAGAAATATCTTTCAGTCGAGCAAACAAGTAATTTGAAAGAATTCTGCATTAAATATTTCCATCTTACAAGCCCATAAAAAGACTAATATTTATCAGATGACAATAAAGTAACTGTTAAAAGTGCCCAAACTTAATTTAACAGATGCTTCACTAGTTTTGGCATCATTTAGTGTTCAAATGTATTCAAAAATGATAT
Source organism: Tipula confusa (assembly GCA_963556175.1). Taxonomy (NCBI): domain Eukaryota; kingdom Metazoa; phylum Arthropoda; class Insecta; order Diptera; family Tipulidae; genus Tipula; species Tipula confusa. The sequence goes on from OY744476.1 coordinate 47,759,063, forward strand.
ATTTGCTTGTTTTTTAGTGATTGGACTAGGTGAGGACTTCCAACAGGTATTATTAATTTTGCAGTAACGAGTTTATTACCAAGAACCACCACAATTTTTATATCTCAGAATCAAAGTACGACCCGCTTGGATATTTATCGAGGAAACAACTTAGTAGATCCTCCTTATAGACTATTCCTTTCAGTTTTGACCTATTAAAAAGAGCCAAATCAATCTAAACCGATAGTAATGGATCAATGCTTCCTGGAAAAACAGGTTCACAAAAATGTATTGCGAACAGAGGAAAGCAAATTTTTGGTGGTTTTTCCGTTTAAAAGATCACCTGATTTAATAGAAGATTCAATCATTTATTCAATGAAATTCAAAAATTATGAGGTATAAAAAGAACATTACCATAATTTAAGTACCAAAAACTTCACTCAATGGCAGTACATTGGCAGTACGACCAAAAAAAAAACAACACATCAGGATTCTACTTACCACATCATGATATGCCATTTCAGCATAATACGTTAAAATTTTGAGTCACTTTCGATGAATCTGCAAAAAGTCCTGCTAGGTTCTCTCTAAATGATTGTTTAGCAGCTGGGCCTTCAAGCTTCATTTGAAGAGTCGATTCGTCTTTTCAATTCAAAGATTCATTCATGGCGTTGAAAAGGGCACTTAACAACAATTTGTGACCTCTTCTAATAGTTTTTGCACTAACTTTGATTTACGTGCATTCAAAATATTGAAAAAAAAACAAAACCATAATCGAATCAGCGAAATCATTTTGGGTTAAGAAGTTGACCATATACCTTAATTTATTTACATTGGATATTGCCTGTCTATAGCAATACAATTAAAGTATATTATATTTTAGCTTAATCCAGCAAACTCTCTTTTAAACAAGATTCTTGAGTTGCAAGTCATGTAGTTTATGGTTTCAGTACTACCGCCAAATTTAAGTAAAATCAGAATCTTCAAGAGGGATCAGAAATTATTATGTGTATTTCAAGAGATCGAAAAAAGAATTTTCAATCTGGATAACAAGGCGGAATCAGACTATGCGGAATTTTCACAACTATTATTCGGTTCTAACACTTTTGACCGCTATTATGCGCCAACATAGTCTAATTAAGGAAAAAAGCAGTCGACAATTGCATGAACAGATCGCAGCCTATTGAAGTGCGACTACTAAAAATAAATATTCCTGTATTTGCGCAGGTGGCTATATGAAGTGGCAATTAGATGTTTTCAGTTTCACAATTCACGAAAGCGTAAACCTGACTGGCTCTCAGAAATTTCCGTATCTAAGATATTTATTACATGCAGCTATTCAGCACCTTGGATTGACTCCAAGGGGTTTCTGCTCGGAGAATTTCTTCAACTTTTGGAAAGACGCATATATATGATCCAATCCGCAATGGGATATACGAAAAAAATCACGCTAAGGAGAAGAAGTATCGCTTACATATACAGTCATAACATCAAGGATAACTTGTTCAATATAAACATGCAAGATGAGCATCGCATATGTGAATGCCATACACTCATGCATGACATTGGCCTGTAAATCAGAAGCATGCAAAGGAATAAAGGACACCGAGTGGACCCATATCAAAGGTGAGTACAATCAATCCTTGATGTCATCAAGGCACACTGATGTTGATAGAAATAATAAACAGTAAAGGTTCTTGACGGATTTATCGAGTGATTCGATTTAACAATAGTTCGAACAATTTTTGGGTGAATAGTTGTCGAGAGAATTGCGTCGAATAACCAAAGTATTACTGAGAGCATAAATAAATATTTCAACGTCCTGCTTGATATAGACAAATCGTTGTGGCAATCTTAAAAAGTAGAAGAGCTATCAAAATGCATTTGGAGTAATCTAGAGGAGCAGTAGACTGAAGGTTTGTTTCGAAGAAGGACGAAAAAAGCCGAGGAAATTTGTATAAAAATTGCTATATGTTAAGCAATCCGATAGTATGCTTGGAATATCGTACTATACTGCACTAAATGGCTTTAAATCAATGGAGCAAAAATGCTCTAAATATATCAAGAGAATTGGATTTACAATGAGACATTTTGAGTATTAAAAATTCACTTTCATCATATAACGACAAGCATCCAATAATATTGCCAACAAACAATCGTGCAGTCAAATTTTTAGTAATAGCACACCTCCTCTATAACCAGAAATGAGCCTGTTCACAAACACTGTAAGAAGAAACTACTGGAAAGGCCGAAGTAAGGTGGTATCACGTATAACTTACCATCTTACAAAAACGAACTAAATGGTCCAGTGTGGCGGGTAATATCGTAGCCGGTGTCATCGTCTCGATAGCAAAGACAGGTTTGCCAGCTGCTTGCTAGGTGCTAAACTGGGTCGTCGACACTTATCAGAGAGTGATGGCAAAGTAAACATTGTGAATATTCGACAGGCCAATATAAAAAAGCGTATCCAGTATTTAATACACAAATCAATCAAACTACCCATTCAACCAGATAAATTAACAGATTAATGGCCAAGAGCATTAAAAAATAACAAGTAATTTCATGAAAACATTGTCGGTAAAACTTGTTTTTTTTTCTACATAAGCAACTCTCTAAAAAAAATTTCAATACTTCCTTCAGAAGCTTCGCGATATGTTTGGATTTCTGTTAAATAACTTCACAAATTTTGACATCAAAGTAAAGCATTTACACACACCAAGACAGCAACAAAACGAGAAACATTTTAATAAATCAAATAAATGACCAAAACTTTTTTGTTTCATCGCAAATATAAAAGCTTTTATTTAACAACAACAACAATAATAATAAGTAGAAGCAACTAAATAAACTTTTAAATAAATACACACAGCTTAATGTTTTTCGTATTAAATGAGCAGATGAGTTTTTCTATTTAAAGCACATGAAAGTTTTACAATGGTAAACGTTTTAAAGTCGTTTCCATTTTTGGTTCTGTATATAGAATATGTGGATTTCTATTATTTATAATTTAATCAATTTAATCAGCAATGTAGTGTATATCAACATTTCATAATTGCATTTATAAGTAAATTTACAAAATTGTATAAAAAAAGCACAAAATAATGCGAAAGTTTTAAAGTGTCACAAATGACACTTAATTTTGAATGATTATTCGGTGTAATCAGTTTTCATATCCAAACGTTTTTAACTGCTTTTTTGTGGGTTATCAAGTTCACTATATTTTAGATAGGCTTTTAAAAAGTTGGAAAGAACATAATCATTTTGCGTTAATTATGCATCTTACGAATTATAGAGAGTAACATGTAGTCATGTGATCTCTACTAGGTAGAAAATTGTATCACAATGCGGTTTAAAGCAGAAAGGTTTTAATGTGGCTCCTAAAAAAAATCCAATTTAATAAAAAAAATGATGCCACATAGACTAAAGATGATAAAACATAGTCGTTACTATATACATAAAAAAATAAAAACTAATTTAGGATCGTCTCAAAAAAATTTAATTTTTATCTTTTTTACTCCACACTAATCATTGAGAACTTATACACAAGTAAGACACGCAGTCATTTAAAAGTAGCATTTGACAATAACAAAAGAGATAAAATGTTGAGTAAACAAACACGTGTACATCTCAGCAGCTGAGCAGGAAACCACGAGGTCTGTTTCAAGGAATTATCACATCATAGATGTTGTTGAGCCACTTAACTACTTTCCAAAGACATATACTTACGATGTTAGTGGAGATAGTATAGAAAACAAAAATACAACAAAAAACCTTCACTAGAGAAATCCTCGTCACAAGAAGCGCACAAAGTGAACCTGATTTCAACAATAAAAAACCAACTGGAAATTTTAGCAAAAAAGCACCTTCATGACATCAGACTAACAAAGCTAAAATATAATTAATGCTAAACACAACATCAAAAACAAAAAATAAAAAAAATCAAGTCTACTTGATAGGACTGCTTGATCAAGACTGCAGGATCCAAATCCAAGCATCGTTTTGAGGAAATTTGCAACTAGCCAGTAAAAAGTCTTAAAACACTCATTATTTGATTGAAAATCATCAAATGAAAATATTAAAGGGCAGCTTTAAAATATAAAGCCATAAGGCTTCAAAGGCCAGCATATTGGGATAGCTGAAGACAAGTAGCCCGATTTTTTATTTCTGTTATAAAACAGTTCTGCTGACATATTATTTAATAAAAGATAAATAACTTATATTAGCCTAGGCGTTTTATTCAGAGATCTGAAAATGAGGTAAAGACATTTACGAACTATTGAAGATGCACTGTCAAGATTTATATTCATACAAAAAAACAACAAAGGTAGAGACTTGATTGAATCGAGAAAAAGGCACATTATTAGGAATTATGAAAGGCTTTAGATAAGAAAAGATATGACAAGACTAGCTGATCTAATTCGACATATAACAGTAACTTGGATCCGAAACAAAATGAATCGAAGAGATCTTATCTTGCATGGTTAAACGAAATATAATCGAGGTGAATAGTTTATTGGCGAAATGCCCCTTTGCCATTAAACTAGTCTAAACGGAACACTATCACGCATTTTATTGAAACTTGTATGCCCATCATTAAGACATTGGGATAATGTTCATTCGAATTTGACACAAAATAATAACAGATAATTTATAAAAATTGTATAGCATCAATTATAATACAGTCACTGGGTTACATCCCACACCCTTAAAAAAGTCAACAAAAATATCAACAAAATATTGAAAAGGAATATAATAAAAATGTTTGCTGGGTTATCCATTATGTAAACATTTCCTCTCTCTCTCTCTCTCTTTCTCTAATATAATACTTACTTTACATTCAGTTATCAACCATGAAGCAGACTACTTTCAAAATTTCCGCTGGATCGCGTTATAATCATTAATTTTTTATTTAGCTCAGAACCTTGCTCAACAAAAAAGGTGGATCTTTTTTTGCGTATCCAAAAGATACAAAGGGTTTCTGAGAATGAAATAATATTTGGAAAAAAAGTCATGTGACCTAATTTTGGGAGCTTGACGTCACTATTAAGCTGAAAGAATTGGGTGATGAAATTTGTACTACAATGAAAAATATTGGTAACAATAAGGGAAAATAGCCTGATGTTTAAATTAAAACCAAGGCAGGAATTAACGATCATTGAGCGTTTAAATCTGTACAACACGATGTGGACCCCCGTTCACAATCATGGACACGCCGGTTAGGTATAGCACGTGAAACTTACAGTAACTTTGAAACCAGATGCGTTTTATGATATTTAATCAGCCATAAAATAGTCTCATTTACAATGGAGATGTCATCGCCTATCTTGGTGTTAATTTTTTCTTGAGCTCATGTCGTTTTTAGGCCCTCAAAAAAGGTAGTTTTGTATCTCAAAGCAGTCATTAGTTGTATATGTATAAGCTACGTTTACGGTTGTGACAAATAAACTGAACTGACAAACACGCACTGAAGTAAACCTACACAAAGTACCTAAAATAGTACCTATTTTACAACAAGTTGGCTGATTTGATGGGGTCCTTTCCCGAGGAAGATCTTAGAATAATGATTGTAAAATTGAATATTACAGCTGACAAAAATCAAACTGACTTATATGAAAATATATTTCAATATTGAGAAATGAACGCCGTTTAAGATGTCTTAAATTATAGTTGACCAGTAAGTTAATTCTATGGGACTTATCTTGCCTTTGCGATGGCAGTTTTCGTACAAGTCCTGATGATTTAAACGCTCCATGGGAGGTACTGAAATCTTCGGTTGCTAGTGTTGGGCACGCGACTCTACGTCTAGTGAAAAATTAAATCCAAAAATTAAACCCACAAATTATTGGTTTGATGAGATTTGCCTTCTTGTTGTCATGCAACAGAATAAAGTATATATAAAAGTGCGGATATTTTTCAAAATCGCGCGAAACCACAAAGCGGTTCTTGCGTTAGGAGAATCAGCAAGCCGATTTATAGAAGAAAAAACAGCAAATAATGGAAAGCAAATGTCTTAAGACTACATCAATTTGGCAATAACGGTAGGTCACGAAACTTATTTAAAGGAATTAGCAAACTACACCATACATTTTGTCCAACATAAATTGCCATTCGGGATCGGAATCAAAATGTTTGGTACTATAATCGATGCGATAATTGACACTTGAAATGTGTATTTTTCTGATTTACTAAATGTTCAGCAAGTGTCCAATACCATAGTTGAAGTTTGTAAACTACAGATTGAGCAGATGTGCGTTGAGTACCCATCCTACAAGATGGTCACACTGGCCACACAAAAACTAAAAAAGTTCCCCTGGGATTGATTTCTTGAATCTCAACTTGTGGAACTATTTTTTCGATTTTATTGGATTAGTTTGGCAAATCTAAGTAATCTTACTCATACCACTAACTCACAGACAAAATTAAATTTCATCTTCGTCCCAAAATTTATTGTAAATTACATAATATACATAATCAAATTGTTCCACTTTATTTATGCCATTAACATGTTTTTCCAAAATTATCCCCAAAAATACAATATTATCAATTAATTCGGCAAAAAAAAATTAATTTAAAAATTTAAATAAAACAAAATTAATTTAATATTTTCATGTACACAACGAACCAACGAACGAATATTTTAAAATCGATTTTTTTTATTTATTTATTTATAATTAAACTTAAAATTAAATTATTTTATAGTGGTTGTTTTACTATTAATTATAATAATTAAAAAATAAAAATAAATTTGTCGTAGTAAAGTCAATTAAAAAATTGAAATTTTAATAAATGTCATTATTGATAGTTATATAGAAAATGTGTAAATTATGATAACAAAGAGCACAAGGGTCAATTGATAAAAGTTAAAAGTCATTGAAGTTTACCTGGAGTGTTAAATTTCAAAATTGTAGTTATATATAGACATATAGAGTACGAGGAGTGTAGAAAATGTAAATGACAATTATTACACAATCTGTAAAAAAAAATATTTATTATTTTATTTAGATGAACGAGTACATAGTTTAAAATAATTAATTTAATTTATTTGATTGTAAAAATATATTTTTTTAAAGTTATGAACTGTAGTTCGATGATAATTAAATAATTTTAGTCGGCTGTTGAACGTTGAAGAGATCGGACGTGTTTTGTTCGATCTTTTAAACTTTCGTAAGTTTTAGTTTTTGGATAATGTGCGATTCACATTCAACGATATTTTCAATATTTAAAACGAGATAGCATGAGAAATAAAATACTATGGAAAATATGAAAATATTCTTTTGTTATTAGTCAAGTAATCATATTCATTTTGACATTCACAAATGAGAATATAACCTCGTTTGTCTTTTAAAAATATTTTGCAAATATATTATACAAAATTGGAGCAGCTTTTGGGTTTGCATACATGTTTTTATGAACATTTTTATAATCTTCATTTTATAATCCTCCATTTCACTTTCAAAACAATAAACTTTTGTATCGTCGTTTATTTATAAAAAAATGACGATTCACAACCTGAACTTTAAAATTTGTTATCGACACCCTCATTTTTCGGTTCGTTTCTCGGCTTACAGATGTCGATTTTGTTTTACAGAAGTCGTGACGTTCTTTTTGTACTTGAATTATTTTACAATGTTGTATATTATGCTTTTTTGCAGATGTCGATTTCGATAACTGTAAATCGCGCATATGGCTTAGTGTGTCAGTGTCAAAATCATTGAAGAATTTATTATTTTTAAGATTCTAATTTTAAGGTTCAAAATTGTTTCCTAATACTAGTATCTTCTATTGAATTGTTGGAGATCTCAATATTTTATGGTACATCTCTTTATGGTTTTTCCTTGAAATATTTACTTTTACTGCAACGAAGTTTGTTACAGCAGTAACAGAGCTTGGAGTATTATCGATTTAAGCTGTCAATAGCGCTACTGCTGAAACTTTGTGGTTGTTAGATAACAACTACTGAGACCGTTTAGTGGTCATTTTTATGACGCGAACTGATGACGATATATGTTCATTCTACTTCTCCTTTGGTAAATGTTCAATTCTAAGGAACCTCTTCTATTTCTCAGAAGCATTTCAATTGGGTATCTAAATCAACTGTTCTTGTTTCTATTGATTGTATCACTGTTGAATTGTGGCAATCGACTAAGGCATGACCTAGAAATATTTAGCCCAATTAGGTTTCTCACGTAAATGGCTTTTAATATAATATCCATTAACATTTCTCCATAATAATCTGCACTCAATAATAGGCTTATTCTGCGTTAAATTTTTGATGTTTTACCCTTGATGGCTAAATTAAATTTCAATGAACATCTTGGCCATCTTTGGCTTTGTTGAGTTTGTGACCCCTGCTTCGCTTTACCCATGCCTGTAGTTTTTCCATTTGCTGCGGTTTTTGTTAATTTTAGTCTCTGACAAGTTTCTTCTGTAATGAAGATGGTTTAAGATCCAGGATCGCTTAACATACAAATCAGTTCATTTTGAGTGCCAGACGATGCTTTCACTAAGGTGGTTCCGGGTAGGATGCATTTCCGATTCCATGTATTGATTGCATGTAAATTTGAAATAACTGTTTTTATGTTTTCAGATGAAGATAGGGTATGAGCTCTTGTATAATTGACAACTTTAATTACATGAAAGTTTGTGTTCGAGAAGCAAACATTTTCGGCATAGCAGTTTATAATGATTTGGTAACAATAAGAGTAAACCATGAGCGGATTCTGATGAAAAATTTGGTAGTTCTGAAATAATGATTATGAATGTATTCGTGAGAAGGCCTGGAACATGTGAAAGAATTCTCCTGCGACCTTGACTGCATCTCTTTTAATTACCAATAATAGGTAATGCATCGTCTTTTCACCAGTTACCTCATCATTACGTACAGCTGAAACTTCCGTGAACATAACATTTATCTTAGTGTTGAAAACTCGCACTTAGTTCGAATACGACTGGTGCTAATCTGCGAAAGCGAAAATTAAACTTTGACGGCCGACTGGAAAATGTTTGCTTCATTTGAGAGGAAGGTCACTGAAAATCACTATTGGTTAAATTTAGAAGGTAAACTATGTAACTTTTCAGAGATCACATTATTATCGGATTATCGCACCAGACTGTGCTAACGTGACATCACTGAACAAAATCTGCGTGACACCGTACGTTAAAATTAAAGAAACTTGGGATGTAACGAGATGAATGAAGGTCGACTATCTACGGTGGGTGAGCCAGAGAAAGAGAAAGAGAAAGAGAAAGAGAAAGAGAAAGAGAAAGAGAAAGAGAAAGAGAAAGAGAAAGAGAAAGAGAAAGAGAAAGAGAAAGAGAAAGAGAAAGAGAAAGAGAAAGAGAAAGAGAAAGAGAAAGAGAAAGAGAAAGAGAAAGAGAAAGAGAAAGAGAAAGAGATTTATAAATTTAAATTAATCAAACGAAAAAGAAGAGCTCGATTCGCTAAAATATTTTAACGCTTTCATTAAAAATCAAGTTAACTTCATTTAAGAAGGAAAGCAATTGAAGGAACAATGAATATGGTACCTAAATTGGAATCCAATGCGGCCCGAACATTGCATTACATCTTAAAATATGAGATACAAATTACTAAATGTTTCCAAAATTTCATTGGTACTTTCCATATTCCATATATAGCTTTCGATGTGGTTGTTGTGATAAATCCTAAAAAGTAATCCGAGCTAATTGGTGTAGGGTTCGTAACATGAAGCGTTTTTTGATGGGTTAGTCGAGCCGTAATAAACATTTACCGAACCGATTAAACCAAGACCGACGCCGTCCTAACCAGGAGAACAGATGCAAATATTTTATAGCCATCCCTTATGAAGAACAGATGCTACGAATTTGAAATAGATTATTTAGTGGTGCCCTTTACTAACCATGTAGCTTGAAATCCTTTGCAATCCAAATTTATGTTTTTTTCTGATACCCACATTTCAAACCATTTTTTCAAACATGCAATTTTAATTTGCAATATTACTGTAGTAGTATTGCAGTGGCCGGAAGCCAGGACGAGGATGTAATTCATAAGTGCCAAACTAATACTGAAACAGAGGAAACAACCCGGACCTCCAAATTAAGAAAGTCATTTAGGTTTTATTGAAAATATGAGAAGTACATTCAACTTTCTTTGATCTTATTCGCAAAAATAAAGTGCAAAGGGATAATTTTTGAATCAAAACCGATTAAAATTATGTACAAAAAATTGCATACCTTTTCATGTTCACATATTATTTTATTTATTACACGTCACTCGAGTCAAATCCAATTAGAACACAACTTATAGTCTCCCCTATTCGAATGCACCATATATATAAATTCATGTACAAGATTAGATAACCGCTTTACGTTTTATTACTGCATATCCCTTTTACATAATACTGTGTCGGTATATTGTATTGTAGACACCCAGAAACGATATCAACTGAATTACCATTAAATTTCCATTCATTCATAAGCTAGGAAAAGCACCTGTTTTTTTATTTATGCGACAAGAACCATAACCATACCCACTAAGTATTTCAGTTTATAGCGCACAAAACCAAAAGAAACTTTTGTCTTTTACTCTCATATATAGAATTAATATTACATCGAGACGTCGTAAGTGTTTATGTGTTTGTGCCTGTATGTAGTGGCGGTGGAAAATAACAACAAATCGAGATAACATAAAATCTATTAAATTAAGAGTTAGTTATACATTTTTTTTAAAGCATTTTCCCCGAAACACACAACAGAAAAGGGTTGCGCTACGTTTCAATTTTTAGAATTCGTATCATGAGAGTAGAAATGTATAATGTGTATCCATCGAGTGGGTGGGTGTGTAAGATTTGTTTACAAAATGTACATATATACGGGGTCGTAAAATAATTTCCATATATACACTCGTAAAATTCGTATTTTCGCATATTTTAATGGATACACTCTAGTCATTTAAATTGTGCATATAAAAAAAACGAAATAAATTATGCGGGTGCAACAATTACGGGATACTGATAAATATTTTTCAGTTATTATCTTTTTGCCAGCATGTCGACCGTGTATACGCTTCATTTGTTACACAAAATTTCCATGGAAAATATTTCCATCATTAAGTATTCGTGTCATCGAAAATCAGATATAAATGTAACCAACAAACATGCGGGTGGTCCCGCAACGATATTAAATTGTGGTATAATTACTTGGTTTTTAATTAACTTCGAAAGACACTTTGCTCCCTATATAGCAATATAAATGAAAATCTTATCAAAATAAAAAAGATTATTTATTATAAACAACGAGATAAATAAATGATTTTTTAATTAAAATGAACTTTTATGCAAATGACACTTTACTCGGGATTACACATTGTGTTCTGTTTGTTAATGGCTGTTACCTTACCGGATTTAACAATATAATTTATTTTCGTGTTGAATCGTGTTTAATTAAAAGTGATCAAGTGGTTTTTACTTTTAATCCATATTGTAAATTAGCAAGAAGTGTATTTATTTTTAAGAACTTGTTAAGCTTTCAAAGTTTGAAGATAGATTTTTATCGAAAGTGTGATAGGGTATGCTCCTTCAAAGGCGTATCCGAATATTGAAAAGCTGCTTTAGCATAATTTAATTTTTGTTTCCATTATTTGTATGGGGTACGAAGAGTTTCAAACTCTAAACCGCCTGATGGTAAATAAGTACACTTTAACCATCGCTATATGCAACCGCGGGTCTAACATTTTTTAACAAAGGCTAGCTGATTCTGATGAATGAAGATAAAATTTGAAACTTGATAAACTAGACTGGAAAATCCAAATAAAAGTAAAGAGTATGGATCGAATTATCTTAAAAGAGAAGCAGTGGAAATTCTATAAACGATTCTAGAACATAAAAGTAGTATTTATGTTAATATTAGGAACTTAAAGCACAGGAAAAATTCAATAAAACGAGGAAAATCACCCGTCTCAATCGGGATATATCGTTAGTGAATGATCCAAGATAAAATGAGTTGGAGCAAGCATATTTATGTCAGCTGCGATTTGCGTTAGCAAAGTTGATATCTCCTCGAGGTTGAATGTCAATAACCACTGTAGATATTGCTTGGTTGAGCGGAAAGCCGATTCATATAGTTTGCTGAATGGTGGTGAAAAAACCATTTTCCTTGGGTTTTGCACCAAGAAAATTGGTGCCGTTGTCACTAAATATGTTCGAACATACTCCTCGTCTTGCCATAAAACGTATTAAGGCGACAAGAAATGCACTGGTTGACAGGTCACTGACCACTTCTATATAACTGCCTTGTTGCTCATTATACATACAAATTTGGCGATACAACCCTTATATGATTTGGTTCGCATAAATCTCCCATTAGTTGATTAGAGTTCTGATACATGTGCCGAGTGTACACGTGATGCAGCGATGAACCGTTTTTCGGACAAAGATTTTTGCAATTAAGTATCCAATAGATTTATCGCAACGTGAATACTATTAACAACTGCGCTGCGTGCAAATATTTGGTGTGAGTTTGTTCTGATGGTGTCGGTTGCTCGTTGATATTCCTCAGTTGACGGAATTTTTCACATTGGTTCATATTTACTGGCTTTCTTAAGGTAGTTGAACAATTAGTTCAACAATGCAGTATTGGGATAAGCCTCAAAAATTTGGAATATCTCTGCGATAATTTTTCAAAAAACCATCCAGCATTGCTGATACGATGATAACCACTCATTGTTGTGAAATCGATTCAATTCAAAACAGTTTTTTGTACAACTTGAAGTGCCTCGAAGTTTGTCTTCATTAACATATACAATAACATCGCTCCACACAATTCTGCCCGTGGAATGCACCTTTTTTTAATAAGTGCAATTCTAGTTTTAGCGCAAACTATGTTGCTTTGGATAATGCCACACGAGGTTTCAACTCTAACATTGTTGATGATAGTGGATTACGCGAAAACCGACGCAACAGAAGATCTGATATTTGGTGTAACTGACACAAGTCTTGTCTCAGTTCAGGTCAAATTTTTGTGGGTGAAGATCATTCCATTGTAAATTTGGGAGCCACAACGATTGAAAAATGAGCTTTAACATAATAATCGATGGTCCTAGCCAATCTAGCCGATCGAAGATTTTGTAAGCCTCTGATAACATCTGACATTCGGTATTAGTAATTTCTGGATTCACTACAACCTTGAACTGAAAGGGGTCGCTCTTTGGACACCATTCTAAAGTAGCAGCTTGACTGACCAGCCTTGCCCGCCTGTGAAATCTCAATCGGTGGCAATTTTTGGCTGTTCTTCAATATTGCCGCCACCAATGATGTAAATTAAACTTTGTGAACCCTACACTGAAAAAAATATATAATAACTTAGGCTAGTTTAAGTCGGTTTAGTTGTTTTAACCTAAGTTTACGTTAATTTGGTTATAAATAGCTGTGGTTAATTTAAACCCAGCTTGTTTGATATTACAAAATTAGCTAAGTTATTTTTTGTTATTTAGCTGTAATGAAATAATATCTTCTACTGTTACTAAAATATGAATACTTTTTGATTATAATGCATATTATTCATGCCATCTAATAGTTTTATAGTTTTCAACGTATAAATCCTTACTAAAATTTGATTTCTAATTAAATAAATAAGCATATGTTTTTAACTCTTCTGAAAAATCCTTATATTATAAAGAAATTAACTTAGTAGTTAGTTAATGTTAACCAATGCAAAGGTTAGCTATAACTAATTATTTTTTAGGATTTTTAACTTGAATATACCAAACAATTGCTTATACAATCTTTTACTTTGAAAATGGTTTAATATGAACTGTGCAAAGTTTGCTTTTACTTTTGCTAGTTAGCTAAAACAACTAAGCGCTTGTTTCTATACACCTAAAATAATTGTTCCCCTTACCTTATATATAAAATAAATATTTATATATATATAAATATAAAACTTGCGATGGTAAAACTAACCAAAGCTAAAGTAAAACTAACTTATGTACATCAGTGAAATCAACTAAGCATTGTTCATATCTACTTATTTTGTATCTTTTTTCTCTTTCAACGCTTAAACTAAAAATTATATCACAACTCAAAATATTTGTAGACTCATTGTATTTTAAGATTTACACACTTATAGATGCATATTGCATATACGTTGATCTATTTAAACAAAAAGTGAAAAAAAAATTAATTATTAATTTAAAAGTGCGAATAATAAAAATTAGTGTTCTGAATTTTTTTTTAGTAAAAGCCAATTACATGTATATATATAATATTAAATATTAAAACTAAATTAAGTTAAAAATATGAATTGTGAAATAGAAATGTGCATGTCAAAAATGTGGTTCTCTTCGTTCGATCGTTGATATATATATATATATATATATATATATATATATATATATATATATATATATATATGTGTAATTTTAAATTTCACATAATTTATTCCACCAAAACCAACAACAATATGAAAATACAGAATCAGATGCAGCCTTTTATAATTTACTAAAAAGTTGGGAATTACAACACCTACATCAAAAGTTCAAAGGTTACATAAATATGATTGCTATTTTAAAATTAATTAGTTAATGAACGTCTTAATTTTAATTTTAATAGATATGCAAATGGATAATATACCACACTTAAAATTATTGAGATATGAACATATGACCGAGTTATTTAGCAAAACTGAATTTGGGGATCGGTTAAGGTTTGAACACCGTTTGTTTGCTTGGCAAAGAGCAGAAAATTGCTTCAAAGAACCGTTTACTAACTGTTCAGTTAACACAAAGGACATTTCGCAACAAACTCACTGTTCAAATCAAGTAAACGACCAAGGAAGCTGTTTGGTAATGTTACATTATTTACTTTTATGAAAATTTTATGGTAATAAATATTATATTTTTTATTATTTTCAGCCGGTTAAAGAGATATTAAATAGAAACGAGTGTGGTAAAATGATTATAGAGCAATTAGGTAGTAATCAAAGCTTAGATAATGCCAGATAAATCATAATAACCCATCAAATAGTGGATTATTACGTAAATCAAGAGAATATTAAGAGCATAGGGGTTGACAAGTGCAGCAAAATTTCAAAAGAAATAGTACAATTGTTTTCTTCAGAAGTAGAAGTAAAATAGTCAAAGAAAAATTTAGTGCCACAATAATTTGTATTTTTCTGTTTTTCCAGACCACCTATTTTATGGCACGGGGTCATTTGCCACCCAAAGGCAAATTATACGACAGATTTCAAAATATAAAAAAAAATGCAAGAACTTTAAACAGAAAGGAATCTCCTCAGTTAGGTAAAATAATGATTTATAATTTTGGAATAGTACAGCTTTAGTTTTATTTTAAAATAAAGATTTTTTTTATACAAATAGCTTTAATTATTTTATTTTTAATGTATTTTCTATTTTATGATAGGTTTAAATCGGAGCTCAAAATGTCCAAGTCCAAGGCAGTTCGAACACTTAGGTAAAATTAAAATACATCAATTAAAATACATGAAAACGCCATGGGAAAATGTAGTGGCGCTCTGGAAAAAGTCAGAAAATCTTCGAATATCCGAAATGATTTCAGATGTGAATATCACTATAGCCAATATACTTGAGCAATGGCCGCTGTTCAAACATGCCCAGGCTCCAGAACTAGTAAATGGAAGAAAAATTAAATTAAATAATTTTGTGTAAACTATAATTATCCTGACAATTATAGAATCTGGTATTGTAGTCTGATGATATTAAAGATATCATCAGACTACAATACCAGATTCCCAGATAGTAATAATATATAGAAGAAATGGGATCAATTTTTAAATATCGAAAATATATATAAAAGCAACATAAAGGAAGGAAACAACAAAATTTTATTTGAAAATCTCTTTAAAAGGCGCCAGGAAATAACAATAGGTAGTTTTTTTTAAAATATATAATAAGAATATCAAAACTTACATAAATATACACTAACAAATAGTTATACTAAGTAATTTATATATATATATATAAATATATATATATATATATATATATATATATATATATATATATATATATATATATATATATATATATATATATATATATATATATTTATATATATTTATATATTTATATATTTATATATATATATATATATATATTTATATATATATATATATATATATATATATATATTTATATATATATATATATATATATATATATATATATATATATATATATATATATATATAAATATATATATATATATATATATATATATATATATTTATATATATATATATATATATATATATATATATATATATTTATATATATATATATATATATATATATATATATATAAATATATATATATATATATATATATATATATATATATATATATATATATATATATATATATATTATTTATTATTTATTAGTTCTTTGAATTCAATAAAATATGTACATGTTTGAATTTAATTTAATTTATAATATAATATGATTTATATAATGAAATTTATATTTTATTATAAAAAAAATAAAAATTTATATTTTATAATAATTAATAAAAGAATATTTCATTTTGGAAAATACAAATTGTTTCAATGAAGGAGAGGATATTACGTATTTTAACATATCAGAAACTTATATATATATATATATATATATATATATATATATATATATATATATATATATATATATATATATATATATATATATATTTATATATATATATATATATATATATATATATATATATATATATATATATCTTTATATATATATATATATATATATATATATACATATATATATATATATATATATATATATATATATATATATATATATATATATATATATATATATATAAAACCTGGAAGGTTAAGTGAACCTAAAAATTAGTTTAAAATATAGTTAATAGTGACCTTTGCGACTTGGTATGCGCAAACGAACAGCAACAGTTAATTTAACTAAGCTCCTAAAACTTACTTGTTGAAATGAACTTAAATGATTCGTTATACTAACATACATGTGTAGGTTAGTTTAACTTAGCCATTAGTTAATTATTTTGTTAACCTACAGAATAGTTTAATTTAACTTTGCAGTGAAGGGTAACATAACTAAGGAATATACTTATGCACTTTGTTTAAATTAACCTATGGCTAGGTTATAATGTATAAATATATTGCTAGGTTTTAATAAACTAGCCATTTAAGTATTATTAAACAAGCGCTAGCTTGTCTGAAAAACAATCCCTTTGCTAAGTTAATTTAAACATTGTTTTTGTTTATAACTACCTATTTTTTTCTTTCAGTGTAACATCTCAATAAGTTGCTGTTGTAGCAAACTGGGATCTCCTTTATTATTTGCTTCATATATATTAGATTGTCCATATACAGAACTTGTTTGACAATTTTTGCCGCTTTTGGAATTCAGATCACGATATGTTTGTCGGCAATCGTTGCTAATGTTTTAGTTGCCAAGTACGGCGCTGAGGATGTTCCATAGGTATGGTTAATATTCGGTAATATGGAATGAGTAATTCTGGGGATTCACGCCAATTGACTAGACTATACTATCTTGGATAGTTGGTCCCACCAGTAGGTTATTGTTGAGTGATACTTTGGTCGATGACTTTGCTGAGGTGTCAAATACTACTCTCAAATTGGTAGTGGTACATTTTTGTTCCTGTAACCCATGATGTGGCTAATATGGTTGGAACAATATGGTTGGATCAGTGATTGAAATGGTTTGCAAAATGCATTACTTATATCGTAGGGTATATTCCCTCATAAATGTCACATATTCCTGTTTCAGCTGTGGAAGTTTGATAAGTTTTGAGTCCATAGCAAGGTTGTCTAGGTTTTCTAAATGGGCAACGCACCATAAACCTACTTTCTTGGTTACGTCGGTAGGTTTTGGTAAAATATAATTTTTACGATACTTCCTCCTCGATCAATTAATTGATAATTGGGACTTCTTGGCTCTGCCAAAATCTTTGTGGTGAGCGATCAATTTCTAACTCCGTACAGTAATTTAGTTGAACTGAGGTCATCATATAGAAGTCTCCTATATTTCTTGATATAATTTACCCGAAAATTGTATTCTGCGCCACTGGTATGCCGGAACCGTTTTAGATTAACCACACTTCGAGGTTGATTATTGCCGATGACACTTGAGCTGTGGTTTTGGATGATACCAGTGAGTTTATTATTACTGCTCATCCCAGAGGGCCTTTAATGGAAGACTGGAGTTGATCTGAAGAATCGTTGATCCTCTCGTGGTTCCTGCTATGAATGGACCAACTCCTCTGATAGTAAAGGTAGCCTTATGGCGATATAAACCTTACGTTTTTATGCACTCTTCAGTCACAAATGTCACCTGTGACCAGGAATCTAAAAGAATATTGCATGGTTAGGTATGTTCTTAACCATCGATAACGTGAGCAACTGCTGTTAAAAGCAGCAATTGAAATTTAAAGTTCTTTGGTGGATGCTCGCTTTGGATGGCTAGTGTTAAAAGATTACTTAAAGCCTGGTTAGTTGTATATATACTAGTAGTTATGGTTGTTGACTGAAGAACTACCGTATGGGTGTTGAATTTCATCGTATAACGGTTGTATGGTATTCACAGATAAAAATGTTACTGGGTGTGGTACGAACTGTGAACTTAACAGATTTAAAGCTTGAAGAAGGCTATTGTTACGCTTATGACAAATCTTGTAAAAGTTTTTGTTTTTGAACGATTTCACCGTTTGATTCCCACTATTTCTCATGAACATTCTCGGTTATATTTATCACACACAAATTGCACTATGGACATGTTACTTTGGACGGGATTTTATGGTATAGTACTCGTGCTGCTGAGATTGTTGGCAGTCATCATCTATTTTAGTAGCCACAATGTAGATCTACCAAGAATTAATTTCGTAAGTCTCCTGTAGCACGGTTATCTTAAGCCGCCTAATGCTTTCTTCACTGGTGACTACCAATTTCCGAATAGTAGACGAACTAACATGTGTGATGTTGGACTGCTTCAAGAAGGTTTCAAGAGAATTTATTGATGATCAACTTCTTCTTAATCTGTTAGCCAATTTTTGGTACACTTTTATGTAATTTAAGTCTGTGAAAATTAAATGCTTGATAAGGCCTAGCAGCTCGCTTTTCAGCAGACCCTTGGACCTCCAGAATTAAATAACTAACCCGTAATAAATTAACAATATAGCTTTACTAAGGTTCTAATCCCAAGCTTGCTCTTCGTTTTTTTCTAGAACACCAAAAAACATGTCGTTCTCTACTCCGAGAAGCGATCGTCGCCAAAAGCGACTTTTCTGCTAACTAAATTGCAACTCCCCTCTGAAAGATCATAGACTACATAGTTTTGAATCGGATAATAGAACGTTACCGTTCATGCGTTTTTATCCTGTTTAGCCAAGGATTTGATAGTATTAATTTAAAACGAATTTCAGTGTTTCAATAAGACTTTTCTTTGTCACGTCCTCAAGCTCCAAATCAAATATAGAACGCTCAAGTTCATTGCCCTGTGGCACATCTCGAATAAAAGGGATCAGACAATATTTCCTTCAACTACTATTTTATAATTCAGATTCAGATGCAGTTAATTTGCGTACGAGTTTCTGACAGATTTGGTACTCAAAACATTACTTTAAGACCATCATGATCGTTAAAATTTGATCAGCTTCAGTAAAACGGATGTGTCTGACGTTTCTGTTTTACAAATCTTCAGAAATAGCATTGAAACTCGGGGCTTTGCAATTCTTAAACTTAACGAGAGGTGCAATTGCTCTGATCGGAGTAACGACATCATTTTCATTTTGAAGATTTCAAAAGTTCGTATATACTATACCGAGAGAATTTCTCGTTACTGATGGTGGTGGATATAGCTGTTACGAGTGTTCGCGCCAGGTATTTTTCACACAGTTTATGCTTTTTTTCTGTGAGCTTGAATTCTAAATATTCTGTAATATCCATCTGGTATAGCTATTCCATGAATCAGAGTGTTTTAATGTTTTGAAATTTCAGTGCACGGGTTTTCTTGCTTGTCACTAAAGGTTGTCAACATTAAAGGTTGATGACATTTGAACGTATATTTGAAAATGACAAACATGTGATTACTGTCCATGTCAGCACCTCTAAACAATTGAACGTCTGTTAATGCTTATGAAGTGTTTCCTAAAGCCTGAAACTCAAATCATTTTTAAATGTTTAAGTCACATACTAATGATGAGGTCACATCTTTAGAACTCCAGTCAAGCATTAATGTATGTCAAAATTTGGACGGATAAATGAGTTAAATTAATTTTATGTCAACTAATGCACGACATTTTAACATATATGAGAATTTTATCTCCTATAGACACTCGCCCAACCCATAAAGATAACTCTATTAATATCCACAATGTTCGAATAATCTATATTCGTACTCGTATCATCACACAAATAACGAATTGATTGATTGGGGATTTATTTTAAGCACATAGCTCAAAAAATAAAATAAAATATGCGAAGGGTTATGAACCTATAGTAATATAAAATAGAATTTTCATCTTATTTTTAATTGATTGATACATTTCTTATATACGGATAGTCTGAAACGAATATATTATAAAAAAAAAAGCTTAATTTTCGCATAAGATGAATTTTACATGGTAAATTGGCTTAAGTACATGGGTTATAGTAAATGCAACTAAAAAAATGAGTTTAAATTATACGCAAGAGTGAAATAAGCTTAGGAGCATTAAAGTCAACTTGTGTAATAAAATTTTTAAGATGAGAAGGACCAAAATTATGTTATTGATAAAAATAATGTTGGGTGTTCTAAAAATGGACGAAGAAAAGTAAATAGAGGAGATTGTTTCCATTCAAAATTATTTAGAAAGTGGTTATGGCAAATTTTTTTCGGACTATGCGGAAATGTAATATGTAATTGGAATTCTTAAACAAGTAACATTTAGCAAACGTTTAAGACTTGTTGATCAACCCCAATTAAAACCTTCCTCCAATTTCAACTAACATATAGCCTCCCGAAACACTTATTAGACTCTACGTCACGTATTTGGTGCTCTTAGTAAAATATGGGTGTTATAGTACACAGAGCCTATATCTCTCTTGTCTACCCTAACTTAAAGCTGAAGAATCCAATATTTATTAACAATTATCAAATATACCATTGCCTTTTTGTAAGACTTTGTTAGGTAAATCGGCCTTGGCTGTATTTAATGAGTATAGTGGGAACGTAATTTTTCAATTATTCTAGCCCATAGCACTTGTTGAATGCATTCAATATTTAGCCAAGTTTTCCAAGTTTTCAAAGTTATCCTTATAGTAATGTTTCTGAAACTTCTAATTCTAACACACGAATTCGATTTTCATAACTCTGATCTTATGCTGATCATGTATCTTGGCTCCCTTTTGTATACTACTATACTTAAAGAAACATAGTTTTAAAATTTTACGGTATGCTTTTATCTTCCTTAAATTCCCTCCATGTTCAGTTTAAATATATGTTGCTAGATTTTTTTTTGTTAAAGATTATATCCGATGAAGAAAATGTACCTGTCACTACTTTTGTTGCCAGTACTTGCAGAGGTTTTGCTTTGTTTTTCATCCTTCGTCAACGTATACAAAAAAATTAATAGGAGTGAGTGTTTACACGATAGCCATGAAAAAATATTAAAATGTCATTAAAAAGCCGTAGCTCAATATTTTCTACCAGTTAATCGAGCAACTTTAAGAAAAAGAGTTACATTTAGTCACGTCGGTCTCAGGGTTAGATAAAACATCAATTAAGGACAAAATATAAACCACGTTAATTGACAACATAACCGGGGTTGGGTTAAATTTTGGCGTTATCCGTATTTTGATTTGTTAATTTTTTTACCATTTAATGTTTTAGTTAATCGAGTCCTGCGATAAGCCAACAATGCTATGATTGAATTTTAAGGATAGTATACTCATTCAGAATTCTCTTACAAAGCATGGTGGTGTCCCTAATCTTATGAGTTGAACCTAATAATTATATCTATATATTTTAAATTATAAAGTTTCACTAATTTAACGCCGCAAAGCAGCTCAAATTTGTTAGTACTTTTAGAAATTGTACAAAAAAGCATTTTAAAGACATTGCCGATTCATACTTAAGGAATTGGAATTAAACATACACATAATAAGTTATCTTGACGATGACCAAGTGATAAATCTGTCCCGTCCATCGCTTATTATCAAATGTAACATGGTAGTAGCTGTAAAAATGTTGAAACTGATAATTTTTGATCCAATTTTTAGGTTGTCAATGTTTCTTGCAGTTTGCAACTAACAGTTGTTATGTCGGTTTTAACATGATCAGCAAATACTGGGACCTTTGAATACTAAATATCAATAACCTATCATGGTGTAAATAATGAAGATGCTTGGACCAACGTGGGAACCATGTGGTATAACTGAAAAAAATATTTCAGCAGTGAAGATTGACAGAACAATCTTTCAGGACACTATATAATTAATGTAAAAGTAACTGAATATACTTTGAGTGCCAGAAATAATTGCTACTATTTTCTAGTTATCTATTTATTGTGCTGAATATGGATGTGTAGTGACGATATTTCAGTACACAATTAATAATTCAGATATTTCGTGCAAACCCATATAATTCGGTAACGCTACCTTGGCTATTAGGCCAATTTATTTCATCATGAAGAACCTATATAAGGAAAAATCGTACGGTGCAGTGAGACCCACTTGCCAGCAGCATTTTGTGTTTTTTTTATCGTTACAAAACCATGGTATTTGCCCCATAAAACCAGTTAAATATTTAGATATTTTCTCTAAATTGTTTTCGTTTTATTTTATTGTCTCAATTAAAATGCTTCACCCTGTGTTTGTATATTGGAAAAAACACTCAAACTTGCAAAACATCCACAATCAATACACACAGAACTTAAATGTTTATATGTTCAGTAAGACCAATCAATCAAATTGCGTAATTACATCCAGATATATGTGTAACATACGAACGTTATTTGATTTCTATATATCGTCCGCCTTAACGATTATAGCCTAAAAAAAAATAGGTCCAACGAACATACAAGTACATACTCGTACATTTCGATTTACTATAATATGTTTAATCAATAATTTTATCTTAAACGGTTATTCGATTCTATTACCGTCAATAAAACGAGGAAAATGAGAAAAATCTGATATCAATCAATGAATAAGGATATCTAGTCCTCGCTAAACCAGATATATAATTGTGTGTATGTGTTCAGTACTATGTGTTTGTGTTGTAAATAAATAAATAAATCATTCATCAATTAATTTTTTATTTTTTTTGTTTCTAAATGAACATAAACGATATAAGACATCAATCAATCATCAATCAAAAACCAATGATGATGACGATGATGATGATGTAAAATTTACTATACATCCATACGCACACATATCGTTAACACAAGTAATATGGTTGTTAAATTATGAGGAATAATGATGACATTTAACATCGGTTATGGGTGATTTTGATGTAAACAATTTGAAATGGTGATTAAAATGTGGTGATATACATAGATAGTTGTTTTTTTTTTTTGTAACAGCAAATGGATGGGAAAATTATTTCGTTTAGATCTATATGACAGCTAATTTTACAGTAAACGATTTAATCATTTTTGGACAATGCAATTAAATTGAAATCAAAAGTGAATCGCTTTCCGGTGCTATACGTTTTTGAGGTTATACCCACAAATGCGGGCTATTTTTATAACATTTTGCATCACATTTTTAGACATTGCAATATTTATTTTTGAATTTCAGTACGTAAGTTAGGTTTAAGCTACTCTATGGTTTTCTGGCATAAATCTGCGCTCTGTAGGTCTTCTCATAAACAAAACAATTGCTATCGAAATCGCCAACATACATGACCTTTTTTTGAGATGATTTGTTGTATAGAAACCGACGTTTAAAGTGGTTTCAGTTATTCCTTTGTAATTATTTATTCGGTATGTAAAAAAATTGTCCATACAAACTGTGTTTCAATCAATGATGTTTATCTGGATACAAGAAAGTAACTAAGATGGCATGGAAATGTGATGGTTGTGTAACTATTTCAAAAATCGATCGCGATTATGTATTGTGTAGATCTCATATAATCACAGCAAGCAGTTGAATTCTAGAAATAATCGAATTACAGTTACGTGACATTAAAGCAACAAGTATCGATGTTTGCAAAAGTGCGATTGAAATTCGGTGTGTTACTTTTACCAAAGATAAAGACACTAACCAGTTAGTATGTGACGTAACAAATAAAGGTTTCAGCATGCAGGTTAAGTTGGAAGATGACTTTTCTTAACGTAGAAAATGCAGAGGTCAAGGTAACTCTATTCAGCCTGGCGTCGTATATGCAAAATTTACCAGAAATAAGATCAAAACTAGTATTATGTCGACCAAGGAGACGTCTATATTCAACAATAACGCATTAGGGTTACCTGCGTCATATAAAATTTTCTTTAATGAGAGATTATGTTATCATAATCGATGTTTGCTCTAAGAATTGGTGAAAACTACTTAAATAGTAGTTTTTAGTATTTTTCATCAAAACATTCGTAGCTTACGTGCTAATTATGATAGTTTAGTTATTCACTTAGAATCGGTTATTGAACTACCAAAATTAATTTTTTCATCAGAAATTTGGATTTCAGAGCAAGAATAAATAAACTATGCAAAACCTGGATTTATTCTTAATGGAAATTGTAATAACTATCGCGCTGAAGGGGTTGCGGTTTAGATTTAGGATACTGTGGATGTGGTAACTAGTTACCACTAGTTTCAGTTTCTCAACAGCCGATGTTCTATTGGTAGTTTTGAAATTTGATTTCATGTATAACCACATTTCATGTATTGTTTGAATATACGCAATTTTTGGAAGATTTTAAACTAAAAAATCTGTTGATCTTAGGTGACCTTAATATTGACATTCTTCTAAGCTCTGCGAATATTGATGAGTACAATTTCTAATGTCGAGCAATGGCTTAACCTCTGACATCAATGTTCCAACTAGACTTTTTGGCGACTATAGTACTTGCATTGACCATGTATTCTTCAGGACTAGTTATAATGCTATTATTTCGTCATATCGAAGTTTATTGAAAAACCTGAACATACAGTTACTTATCCACAATTTCGAATTAATTTTGATTTACTAAACAGCTTGCTACTAAATGAATCGTAGAACTCAATTTTAAACATAACCAATAGATCAGACGCCTTCTATGAGTTCTATATGACTTTAATCACCAATCAAACCAACTAGACAATTTTCAAAGCTTAAACCGTGGTGTAATAATTTTTTTCTTTCTCAGATAAACATAAAAACTGACTCCGTAAAAAATGGCTAAAATGCAACCTAAATAACCTTAGGAACAAATCACGCTATAAAAGTTGTCAAAATAAAGTATTATTTAGCGAAATTTCAACATGCTCATATTTTTCCTGAATCATTAAAAATTGCTACTGTGATTCCACTTTTTAAAAAAGATAATCGTTTAAGTACTGAAAATTATCACCCTATTTCACTACTTCCAGTCATTTCTAAAAATGTTCGATAAATCTATTAAAACGTGTTTAGTTGGACAAACATAATTACCTAAGCTCATGTCAGTTTGGTTTTAAATGTAACCGTGGAACTGAAGATGATCTAATTCCGCTTATGAACCCATTGCACGAAGGTCTCAATAATATATTATTTTCCAAGGTTTTGATTGCCTACGTAATTCCATTTGTGCATCGCATTGCATGATTAAGGGCATAAAACATCTTGGCTTAAATGTGGAATGTCGTTTGGATTGGAAGTGCTATATTGCAAACCTAAAAAATGAACAACTCTGGTCGATCAGGAAAATGTATCAACTACAGGTAAAAATGTTTTATCCTGTACTTATTGAGCCAAGATTGCGATATGGTATGTGTTGTAGAGACGTACGTATTTTTGAAACAATCAAGCATTTAATAAATGCTCAAAATGATGTTCTGCATCTTATGCACTTCAAAAATAAAAGATTTCACTCATGGCCGTTGTTTGTTATTAGTAAAATTTTACCATTAAACATCTCTATATCTTTAAAGTACTGGAAGATGTAGAATGATCTTTAAAGTAATCGCAATCTAAGCTATCATCTAAACTGAATTTTGAAAATTTTCGATTTTTCGTGAAACTATCATGGTTTTCATGAGCTTACCATCAAGCATTTTCTGAATTTTGAAAATTTTTCGATTTTTGGTGAAAACGGCATAGTTTTCATGGGCTAATCCTCATGCATTTCCTGAAAATTGTAAATTTCCGATTTTTGGTGAAAATTTAATGGTTTTCATGGGATAACAACCATCAGACATTTTCTGGATTTTGAAAATTTTCGATTTTCGATTTTCGGTGAAAATTGCATATTTTCCGTGGGTATCATCATGCATTTTTTGGATTTTGAAAATTTTAAATTTTTTGAGAAAATGGCAAGGTTTTCATGGGTTTACTATCATGCATTTTCTGGTTTCTGAAAATTTTCGAAGTTTGGTAAAAATGGCATAGTTTTCATGGGTTTTACATCATGCATTTTTTGAATTTTGAAAATTATCGGATTTTTGTTGAAAACGACATGGTTTTCATGGGCTAATCATCACGCATTTCCTAAATTTTGAAAGTTTTCGATTTTTGATGAAAATTTCATGGTTTTCATGGGCATCATCATGCATTTTTTGGATTTTGAAAATTTTTGAAGTTTGGTAAAAATGGCATAGTTTTCAAGGGTTTATTATCATGCATTTTCTGAATTTTTTAAAATTTTCAATTTTTTGATGAAACTTTCATGTTTTTCATGGGCTTACCATCAAGCATTTTCTAAATTTTTAAATTTTTTGCTGGAAAATGCATGTCATGGGCTTAACATCATGCATTCTGGTTTTGAAAATTTGCGATTTTTCATAGGTTTATTATCATGGGTTTTCTGAATTTTGAAAATTTTTCGATTTTTGATTAAAACGGCATGGACCGTTTTGTTCATTAACATTTTAATATTATGCAGTTTCTGGATTTTGAAAATTCTCAAGTTTTGGTAAAAATAGTTTTCATAGGGTTACTTACTATTACGCATCTTTTGAATTTTGGAAATTTTTCAATTTTTGATGAAAACAGCATGCATATTCTAAATTTCGTCATGCATATTCTAAATTTTAAAAATTTTCAATTTTTGCTGAAAATAGCATGGTTTTCTTGGGCTTACTGAAAATGTTCAATTTTTGGTGAAAATGGCATGGTTTTCATGGACTAACCATCATGCATTTTCTGGATTTTAAAAATTTTAAATTTTTAGTGAAAATGGAATGATTTTCATGGGCTTAAGCATCATTCTTTTTCTATATTTTGAAAATTTATGATTTTTGGTAAAAATGGCGTAGTTTACATGGGTTTACTATCATGCACTTTCTGAATTTTGAAAATTTTTCAATTTTTGATGAAAACCATGTTTTAAGCTCGGTTCTGAATTGTTGAATTATTATCAGATTCTAGAACGTCAGCATTGTTTTAGTGCTATATAACCTATAATTTCAAACGATAGTGGGTTATAATGGTTACCACCGATATACTTTGCAAATGTTTTTCCATGATAATTTGGTCACGAGCAGCGAATGTGAACCTTAATGTAAATACTTTAATACGCTTAAAAATGGACTAACATTGGTATTGTCATTTTTGACCTTCATTTTAATTCGTGACGACTTGTTCCTCTTAAGTGATATTTTGTTTAATGGTTGACAAACGATGGAATCATCCCATAATGCTCAAATTTATTTCAACAAGTGAGTTGATACATTTTAGAAGTGCTTCATCTCACTAGTCTAGCATTACTTTAGTATCTTATTTTGTAGTTCAAAGCTAGAATTGCAAATAGCTAATTAAAATTGTTACGATCTGTTAACACATTCTCGCCTTAGACCATTACGATTTGATTATTAGCAGTTACAATTAGTTTTTCATTTGTATTATTACAAATTTTCTTTTTTTACAGTACCATAATCACCTTTATCCACATTTATTGCACCATTAATATCCTGCTAAATCTCTCTGGTGGATATGTTGCAACAATTTTCAACAAAAATAAACCTGCAGTATACGAACAATAATAACAGTCCAACTTCTCTGAAATAACAATCAAAACCGATTTTAAAGCGCACACATAAAAAAAAAGAACAATAAAAGTTTATTTTCATGAAGAAAAACAAAACAAAAAAAGTCCGGGAAAACTTTTTAATTTGTAACAAAACAATATAGGAAGAACAAGAAGAAAAGCCACCCAACAAATACTGAGATAACTTTGTTTGGTATGTTTTATGTCTTTGGAAACTAACCGGGACAAAAATCGCTTTAAAAATCTATCCATTGTTGTGGAGTGGATCACATCCGCTTCCCTTATCCTTATGTTATGTATACGTACATAAGTGTAAATATGGTTCATTAACAAGTTTTATTGTTGTAAATAAAAATAAAACATTTCTGTTTGAACAATAGATGATTTTTAGTGTTCTGTTTATATCTGTGTGTGTGTGTGTAATATATGTTCAAGAAAACTGTAAACAAAGTTGGTTTATATTTAAAAGTATATATACCTAAACTTACTAACTAACATCTTCAACTAAACCATTATTATGTTGCAGTGAAATAAATATTCAGCTCATTTGAGAAATTGGCGCTTTAAAATAGCATGAAAAACTTTCAACCGCTAAACAACTTACATAAAATGAGTTCATCATTTTAAATAAGATACACACCATAAAAAATGGAAGCTTTATATGTTCATAAAGTGGGTAAAGAGTAATTCGCGAGGATATGAAGAACTACTCAACTCCTTCGATTCCGTAATTCACTGTGGATTCTTTTTGTATGAGTTGTGCTTTTGCCTTTTCACTAAGAGTATACGCTCTCTTTTTGCATTAATCTTTTTTGTCACTGCCAATTGTAGTTCAATCATTGATCAGTCAACTTCAACCATAATTTTCTTCATCTTTGACCATTTGAGCTGAGTTGATCTATAAATTTATAATATATCTCAGCACATATATTATGTTAGGATTCTGCAAGTGTTTTTGTTACGTCTCGTTTGGTAGCTTTTATATGTGCACTAGCTGACCCGGCGAAACTCGATCCTCCTCAAATTACTTCGTTTCGAGCAAATACTTTTGTCCTTCACGAAAGTTAATTTTGATGAGAGAAAAAATCAAACAACTCAACTCTCAATCGAAAATTGAGACGTTTTTTGGATTTTTTATAGTACTTCAGACTGTCAACATCCCTGTTCATCGCTGCCAAAATCACTCGTTTGCTGAGCCGATTTTGGTTCATATAATTTCGCACCACAAACGCGACGATTTCAGACATGCATTCCGAGTTCATATGCATCTGTCGATCTCGGGATGACTGGTAGTGTTTGACGAAAATCGCCGGCTAGCAGAATCATCGCTCCACCAAAACGTCTTGATTTCCGTTGTAAATCCTTTATCATTCGATTGGACGCTTCCATTAATCAATTGGGAGTCATTGTGCACTCGTCCCAGATGATGATTTTGCATTCTTGCAATACATAGACCATCGCCGAGTTCTTAGCAATTGAGCACATTGGATTGTCATTTGTTTTAATATTCATCGGCAACGTCAATGTGGAATGTGCGTCCGGCCAATATGGAATGTCTTTCAGCAATGTGGCTGCAATTCCCGATGAAAAGCAATGAAATCAGAAAGGTTTTGCCTGTTCCATCGGGAGCATCGAGGAAATATTCCACCATTCCCTTGGTTAACTGGCTTCATCAATGCGTCTCTTGCGATGCATTCAAAAGCGGGACATTTGTTCGTACTATTTGTCTCATTTAATTTCGATCGTACACATGCTATCTTTGCAGTTCACGATTAAATGCATCGTGATCATGATCAAATTTTTTTTGCAAATCTCGTCGTTCATTTCAAGCTCATAATTCGATGTTACATTGCGAACCCGATGCAAAATACCGTCAACCATCTCGTCCTTGTATTTGTTCCACAATTCCAATGCGTTCGATGGATGACACGTCGCAAAGTTGATCGCAAACAATGTACGAATTTGATATACCAGCGCAGAAACAAAGTGAGTCGTTTTCCAGCAAATTCAGATGTTGGTAAGCATCTCGATAAGTGGCGCATAACACACCATCAATAGTACGAAGCGATTCGAACAAAGAAGGGCCACGAAAATGGTGCAAAAGCAAACGAAGATAAAAGCATTCGTCTTTTTGTAGTTGACCATCAGTCGAATACACATCGACGTATCCTGCAACAGATAGATCTTTCTTTCGTCGTTGAAACTTCTTTGTCGACTGGTCCCAAGTATATAGCGTGGCATTTTCCAGTAAAGCAATGTTCGTGCGAACGGATCGCTTTGGCAAATTTCAAAGAAATTTGTGAGTCTTGCAAGCTGGTGGTCGTTCTGCTTGTTGTGCTGCATTACCGTCCGTGAAACAGACACGATATCCATTCTCCAAGTGCACTCACAAATGTTGAACAGAAGGATGACATTCGTGTTTTGCAAATTAGAAAATAAGGCAATTTCGGATTGCATGTGAACTTGATGAACAAATCTAGCCATTCGTAATGCCGCATATGTGTCATTGCATCCTGCGCATATTCATGCATATTATTCATGCATAGTTTTGATTGATTGAACCGGATGAAATTTAAACGTTTTGTTTTGACCTTAACATACATATCGGCGCAATACTGTTGAAGCAATTGACGATATTTCAAAAGATGATTGGCCACGCCTTTCGCATCATCAACCGATAAATATAAGAATGCATGGAACTACTGACATGCTTTTTCGTTTCTTCACCTGCAAATTGAATATGTTATATTTTGTATAGAAGGCAAGTACACTCGAAAGCTCAATAACTAGCCGGTTAGCGGATTGACCATCACAATATTATGCGATTCCACATTTTCGCCAACAATCACAACTGCGACTTTGTCGATAGTGGGAGCATTGTACTGACGTACATCGCCTCCGGTTGGTCTTTGGTCTATTTTGATGGTTATTTTGTATATGATCCTCAGAAGTCCCCAAAGCAGTTTTAAACAAACGAACCAGCCCATTGGGTTCATGCAAAAGATATTTAGGTTCTCCGATTATCTCTCGTTTTACTTCAATGCGTAAAACGAGAGATAATCGGAAGACGATAACTTAATTCAAAGTTGAAATTTCTAACGGAATAAATTTAAATGAACTTGGTTTCTTTAATTGCTAGTAGTATAAACGCTCCACTTCGATAATAAATTTGTCTTTGGACCTTTAAAATAGAGAACAGTTTTAAATATGATGAGTACAATCGTTCAACATTATCAAAATTATGAACATGTGGTGACCTTATTACCTTATAGGTAAGTTTGTAGCCGGGTCGACGAACAACCACATCGGTTCTAACTGACATCAGGATAAAGCATTGATTGTACTGTTGCGTATATTCGAGAAAATGTCTGGTTAGCGTTGTATCTCCATACAGATAAGTACGCAATGAATCCGGCCGGTGGCGAAGTTTAAACCGAAAATTTAGCTTTGAAATGAAGACAAACTGCATTCAAATATCTTAAAGCGGAGGAAATAATTCAAACAGATATGTACGTTGATGATTTAATGACGGGAGCTAATGAGGAAGAGATGCTAAGGTAAATAAGAGATATCATTGGTTTACTCAGTTCTTCCGGATCCATTGTGTTTAAGTGGGTTACCAATAGCCCCAAGATTCAAACCATATTAAGGTTTAAAAATATTAGGTTTAAATTTGAATCCTAACCTAGTTGCCCTTTGCTTTTCAGTTTGCCGGACAGAAACCACCAATCATATCAAAAGAACACTTCTCATCGAAGCTAGCCGAATCTTCCACCCATTAGGATTGGTATCTCCCAAAACAATAATAGTTTAAATACTTTTTCAAGTTTATGGTTGTTTAGCCGCTAGAAAGAAAAAGGGAAATTTAAAGTAGAATCATTTCAAATAACCAATTTATAAACTTATCTTATTCAGCTGCACTTGATGGCTTCACCATAAATAATTTACAATCTAAAATAGAAACTAATATTAGTCAATTTATGTTAAAATTAATTATTGAAAGTTTGTAATATTACCTTATATTGTTATTGTTATTAAAATATATTTGACAGCTTAACATCCAATGCATACGTCACAAAATATTGATTGACGTTTGCATCATAGTTACATGTAACTTAAGTGGTGTATGATACCAATTTTCGAACATAGATGTCGTATCAGGCATTTTTTATTTCATGTAATATCTTTTGTAAAAGTAACAAAAATAAATAAAAAACGCTCTCTTGCGCTACAATCGTTCATCGATAAACAACAAAATAAAAATATAAATCAGCTGTAATAAAAACTTTATAAGAACCAAAGTACTTGGACTAAACTATTTAAGTAACCCTACGTCGGACATTGCATCCAGCATTTCTATATCAACTTGGGAAGAAGCGTAAAGGTCAGATCTTTAAAACACGGCTTTTAAATAAGATCTCATCGACCTTACCCCGATACAATGGTTATGAGACTTAAACTGAGATGAAAAACTGCTTGGTGAAATATGTACAGTCGATGAATATCGCTTTGTAACGAAATAAAGCGAATCAATGATTTACTTGTAACTATATGGCTTCAATTTAGTGATTATATTGAATTATATCGCTTTACCGATGCCAGCGAACCGGCATACAGTGAAGCAGTTTATGCCAAAACCATAGAAAATTATTGTATGTGACTGTAAACAGTAACTTATGACTTGTATTATTGAAGACACGTGACATCATAACAGCAATACATCATCAAGAAATATAATGAATTATTATAATGGACCAACCTGCCTTAACTTTAAAGCAAAAACAAACATATTGTCAAAACAATGAAGTGAACATCGGTAAGAAAGTAAGAAAACATACTCAACTTTTAGGGTATCGATTTGAGTTTAAAGTGGGCGGAATGTTCAGCTAAATTTAAGTTTGTCATTTTCCGACTTTATTCAATATCGATTAAGATTGGCGTACAATAAAAATTGTTCTGTGATAAGAGTGAAGCAAACATCAGAAATCGAAAAACCTAAATGGCGGAAACTCGGGCGGAAAACGCACTGCGACTTCCACAAAACTTAACAAACCCCCTTGACGAGAAATTTACACAATTTGATCAACATATTACCGAGATAAAAGCGTATGTAGCGCAATTTTGAGTGATGAGTGGAAAGATTTCCAAGGTATCGGAAATCTAGTCGCCGGGAATTTTTCGGATAATTCGTTAGACCCAAACCGAAACATTATATAATTCAACGTGAAACGACAGTTAAATTAGTATGAAAAGGCCGATGATATGAAAATTACGACGGGAAATCTATAAATATGGACTAATTGGTGGCGAACTAAGTAATCAACCCCAATTTGTCTACGGTCTATCAATTCCAGCGAGGCAGTGAAATACGACAACCGTATGTCAAAATACATCTCTTTTCGAGAGTATTCGTGGAGTTACCATCATTTCAGGGTCTCTTAAATCAATGAATCAGTTTACCGATGACACATCAAAATTCAGCTTTCTTACCGATGGATCTGATGAGATTATTATATACTAGTATATATATAGAGGCCAGTTTGAGTAAATAACTGCCAGGATAAAATAGAACATATAACTAATGCTCCATTTCATCCCGAATTAATTTCAGTTTTTCATCGGAATTATGTCCAACCCGACCTTATATAGCATCGAGATTAATTTTACAAAATTAGAGCTGAGAAATTTATCCGATATTTTCATGGATCAGGAAACAATAAAACAGAAATTACGAAGATCCAAGATTTTTTACGAATAAGCAATTAACCAGACACAGAAATCAACTAAGTGATAAATATCTACTTTTACAAAGGTTTATATAGCATACTGTGATTTACAAGCGCTGCCAAAACGACCATTCGGACCTCGAACACAAAGAGTTTTGTTTGGACGTGTTCAATAATACTATGGCGGGAAAAGTTTTGTGTATGAACATAGTGATAAACGAGTAGATTTGAACGAGGATTAAAATGTATAGCATGAACGACGTCAATCATGAAATAATCTGTTTCGAATCGTCTCTATATGAGTTAAAATTATACCGGATAAGAACTAAAAACTAAATATTATAGAACTGTGTATCAACTGTTTAAAAGTTGAAGTACTTTAGCTATGTCTTATGTGAAAATACAAAGTTTCATCTCTTAAAATTGTATCGATCTGATAGTAGAACTATCAAAAATTATAATTCGAAGAAAAATGCAAAAATATGTAGATCCAATCTAATCTGATTTTGTGCTACTTCCTTGTAAGTAGACTGTTTAAACTCATATTTATTCCTCCAATTTCCCCTCTTATGCAATTTCATAGATGTGCCTACATCCAATTAAATTTTACAATCTGCATTTTAAACTTTACTTATTTCGAATTTTACACATGGTACCATTAAAAATTGTCTATGTAAAGTGTTTTTCATTTTTCCAAAAACAGAAAAACTCTAAAATTAAGTGTTAAAATTTTAATTGCATTTTAGTACAAAAAATAAAAACAAAAATTAAAAAATAAATTAAATCCAATTTTTCAAAAATGTCTGTAAATAAGTAATTAAAAATTTTATGATTTTAAAATATGCATAAAAAAAAAATGTCAATTAAACCCATGTTTTATTCGCATTAAATACGCGGTTTAATTAAATTCATGAAATTAATTAAATAAAAAAAAAATGTTTTGAATTTTATGAATTTTTTATTTTAATGGGTCGTTTTGAATTTTAGCCTGTACTGGGTGCATTATATATGAGGTGTCAGAATGGAAAACACTGAAAATAAAAGTTAAACAATGGGGTTTTGGGTTTCGGCTTTTTTCAAAACTGTGGAAGTTACTAATCCAAAGCAGACAATAAGAAGACAATAGTCGCACCTGTATGAGTAGAATACTATACACAAATATCTCGGATTATTGGCCAAAAATGTCCAAATGACCCCCGCATCGATTTTAGTTCTTTGCGTTGGCCATATCCCAGACTTGATAATGACGGTCGATTTTGGTCGAAAAATCATCTTATCAGACAAATCACATTTCCATCTCGGGGACATGCCGAGCTGCAATTTGACACCGTTAGAATTTCAAGCGACCTATAAAGTTTCGTTTAAGGCAGATAATTTAGAGGGGATAATCAAGAAAACAATTTCAGCTTTAAAACATAACGACTTTAAAACATAGCGACTATTATTAGCAAGATAGGCGCCGAAATCATTGAAACAGTTCTTAAAAACTGGCCCACAGGATGGCTTAATATAAGGCCAGCAGAATATATGGGAGGCACATGAACGAAATTGTTTTTTATTCTTAAATCGGAGACTCTAAACTTCCAAAATGAAAAATAGTTTCCAAAAAATATTAATGTATACTCACAGAGTCCTTTATTAATGCTTGAAAATTTCGGATCAGCTTCAATGAAATTTTAAGTGGTGCCACATCACTAAAGCATATTCTAATATTTAATATTGATCGAACATAGATCACGAAGAGTGATTTTATTCGAATTAATATTTGAATAAATTTTTATGTCGTCGGCATATATAAGACACTGATTTTGAAACACCAGGTGACATTATTAAAAACAGTGATGAGTAAAGATCTAAGGTGAATACTTTGTGGAACACAAAACGTTAATATACGTTAAACATGAACGATCTAGCCAAAGAACGAACTATTTAGTTCCAAGGAAAGTAATCTATAATTCAGCCTATCG
Organism: Tipula confusa; assembly: GCA_963556175.1. NCBI lineage: Eukaryota > Metazoa > Arthropoda > Insecta > Diptera > Tipulidae > Tipula > Tipula confusa. Next base: position 47,794,886 of record OY744476.1, read on the forward strand.
AAAGGCTTCGAGAAATATGTTTGCAATATCAACCTGTCCGCATTTAAAATCACTACCGAATATATCACTAGAAAATGCCATATCATTGTTAAATTAACCCTTAATAGAGTCATGCGTAGGCGCGAGCTTTACCTTATTTGTATTAAATCTTTTATTTGTGATTCAAGTAAGTATTCAAAATGTTTGGATATTGCTAAGAACACCGGTTGCAGTTGGAAACCGGCTCTTATGAATATGTGCCAGATTGGTCAAGACACGAGAGCTTCTTCAGTTCTTTATGTCAATGTGTTCTGCTAAAGGTATTAAATAACTTATCGCCCGATCTCCAGATGACGGCTTAACATTTTTTATCTTTCTTTCGACCAAAAATCTGATGATTCATCTTTTCCATATCAACATTAATAGAAATATTATACAAGCGAATCGCAGTAACAAAATTGCCAATGGTGTTGGCTGCACCGTAGAAACAGCCTAATCAATTCATTTATAGGAAGACCAGTTGCGGTTTTCATTGCTGCGTCAAAAACAACATAAAGAATTTATGATTGTGCTGTGGGCCCTCCATACAGAAGGCTACCAGGTTGAGCTTTATGTGATATTACAAAAAGCAATGCAGCGTGAACTAGAGGAAACTGAAGAAGGTGCAAACGAAGACATAAACACAACTACAAACACCAGCTAGATTACAACCACTAGAAGTTCAGCCCGAAGAAAACCCCATTTCAACAGAAGAACGCAAGCCAACGACAGAAAAACAAGAGGGATCAGAGACAAGTGAACTAATTTCAAGAGCTAAAACGAAACTAGTTGGTCTAGATTAGCCATCTATTTCTAAAAAATAAAGCCACCTTTGGACATGGCACTTTTCCTAAGGTCACTGAGGTGAAACAAAGCTCTAAGTTAGACCAGCGCGGTGCTAAATTAGACCAGTAAGACGTTAAATTAAACGCTAAATCAGACCAAGCTTAAAGGCGACCTAAAAGTAAAGATGCACGGCAGCTTTAGAAGTGAAGATACGAGCATTGAAGAGCTAGCCTTAAGCATTCGAAGACCGACAGGAGGAGCGCTTCTCGAACACCAAAAGAATAGCCCCAGCATTATTAAAAACGAGTTAAAGAAGGTTAGAGCTGCATACCATAAAGGAATCCAAAAACCCCTGTATTTAATGGCGAGACACTGTTTGAGAATTTCAAGCGACCATAAAGCATAATGAGTGAGTTACTGAACAACAATTTTTTGATGTTATCTTGGTCTATTGCGAGGAAAAGTAGTGAACACCACATAGGTGAACACTAAAGTAGTGCATGTCTTGCATTCCATATCAACAACAGAAACAAGCTGCGAAAAAATCTCAAGAGCAATTTTTTTGCAACATCCAGCTGCTTAATAGGAGACAATATCAGGCAGGAAACCTACAAGATGTTAAACGGGAGGTTACTTAGCTTGCAAGACAGTCAGTTCATATGGGTGTTTTAAATGGATTCACGGTTGCATTTATTAAGGCTGTAAGGGATGATCATTTAAAACTTCATTTAAGAACCAAAAGAGAAATCCACGAATAAAGTGTTAGCACCGGCACTGGAATGTGAAGCAACCAGATTAGGTTTATTTACCGATCCAATCAAATTAAGAAAGCTAGACGCAAAAGGCATAGCCCAGATCGAGGCTTTTATAGAGAACAAGATATGAGACCAACTTAAGGCTTCTGAAGCAACGAAAACGCAAAATACGTTATCGTTGGCTATGCTTCAAATGCCAGCAACCTGGACAGTTCATGAGGGAGTGTTTGTTTGAGGTTCGTGGCCAAATGCTGAATAACGCAGCCTACAAACCAAGGGAAGAAAACTGAGGGAATACGACAGATGGACGCATAGCGAAAGACCGAGAGGGTTGGGAGTTTGGTCGCAATTGCTTTATTTTCTGAGAAACTAGAAATCTAAGCTCGACCAGCTTTGCGGGTGAAAGTTAGTGAATTCAGGAAAAGGCCCCAAGATCAGTGTTTTATTAGTTCAGCTTGGGAAAAAATCTAACAGTACATTATCACTAGACACTTGTGCTTTTAAATCTGTTGTACTTCTTGACATTGAGACGCTGCTGCAGTAAAAAGAGTGTAAGCCACCTTTCTGTCAAATTTGTGGAGGTTCATTTAAGCTTCGATTTATTGTTGCCAGTATAACTAATATATTTATCTTTGGTTTAGAGTTTCTGATCGAGCACCAGATGGCACTCGATTTAAAGAACCAGGATTTAATTTGGCTAAATGTAGAGGTTCCGTTGAAAATGGTTTATAGCAAATTTAACAAATAACGGGACATTGCCGAAAAACGATAGAAATCCGCCTATGCCGGAATTACGGCGATCAAGGGGGTAGCAAGATGGGAGTAGTAGAGCCAATAAAAGTCCCTACAAATAGCTTACTGTGAGAAAGAACACTGATAAAACTTTTGTCAAAGATACCAGTGCGAGGAAAGAACTTGAGCCCAAACAAAAATGTCATCCATATACCGGATCCGTAATTGGAAAAGTAGAGGACATTAATTATATCGCAAACTGTCACTTTCGTGAACAAAGTGCCCGATCACTCACAGGTTTACAGGCACTAGAAGAATTGGCTGAAGTTTTTGCTATCACCCATGAATGATGATGTATAGCAAGAGCTTAAATAGCGCAACATTGCATTGACACTGGAAACACCACTCCAATACGACAGGCACCAAAATGTTTACCATTTGCCAAACAACAATAGACAAAGCAATTGTGTTCAAAAATGGAACGCGATGATGTTATTGGGCAGTTTAAGAGCTCTTGAAGTAAACCGGTAAAACTTGTTCAAAAACAAAGTGGCCCCACAAGATTCTGTTGCGATTACCGTTAATTGAACCATATAACAAAAAATAACAGTTATCCTCTACCACGCATCGATAACACCTTGGAGATTTTGCCAGGATCCTAAGCTTTCAGCATGTTGGACCTTTAAAGTTGATATTGTCAAGTATAGCAAACCACTCGAAAAATAGGGGGAAAACGGCATTTACTACGGGAAATGGCTTTTACCAATTTCAAGTGACGCTTTTCGGACTATGCAATGCACCTGCCACATTCGAACGATCAATAGTGCAAGGTCTCAGTTAAAAACCCGTTTGGTTTATTTGGACGGCCTTATTCTGCTAGGTGGTAAATTTATTGATCACATGAATAACCTTGAAGAAGTTTCCAAACCACTAAAACCTTCGAATTTTGCTTAATCGAAATATAACTTATTTAAAGGCGAAGTGAACTAGCTAGGCTACATAATCTCCAGTAATATGGTGCGTATGAACCTTAAAAAGTTAGCAGCGATAGAAGATTGCTCAAATTCACAAACTCAAGTGAGAAGCTACTTTGGACTATGCTTTTACCACCGATAATTTGTAACCACCTTTGCTGATGTTACACGAAGCTTGTTTCACTTTATCGAAAAAATTCAATCATTTAGTTGGGCCCTGGTACAACAAAAATCTTTTGATCAACTAAAGAAAATACTGAGCAGTATTCCAATTTTGACATATCTACAAGCCGGGCAAACTTCATTTTGGATAATGCCAGCAATACTAGTAAAGGAGCAGTATTATGGTAAAAACTAGTAGACAAACTTACTACAGCCTATCAAAACCTGAAAAGTGGATAGTGTAAAAAACACTTATATATGTACTTGTAAGTATCATGCGGCACTAAAATAGCTAATGTAGATCAAGAAACCAGAAGAAAAGGTATAGCAAGAAGGATTGAACGATTTCAAGCCTAAACTCCTTTAAGACGGAGCATAGACGATGCATGTTACTTAACAACGCAGATGACACATCCTTTTGCAGATCAATTCAGTCACTGTTTCAAATAAAAAGATAAGAATTGCTTTGCAACAGTGGCACAAATCAGGGTGAACGTGAAGGAGCAGTGCAAATGGATCAGCTTAAAACAAGAGCTAGAACAAGAATAAGGGAAATCATTAAAAGCTACTATGCGCAATAGTAGTAATTAACATATGGACGCTTAAGAGGAAGTGCTGATAAGATCTTCAACCTTTTGTTTACTTCATCTAATAATTTGCGAAAACTGACTGTGGTTACCTGTTAAACAAATAATAGTTCCATGAAGTTCGGAATGAAAGCTATAGTAGTACTTTTCAAGTTTGTCACATAACTGCATAAAGCCTTCAAAATAATTAGATTCCGTTATTGCTATGTAATGCAATAAATTGTACGTTTTTGCGTTGAAGAATCTTTCAGGTACTGAAATTTCAGAACAGTCGATAAATTTGACTTGTCGTGATAGGTTTTCACATAAATGTCATAAAATGACTGCCATGTCGTGCATTGACCCGAAAATGGCTCAATATTAATCTTTGGAAGTCGAACAACGACCAATTGTGCCATTTTATAATTCATACTGGTATTGGTATTATTTTGCGATTCATTTGAATTTTCCATGTTATACACTCGGATTTAACGAATTTATCGCGATTTATCGCCCGCGCCTTTTTAGGCTTTGGCTTTTAGTTGAGATTTGTGACTACAGCACAAGCTGCATGTTTCGGCTTAGAATTACAATGCACGATCAATATCATCTCCACATTTGGTGCCTCATCAGTAATAGCTAGTTACAACACAACAGCCTTAATTAAGTTTTGAACTGGCTCAATTTATCAGTAAATGCTTTGAAAAATAAATCAGATACCAAAAGGTACCAAGCTTATCAACATGTGTGACCATCATATTAACAAAGATGTTGTGACGACATACTCAAAAAACATTGCAGGCTCAATTAAACAGACCATACACATGAAATCTGAGATAGCGGCGATACATTATTCAGGCACCATGACTCTTAAAAAATGTTGCTCTAACTCAATGGCAATTATGGACTCGACCTTCTTTTTAAAACACTAACACATACGATTATACACGGATTCGCGGCTCCCGCAGCGAAAGTCCTAAAATTGCTCTAATCAAAAAATTGACATTGGTCTGCCAAGAGCTAACCATTTGTTTTAAGTTAACATGAATTTTGCCATGGGAGAAGTTGTATTCTTAGTCTGATTTTACCACTACATTATACTGGATTAAGCGGTAGTCCAACAAATTTGGGTTTGTCCAACAAAAACTGTGTTTTTTGGGTTTGTTAATTCTTCACTCACCTGAGCACGAGTGGTTGGTTCAAATTTCTTTAAACATCAACGCATGAGCATCAACGAGTTTCCGAGAAAAAAAGTTAGTAGAGAGCCACAGAAAAGGCTATCAATAGGTGGCTAGTTCGATTTAAAATCTCTGTCCCTTGTTATAGATAATAGTGGCACCATTTGCTGCAGTGTAGGTCGACTTAAATTGTCATCACTAGCTTATAGTTAGCAAACCATTCCATTCTTCCCCCAGATTGATTTATAATGTCCAATAAATAGTAAACGGGTAACACGAAGAAAATAAATCATTGCGTACGTTACGTCATACATTAACCAACCACAGTTTTGTAATCGATGGGAGATTTGTCTTCTGAGCTGGTAAAAATTGCCATAAGATTCGACAATATTGCGAGTATGTGGTCCTTTTTCATTCATCATAAGATTCTACATAAATCGACAACTTCTAAAGTGGGTTATATAAAGCTACTCGCAGAAAAATGCATTTCTAAGGGGTCTTTGTTTCTTTCTCTCTCTATCTCTCTCTCTCGAGATTTTCAATGAGATTTTAATGAAATTGTACAAGAGAATTAATCAATATGCAGATATGGCTGCATAAATTATCGATCATAATACTCTCGTAAAACAGTTTGAGAAGGTCCTTAAAACGTTGGGTTTCTGAGTTAAATACAAAATCCGATGGACAAGTAAGTGTGGTGGCTTTAAAATAGCCACTAGGTTTTTGAAACGTGCAATCGCCAACAAATGTCTGTTGCCATCCTTTCAAGGCGGCTAAATGTTAATACACATAATTATACTGTATAACACTGTCGCATCATCCAATACTACTTTATAGTGGAAAACAGATGTTTTTATATTAAAAAGATGGATTTGTGTAACTGTAAAACCTGATAAAGTTCTCTCGCAAAACATCCTTAAATACGAATTTTTCATAATTAAAAGGATATATAAAATATATTTGAAAGATTTTTGGTCCCCTATACGCTAAGATATTTCGTTCGTTACCTAAAAGTCATCGAAGTTATATATTTTGGAATCCTTTTTTAATAAAATTTCCAAATATCATTGTAAATGTAAATTAACTTCCCTTGCGAGTAAATGTCGCATGTACATTAAAATCCAATGTGAATTAAATTTAAATTACACACAATTACATTATGATTTTCTTATTCTTAACGCGAGATGATGACTTCTTTTATAATACTGTGCTGTACAGTAAAAATCATATAATCATCATCATTATAAACATTATGCCATCACACCATGGATATAGTGTAGTATCATTGCGCGACAATAAATCAACATAATATACACCGAGTTGAGATTATGGCAATTCCCAATTGAAAATAGTCGCAATGATATAATAATCGTTGAGTCGCGTACATAAGAAACGAGTTAAGATCTCTGTTTTGAATACGTACGTAGCATAAAATAATAATATGTTCACCTCATTAGAATTCATAACCCTAACAAAACACCATTACCATGCCACACGACTACAAAATATATATATATTCTAAACAATTCTTAACATTAGACGACGGCATAAAAAATAATAATTTCCCGCTGTTTTAATTTTCTTCCACCATCCAGCCAAATATGAAAATTCATAAACTTTTTTTTTTGAGTCATTAACGCATTCATTAAATAAAAAAAAAATCGAATTAAAACTGGAGTAGATTCGGATATACATTTTTCAAAAAATAATAAAAAATCCGAAAAAACCAAAGGGGGTTGCCGAATTTTTAAATCAATGATTTTTCTACGTTATATATTTTCAGGATATCATTTTAAATTGGATTATAGAATTTTAACACTGTGCTTCAATAATTTATCACCAAAAAAAAAAAAGGAAATTAAAGAGAACCGACAACTAAAAATGAAAAGTAGGAATTAACTCCGCCGCCAATCGTGTATATACTACGATTTAAGGGTGAGAACACAAATTATGAATTTAAGGACGAACCACTCCATTGTATTTATGCAAATACAAGAAAACATAAAAATGTATTATGATAAAATGTAATAACCTTTATTTTTTTAACCAAGGACCTAGTCGTAATTAAATAATATGCAAATTTAATGCTCTCTCGTCCTTCGTATTGTGTCCTCCAATATTTTGTTTAATTTATTTTCTTGTTAATTTCTATTGTTACCATATTTTTCGCCTCTTTCTTGTCTACTCGTATTTAACATAAATAAAAAAACAAGAAAATGTTTTCCTCGTTTATCTTATCGGGAGGATTTACAGATTCAAGAAAATGTTTTTTTTTTTTTTTTTTTTTTTTTTTTTAATTTAATTTGTTTCAATTGAAAATGATTTAGATTTACAATGCCATGGTTTACTTAAAAATTAATTTTATGAATTTTCTTTTCAAATTTTTTAGCCTATTAAAGCAGTGTGCCTTAATCGCCTAAACTAAATTATGACGAGCTAGTTCATGCTATATCTAGATAGATGGAACTACCACTTAGGTTACTTACTGTGCCTCAACTTAAAACTAAACTTAACCTCGAAAATACTTTTCGGCTACCACCTATGAGGCAATAGTGGAAGCTTCAAAAATTTGAAAAGTTTAATTTGAAATTGATAAACGCAAATGAGATTAATCACAATCTTCTGTTACCGGTGTGAGTGACCTTGAATTTAAGATGGCCTCGATCTGAAAAAGGACGCGAGTTCTTCGAACGTTTATCTTGCCAATTCATCCGTGTAAGGTTATCATTGACTAAACGAACTGCAGGCTCCCATAGACCGCTGCAGTGAGGAGATACTAGTGGGTTGATCTTCCACTAATTTCACATTTTATAGTGCTGCCACTGTATTTTGCTTAGTCGTTTCTTTGCACCTATGAAATTACTATTCTTGTCAAATGATGGAGTGAGTGACTCTCTTCTGCTGAGTAACCGTTTGAAGGATAAAAAGATATCAGCCAATTTCCAGCAAATTCTAAATCAACCGTCATGATCGACATGCAGACCAATCCAGCTATGTATGCCTTGATCAATTTTTCTCTCCACCTCTGTCGGTTACTCTGTCGATTGGCAAATTCCCCATGATCTGGTTCAAAGAATGAGTATTAAACCTACGACAAATAATACAATCATTAGTGACTTTTCGAGTTAGTTTAAATACAGTTAACATCCAGAATGATTGTCGGGGCGAGATATGTTAGGTGTAAATAGGATAGTATCACTCTACTAGGAATAAGATCATTAGGTAGAATAATTGGGTGTTCCTGGTTGTACGATCAGTCTGCATTCTTTAAATGTCCTCCCACACGTAGCAAACCATCCTCTTATGAAAATGGATAGTAATGACAGGCTACCTTTCGTAATATAGTGTTTTGATTTCAGAAGCTGCATCTCATTCGCGATGTGTTGTTGCTCCACTATTTGGCAAAGCTATTTTTCGCCTCATTTGTAATCTGCAGCCATGATTTTAGTTCCTTGAACTGCAATATTTGCCTCACGCCACACAATTCGTTGGTAGTCACAATCACGTGGGTCAACACGAATCCGATACTCATGCGTCGGATATCTGCGATAATGGCAGAATTCCGATTAACTCAGGTTGTATCATCGGACCTACTATTAGTTTGGAATTTATAAAGATCAAAGATAACGTAACGATGGCAGTGCCATCGAAAACCATTTAGAGATTGGTAATTGTATTATTTAGTGATGCTTATGTTGAATTTCTGTAATTTGATTCAGCTGCTTGTATTTATCCATAAATGATATATATATATATATATATATATATATATATATATATATATATATATATATATATATATATATATATATATATATATATATATATATATATATATATATATATATATATATATATATATATATATATATATATATATATATATATATATATATATATATATATATATATATATATATATATATATATATATATATATATATATATATATATGTATCCATTCCGTAGATCTTTGTGCTGCTGTAGCTTTGATTCTTTAGATTTAAATCTCGAACTAGCCTTTTGAAACAAGCTGCCTAGTCGTCATCACGATAAACTAGTCCCAAGAATCCCTGGCGTGAGTAGTAAGGAGTGAATTTTCAATATTCTGAGCAATATTCATTCTCAGGGGTCAATACTGGTCTGGAGGGAGCTCTTCTAGCTAACAAAACTTGCGTAAAGTTTTATCGATATTGAACTCAGTTTTAATGTTGTCCGCTGCAATACATTGTTCTGTTCAATGAGACCTTCAGGTCCTATGTGACCTACAAGACGTGCTGTACAATTTTAATAATTGATTCGATGTTCTAAAGGATAGGCAATTTGTAATGGCCACTTTTACCTCCGTCCAGCTGTTTACGACTACAATGCTTAGTCATGGTAGTCTTAACGTTCATTTATTCAAAATGAACACCTCGACCTCTGTGATAAAGTTGGGATTTAACTATTATGTAATGGTAAGAGATGTTTGACCGTTTGTTGTAGCATTTGACGCTATGACCGGGCTTGGAGTTCGGAATTTTTGGCTAAGTAGTTAAATTATTTTCTGCGTGATTGCTTAATTAGAGAAGCGTCAAACCCATAGTCAAACAATACTCGGCAGCACTGATCATTGCCCAACCTGTCTTTAACAATAACCAAAGCGGTCGGCAACAATAAGTATCCAATTCCAATTCCTAGCAGTCAATTTTTCGTTGAGGTCTCGATGTGAATGATGCTTTTTTCGGCATCAAGGTAAGTAAGGTAAGTAAGGTAAGTAAGGTAAGTAAGGTAAGTAAGGTAAGTAAGGTAAGTAAGGTAAGTAAGATAAGTAAGATAAGTAAGGTAAGTAAGGTAAGTAAGGTAAGTAAGGTAAGTAAGGTAAGTAAGGTAAGTAAGGTAAGTAAGGTAAGTAAGGTAAGTAAGGTAAGTAAGGTAAGTAAGGTAAGTAAGGTAAGTAAGGTAAGTAAGGTAAGTAAGGTAAGTAAGGTAAGTAAGGTAAGTAAGGTAAGTAAGGTAAGTAAGGTAAGTAAGGTAAGTAAGGTAAGTAAGGTAAGTAAGGTAAGTAAGGTAAGTAAGGTAAGTAAGGTAAGTAAGGTAAGTAAGGTAAGTAAGGTAAGTAAGGTAAGTAAGGTAAGTAAGGTAAGTAAGGTAAGTAAGGTAAGTAAGGTAAGTAAGGTAAGTAAGGTAAGTAAGGTAAGTAAGGTAAGTAAGGTAAGTAAGGTAAGTAAGGTAAGTAAGGTAAGTAAGGTAAGTAAGGTAAGTAAGGTAAGTAAGGTAAGTAAGGTAAGTAAGGTAAGTAAGTTAAGTAAGTTAAGTAAGGTAAGTAAGTTAAGTAAGGTAAGTAAGGTAAGTAAGGTAAGTAAGGTAAGTAAGGTAAGTAAGGTAAGTAAGGTAAGTAAGGTAAGTAAGGTAAGTAAGGTAAGTAAGGTAAGTAAGGTAAGTAAGGTAAGTAAGGTAAGTAAGGTAAGTAAGGTAAGTAAGGTAAGTAAGGTAAGTAAGGTAAGTAAGGTAAGTAAGGTAAGTAAGGTAAGTAAGGTAAGTAAGGTAAGTAAGGTAAGTAAGGTAAGTAAGGTAAGTAAGGTAAGTAAGGTAAGTAAGGTAAGTAAGGTAAGTAAGGTAAGTAAGGTAAGTAAGGTAAGTAAGGTAAGTAAGGTAAGTAAGGTAAGTAAGGTAAGTAAGGTAAGTAAGGTAAGTAAGGTAAGTAAGGTAAGTAAGGTAAGTAAGGTAAGTAAGGTAAGTAAGGTAAGTAAGGTAAGTAAGGTAAGTAAGGTAAGTAAGGTAAGTAAGGTAAGTAAGGTAAGTAAGGTAAGTAAGGTAAGTAAGGTAAGTAAGGTAAGTAAGGTAAGTAAGGTAAGTAAGGTAAGTAAGGTAAGTAAGGTAAGTAAGGTAAGTAAGGTAAGTAAGGTAAGTAAGGTAAGTAAGGTAAGTAAGGTAAGTAAGGTAAGTAAGGTAAGTAAGGTAAGTAAGGTAAGTAAGGTAAGTAAGGTAAGTAAGGTAAGTAAGGTAAGTAAGGTAAGTAAGGTAAGTAAGGTAAGTAAGGTAAGTAAGGTAAGTAAGGTAAGTAAGGTAAGTAAGGTAAGTAAGGTAAGTAAGGTAAGTAAGGTAAGTAAGGTAAGTAAGGTAAGTAAGGTAAGTAAGGTTAGTAAGGTAAGTAAAGTAAGTAAGGTAAGTAAGGTAAGTAAGGTAAGTAAGGTAAGTAAGGTAAGTAAGGTAAGTAAGGTAAGTAAGGTAAGTAAGGTAAGTAAGGTAAGTAAGTTAAGTAAGTTAAGTAAGTTAAGTAAGTTAAGTAAGTTAAGTAGGTTAAGTAAGTTAAATAAGTTAAGTAAGTTAAGTAAGTTAAGTAAGTTAAGTAAGTTAAGTAAGTTAAGTAAGTTAAGTAAGTTAAGTAAGTTAAGTAAGTTAAGTAAGTTAAGTAAGTTAAGTAAGTTAAGTAAGTTAAGTAAGTTAAGTAAGTTAAGTAAGTTAAGTAAGTTAAGTAAGTTAAGTAAGTTAAGTAAGTTAAGTAAGTTAAGTAAGTTAAGTAAGTTAAGTAAGTTAAGTAAGTTAAGTAAGTTAAGTAAGTTAAGTAAGTTAAGTAAGTTAAGTAAGTTAAGTAAGTTAAGTAAGTTAAGTAAGTTAAGTAAGTTAAGTAAGTTAAGTAAGTTAAGTAAGTTAAGGAAGTTAAGGAAGTTAAGTAACTTAAGTAACTTAAGTAAGTTAAGTAAGTTAAGTAAGTTAAGTAAGTTAAGTAAGTTAAGTAAGTTAAGTAAGTTAAGTAAGTTAAGTAAGTTAAGTAAGTTAAGTAAGTTAAGTAAGTTAAGTAAGTTAAGTAAGTTAAGTAAGTTAAGTAAGTTAAGTAAGTTAAGTAAGTTAAGTAAGTTAAGTAAGTTAAGTAAGTTAAGTAAGTTAAGTAAGTTAAGTAAGTTAAGTAAGTTAAGTAAGTTAAGTAAGTTAAGTAAGTTAAGTAAGTTAAGTTAGTGTATTACCTACATTTAGGTAATTTTAGACCTTGCTATTGCTTTTAATGGTAAATTTTAGTTAAGATGATTTTCCTTTGATTATTCTATGCAATTTTTATGAGGGCCAAAGTTCCAGGAACATATTTTTTTTACAACTACATTTCTTTCCATTTATTAAAAAAACGAAAATATTTTCGATAATCTATATCTGCCTCTTTAAATTTGAAGTATCCTTCACTAGATATATGGAATTAACTTGTTGCGGTTCTCTAAAACATTTCTAATAAAACAAACTTGTAAACAAATAAAAAAAATCTGTATTCCCAAACTAATACCACTTAGAGAGAAAAAAAAACCAAAAACATTTCATCTGATTTAAGTACTTTTCATACCAACGACTTCGACTTTCGACTTTGCAAAACATTTAAATTCCACAAGTACAAAGCATTGATATATTCATACCGACGGCGTCGACTTTGACTTTGTCAAAATAATCGATTGACATTTCAAAATGAATGAAGTTGCTTTGTACAACTTTAAATTGGCAAAGTCGAGATGTGGAACGTATTGCACTTGCTTTGCAGCTAACTTCATTGCACTGTATTTTTATTTTCTTAGATTTATCACATAAAACTAATTAATTTTATAACTATTTTGATTTATTTCAATAAAACTTGACATTGTTAATCGAATCAATCTAAGTTTTATAGTTTAAATGCTTTTTAAAATAATTTCAATTACGAAGTCCAAAGTCGAAGTCGTCGGTATGAAAAGTACTTTATAGTTAAGTTACCATAAACTCATTAATTTCCATGTCATCGCTCCAAATTTTCATAAAATCATAATGAATATTCAAACCTAAGTCAGTGTCACCAAAAAAAAAATAAAAATTTGAAAACGTTTTCTTCTTCACTCAATTTAACCGCAACAGCAGCAGTATTCTAGCACACAGTGTCTTCGTTCATCGTATATAGTGATGATGACAAAGTTTTTTTTTCTATTTCAATCTCGTTTCCTATATTATACACACACACACACACACACACACACACATCGAGCATAAAAGACAATGAGGTTGAACACTTTAAACATAAAATCGTTGTCGATTTTTTTTTTTTTTGTTCATGAAAAACTTCCTTTCCGATTTTTATAGAAAATTAATGAAATAAGTTTTATTAGAAAAGACGAGAATATTGTGTGTCGTGTTAGATCTTAAAAAACATAACCAAAGTAAGAAAAAAAAAGTTTGTTACAAGAACAAAATAAAATAAAAGCTTAACATGGAAAAATGAACATACAACAGCATATATACATATAGATGACGGAAAAACGTAATTTATCATTCAACGGTGGTGCCTGTCGTTACACAGAGTGATAAAAAATGTTCATAATATAAATTCTAAATACATCGTGACTTTTCGCACCCGTTATACATATATATACATAATATGCTAGAAGTCGAAAAATTTAGTTCCATATATACGGTATGCTTATGCAAAGTTTACACGGTGAACGACACACCGACTGATATCGAACAAAATATCATTTAAATTTTTGTCACAGTAAACCAAATACACATAATCGATGTAAACACGATGAACAGTGATTCGAAGGTGATAATAAATGACTACATTCATGTACCACACATTATTGTCATGAAAATGAACTTGAATTGATTTCAATTATTCGATTGATTTTTTTTATTTCGTATGCAAAATTTCCTAAATTAGACTGAATTATTTTTAAAATTTTTTAAAATTATCTCACACGATTTTTCGATGAGATCTTCTTCTCATCATACCGCGTCTTTAATTCAATGGGCGCCTAATTTAGATGTTTGCAATTTAAATTTGTTTCTCTTGGTATATATTAGTCCCGCATACATATGCATACAAGTAATTTAAAATATTTAAATTTAATTTAATTCGCGATTACACGAATTCGTATAAAAAATGTCAACATGCTTATTTCGAATGTGCGAGCCAACAAAAATATTAAATGTGCACTGTATAGTCGAGTCGATGTAGTGATTTCAATATTACTTGAATAAAATTACCAATGACTATACATAAAAACCATTACAACATTGGTGAATATGAGTTACGCTCATTTGAGTTGAAGACAGTGTGAAGCTAATCCAAACCAAACACACAATTTTTTTTGCAGAAGTTTGACTATCTAGAATCGTCTTAACTGACTAAAATCTTAAAATCCAACCCTAAATCATAACCAACAGTCTTTTATTTTACTTTTGGAAAAAAAATCATATTTCCACAAATTAATTATTCCATTTTGAGGCAGTCCCTTCAGCAAAATAAATGTCACTAATATTTTCACATTAATTCTTGACGATCAAAAATTCGCATAAAATATCACAACTAAAATCGGAAATTAAATTATGTTACCACATACAGGCAATTTGTTGCTAAATTTAGGTTTAAATAAAAACCGCAATCGTGCTTCTAAATATAAACATAAAACATAAATTAAATCAAAGACAAACACAAATTAAACTATGCTAAATAAATTCAAATGGCGTGTGGCAATCAAACGACACCAAAATATACATAGACAGGCCGCAGTACATACATATACTTGTGCATTGAACATAACTCACAACATCTGGATGTGAATATGAATTAATTTCCATTTACATAAAAAAAAAATCCCCATATGACAAACTGAAAACATTTGTAATAAACGAACGCCAAATACCAAAAACATACTGTCTTGTAGCGCAAAATACGTAAAATTAATTATTTACAACAACACAAGACGGTATATATATTATTTACAGACGAAAGTGAATTATTTTACCTGTTGGCATATTATTCTACGGTATGTACGGTGTACAATCGTACAAACATATTTTTCACTCGAACAAGCATAAACATTAAAAATTTGTCGTCCCATCACAAATTCATTTGCTGTGCTAACGTGGGCCCCCTGACTAATTTATGAAAAATAAAAATTCTTGGCAGTCAAAATGAGTATTAAAAAAAATCCTAGAGTACATACCAACAAAACTATTCTACACACAGACACATACACACACACACTAATTAATTAATTCATAATTAAAATGAAATTATGAGTGAAAAATGTAATATTTTCATTATATGCGGTTGTCAACGACATGTGGGTATGATGATGATGATGATGATGATGATGGTGCACAATTTATAAGACAATAAATTTAATTGAGATGTCTGTATTTAATGGTAAATATTTTAACGGTTAATGAGAGATTTTAATGTGGCACTTTAAATTTGTAATTGTTTCTGTAATTTATGGACGGATATTAATTAGAGAAGGAAAGTGAAATTGACTGTGTGGCGGATTACTTTGTAAACATTTAATATTTTACGGAAAGTCTAACAAGAACTTCATTGCTGAGATACAAGAAAGGATTACTGAGTGGACTACGGTACAGAATTTTCATTTCTATTTCTCACTTGAGTGCTATAGTCTAAGAAAATGGAAATTTCGTTTTCTTTCTTATCTGCTGAATTTTTTTGAAATCTTTATTCTTTATATAAATCCAGGTTTGCAAGTGCCAAATGGTTATATCGGTAAACAATTTGTAAGTAAAGGTCAATGCGGTGAAGCAAAAACACTAACGAGTGGTAAAATTTAGCAAATACACACAGACCCAAACACACGCGAAAAGACTCACACGCGTGGAGTTGTGGGTCTCCCATCGAGCACCTTCTCAGGTGGCGGAAAGAGTAGCATCTTAACCGACTCGCCAGAAGCTTAGTGGGAAATTAAATACCACCCGCGGACCAAAACCCTCAGAGCTCTGTCATAGGTGACCGTCATTTCTCGTGCTACTTGAGGAATGAATTATGGAATCTGAATAAATAGACAAAAACAATATCAAGGCGAAGTTAACTAACTAAAACAACGATACGATACAAAGGTCTGGAACCCCAGTACCGGCTGTCTTAGAGAGTGCAAAGGCAAGCTTCTAACTGTCAAAATCCAGTTACTACACTGTAACAAACGTGGGCCGAATTTGGCCTTGGTTGCAAATAGAAATAGAGCTACTAGTTCCTCCACATTAGTGGGTTACCCTTCTGATGAGGTTGGTAGAAGTATAGCTGGAGTAGCAGTATCACTCATACCAGATGAAAATGCTGCCTATGAGGACAATAAGGAAGAAAAAAAATGTTTAAAAGAAGCTTATGCCTGCTACGCTCACCGTTTAAAAGTACGCCCACATTAGACCACCAATTGTCACAATCACTTGTATTAACCTGTTAGCATTTTCCTGTCCAGAGATCTTGCCACCGATGGTGCGTTTGAGTAAACATATCATTGAATTAGCCGAGTTTATAAAAGGCAAAGCCAAAGTTCACCACGAAACAAGGAGAATAATTGGACTTTTCAAGCATATACTGGCAAACCATTATCAAACAAATGAAGGGGGTTGATGTAGAACCCCAAGACCCCTTATCGCAGACTACATATGAATTGAAATCGAGCGTAGCAATAATAATATGTGAACAATACCGAAACGTAAATAAAATCGCTTGGATTAATGACATCGACATTGCAGCATAAAGCTGCAATCTAAGCTTGCGGTTTAATTGGATATGTCCGGTGATTTTAATTGGATATGTCAGGCTAAAATCAATGGGATACATATCTGCAGTTGCTATACTCTCCAAATGAGTCAATCGAACTATTCATTCTCTTCTTTGTCTGTTTAGTGTTTAATTCCAGAGTAATTTCCGGAGATTTCAATGCGTAAGCTATTGAGTAGAGTAATACTCAAACAAATAAAAGTTGCAATCACATTCAGTAGAGGCATTAATAGTTCTATCATAGATCTAACGTTTTTTAGTGAATCTCTCTATAGAAGAGGAGTCCCTTGGAAATTCTGCTATTTCTAAACGAACAACGATCACCAGGCTTTTATGTGTGAACTACGTCGAACATAAGCTAGGAGCAACCTCCAAAACGCGGGATGTAAGACAATAGCTATTGACAAGGATATCTACAGGTTTATGCTCCGTAACACTGATTTAATGGGGCACCACTTATACTAAGGCTACCCAGCTAATAGGGACCACTACTAAGGCGTGTAATGCTACAATTCCGAAAAGAAGGTGAAGCTCCCGACATTCGCCGGCTTACTGGTGAATGAGAAAATTACATTACTACACCAAAAAAATATCCATTCTAGACGCCATTTCTAGTGAGGCAGAAATACTAACTGATATTTCGCACGCTTCAAAAAATATAAAGAAAGTCACGATGTGGTTTAAATGTGGCCAATAAGCAAAGCAAACGATGATGCTGGAGTCCATCTGTTACAACACGGTAATGTCATCACTAACATGTTCTATTCTGATCGTGCATCACCAACATGCCCTATCCTGATGGATAGCATAGTATCTACCTTGTTCCCGAGCCAATCGATGATAGTCTGCACGAATATCTTGAAACAGACCACGTACCGCCATTAACTATATGAATGAGATAATATTTGCCTTTAATAGAATCCCAATCAAAAAAGCACCAGGATAATGCCTAATATTGCCTTAAAAGCAGCAGTTCAATAGAAGAACGAAGAGGTTTTGGAGGTATTCAACGTTTTCGTTTAAGAGAAGGGAAATTTCCAGATATTTGGAAGAAATATTCCGTTCGATTTTTTTGTTAGATGGAGCGGGGAAACTTTTTCGAAAGATTGCTGTGTGGCCGGTTAGACAAAACGATTGAAAGACCAGGAAGTCTTGCAACTAACCAATATGGTTTCTGGAAGGAACGATCAAAAATTTATGCTATTCAGCTCTTTAACTGACTGGCTGAAGATCTGGCTGTTGGAACAATTTCCATATAAATAAGAACACACACGATTATCTTGCGACCTTCAAAAAGTACCTGAGAGTTCTAATCAACACCAGATTATCGTTCAGGGAGCACACAAAGTATGCCAGTGAAAAAGTACGTAAGACTCTTTCCCGAATAATGCCGAACGTTGGTCAGCTAAGACAAACATGACGCCCGCTGCTAGTTAGTGTTTTAACGTCAAAAATGCGTCCCCTTTATTGGCCCAAGCGCAGCAGATGCAATCGTACAGACAAAATGTAAAATTCGTTTACTACAACTGTGCACTGAGAGTATGAACTGAGTGCACCTAGTGCTTACAGAACGGTATCGGACTAAGCAGCCTGCGTCACTGCAGAAATGTGAACTTTGGCATGGAGAGGCTTTGCCAACCGTATGAGCAAACAATGTAAGAACATACAATGAGGATATTCTTGACTGAAGATCGAGAGATCGACTAATACTTGACTCTGTTTTCCAGAACTTTGTCTTTGGATCTTATCTCTACCGCTTCGAACACAATGAATTATCGATTTGTTCATCCTGTAGATATATGGTAGAAGATCCTGAACAGATATTTTTCTCAAGCGGGTGGTTTTAGGTAAATAAAAAAGTGCTTGCGAATGTTTTCAATCACGATGTAGTCCCAGTTAAAGGAATGTAAACGTCCGCAGAAGCATGGAGTGATTTTGCAAATTTTATGGCAAGAACAATTAAGGAAATACCGTGGTTAGAACTTCAAAGCTACCAATCGGGGTTTATATTAGCAAAATATGTAGAAGGTGGTTTTTAGTGAGTAACGGTCTTATATTGTTGTGCTGGGTGACTTCAGTTATCCTCCAGAGCGTCCTTGATGTATTTATTGATGTATACCTTCTTCTGCCTTGCTATTTGTAAATACTATGATGAGGAGCAGTATGAGAAGTTCTCGTGATCCCTTACCAGTTCAAAACATGTAATACCTTTATTTTACAACCCTGACAAAATCATCTTCTCCTGGGAAAGTATTCATTATCCTGCTTATTTCCCATTGCGCAGGTGGGAGATTCCTCACTTTTATCAACACTAACTTTTCTTTGTTAAGATTGGATTAACCTTCTGTTATTTGACTTCTAGACTGTGACGTGGAAAGGAAATCACGTATCCAATTTATCCAAATTTCTTCGTCTAGCCTGGCTCGTACTAAAAAAAAAATGCTGAAAAATTAACTTCGAATCGTTTTTATATAAAGTTAAGCAAAATTATCCAGGCACGTCTTGCATATTTGCATTACTAACCGATATATTTCATTTGATCTACATATTTTCAAAAAAAAAACGTCTTATCTTCAAAAATCAATTTATTACCATCATGATGCCAATCCATTAAATTTAATTTACAATCTCGACTAGTCTATGTACTCGACTATATATATATATATGTATGTTCATCGAATGACAATCTCACTTTTGAAACCAAAATAAAAAAAAATTTCACCAAAAAAAAAAAAAATCTTAAACAACTTTGTCATCTCATCGAATTTTCCAATCATTCCCGATTTTCGTTTTTATTTTTTAATACGACAGATCTAAAAAAAAAATTATAAAATTGAAATTGATAAGAAAAACAAATTTCACAAAAAAGTTTAACAATATTGTATCATGTATCATGTTGTCGAAATCGGAACTATAATATGACGTACAATGTGATATCTTGAAAATATTTGTATGTACATATGATCGAGTGACTCATTTAACATGATGCAACAAGTTTTCTGAAGAGAATAGGAGCTATAGAGTCTTGGTTTCAGTTTAAGGTTATTTAAAGGTCATCTTCGATTTCACTTTTGCGCAATGAGCAACATGCAGGACAATGGATACTTTCCCAAAGCTTTATCCTGATGGTCATTGAATTTTGAGCGATGTCCTTACTAGACGTATTGAATAAGTTTGATTAGATAGAGCTACAAAATTTAGCGAACCCCTTTGCGATATATTTTATAGCTAAATTTATACTGAAGACCAAAGCTTTTGATTAAGCTATCATTCATCACAATTGAGCCACTATTACGTGTTGTATTGAATATTTTTTTTGCATCACTCATCGGACCTTTTTTTGTATGGCTAATTTCTGCTCCATCTTAGGTAGGGGAAAACAAAAGTAGTAGTTAAGGTCGATAGTCTGATTTTGACCTTGTTTTATTTATATAATTCTTTATGACTAAGCTAAGCAAGCCTGATGATGTATATCATCGTGTAGTGATGCACATGATGCTTTGAAACTGGTAGATTGGCATCTCTGCTCCTTTTTTTTATTGAATTTAAAAATTGCTTTCATTTAGCGGTGCTTTTAGCTTAATTGAGCAATCCAAGACCAGTCTATCGTCAAATAAGCCGTGGGGAAGAATGATAAGTCCGTTGTACGATTGATTGTGTTGTGACTTTTTAATCCAGCGAGCTTTCAGTGTACACCCTTGCTTAAGCTTAATTTTTCCAGCTATCAGAATACTTGACAAAAATTCTCTTTCTTTACAAGTTCACACATATGGTTTGTCCACACCACATATATGGTCATACAAACCTATTTGTGTTGCAATGAAAATAGCCCGCTGTTGGTTTTAAGTCGAATATTTTAAGTCAGCATAAGCTGAATATACCGGACGGAGAAGTGTACACATGTTGCTATCGTCAGTGAGTTTACAATGAGGAAAATCGTCTAGGAAGTACAAATTGTCCAGGAAATAACTCGTTTGTTAGCAATAACAGTTGCTGCACTTCTTCGAACCTTATAGCCAGAGCAGGAAACATGTTCCAATTGCAAAGTTGTTTAGTTGCTCACTGATCTGATAGTTTTAATATTTCAAATGGTGTATTGTCTCTGATTCGCTGTTTTTAGTAAATTGATGGTGACATCAGAGATTAAAATGTATCTCCTGCGGAGTATCTCATTTTTAACTCGATATCTGCTTAGATAATATATTGAAATCGGCTATAAATTGATGGCCGAGTATACATTCTGACTATAGTGTTATTTATGCAGATATTTTCCAATTTCCTCACCCAAATCCGATATTTTAATCCAATATTAAAATATGCGCAGATTTTCAGTTGATTGTTAGTGAATCTTACGTTTAAATTGTACGGAGCGTTATTTGTTGCTGTTCCTTCAATGAGATTTGTTTTTGTTACAAAGCTCAGAAGGAACAATGATGACAGTTTGCTACTGGAGATTGTGCAATATGTCTTTAATAAAAAGAGGGAATACTTTGCGGTATTCGTTACAAAACAGTTAATTCGAATTCGAGCGTTTAATTGTTTTATTTAAATTTTATTTAAATTAAATTCGGTATTTTCTAAGTCGTGCTTGTGTATCCATTTTAAAACAGTTAAGTGCTTTACCCACAGCAAAACGAAAACGAAACATGAAATCATTATTTTGTAAAGAAACTTATAAAAATGTTTAATTTATTAATTAAATTGAAATTTAATTTTTTCGTAAAGAATAGTGATCCATTTTTTTTTTTTAAGTTTTCGTCCGAAAAACTAAACGAAATTCATTTTGGTGGTTTTTTAATGCCGTTGCAGTGATGTTTTTAAAATATTTACAATGCACCAACTAATAAAACTAAAATTGTAGTCTGACATAAATACGTACGTACCTAACCTCAGTTCAATTTATGTAGTAAAATTAAAGTGAAGTGGTAAAATGGAACATTCAGAAGCGAAACAATCGAAAAAAAGTATTAAACTGGAGTCAGATGACGCAAAAGAAAACTCCAAACGAGAGATGAAATTATTCGAGGAAAAATTTATTATAGAGGTGGAAGTGCATCCACATATTTATAACAAAATGAGCAAAGATTATAAAAATAAGTTCAAAAAAATAGCGGCTTGGGAAGAGATTTCCAATATTTTAGGAAAAACTGGTAAATATAAATTCTTCTAGTAAAAAAATTGTTGCCATCTAAATAATTAATTCGCTTATTAAATTACAGTTGAAGAATGCCAAAAAAATGGGTCAATCTAAGAGAGTCATTTAGACTTTATTTAAAGGCTGAGAAAAGTATTCCTAGTGGATCCAATGCTGGAACTACAGTAAAATTACAGTAAAACTTAACGTTGGAAAGGAACCGCTCCTTCTTTAAGACACCAATCCACAAATCGTTCCCGAATATCATGAGCATAAGAAGCTGGTTGGTGATCGTTGTCATAAGGTTGGCTAATTGTTTCAGGCTCATCCGAATCAAGTACTATATCAATGATGTTACTTCTTAAAAACTGTGCAAAATGCAGCTAACTAGGACGACTTGCTTGGCAAATGGAACGTGGATCTCCAATGAGTTTAATAAAATTCACCAAGTATGGCAAACTATACCGAATGCGTTTTTTACTATTCGCCTCGCTCTTGACAAACTATAACGAAACAGAATTATAAAGAAAGCCAAAATAAACGAGCTTGTCATTACCCAAACCTATAGTTGAAAATTCTTTCCTTTAAAGAAAGTTTTTTACCAGGATATGGAGTTAACAAATTTGGTCTGAGCCCAAATTCCTCATCTCCAACTAAAACTTGTTGCATTAACTAGCTTGTACTGGGTAAACAAGTGATCATTTGTCCACGCTTCACCAAAATTACAGTTGTAGAAGACGGGAGAATCGCTGTTTGAACCGTACGCCCCAATGTTTTCCATGACAAATTTATATTCAAAAAATTGCATCTACCACTGCCATAAGACCTATAGAAAAAGTTTTCTTATAGTTAAAGAAGAGGCTTCCGCTGTTTCCTGGGCAAAACATTTTTATGTGTTTCCCGTCCACTACCCTAAGGCAGTTTGAAAAGTTCCATTGGTCCAAAAACCCTTTTGATATTTTTTGCCAGTTCGAGTTGGTCGGATTTGGTAATAAAATCGGCTTTAATTCAGCGTTTATTGCCAAGATCGTATGCAGTATACATCTTCTAACAGTTGTGATCCCCATGAGAAAAAGCAGCGCCAAATCGGTGAAACTGGACCATGTCGCTAAATATCTAAAAATTATAAAGGTTAACATGCGGTACACATAAAAACCGTATATAAAAACGTTCCTTAATGTCAACACTAGTTTTTCTTTTTGCGAAATGATATCTTTCCAGAAGTTACACTTTTTCGACACAATTCTGCTGAAATTTTTTTCAAAGTAAACCCGAATTGTTCTTTTTTCATGCGAAAATATTGAAAATATTTTTCGGGATATATTTATTTCTAAGTTCTCAATTAAATTAAAATATTCACCATGCGATTTTCTCAGCTGGTTTATTGGATGAACATGGTATTTAGGCGATTTTTAATTCCTAAGTGCGAACAGTAGGTTGAAGGCCGAATACAAAACAATTTTCTTTTTTCCTAATAAAATTTTTCTTATTGAAGCCGCTTTCACAGAAAAATTCTGCAGAATTCTTCAGTAATATTTCTTCGGCAAAACATGACGGAATTAAATATTGTTTATCTTTTTTAGTAAATTCCGAAAGTGTATACCAACCTAAAATTGAATTTTATTATTTATTACTAAAAAATTACTAAAAAAAGGTAAACAAAATTTAATTCCGTCATGTTTTGCCGAAGAAATATTACTGAAGAATTCTGCAGAATTTTTCTGTGAAAGCGGCTTGAGAGTTTTATGAATTGTAATGAGAATTTGACAGATATTTACAAGAAAACTAGTTTTTCGTTTTTGTATGTGGGTAAAGCAAACCGAAAAAAGTGAAAAGTGTCAAGATTTTCGTTTTGCTTATGTTTCGTTCGGCTGTGGTTAAAGCGCTTTAATTCGATTGAATTCGAGCGTTTAATTGTTTTATTTAAAATTATATTTAAATTAAATTAAGAGGGAATACTTTGCCAAAATGACGCTTAAATTTGCCGCCACTGCTGTTTTTAGTTGTTACTCCTCTCGAAAAAGATTTCGTTTTCAGAGGGTATATGATGGAGCTTGAATATTACCTTCTTTGATCAGGACGACATCATCTATGTTGACATTTGGTTGTTGGAAGTTCCATTTTCTTTATTTTGAAGGGTATTTAAATACTACAAAAGTGTGGAAAAGTTTGTTTTGTACCTTCAGCACTATACAGGAGATACGTTTTTTTCAGTATGTTTGACTCAGCCAAAGTTAATTTATTTTCCCCAACTAGTCGCTTGAGATGGTTTTTTATTAACTTGCTGCTGTTTCCTAAAGTCGTCCAAAATGTAGTGGCTGAGGGCGGTAAGGCATGCCATGCTGTTCCGCCATTAGCTAACATTTCTTGAAGATATGAAACATCTTGTTTTTATGTTTTTGTTTCTTGTGTGGGTCGGGCTCTAACGAACATTTATTCTAATATCTGAATAGATAAATTGACATAGTTCTTGACGTACCTCTTGGCGCCGATAAAATGCAAATGAGGTCTAATCACTTATAATTTTTAAGTGAGTTGCTTTAGTTGAAAAATCCAGAAATACTTTTGTATTGGTTGTTTCTCGAAAGAATTCTTTAATAATATTGGTTATCTCCATATATTGCACGTATGATCAGCTGTAAATATACGTATTAGTATTTTCGCCAACGCAGTACTATGCTCAAAAAATTCTTCATGCAGTATAGGCCCATATACAGCATGACATCATTTAGTGATATCATTGTGGATGATTTGAACGACCAATCAAATACGATTCTGACTTTAGTAGTGGAGCTGTCTTCTTTGATTAAAACGTGGCGTGGTAAGTAAAAATTATAAACTTCTCTTCTTTCCTTCTCGATCTGATTCATGCATCCCAATATTTCATATATGTACATCTATAAACTGTTAGTATTGTAATCCTAATTCCAAATTTTTTTAACTTGGAGTAAACAAGCAATTGCTGTTTTCTTCGAAGAACCCAAAAGTTTTGAGGACCATTGCTTGGTTGTAAACTTTGGTTGTAAAAATCTTTGCGTTAGATTTCTTGTTTGGTCAATTACCTTTTATTGTCTACTTTATCTAGCTCCCAACATTTATTCAGCTGTTTATCGATTACTTTTGTTATTGATACTATGCTTTGAAAAGTGAAATATTTGCTTGAATCAGATTTTTTATCAGTTTTACTTTGTTTGCTAATTCGGTTATAAATATAGTTTGTGACCCCGGATTAATAAGAATGCGAACTACACCTCTAAAGTTGATCGTTATCATGGCGGTTGCTAGTAAAATTCCACCTGCGGTTTTGGCTTATAATTTGTCTGCAAATAAGTCGTTATTGGATATTCTGATTTCTGATTTACTTCCTGTTCAGTATCACGGAGGAGCTCCATTACATTTTGACGTGATTTGCGA
Organism: Tipula confusa; assembly: GCA_963556175.1. Taxonomy (NCBI): domain Eukaryota; kingdom Metazoa; phylum Arthropoda; class Insecta; order Diptera; family Tipulidae; genus Tipula; species Tipula confusa. The sequence goes on from OY744476.1 coordinate 47,820,114, forward strand.
CAATAATCGGTGAATCCCTTATATTCCCAGAGAAATGTTCTAATTAAGTTCTATCAATGTTAAACTACAGTTTTTATACTTTTTTAAAATGGTGAATAAACTTGGTCTGAGGGTATGATGAAGTCTAGTGATTTCTTTAAATAAGTAATATATACTGCACTCTGTGCTGAGTTTCAGTATTCTTAGGACATTAGCCTTATACCATTCCAACTGTTACCATATCCACAAATTTATCAAGCAACTATCTATGTAAGGACAAGTTAAAGATTGGTTTATTAGCTCCAAAGTAAAATAGCCACCGAACAGTAAGATAAAGGCAACATTCTCATTTAACTTTTCAAACATGTCAATTAAAATTAAAACGACCTTGACTATATATTTATCTGTATCATGCTAAATGACTCACTCGCTATACATAAAATATATTCTTAACCAGTTTTTTTTTTTAACTCCCAAATCTTTTTGTACTTCGAAAGAATAGAAAAGCCAACAAAATTTTTGTGTGTGTTTTTGGGATACACACAGAAAACAGATTGTCATACAAGAAAATTATTTTAACTATATAATAGTCGATAGGAAAATTATTAATATTCTCGTTATATGATTTTCACAATTTTAGTAACTTTAAGAAATGGGATGACAGGCAGCAGCCTAATATTATTATACGGAAACAATGCATGTTATGTTTGTAAAAAGTTTTTACAATTTTTATCGAACTGTGCACCAAAATTGTTATGATGGTCAACAACTTTATAGACATTTATGCAAGAAGTTTTTGGAAAATTCTTTTATTCGTTTTGTTTTTGGAAAACTTTCCAAATAAGCTTCTTTATATCTGAGAATCGTCTACTATTTGTTGCACAAATTTTATATATATATATATATATATATATATATATATATATATATATATATATATCAATTGATCGATTTACATTGTAAAAACTACTACCTCCTCCCCATCCAGAGTATGTGCAACCATTGAAATTTAGAAAGTTTGCTTAAGTCTAAAATACAAAAACATTTTATGCTCGGTTTATATATGGTATAACCGATAGAAGACTCAGATTCTTCATGTTGTATTGTGGTGGTTGTGGTTCAAAACTTATTTTGTTTGTTTTAGACTGATAAAATATTATTGCAAAGTAGTTTTTGATGTTTGTTTGATTTTTTATTTTATAAGAATAAAAGACAGTGGTAGTATTTTATCATAAGTATCACAAATATTCTATTCACTCGGATGGTTAGCATCTGCAATAATTCCGATCAGAGTTTCAATACTAAAATCCTATTGCTAGCTAAACCCATTAAGCCAAAACTTTCATCATTCATCATTAAACATATTTTCAGCATGAACCGATCCGATGTTTTGGCGTGGATATCATATCACTTCAGGCGATGGAAAACATTTGTTGCCAATCGAATTTTTTACAAAAGTACAATTATTCCGAAACGTCTAAAATATTCTACTCGTGCACCAAACGCCCAATATTAATGGACTTACAGTGATTAAATTTCAGATGAACATTAAAAAAAATTTAATGGGTCTTTCGAAGATTTAAGGCTAGTGGTGCACTTTACTTTTGCGACAAATTTTGTGTATATTAAGAATGATGTGACTTTGATACATGTTTTGTCTGTTTAACGATTATTTCCTTTAAATTTCGTGCTAAATAATTTTTTTATCTGTAATTTATATACAGTTGAAAATTTTGTATGTATTGTAAGCTCATTACTTGTATTTATTAGTATTGATTGGGTATCACATTTCGATTGTGCTGTGAATAAGTTTTATGAAATTATTTTCCGTGGTATTAAGAAGTTCATCCCGTTACGTTTTTGTTGCCCGATTTTCCTGGTTGTTGAACTGTTACTGATATTGTTGAATTTTTCAGTAGACTCAATTGATTATAGCTCGCAGGTTGATGGGTTGTTTACTGGAATATTCTTGGGGGTATCGGGTATTCCTGAGCATTCAAAATGCACTTAAACGTGAAAGGAGCGCCTATACAGAATCATTCATGAACAGACGCTCCTTTCATTGTTTTGGGAGTGTAGATTTTAGGTTGGCATTTTTTAGGGTGGCCCGATTAGAAACAGAACTGAGGTTCCTAGAATTTTGAAATATTTTACATAGGAGGATGGTCTGATGAGAGAGATCTGTTCGGTGATTTTCCTGAAATTGGAAAGGAATTGATCGGTTTTTAGCTAGACATATTTTAGAGCATTCTTTGAGTTTATGGATTGGGATGGCTGTGGCGTGTTTCCATGCTGAATGGAGAGTGAAAGAGGTAATGGATAATAGATTTGAAAGCCAGGGGTGGGTTTGGTTTAGGAAGATTTAATTTCCTTGATTGCATTTTGAGCTTGTGGCTTGATTTTTGGTTTTGTCGGATGAGGAGAAATTTGTAGGGCGGGATGGGATTGTTTCGCATGAGGATTGGTTTTGTCGGCATTTGCATGCGCTACTAGACTTTTCGGTTTAGATGGTGGCATTTTATTGCACCAGTTTTTGGGTTTCTAGCTAATTTATAGGCCGAGATATGGTTAGGTTTTGTATCTACGTGTTTTTAGACTGATGTTTGTTTGGACTGATTGAAAGGAATTCCAAGGCATTCCAAGGCTTCAAAGGAATTCCAAGGCTTGCTGCGTTATGATTATAACTACACTGCTGGAAAGTTATAGGTTAGGTCATTGTCGATGTGGCCTTGGAATGTTTTGCATACGATTTTCCATTGAGTTGGAGCCGTAGGGGTTATTGTTGAATTAGTGCCTGGTGCAAGGAGAACTGGATAGTGGCTTGATGACTGATCATTTGTGAATTCTATATTGGTGGTTTCTGAATAGAATTGAGACTCAAAGTAATGGATTTCTGCCAGGAGCAGGGCATGATGATCCGCGAAGATATTGTTATTTACAATGTAGTTGTTGGCTTTTGGTAGGATAATGGTATGTTTGTTTGTTTTTAAAAAGATTTTAACACTTGCATGGCAGCTTTTTGCGTTGACTTTGACGAGTGCATGATGCCGATGAATGTTTTTGGTTTCTCAATGATCCCTCTGATGGTCGGGATCTGCTATAGTTTCTCTGTTTGTGCCTTAAATTCGGCAAAATGGTTTCTGATGTTGAACTTGCCTGTTTTGAAACTGACAGTGACTTTTCTGATGATGTTAGTACTAGTATTTGTATTGATTTGTTGACTTTTTAAAGATTAGAAGCTGGAGCTGGTATATTAGTTGTTTTATAGATGTGACCACTGTCTTTCCCGTTGCTTTGTAGCTTTGGAGTTTTTTTGCAAAGTTTGCCAAACGATTCGCGTTGTAGTTTGTTTATTTCGTGGTTCACTCGGTGGTTATTCTCCAGCAGCTCCTTTTCTCGTAAAATTCCAGGCTCTTGAACCATTTTGTGGTAAAATTAGCGTTTAATACTGCATGCGCGTATTGCTGGCAGTTGAAGCACTGGAAGTTTACTTAACTGGAGGTGAGAGTGGTGGCTATGTATCTATACAGTTACTTATCGATCAACACATATTTTGAAGTTCCTTTATACTCGTTGCTCCTCTAGCAAAATGCTCTGTAAGAAACGGCAAATTTGACTTTGTTGTGCGGATTGCTATACATTTCACAGACCCTCCTATGGTACTATGGCATATTTCAATGATTCTGCCTTAATGTGGTGTGGATTACTCTCAATTAAAATATAGATGACTAAAACAATTTGAAATTCTTTAACACGTTAGAACCGTTTATTTCACTTATAATTTTTTAACTTTTATTGTTGTGTGCCGCTCGATTGTTGACATCGAAGTACACTAGAAGACAATTTAAGTCAAGTCATGATCTATAGCAATATTAAATTTACAAAATGGTGAACAAATAATTAAGCTACTTAAATTGTAATAATCTCCATTAATTGTAGATGGCAGTATAAATAAACGGTAATGCAGTTTGCTTCTAATTACTCACACAAACAACAATTATGGACTTTCAACTATTATAAATGTGTACAACAAACAATACTATATAAAATTAAATGCAAATTTCAATTCCTTAACTATGATCCGGAACATCCCACGCCCATTGGCTCAACGGAGCCCCAAGGAAGTATGCAAATTTTTGATATAGATCGCTTGATTTCACCGAATTTAGTCTTAATGACGACTCCTAATTCATCCTGTCCTGGAATTGTTTGGGTAATGCGTCCCATTAATCACTTGGTTGGTGGAACATCCTTATTCATCACCACCACAAGGTCTCCGGGCATTGGATTTGGAGAGGTAACTTTCCATTTATTTCTTTGTTGCAACGTGACCAGATACTCGATATGCTACCTTTGCCAGAAGTGTTGTAATATCCGCTAAATATGCTGCCAGCGCGATAACCGACCTTCCTTCTGGCCCAATAAGTTTGGTTCTGGTATTAGCGTAACTGTATAACCAATTAAGACATGACCAGGTGTTAGCGGATCCATATCTTCCGAAGAAATCTCGCTCAGTGGCCGAAATTGAGTATGGATTCAATCTGTGTAAGCAACGTTGTCATCTCTTCAAATGTAAGCAGCGTTTCACCTAGTAAGCGTTTGAGATGGTATTTTGTAGACATAATGCCTGCTACTCATAACCCTCTAAAATTGGGAGCATCTGGCGGAATGAAATGCCACTCAATGTTGTTAGACATAATGTATCTCATTATGCTTTCGTCCTTCTCTACCATTTTCACACATTTTTGTAAATCTCTTTGTAAATTGGAACCATTGTCGCTATGAATGTGTCCATATATTCCCCGCCGTGCATGGAATCGTCGCAGAGCTCTCTAAAATGCCTCAGTGGTCATATCACCCACCAACTCCAGATGTACTGCCTTTGTGGCCACACAAATGAAAAGTGCCAGGTAAGCTTTTATAGTTTTAGGACCGTGTAAACGTGATCCCTTGATAAATAGAGGCCGAGCATAATCCACTCCTGTGGTGAAAAATGATCGATGGTATGACACTTTGGACCGGGGTAGCTGACCTATGAGCTGCTGCTGCTGTTGCGCCTTTAAACGAGTGCACTTGCTACACTGCCTAATCACTCTTCGAATTTCAGTTTTACCTCTCAGGATGCTGTAATTTTGTTTTAGTATTGCCATCAAAAGTGTGGGAGTAGTTGTTTGAGATGCTCGTCACTAATAATCATGGTGGTCATTTTATGATTTGATAGTAATATGACTGCATGTTTTACGTCATACGGAACCTCTGCATTAAACAACATTCCACCAACTCGTAAAATACCAACTCTATCTATAAATGGAGAAAAAGATGTTAATTTTGAATTTCGACTTATTGGTTTATCATCTCAGCTGCAAAATTGGTTAACTGCACTTTTTGTTCATTCGAACAATTACGAATATCAATTTCGAAAATTTTGAACATCGTTCAATAAGATAATCGAATTCTTTTTCTCTCCTTTCAGTGCCGTCTCGGGAAATTCCAAATTGAGTTTATTCTAACTTGGCTAATCTAATTCGCTTTTCTTTAGCTAATGTGAACCATTCCACCATAAATCGTAGGTTACTAATTCCTCCGGAAAATAAGCCACGCGAGGCGCAGTCAGCTGGCTTATCGGCTGATGATATATGACTCCACTGGCTACGGTTGGTTTGTTGTAGAATGAATGATACCTTATTAGCTATACATAGATCTGCCATTTACGTGGACATGACGATATCCAGGTCAGCACAATCATTGAATCGGTCCATAACATGTATTTGACAACTAGTTGATCCTTGAATTTCTTCAACACTGATATTAGTAGCTTGGTTAATAACACTGCAGCACAAAGCTCCAACCGTAGAATGCTGATAGTTTTAATTGGTGCTACTTTTGTCTTTGCCGTAACGAGATTGATTTTATACTCGTTTGCTGTTTTTGTTCGACTGTAAATTACTGCTACGTAAGCCAACTCTGAGGCGTCTTAAAATCCGTGCAGCTCTACATTGTGACCCTAGGTGTAAGGCCATATATTAATGCGAATGTCTTCCAATCTATCAACCATAGTTTCTGGAATAATATCTTTATTTTAACTGTAGATGGCGACAACCATCCAATTAGGTCAAATAGTCTAGCTGCTTCTGAAAGCATGCTACGTTTGGTAACCTTCTGATTAACTCAATTCACCTTGAATTAAAAGGTGTCATTTGTGGGAGAGTACCTCACTTCGAGTACGGAACGGGTTTGGTTTTCATCCTCGAAATTCATGAGTGTGACTTCTTTGTTGGCTTCAAGGATAGTACGCATAAGTTTTGGACTATTGGATGCCCTTCGAAGGTTGAATCCTTCTTTTTCCAAAAGACAAATTAGATCTTGAACAATCCTTTTAGCATCCTCGACATTATTTGTGCCCGACATGAGGTCATCGACGTAAAAGTCTCGTTTAAGACTTCAGCAGCCTCGGGAAATTCGCCTCGGTAGTCTGACGCAAGTTGATTTAAAGTTTGCGTTGCTCAAAAATGAGCAAATTTCGTACCATAAGTAATCATTAACAGCCTGTAGATAAACAGTTCTTCTTCAGATTCCTTTCTCCAAAGAATATTTTAAAATTATGTGCCCTTTGTGTCCTTTGTTCTGTGTCCTCAATGTCGGCTGAAACGACGATTTTGTGCGTCCGAAATAGAAGTAATAAGTCCACCAAAGTGGATTGTACGACTGGTCCCACTGCCAATTGGTCGTTCAAAGAATTTCCATTTGTTGTCTTGGCCGAGCCGTCAAAGACAACCCAGAGCTTGGTGGTTGAACAACTCTCTTTAAATACCCCGTTGTACGGTAAGTTATATTGTTCTGCTTCACAATCGTTGGCTAATTTCAAATGTCCCAGCTCTAAATATTCGTCCAGAAACTCGCTATATTTTCGTTTAAATTCATTATCACGAAAGAATCGCTTTTCCAAATTAGGTAATCGCTTTATAGCCATTGTTTCGGACTTGCTCAATTTCTGTAGACCATTTTTAAAAGGTAGACTGACTATATATCTACCGTCTTCAGCTCTGCAAATAGTATTCTGGAAGTGTTCAAGTCATAAACTTTCTTCCTCGCTGTAGAGTACGACATCTTTAATCTATTCAATTCCTTAACTATGATCAGGAACAGTAGTCCGGTTTACTTTCGGTAATGAACAAGTGAATTTGGAGCGGTGGTTCAATGGAAAATTTGGCGACAATATTTATGAATTATACGACAAAACTGATCATATTGAAGTATTGCACTGCCATATGCATGAATATATATATATATATATATATATATATATATATATATATATATATATATATATATATATTAATAGATATTGCCTGCCAAGGTGTCTGTAATCTGTTCAATCCCAATAACATATCTATAACTGTTATGTCATAAGTACAAATGGGTGGGAACAGCATTATCCGGGAGATCCTGCTCAAAGCTTAAACGTATACTTAAAATCAATCAATTAATCAAAATTTCTCATGAGATCAATTTATCTAAGTTGCTGAAAGGCGGTGTACATTCAAACATGTTATTGTCGTCGATGAAATCATATCGCTGCGCTCGTAAACAAATAGTTAAAATTAGATATAGTCTCTCAAGTAAGTGTGACGTAGCATTTCGGCTTAATTAAGGCAGTCATATCGGCCCTTTATTGTTCATATTATTTATAAATTCTGCTGAGTTAAGTTTAGTTACTTTTCTGGTCAAACTTAAATAACTAAAATTAGTATATTGGTTTGGACAATTGTGAGACCATTAGGTTAGACCCCAACAAAAGTAAATATTGTTTGATGAGTTGTAATATAAATAAATACTTTAACTGTCCCGCGATTTTCGTAGTATTTTTATTTAGTCTAGATTATTCGACCATCAGATTAAAATTAAGTGTCATAATAAGGTCAGTAATAAAAAATTACAAGATTTAGTTTAAATTACATTTAAACTAATTAAGATTTAAAAATGTTGATAAGCCAACATTAATGTTGTCTTTGATGCGAGCAAATTATCTTGTTTGGCACCAAATCAAAATTATCTTTAAATGTCTATATTGGTATAACCTTAGAAGAAGTATTAAAATAACGGAAGTTATTTTTAAAAGTTGACATAGTACCCGCAAATGCACACCTGAAAATAGTTTAAAAATTGTGCTCATGTGTATATTTGTAAACGAGTTTGACAGGTGGATTTATATGTATATATGAGCTAAAAGTAATTTTATCCCTAACCGCGCATAAAACCTGGGCAAAACCACAGACATAATGAATCAGAATAGTACATAGGAAGTCTTTTGACACATTTTGAATTAGGAGTTAAAAATTAATTTATGATTAAATTACCAAGAAGCTATATATAGGATATATTTTATGTACTTTAGCTTCCTGAAATTTATGTCTGGATTCTAAAGTTTGGAAACGAAATAAAAAAATTAAAAAAAAAACCAACCACGCCTTTTCGCCATAAATTCAGATTAATTATTATATAAGAAACTACCAGTATAATATTTTACTGTACATAATATAGATATGCTATATTTAGTTAAAAAGAAAATTCCCGTTCTAAACACCCCATTTCTACTTCCCTTGCCATTTTTTTTTTTTTTTTGCAACAAAAAATGAAAATTTATATGACAAATTCTGACTTAACATACAACACAGTGAATAAGTCTTATTATATGTATATATAGGTACATATATAGATATTTATGTATGTGCAACATAATTTTTTATGTACAAAACAAAATTATGATGTAATAACAATAATTTTAATCTTCCCGGTTTTATTATGAAAAACTACTTTGCTCAAATAGAACAACAACAAAAAAACGCTTTGAAATGTATGGGAACAACAACAATAAAAACCAAATCTTCTTCACTGTTGTGTCTGGCACAGATGTTTTGTGGTTTTTCGCTGTTGAATTGTTATATAGTACCACCATATATCCAGATAATATAACGTACATTTTTTTTTTGTCTGGAGAGCGAGCAAAAAAAAAATATTTTTGTTGTGCAAAAGAAAATTGCAATACGCGATTCTGTGGTATTACAAAATAAATAACGGGGTGACAATCCATATACAAAAAACAAAAACACTTCAAAAAATTCACACTCGAACACTTTAACCAACAAAACGAAACATAATAAAATAAAAAAACACTTTGCCGCTATGGGGAAAATCCAAATATGAAATGAAAATGAAAATTAACAGTTTAATTTAGAGATGAATTCGTGAAAATTAAAAATTTGTCGATCAGCCAAATCGTGGACAAAAATGGTAAAATTTTTCGATCAATTGAATTGTGACGACCAATGCCGAAGAGAGACGGCACCATGCAATTCACAACAATTTGTTTTAATTTTAAATTTTTGGTCGCCCTTTATGGGGAACTTTGCTAACATGTTCATCACAATATATATATAGTCATCTCGTTTTAGCGCAAGTACTGTGTTGTTGCATATTCTAAAAGACGCGAACACAAATTTGTTAAATTTAATTAGAAAATTAATTTGAATTAATTTTTTGTTTGTTGTGTCGCGACAAATCGATCCTTAGAAGGATCGAAACTATTTCGAGAGTTTTTTTTTTATTGTAGCGACTGCGTTTGTATTGTGCCGTATAAAAGTCTTTGGTGTTTTACAAATTGAATCACTCGCCGAATAATTGAGACACCGGCAAGGCAGTTACTTCAGTTTTTGTAAATTAAATTAATTAAAAAAAATTTAAATTATTTTTTTTGTGGCTTTCGGTTAGTAGTGAATTTATAGTTTTGTGTGGAAAAGTGAATTTTTGCTAATACCATTTATTTTTAAATTATATTATCTACAGTGAAACTAAATTAAAAAAAAAAACTAAATCAAAATGTGTGATGATGATGCGGGAGCACTAGTCATTGACAATGGATCAGGAATGTGTAAAGCTGGATTTGCTGGTGACGATGCGCCACGTGCCGTGTTTCCATCAATTGTCGGTCGGCCACGTCATCAAGGTGTAATGGTCGGTATGGGTCAAAAAGATTCGTATGTGGGTGATGAGGCACAAAGCAAACGTGGTATTCTAACGTTGAAATATCCGATCGAGCATGGCATCATTACGAATTGGGATGATATGGAAAAAATTTGGCATCACACGTTCTACAATGAATTGCGTGTGGCGCCCGAAGAACATCCGGTCCTGTTGACCGAAGCTCCATTAAATCCAAAAGCTAATCGCGAAAAGATGACACAAATCATGTTTGAGACCTTTAACTCACCCGCTATGTATGTCGCTATTCAAGCCGTATTATCACTTTACGCTTCCGGTCGTACCACTGGTATTGTATTGGATTCTGGTGATGGTGTATCACACACAGTACCAATTTACGAAGGTTATGCTTTACCACATGCAATTCTTCGTTTGGATTTGGCTGGTCGCGATTTAACCGATTATTTGATGAAAATCTTGACTGAACGTGGCTACTCGTTCACAACCACAGCTGAACGAGAAATTGTTCGTGATATCAAGGAAAAATTATGCTATGTTGCTTTGGATTTCGAACAAGAAATGGCAACCGCAGCCGCATCAACATCGCTCGAAAAATCATATGAATTACCTGATGGTCAAGTTATTACAATCGGTAACGAACGTTTCCGATGCCCAGAAGCTCTTTTCCAACCATCATTCTTGGGTATGGAATCGTGCGGTATTCATGAAACGGTGTACAACTCGATCATGAAATGCGACGTTGATATTCGTAAGGATTTATATGCCAACAGTGTACTCTCCGGTGGTACCACCATGTATCCAGGTATTGCTGATCGTATGCAAAAGGAAATCACCGCTCTTGCACCATCGACAATTAAGATCAAGATTATTGCACCACCAGAACGTAAATATTCCGTATGGATTGGTGGCTCAATCTTAGCTTCACTATCCACCTTCCAACAGATGTGGATCTCAAAACAAGAATACGACGAATCCGGTCCAGGAATTGTTCATCGTAAATGCTTCTAAACGCTTTTTATCCATATTATAAATTTATATCGAATTTAAATTTTGAATTGGATTTTTTATTATTTTACCGATTCGAACATGTATCTACGAAAATCTTGCCAAAAACTGAAGCAACCAACAACAACAACAACAACATCAACGAAAATAATTTAAAAAAGATATCGAAAAATCTTTTTAACATCTTAATTAATTAATTTAATATTTATCTTATTATAATTTTATAATTTTATTGTAAATTTTTAAACAAACCAAAAAAAAACTAATTAAATTTTAACAATTATGTAATTTATTTATTAAAACACAACAACAACAACCAAAAAAAAAATATGTCGAGCTTTCTGATGTCGTGAAACCTGAAAAATTGTGTGCCCCGAACAAAGAAAAAGTTCTGATTTTATTATTTTAATTAAAGTAAAAATGAAGAAAAAGCTTTTAATTTTTTGTAATAAAATTTTTTTAATTTATTTTTTCTACTCATCCACAACAAATACTAGTATTCGAATAAATGGTAACGAAAGGGTTACAACAACAACCAAAAATCGAAATCGATCAAATGCCAAAAATTAAACCAAAAAAATTCTTACTCACATAAGATACGATCATTCCTAATTTAGAAACAGTTTATGTTGAGTGCTTTTTATAAATTAATTTTTTTCGATTGTGTATAGTGTTTCTCGTAAATTGATTTTGTCATTTGAGATCGCGCATATTTTATATGTGTTTCTGTGCGTGTGTATGTGTAATTAAAATTAAATTTGATGCTGCGAAAATGTATACTTGATCTTTTCGTTTATAAATAGATTTTTTTTTTGTACATGGCTTGGTCTGATTTAGTGTGACAGTGATGTAAATATATCGCGATTATTCCTAACGAAGGTTTCAATTTAAATTTATATAAACCGAATTAGATTGGATATGTGGTTATTTGAGTATTTTTTTTCTTTTATTATTCGAGACAACAAAGTGTACGGTTGGGTAATGTTTTTAAACACATGTTCTAACAATGGTGACCCCATAATTTTGATCTAAAGTCTTATAAATAAATACTTTCGATCGCTTTTATAAAGTATATTTGAATATAAATAATTTCATGGACTAAGATTTTATTTTGAGTGAAAAAAAATTTCACTCAATAGATATTGTTTGTATTAGTCTTTTTTCACAAATTTACTTTGGTCTTATTTTTATTAAAATTTCACTCGAATTATATTTTTAATACTTTACTGTTTTGAGTGAAAATTATATTTCAAAAATTCACTCAACCCACATTGTTCAAATTAATCGTTGATTTAAAAGTTGACTATCAAGATACATATCTGAACTATCAAGATTCAAACATATGTTTTAGTTTTATTTTGGCCTAGATTTCACTCGAATTGTATTCCTATAATACTTTTACTTTGAGTAAAAATATAGTACTTGAAAAATACAATTTTTTTAATACCAATGAACCGTTTATTTGCAGTTAAGATTTATTGATTTGGATTAAATATGAAAACTTTTGGCGTATTAGTGAAATTTCAAAATATCAAAAAGTAATCTTGGTGTTGGGCTTTTGCAAGACAATGTGAATTTTTCATGCAGTTACTTGTACTTTTTGTTGCAACATATCAACTCTTGTTATCTGCTTATTCTCCAGAATAATCAAAACTCGGTTAACACTAATGTTTTACACCTTCCCAAATGGCTTTAAAGCCAATTTTTTTTAACTGCCTTTGCCATTATTCTTGAATCTTTCCTGTCTAGGAAACTCACAAGATGTAATCAAATCTTACAAAATAATTAAAACAAATGATTAAAACTTAACCTATGTTAGTTCTTAATGGTAATATGCACTTAGTAATTTACTCTAAATTAGCTAGATCCAATGTATCTTTTTTTTAAGTCGGCCTTTTAAGATTTCCCTGGCTAAAGCGTTTTTTATTTTTTTTTTTTTTTTTTATAAATGTTTAGAGCACTTAGGATATAGGTATGTATATCCTTTATATGAAAGTTTGAGCAAGAAACACACAGCACTACAGCAAAACGTAAAAGGAAGGATTAGTAGGGAAAAAGGTAAGAGAGGAATAAAAGGAATAAAGGTTTTCAGTCTTCTAGTTGTTTACTTTTGATATTAAGTTTAAATCTCTGTAAATTGTATTCCAAGGGAAACGTCTCGCCATTCAGTTTATTCCATATTCGCGTACTCCTAACAAAAAATGAGTTTTTAAACTTATTGGTCTTCGCGAATATAATTTCCAGATTGTATCGGTGTACCAGGCGTCTTAAATTACGCGCGGACTTTGACAAACCAGGCATAAATTCATAAAGTTCCGATGAACAATGACCATGAAAGTACTTGTAAAATACGCATAAGACTCCCACATTACGCCTATGGGAAAGAGAATCAAGATCAGATAATAATTTTACGTCTTCAATCATTCGAGATGCTCGGTTTTGGACCCGATCGAGTGCAGTTAAATGAGTTTTCGGTGCTCCAGCCCAAATATGAGAATTATACTCCAACCTGGGTCTTATGTAGGTCTTATAATAAGTATTATAAGTATTTCGGATGGATTAAAGAAAAACTTACATCGTCGTAGAAATCCAAGACATTTGGCTGCACCAATCGATGCTTTGTTTATTTGTTCAGCCCACGATATTCTCTTTCTTTGAAATAGTTAAACCAAAAATCTCAAATGTGTCAGACGTAGCCAAGCTGGTAAACTGTAAGACGTGGAAAGAGAGCTGTCATCAGCATAGGAGTATATTGGATTGATAGTTGCTGATAGAAGATCATTGATGAAAATTAGAAAAAGGGTTGGAGAAAAGACGGATCCCTGAGGAACACCAGCGTTTATAAGATGTTGATCGGAAGTCACACCATCCACCACCACTTGGATTTTGCGACAAAAAAGAAAATTCTCAATCCATAAAATTAACGAACCGTGAAGGCCAATTGCCCTCAATTTACACAGCAAACCCTTGTGCCACACGCGATCAAATGCTTTTGACATATCGATTGCAATGACTTGAGATTTACCAGATTGATAAATGCTTCTGTTCCATTGTTCAGTAACAACATTAATTAAATCACCTGCTGAGCGCCCTCCGCGAAATCCATACTGACGATCAGAAATTAGATGATTAGCTTCCAAATATTTCGTCAGCTGGAAGTTGATTATAGTCTCAAGTACTTTAGAAAGTACCTAGACGATAGCGATAATTTGAAGGGTCCGATTTACTGCCTTTTTTGGCACAGGATGTATGTTAGCAGTTTTCCAGATGGAAGGAAAAATGCCAGAAGACATAGATCGGTGAAACAGATATGATAGTGGCTTAGACAAGGATTTACAGCAATATTTGAGGACAATTGGGGGAATACAATGGACATTAGTGACAACTCTAGATCTAAATATAATGCGGCGCATCGATGAACTGGCTAGAGAGATAATCGGGGGTATTAAGTTAGAATCAGGTAAATTAGAGTTTGCTGTAAATTTTCGGGCGTAGAGATTGGATTTTTCTTGAGCTGTAGAAAAGATATAGCCCCCATCTTTCAGAGGTGGTATTAATGATTTTCTACTGTTCAAGAAGTGTTCCTCTACTTTGCGGGCAAAGGGCCAAAAGGTTGCTATTGCCCTGCTTTAAGGCCTGCCGCAACTATTCTCGAACTTTTTTTTGATATTTTTTTTAGCTTGGGACACTGTTTGCGTTGCCAGATTTCTAGCCGCCTTAAATATAGCTAAACTTTCATTTGACGGGTTCTTAACATATATTCGGTGAGAAGCTTCTTTATTGGCGGTTGTTGTTCTACAGTCATGATTATGCCAAGGATTGCCTGATTTTTTTTATTTGGCTTAGAGAGACTGGAAGGAATGAACTGTTCCATTCCCGTGAGAATGACAGTCGAAACCAGAATGGCTGCATTGTCAATATTACCGAAGGCAAAACAAGAGTAACATTCGAACTCTTGAAAGGGCTTGTTCATTCTTTCCTAGTCCGCATTTTTATGGTGCTATAATCGACGTTTAGGCGGAACATTAGGTTGGGATGTTGTTCTAATTTCAACTGGTACTTTGTTGTACTGCTGGATTGTATCTGCTACTGTTTCGATACGTAGAAGTATATTTGTATTAATTACATACTATTGGGTGAATTTACCAATGTTAGTATTTTTAACTGGATTCTTTCCAATTTTGTTATATTAGAAGAAGAAGCGGATCCCCATAATTGAATACCATATGTCCAAATAAGTTTAAGTACCATTTTATATAGCAGGGCCTAAGTTTAAGTGTTTCCTAATAACCAGTACATTTTGACACACCTTAATTTGATTTGTTGTCGTTTAGTTTCGATATTTGTGATTTCCATGTGAACCTTCTATCTAAATGTAGGCCGAGATATTCAACGTTTTCGTTTTGTGGTAGCATGATATTATTTAATCTCACAGGTGAACACGTTAGTTTGCGGAGTGTGAATGTAATGTGCGCCGATTTACGTTCGTTGGCCTTAATTCTCCATTTGTCTATTGCATCTAAGTGTTCCTGCAGATTTTTTGAAGCTATCGTTAAAATTTTCGATTGACGAAATAATTTTTAATGATTTTATAGAACCATACTTTATCGAAAGCCTGTGCTATGTCCAAAAACGCTGCAGAGCAGTACTTTTTTTGTTCTAGGGCATTCCTGATTTCAGATACTACTCTATGAATTTACTTCACCGTTCCTTATGTTCTTTTCCGAATCCAAATTAAAGATCCGGATTGATTTTTTCTCATGTAGATTTGGCTTTAGTTTCTGAAGGAGCATTTTTTCAAATAGCTTTGAGAGTATCAGAAGTAAACTGATTGGACAATTTGAGTTTACGTTTGGTTCATCTTTACCGGGTTTTGGAATCATTCAAATTTTTCAGGTTTCAAGAAAGTAGCCCGATTTTATTATGGCATTGAAAATGTACGTTATTAGCTCGATACATTTTTCCGAAAGATTTTTAATAACTCTTCCGCTAATAAGATCACGTGCAGCTACTTTTTCTGGATCTATGTTTTCCTTGATTATTTTTTGTATGTGGCGCCACTTGTATTTAATTGTCTGGATTTCCGCAGCTTCTGCTACATCAGATAACATTTCGGTGTTCCGATTTCCTCGTTGGATGTAAATACTTTACTAAGATGTTGACCAAATATGTTTGCTATATCTGCATCACTTTTTGCCCAGTTTCCATCATGGAGACGATTCAAAGGACATGAAAGAGTAGGTCATTCCAGGTTACGTGCGGCTTTCCACAGAGAGTAGTCTGTTCGTTCAGTTGATGTAAGTTCATTGTGATAATGTTGAACCTCTTCAGTAGGTGATCTATGTAGTTGCCACTGCCTGCGAGAGATTTTCTACTGCCGCATCAATTTCTTCTTTTGTTTTACGAGCGACATTTAATTAACACTCTCTTATTAATGTAGACTTAAATTAAGTTCCATTAGTATGTTGATTCATCAAGAATCTAGCCGACGATAGTTTTAGAACTTGCATGTTAAGTGTTATTAATATCGGTGAATGATTAGAAGACAGACGGTATCACGTTTCAGCTGTTACAAGAGATATACCCTTTGTTACACAAAACTCCAGTAAGTCAGGAATTTTACGCCTCTCAGTTGGTCAATAGGTTGGGTGACCAATTTGATTTGTTCTTTGATTTCCATGTGTGCCTAACTGTCGGGAGCTACACAAAAAATGAGTTTTATTTCTATTAAAATTTCACTTGAAGTATATTTCTATAATATTTTATTGTTTTGAGTGAAAAACATATTTTCAATAGTTTTATTTACAACTAAGATGTAAAGATTATATTTCCAAAAAGTTTCCTAGAAATGGTTTTACCCATCTACAAAAACCTCTAGAACTATGCCGCCTATAGGCAAATAGAATTTCACTCAACAAATATTTTACGTTTTAATCTTGGATTTCAAAGTTTAACTTACCATCTAGATTTCAATGTAAAATGAGCTTTGAGTGAAAATAGTATTTTAAAATTGAAGTATGAAAAAACCGTTTTTTTACAATAAAGATGGGAGAATTGTAATTCAAACATCAGCTAGAAGTTGTTGGGAATGTAGACGTTCAATGCATTAAAAATTACTTTACACTAAAAATTGGAGTTTTTTTTATTAGTGGTCACATGGTACGGTTCGATATTTATTTTGACAAATATACTTATACTACCATCTGTAACTCTATAATCTTGACTATACTGATTAATACTGAAAATTCATTTCAAAAATTTAATATCCTTGATATTCGAATTGGAGACCCCATAATTTCAATATCTTAGATTTCACTAAAACTTTTCTCCTTATACTTTTGTTTGAGTAAAAAAATCCACCTTAAATTCTCTTTATTAAATTGTTTATTTACGATTATTTTACGTCTAATGTCTTAGAAATATGAAACTTCGGTGTTACAGTATATTTAGAGAAAACTACTGTTTGCACTCACTTTTTCGATTTTGAGAGAAATTAGAATTTCACTCAAAAATATAGCTCAAATTAATCTTTGATTTCCTAACTAACTCGTTTCAAATTTATTATAACCAGATTTATTTCTATTTAAATTGCACTCAAACTATATATATCCCTCATACTTTTGATTCGAATACAAAGAGTTCGAAGAAAGCAGTGACAATCCATTAATACTTATCTTAGATTTCACTAGAACTTTTTTCGTTATACTTTTATTTAAGTAAAAAAGACCTTAAATTATTTTTGCTAAATTGGTTATGTTTATCACTCGAGTTTTGTTTTTAAATTCTGAAACGTATGGTTCAAACAGATGTTCCAACATTGGTGACCCCATAATTTTAATCGATTATTTTACGTCTAATGTCTTAGAAATATGAAACTTTGGTGTTACAGTGTATTTTGAGAAAACTACTGTTTCCACTCACTTTTTAATTTTGAGTGAAATTAGAATTTCACTCAAAAAATATAGCTCAAATTAATCTTTGATTTCCTAACTAACTCGTTTTAAATTTATTATAACCAGATTTATTTCTATTTAAATTTCACTCAAACTATACATATTCCTCATAGTTTTGATTCGAATACAAAGAGTTACGAAGTTCGAAGAAAGCAGTGACAATCCATTAATACTGAAAATTCATTTAAAAAATTGGATCTTTGATATTCGAATTGGAAACCCCATAATTTCAATATCTTAGATTTCACTAGAACTTTTCTCCTTATACTTTTATTTGAGTAATACAAATGCACCTAAAATTCTTTTTGCTAAATTGGTTATGTTTATCAGTCGAGTTTTGTTTTTAAATTTTGAAACGTATGGTTCAAACACATGTTCCAACATTGGTGACCCCATAATTTTGATCGATTATTTTACGTCTTATGTCTTAGAAATATGAAACTTTGGTGTTACAGTGTATTTTGAGAAAACTACTGTTTCCACTCACTTTTTGATTTTGAGTGAAATTAGAATTTCACTCAAAAAATTTAGTTCAAATTAATATTTGATTTCCTAACTGACTCGTTTTAAATTTATTATAACCAGATTTATTTCTATTTAAAGTTCACTCAAACTACATATATTCCTAATACTTTTTATTCGAATACAAAGAGTTACGAAGAGTTCGAAGAAAGCAGTGACAATCCTTTAATACTGAAAATTCATTTAAAAAATTGGATCTTTGATATTCGAATTGGTGACCCCAACATTTCAATATCTTAGGTTTCACTAGAACTTTTATCCTTATACTTTTGTTTGAGTAAAAAAATCCACCTTAAATTCTCTTTATTAAATTGGATATGTTTATTACTCGAGTTTTGTTTTTAAAGTCTGAAAGTTACGGTTAAAACAGATGTTCTAACATTGGTGACCCTATAATTTTAATCGATTATTTTACATCTAATGTCTAAGCAATATGAAACTTTGGTTTAACAGTGTATTTGAAGAAAACTACTGTTTGTATTCATTTTTTTGATTTTGAGTGAAATTAGAATTTCACTCAAAAAATATAGTTCAAATTAATATTTGATTTTCTAACTGACTCGTTTTAAACTTATTATAACCAGATTTATTTCTATTTAAATTTCACTCAAACTATATATATTCCTCATACTTTTGATTCGAATACAAAGAGTTACGAAGAGTTCGAAGAAAGCAGTGACAATCCACTAATACTGAAAATTCATTTAAAAAATTGGATCTTTGATATTCGAATTGGTGACCCCATAATTTCAATATCTTAGATTTCACTAGAACTTTTCTCCTTATACTTTTATTTGAGTAAAACAAATGCACCTAAAATTCTTTTTGCTAAATTGGTTATGTTTATCACTCGAGTTTTGTTTTTACAGTCTGAAAGATGCGGTTCAAACAGATGTTCTAACATTGGTGACCCCATAATTTTGATCGATTATTTTACGTCTAATGTCTTAGAAATATGAAACTTTGATGTTACAGTGTATTTGAAGAAAAATACTGTTTGCACTCACTATTTTGATTTTGAGTGAAATTAGAATTTCACTCAAAAAATTTAGTTCAAATTAATATTTGATTTCCTAACTGACTCGTTTTAAATTTATTATAACTAGATTTATTTCTTTTTAAATTTCACTCAAACTACATATATTCCTCATACTTTTGATTCGAATACAAATTAGAATTTCATTCAAAAAATATAGTTCAAATTAATAATTGATTTCCTAACTGACTCATTTTAAATGTATTATAACCAGATTTATTTCTATTTAAATTTCACTCAAACTATATATATATATATATATATATATATATATATATATATATATATATATATATATATATATATTTATATATATATATATATATATATATATATATATATATTTATATATATATATATATATATATATATATATATATATATATATATATATATATATATATATATATATATATATATATATATATATATATATGTTCCTCATACTTTTGATTCGAATACAAAGAATTCGATAATTGTTGATTAATAAATTTATCTCACTACATAGACTTGAAAAAATTTCACTCACATTATATTCCTAATATTTCTCTTTTAAGTAAAAATAATATTTGAAACATAAATTTCGACAATATAAATTCTTAGATAATATTTAAATAAAATGTTCCACCAGTGCCGAAATCATAATTTAGATCGTTAGTCGCTGATGACTCAGAAATATACAACTTCGATGTTTAAACTATTTGAGTACAAAAGGGTTTTGCTCTTACTTTTTAAATTTGAGAGATAAAATAATTTCACTTATCCTACGTATCTTGTTCAAGTAGCCGGCAACAATTCAAAAAGAATGGTGGTGGTGTGCTTGTTGCAATAATTAACACACCTAACTTTCCTTTAATATTGCTATTGAAGCAATAAGCTCAATAAAAATATCACTCTTGACCTCAATCAGCACCAATCGACGCGCAGAACATTACCGAACCACCGTATTTACTGTTATTTTACTTCATAAACTGTAGATCAAAAACTTCCATCATATTGCTGATCCCCAAATATACCTGAGCATTAAATCCATTATATACTGTTACGCTAAAAGTAAATACTGAAGCCACCTACTCCTTAACGTAAATCTTTGAAAATTTCAACTCCACTCAATAGACCTTTTTGACTCTACTCAATAGAACTACTAACTGGCGAGAACCAAATTTATATATACAATAAAACCAATAAACACAAATTGGTTAAAATTACTTAGCAAAACTTTGGTCCATCGATAATCCCGGAAATTTAAAATCGATACAAAATTTTATTTTTCGGCTACTTAACCCGGATATAAAATATTTTCCAATTAATTAACCATAACAAATAACTACAAAATAAAAAACGTTAAAAAAAACTTTCACCACAACCCAACGCAAATAACGGTCTTAAAAATAACAATAATAATAATAATAACAATAATAATAAACAGAAAAACTGTAAATTTTCCAGTATAGCTTTTTTTTTAATATACTTTCTAAAATAAATACCGTTAAGGAAACTGTGTGTATATTCAATCCCATTCTTATCAATACGAAGTGAATTTAATACAAATTATTTGATTAAATAAAGAAACGAAGTTAAATAACAATAAATAAATATATAAATAAATGACGGAAAATTGTGAAAATTAAAGAAAAATATTTTTTCAATACAACAAAAAATTTGTTTTTTTCAATTTATTATTTGTTTGTGTGAGTGTGTCTGAGTGTTGTTGTTAATTTTAATTTAATTTAATTTTTCCAATTTTGCAAAATTTTTTTATTGTTTTTCAATTTTTCATAAATTGTATTAAACAATAATAATAATAATAATAATAATAGTAATAGTAATGATAATTCATGAGCTTTTGATTACATGCATTTAGTGTTTAATTGACCACATTTAGGCGATATAATTTTAATTTAATTTCATTCGTTAATTTATTAATTGATGGTTTATGATTTAATTATATGGTGTTAATGTTCATTGTTTTAGATAATTAGATTTTAAAAATGGAACTAATTATGGATTTGTATTTACATCTAAAAATAAAATACAGCGTGTATGAAAAGTTTCATGACGGTTAATTATATTTCAAAGGGGGAGCACCTTTTTCAGTTGGGATATATTTCTTTTATTTTTCCAAAAAAATCTTCACGTTCTTTAGTTCTTTTCCGAGACATTGCTCATTGGTGGTTTCTTCAGTGCTTTTTTTGGCAATCTATCTTCTTTTCCATTTCCATAATCAATGTCTACTGTGTCGTATTCTGTGTCGCAGTATCACTTCAATATTCGTCGAACGCACATTTTTGCAACAACTTGCAGTTCTTGTATACTTTTTTTTCATAAATTGTCCATGTCTCACACCAATACAGTAGTACTGATTTTGCTTATGATTATTGCCTTTCATAATTTGATAATTATATCTGCTCCAGTCCTATTGCTCTTTAGCTTTTCTATGACACCTTCAACTTTCTGGGTGTTACTAGTTTTGTTGCTGGTACAATTGATGGCCAAAGACTTTTGCTGCAACTGTTTACATTTTCTTTCTCCAGTGTTGCTCCATACTGAATCCAAAGTATTTTTACCCGTGCGATGGTTGTTAGTTTTCTCATTGAAATCTCTTTGTATTCCCCAGTACTAAAAGAAGGCATTGATATATGCGGGATTCATTTCTTTATTGTATTATGTATCGGATAAATGTATAAGTGAGCTCGAAATTGTGCGAACTCATTTAGCCGAAAGTAGGCCAGATTTCGATTAACAAGGTGTAAATGTAACTGATGGGTTTTGTACGTCTTTTTCTCTGAAATTTTTCCGTTGAAATCAGGTTCCATGAACTTTCAAACGAAATTTTTTTGCAAACACGAACATAGGGCTTGCTGTAAGTTGCCTTAGGACTAGAGTCGCATACGGTCATTGTTTTCGTGTCTCCGACCTTCGACTGGTATCTCTTACATTACTCACATTGTATGTTACCAGCATTTGTGGTACGGGTCACATAGGACTTAAATTTGTAGCCCATCAAGTTCATAATAGCTTTTCACGAATGATTTTAGTAAGATTTTGCTTCATTTGTCTAGATGTTAAAAAAGTAATTCTAGGGCCAGTTCTTTTTTAAAAAATATGTTTTCTCGTATGTTTTGGCATTCCAAGCCAGTCTAAGGACAGCTGCGTCCAGTGTACTAAAAATGTTTTTCCCTATAATTGTACCAACTATAAAGTGTCGGGCACACAAATCTTATGCCATTGCGGGCTCACAAATCTTATGCCAGTGGATAACTTGTAAAAATATACCCATTGAAATGTTCGAATGAATACCTCAATATCAATGAGCAAGGCTGAATCTGTTACTTGAAATCACAAACTACCATCAATTGTGAGTTCCTTGAATGGAAATAAAGGTTTATACCTTGAATCATTTTTGAGCGCAAAAACAAACTAATTTGCTAGATTCTTACTACTGATATCACTCCTCTATAAAATGATTTCATAAAATTTGTGGAATGTATTTTTTTATTTAGCGTAAGGCAGTATTCCGATAACGCATTCATTTCATCCACATTATGGTATCTTGCCAAGATGTCAATTTTTTCGGAATCTGTGCACTTTGATATGCTGCTAATATCCTTTTCGTTTGCTTTTCGATTGATTTTAAAAACATTGAATTTAATAATGGTGAATGGAAAGATGAAAACCTCAGAATGATTTATGAAGTTCAATCTTATTCTTTTCAAATCTTATATTCTCGCCGTTTCTTCAGGAAAAGTCACCAACCGCTAAATGATGTGTTATTTTTGCCTTGGTCCTTATATTTCTGATCACGATTTGCATCGATTACTATGGTGGTAGATTGTGTTGCTTCTTTCTTAACACTACCATCCGTGTTTTTCCCATCTTGACGCAAACCATTTGAGATGTTGATTTGTTGAAGCCAATTTTCGATGACACTATCTCTCGTTCAATATTGGGTCTGAGATAAACCCGCTCTGTGGCATGTCGCATCGTTTTGTTAAAACCACATATCATTAATGTCTAGCTCATGCAATTGACTAAAGAAATAACGTTGCAACATGTCTCTGTAGCGATCTCCATTTACTGTAACGTGATGGTCATTTTCATACTAAAAAAATGGTCCAATGACCATTTCCAATGACCGCCAGTATGCAAAACATACGCATATTTTGTTTGTTGACGAAGCCGTTTAGCCAAAAATACACTTCACCAAAAATTGGAATTAACGCTTTTGAAGTTGCAGTCACCGAATCGGAATTTTTGTAGTAAATTTTAATTATTTGTAAACTTTGTTCGTTCGTGCACTTCACCATGATAAAAATGTTGTCCTAACTGAATGTCTGCGAAGGCTGCGTTTTCAGTGTAAGTTCAAAGTTGTAGTCACAAATGGAAAACCCTGTATAACATAAAGAACGGGATACATAAGTTCTTTTCGGTATGAAAGAACTTATGTATCCCGTCAGTTTAGATATTGCAAAATAACTACAAGAGAACACGATTGAGTTGTTGCTATGTAGCTATTGAACGAAGAACTTAGGAAAATATTTGTTAAGTTGAAACGACCACATCAGGTTGCAGAGTAGTGACAGATACACAACGATTATTTGGCGAATAAATCCAACTTGTTCGTAAGAGTGACAAAGGACGTATAAATGGGTCGTTCCTCGAATGATTAATTGGAGAATCGCCTAATGAAATCACAGCAATATGGGAAATGTGCAGTTTAGAAGACATTAAAAATGCTCCAGAGAAATTTTTTAGTTCCTAGAATGTGAATATTTAGCAGCTTTATGGCAAATTGCATAGATTGAGGATATATACGAAAGCACTATCGAGACAAAAGGAAGAAGTATTATATCCGATCGATAAGATTCTAATATCATTCAATACCATGCATATCGATCACCTTGGACCATTTCTAAAAAAATGTTCGGATTAAATTTCTGCCACTTAAGATCCAATATTTGCTACGCAATGTTGCCATCATAAGTGTAGGTCCAGATTGCAAGTGTCTCAAATGATGCTCCCGTACAAATATAATTCTGTCAAAGTTTCCTTTGCTGGCAATATCAATGGATGTTTGATTTCATAGGTAATTGCTGAATTTGATATTCTACCTCCACCTCGTAAGAGGCCTGCTTGGTCGATAAACGGGTTGAGATATTTTAATCGCCTGGATGGTAATAATTATTGGCTGCGATTAGCTTCATGTCTAGTAAAAAGTGTTTCGATTGAATATGATTGAAGGTTAGCTGTTGAGATTTTTGCTCTTCGGAACATAGCAAATATGGTGAGAGCTTGGTTATTCGTTTTAGTTTTAGGTTGACGAATCGAAATATAAAGGTAAGAACTCGAATAATTTTGCTAAAACTTGATAATTTTTCGATTCATTGATCCAAAATATTTGGTTGGAATACTTCGGTGATAAACGATTGTCCCCGCAGCTCTTCAACTGTATGAGGCGTATTTCCCGGATTTGCTGAATCTCATGAGTGGTAAATGGTGCATCTGATTTTTCTCTCCATAATATACTTTGATATCTTGTATCCTCGGCTAACACACGAACCTGTCTGTACATTTTTCCAATGTCAGCGGTACTTGCAATTTTATGCTTTCTAAAACGACACAATGACACTATAAAAATTTGATTGTACAATAGGACCAACAGTCCTACTATAAACTATCTAAAACTATTAATTTAGTTGTGATGCTGGAATTCTTAATGACGCCGTGGGGTGGTAGATATTATCCGCTCGATCTGGTTTGATTTTCGGTTATTGGTTTCATATGTCTTAGTCGTATATATTCAGACATAATTTTTTTGTATTGCGGAGAAAACTGTGGATCTCTTAAAAATCGTTTCTCCATCGCATGACTCTCCTAAGTTGGATGGCGGGAGTTTAAATGGCAACCGCACTACAAATCGATTATTGATAGTTTTGGTGTTTTCCTTGAAATGATTTTCGCAGAATTTCTCCTTCTGGGAGTAACACAAACTATCAGTTTCAATTGTCTCTATTTCCCAGAACTTACGTAGAAAACTATCAAGAGTTGTTTCTTCTTGTTCGCTAAAATTAATGGCGCATGATTGTGTCACCCGCATATCTCTAGAACTGTCTCTCTGCGACTACCTAACTTAATAGGGTTTTTTGGAGGTTGTTTTGATGTAAGTTTTGAAAGTACAAGTCTCTAAATGTAAACATGCATCATCTTTATTCCAAGGTGATATTGATAATGTTACAACTCCTTTTGTGTACCCGTTGATTAGGGCGCCGATACCAGATATGGCCATTTTTGCA
Organism: Tipula confusa; assembly: GCA_963556175.1. Classification (NCBI taxonomy): domain Eukaryota; kingdom Metazoa; phylum Arthropoda; class Insecta; order Diptera; family Tipulidae; genus Tipula; species Tipula confusa. The sequence goes on from OY744476.1 coordinate 47,845,901, forward strand.
TTTCGTCTTTTAAATTTTAACCTTTGAGCGCAGTGTTCAGTAATGAATGATCCTTGTGAACCTAATTCAAGTAGCACGCGACATTTCTGTTTCCGACCATATCCGTCAACTACGCATTCTAAAGCGGTTGGTAGAAGGGAAAACCCCTGGACATTTGTAGTATAGCTTGCTCTGATTCAGGCTCCTTTGGTTTACTTTATGAATCATCACACTCTTTGTTGCTAGAATTTGTTATATTATCATGAAGAAGAGTATGGTGAATTCTGTTTCATTCTCTGCAATTTGGACTTGCAAGTATACACGTTGTGATTATCATTGAAACAATTAAAGCACCTCCCTTCCTTTTCTAATTTTTTGTGCCATTTTGTGTTCATTTAGCGGCATTTTCTTAAATTTGTCACATTTGAAAAATCTGGCCGTTTCATTATCTGATTTTTTCATCAAAATGCATATTATTCAGTGATCTCTGGACTCAGCTTCCTCTCCCAATGCTTTTAGTCCTCTGATTATTTCGTCTGAGGTGTCCAATAGTCGACGAACGTGAGTGCTGCTTGATATTGTCATTGATTGCTGTGACATGAAACTCCGAATAAAGGCGTATATTGTGTGTTTTGGTCGATCATATCGTTCTCATAATTTTTCCAGCGCTTCAATATAGTTTGAATCTGTAATGCTAAAATGCGTTAATAGTCTAGCAGCTTTATCTTTCAGTGATCCTTTCAAATACTGTAGTTTCTGAGAAGGATTTAATTTTTGGATATCATGTATCGTTGAGCAAAATAGGTCATGGAATGATTGCCATTTGGTGTATTTTCCAGAAAATTGAGGAAGCGATATTTATGGCAATTTCACTTCAATGTGGCTAGCCAAAAGTGAAGCATCCATTTGCGTGTCGTTTATGGAGCCTGCTTGTTCTCCATTTGTTTTTAATGCCAGATTCAATCCAGCTATGACTTTGTAGTAGTTTTCTTCGAAATCTGAATCTATATCTTCATTTAGGTCTATAGTAACGATCTTGTTTTTTATTTTTTTTATTTATTTCATTCAATCATTAAGGTAAGTAAGGCCAATGGCCTTTTCGATGTTTACCTTAATATAATACAATATATTAACTTAATAGTAATAGTTACAAATCATAAATAATAATAACAATAATAAAATAATAAAAATAAAAGTAATAATCATAATAACAGTAATAAAATATAAATATAAAATATATAAAAACAATAAATTTAAATAAATATTATAACAAAATAATAGCAATAATTAGTCACACATCATTAGTAAAGTAACATTAATAATAACTATGGCATAATACCCTAACTCGTTTTAAATAATTCACTACATGCTTTTTTAAATTGCTTTATGGAACTGGAACGTTTAATTATTTCAGGCAGTGAATTAAATTCAGCAATACCATTGATTGATTGATTGATTGATTTTGAATGTACTGCCAAGCATTAAGCAGGATATCCCGGAAAGCGCCGGGCCCACAGTACACCCGTTTTTACATTTACTTGGAAGGATATGGAAGGATACTAGTTAAATTATTGAGATCGACCCGGTTACAGACACCTTGGCGGCCAATAGTTAGTAAATTTTTGTGGGTTAGGGAAAGGAAAAGTATGTTAGTTATGACATAATTGGTCCGATTTCCCGGTAGCCAATATTCAAACTACTGTTAGTGTAAGACAATCACATTTTTGTTGAACTGCTCTGCATTCTGCCATCTCTTATCAGCAACTCCAGTATGCCGCCAATCTTCTGTAATCTACAATGATATCCTGAAAACAGAACCTATTAATTAACTAATTGGTCTTAGCCGTAGGCTGTAATAAATTGAATTAATTTTTAATCTAAAATTACAAATTCATTAATTCTTAATATAATAACATAATTATATAATAATATAATTCCTAATAATTTTTGCCTGAAATTTACAATTAATTAATTTTTTTACATTTATAAAAATATGAAATTATAAAAATTATAAAATAATATAAATTAGATTTTATAAATTTGATTAAATATTACAAATCAATTGGATATTTATATTTACAACCAATACGTCATATAATCACTGAAAATCAAAATTTATACATCTTATAAATATAAATATACCTTATAATATAATAAGAAAATAATATAATAATCTAGTTATAATAATACAGGTAAAGTATAAACTGCCTCAAAAATATGGTGATAAAACCAAATTTAGAAATTTAAAATCCTAAAATGCCTAAAGGAAGGGGGTGTAAAAGAAATAAAATTCATAAGGAAGACTACGCTTGTGCAAAGAGACCCTCTGAGTACAGGAAAATCTGTTCTAAGTGAGATAAACAGTAAGTAAGAGAAATAAAAATTAGTTTCATAACTGTACACAGACTTTGTGAAGCGAATGTAAAAAGAAGCCATTTATAAGCCAGAAGACCACATATTTGGTGGCCCTTAATGAATATGCAATGGTTTCCGGGTGTAAATTGATAAGTTAATACATTTTTTTTCATGTAACGGCTGGTGGCTATTTGCAATTTAATATCAATTCATCAAACATGATACTCCAGCCAACAATTTATAAACCACAAAATTCAGCCACCAATCACAATCAAAATATTGTCCTACTACTATATCGATACCTCGGGCCAACTGCCCATCCTCAAGACCCCCTAATTATCAGAAAGAAAATAAAAAAACAAAAGTTATACAGACCTAGATAAAAAACCCAACTTTAACATATAAAACACGAAACAAACAAAACCCACATAAAAAACTGTATATAAATACAAATAACACAAAATATAGTTATGCAGAAGTAAAAAACACACTAAAAAACAAACAAATTTTTCCCATACATTACAAAAACAAACAAATATAATTAACATTAGTTGTACCGAGACGTCCGCACATGAATAAAAGACCACTCTCCCAAAAAACAAGCCAAAAACCACGCCACAATCCCAAGTATACAATGAAACAAAAAACCCATACAAAATCACACGAACACAAATAGACACTGCACACCAACACTGCCAACAAATGGATCACAAAAAATAAACAACAATGCCCCGTACTCACACACACACACACACACACAAACACACACACACACACACACACACACACACACACACACACACACACACACACACACACACACACACACATACATACACAAACACACACATACACACACACACACACACACACACACACACACACACACACACACACACACACACACACACACACACACACACACACACACACACCAATGCAAAACCACAATGACACGATCATACACTTCATGACCCATACAACACTATACCTCAATCATCCAAAACACTGCACATACCCTGTACAAACGAAAACACATGAACAATGCAGGTGCACTAAAAAAGTTCCGACCGTTATTGATATATACCACTGATAGCTTATCAATAATAGTCAGAACCCTCCCATCACAACAGCACTGCCCACGTGTTCCCGCCTAAACCACACATGTACAATATTTTAGATAACTGAAACTATACTATATAGGTCACAAAACATATGATAACGTCACTATGGCCCGCACCGGCGTATTTATGAGGACAAGATACTGTCATCCATCTTCCATGATCCACCCGCTAGCAATGCCGGTGTACACCACACATCTACGCTCATATGATCCTGCATCAATCCTTCACCCCGCTACACTCAAAATTACGGCGCGAATTCTTAACTTGTTTTCCCGAAGTAAACAATCTTTCCATTCATATGCAGACAACTCAATGCAACCGATGCCAACTACCCCCATCCACCCCTGTGATGTATAAAACCAATCAATTATTTCCCAATACGTCGTCTGCATAACCTCACCTTGTGCCATCCACACTCACATACAACCCCCCATGTAAGTTTTATCCATCCAATGTTCCATACATCAAGCTAAGTCTTCCATTCTAGTCTGTGCAACCCCTACTCTCCCTCCTCCCTATAACCAGCAAAAAATCCTGAAGATGGGCAGCTAGCCCGAAACATCGATAGAATTACAAAACAAAACCTTGATTATGATGCGTAACCAAAATATACTGTCCATAAACCATTGGCCGGAACAACACGTTCAATGTACTAACATTAAATCGCAAATTGCTAAGAACACACTTATTACAGCAAAATAATCCTCCAATCTACAAAAGTAAATTTATAACTAAATTTATTGAATATTTGGGTCAAGTAACTATATACTGGTCACCATAAATATCCGATCTTTATCCTGTAGAGAATCTATGGCATTGCATAAAAACTAACAACAACTTCAACAATATTGCAAAGATACTTCGCAACAAAATCATTCAATCTTATTGACTACCCTGTCACCTATATTCCAATTTTTATATTTCGTGACTTACAAATCGTGCATCTCTTTAGAAGGAAGCAACGGAAAATATTATTTTTATTCGACACCTCAATAAAGAAAGTTTTGTAACATAACAATGCTAATTCGGCACAGTAGAAGAGGCAAAGTAACGGCTTGAGAGTGTTTTAGCTAAAAGGACATAGTAGATCTCACAATGCTGAACGAAAAAGTTACTTCAAGCACATATTTGGAAGCCCTTAATGAATATGCAGTAGTTTTCGGATGTAAAATGATAAGAACTCCAATCCACAAAAGTAAATTTATAACTAAATTTCCTAAAGATGTGGAACAAAAAACTTTAGACTGGCCACCACAAATCGCTGAACTTAATCCTATAGAGAATCTATGGCATTACATTAAACAAAAATAACAACAACTATTAAAAAAAACGCACAATGTAAATGTTTAACGAAATAAAACTCATTTGTGATTAAATCCTTAACCAAATTGTAGAAAACCTGATCCAATCCATGCAGTATTACCTTGAAGTTGTTAATAACAACGGTGGCAGTACCTCCTACTGAGTTTACGGGGAAAAGTGAATAAATTTGGATTAGTTTTGTAATTTTTAGTCAACTTTATCATGAGGTACAAAGAATCACGAACTACAAAGACTCCCAATCCTCCGTCTCACCAAATGAAAAATCAACAACTAACCATGACTATACAAAAAAAAATTGTCCCTGTAGTTGTTCCATCAAGCTCATATTCCTAATGACAACTTCCACAGAACAAACCACACCATCTCTGCTCGATACAAATAATCCCAACCACGACTGTATTTGTGTTACCATATATGATTTTTTTTTTTTGTTTTTATTTTTTTTTTAACAATAAAATCAACGTCTTTCTACAAATTAAAAAAAATTAATAAAATATTATTAAACATTTTATTTTACAATTTTATCAATGCATCGACGACGCAACTTGGTAATCACCCGTTAAATGAAGCGCATCAACAAAATAAAATCAAAATAACAAAAACAAAAACCTCAACAAATATAATAACGAAATATAAATTACATGCAAGGTCAGAGAATTAAATAAAATTTTCTCTTCTGGTGAGATGTATGTACAATTTTCAACAATACAAATAATATTATCATATACTAATACAATTTATACATTAAAACAAAAACGGCAGATCTGTATATATATATATATATATATATATATATATATATATATATATATATATATATATATATATTTAATTTCTATTTATGTTTTCTCCTTCGTTCTCTATCGTTTTCCGTTTTTTCAGAGAAATTTCTATTATAACTATTTATTTAATATAAAAATAAAAAAAATCACCAACGGTACTTATGTACCTTCACCAATTTACTTAGAAATAAAAATAAAAAATGCACATTAAAAATGATGCACTGATACCTGATCTCTGGGAAAACGACAGAGTACAAGTTCCAATTTAGCACTTCAAAACCACACACGCACAAAGCTACTCAAACCAAAACACAAAAAAAAACACAAAAAACAACACAACAAAAACAAAAGAAATATTAATAAAAAAAACTAATTTTAAAATTGAGGAGATCGGAAAAAACACGTCCGATCTCTTCAACGATCATCGATCGACCCCCCAGTGAATTAAATTCAGCAATACCATGTACAAAAATTGATGAAGCAAATTGGTTGCTAGAAAATCTTGATGATAATGATGTGATACGAAAAATTCTGGATGATGAACTGTAGGATAACAGTGAATACAAATACGATGGATGTTTAATATAAACTAGCTTAAATATAAAACAAAGTACTCTAATCTGAAGATATGTCAATAAAGGTACGCCAACTATAGAATTTTGAAATTCTGAAATATGATCATACTTCCTTAGACAGTGAATGTATCTAATACATGAATTAAAGGCCAATTTCAAACGGTATTTAGAATGATAGTCTGAATTATAAATAAATATGTCTCCATAGGTAAATATAGGTATTATCAAACTTTTTACCAATAATACCTTGATTGAAGTTGGCGTTATGTTACTCAATCTCCTTAACGAGTATAATACAAAGTTCACTTTTTTACAGATTTGATTGACATGTGTATTCCAAGTTAACGTGCTATTAAACAAAACGCCAAGATTACGAACATACTCAGAAACAACTAAGTTCTCACCAGAAAGTCGTAATGGAGGCAAATTAATATCAATTTTACGCTTATAAATTTAAAGAACTTGAGTTTTCTTTGCATTTAAAATCAAGCCATTAGATTGAGCCCAAGAAGAAATCGATTCCAAATCATAATTCAAATTATTAAAAATGTCATGAATTTTATTCATTGGACCAGATATATATAGTTGGAAATCATCTGCATAAACATGGTATTTTGAGTGTAATATTCTTAATGGTAAATCATTAATATAAAGTGAAAACAATAAGGGAGCTAAGACAGAGCCCTGTGGGGCTCCAGATAATAATAATGTCCGTTTCGAAAACACGCCTTCATGTTTGATTTTTTGGAAACGGCTGTTCAAATAAGAAATTATAAGTCTGGTTGAGAATTTAGAAAATCTAAAGTAAAGTCTCAGCTTCTGTGCCAGTAACACGTGATTAATGCAATCAAATGCTTTAGAAAAATCAAGTAGTACCAAAATAGAAAAATAAGACTGATTCATACTATGTAATAAATCGTAGTACACTTTACTTAAAGCCGTAGTCGTAGAGTGATTGCATCTATAACCAGACTGAAATGGATCTAGTAAATTATTTTCATCAAGATATTGCCTCATTTGTCGACATATAAGAATCTCAAATACTTTAGATAAATAAGGTAAAATACTAATTGGCCGAAAATCAGATGTTTGTGAAGGTGTTGAGACTTTAGGTATGGGAATAATAATTGCTATCTTCCACGACTCAGGAAAAATACACGAAGTAATTATGTAATTGAAAATATGTGTACAATAAGGTAAAATAACAGGTAATAATATTTTTATAAGTTTAGGTACTATATTATCATGCCCAGTCGCATTAGATTTAACTTGAAGAAGCGCCATCGCAACCTCAGTTTCACTAAATGTTGTAAAATTCAACTCATTGCTGAAATTATTATCCACCTGGGTCATCGGTAGTACAATTGGCTTATTAGGCACACTTGAAAACTGCATATTAAACTCCTCAGCAGTAAAATTAACACCACTCTCTTTAGAGGGCATCATCCCCAAACGTCTTATGACTCTCCAGATATTACCATTGTGGTTGTTTGGATGTAGATTTTCAAAATAAAACTTTCTTTTAGAATCACGAATCAGACGGGTAGTCATATTGCGTAATTTCTTGTGAAATAACCAGTCATCTCTATTTTTACTTTTACGCCACACTAGTAAAGCACCATCACGTTTTTTCATGGACTCCAAGATAGCAGAATTGAACCATGGAGCTACCTTGTTATAATGCAATTTACGCTTGATAGGGACGTGATGGTTTAATAATTTTGTAAAAATATTATTGAAACATTTAACTTTACTGTTTACATCAGAACATAAATAAATGCTTGACCAATCTTCTGATAAACTGTCTTTAATAAATAATTCCTCATTTAGTTTACAGAAATCACGGACGAACTGATATTTAGCCTTTGGCCGTGGATATTGACATCTATAACATATAAAAATCATGTCATGATCAGAAATTCCAGGTAAAGCAGTTTGTCCGAGAATAATTATTTGGTCACAATCCATGCTTGCTTCCATCATTAAATCCAAAGTGGAGGAAAATCTCGTATTGGCAAATGGCAAAATTTCAATAGAGAGTGAAATCATTGAATCTGCAAAGTGCCTAGCTACCGCTACTGGATCGACCATATTTAAATTGAAATCACCCATAATTACAATACGATGATATTCATTCACCGAGTTTGATATAAATGCAATAATTTCATTAGCCTGTGTAATGGAACACACACGAGGATTATATAAAATACCAACAAGCAATTTACCACTGGATAGCATTATCTCAACGAACAAGGCTTCAAACCGAGTCACACTACTTTTGTTTACTATTTTCACTTTTAGATATTCTCGTATATAAAAAGCCACTCCGCCTCCCATTCTCGTAATAGTATTTTCCCGGTCATTTCTGAATAATGAAAATCCAGGAATCTCAAATGAGCATTTAGGCATACCTTCACGAAGCCATGTCTCCGATACACCAACAATATGTAAACTGGTGGATGACATTATCTGTGCAAGTTCGTCAATATGAGCAGGTATACTACGCGCATTAATATGACAAATATTCAAACAGTCAGCAGTGTTTTCCATATTCGCATTCAAAAAATCAACAACCGAATCATTATCATCATTTCCACGAATACTATAACTACGGACCATGTTCACGTGATTGCACAAATTTATCTAGAAGCATGTAATGTATCAAATAATTAAGTAAATATAACAATGCTACTTTAAATTCATTAATGAAACTACGTATTATGTATAACCGAAAACTAGTACTAAATTTACTTCTAAAAAAATGTAATGCATCTATATAGATGCAAATATTTACTATAAAATTCCAATCATAATCATTTAGGGGATTCAAATATTTTATAGGAAAATTAATTTTAACAAGTGATCGTAATTTCACAATAAAATAAAAAAAGATTAGATCATAAAATTTTTTGCAGATGGCAGGATAACTAAAAGCATATTGGTTATTTAACATTTCAATAAATGTCAACAAAAAAAGTTTCAAAGTAACAAACTCAACTTTGACATCAAAATAAACATGAAACATAATAATAATAACTAAATTAAAAAAGTTTAAACAAAAATGATACTTATAATTAATTTGTACTGTGGTTTTCCATCCAGATAAACTCCATAATATAAAGTGACTGGAATAAGTGATAATATTTTTAAGATTGATGTGTTTTGTTGATGCTACTGATGTCATTAAAGGACCGTATATAATACACTTTAGATGATTCCGTTTTCCGCAACATAATAACACCGTCTTTGACCCAGAGAAATCGAAAATTCTGCTGTCTTTTAATTTGTTTTGCTTCGTTGTACAACTTAGACTGTAAGGGTGTCAGTTTATGCATAATAAATATTCTACTGGATTCACTGTTGCTAACACTCAACACTGTTTTAGCTCAATGAACTCGTTGCGATAATGTTCTACATTATTGATTCGTACTTTGATACCTTCTGCGTGTACGGTGCGATCGATAGCTTTAATTTAGTTGAGCATTTTGGTCATATTACCCTTTATGTATGGTCGACGCCTTTTTAGTGTGAAAATTTCCGCCATTTCAACCCTTTCCCTTTTGTTTTCTTCACTCAACACTGTTTTCACTTTGATCACTAAGTTATTTATTTATTTATTGAATAGTAATAATAAAGGATTATCAAACGTCGCCTCAACATATGGAAATTTAAAACATTTTTGTTACTTTTAAGAAACCATTTTTTTGGTTAGTTCACCAATTACCTTCAAAAATATAAAATTTGATTTTTCCTAAATTTGTGGGTCTCTTAAATGTCCAAATTGTATATATATAGTGTTTTTTAATACATACATTAAATCTTCAGGAATTATCAAAGCCCGAATGAAAAATAAACGAACATTTTTAAATGTTTTCCTACTCTGTCTAATTGTTTATTTTATTTCATATTTGTTTAGCATTCCGGTTAGGAGTGGTTTTACCCAAAGTGTTTTTTCCGTAATGAACTCAAAATGAGAATAATGAAATAATGTCTTGAATTGAATTGAACATTCAAGTTACGACATAAATTTTGATTTATTTTATAATATTATATGTTTATAGCTTTATGATATTTATAAGTATTTGTATTTATTTTTACTCATACTAGATTAATTCTAGTTCCTAATAATTTCATTTTTGCCATATTAGAATTATTTTTTAACTTTGGTTTAGTTTAATAATTAGACAAGAATACTTGCTTACTATCCAAAAAATTTCCATACATAAAATAAATTTGAGATAATTAAAAACAAAAGTTTAACTGTCTTCCTCTGGCATATTTCAAAGCTGGCAAGCCTGATTACAATACACATACGTAACTTTCTTTACGCAATGATGACTAAGACGGATATGGATTCTTTTTTTTAGCTCATTTTAATTTAATGGCTTTTGAATTTGATTTTTGTTTTATTTTGTTGGTTTGGTCTAAAACTATTTTGTATTCTTTGTATTCTCAAAGTCTCAAAATATAAAAATAAATTACCTTGCAATTTTCATCTACATAAACGTCACTATTTAAAAACTACAGTGGTGGCTTCTGGCTGTCTAGAACAACACCAAGAGCTAGATCAGGATTGAAATCAATGGTTAGAGCCAAAATTGGCAAAATGCAGTATTTTAATTTTTAACTGCCACGTAAACCGCCCATATAAGTATACAAAGTGGCTATAAAGACAAAAAAAATGTATTCAAATCAAGAATCTTTTCGTTTTAATTAGAAACCATGTTAATGTAAAACCGACTTGGCAATATAATAGTTTAAATTAACATAATAATTACTTAAAACATGAACCAAACCAACGGATAAAAAAAAAACGGTTTGTAAGGAATAATAGAGCTGTAAAATAGACTAGCATAATTATAATGATGATGATCGTCATTATCATCATGACTTTTGGAGGTGGAATACATTCATACCGAATAAAAAATGAAAAAGTTTTTCCAGAATATTATTAAAAAAATGGAAAACAAGAAGGACTCAACTACAATATAAAAATGTAAAACGTCTTTTAATTTATCGCTTGTGAGTGTCAAAATTTTTAATGGTCATTATGCTATTATAATGTCTACAAGGCAAAAATAAAATAAAAAAATTGTAACATAAAATTGGGGGATGGAATGTTGTATTTCGGTACCGTACTAATTTGATGTCATACATCTTGAAAAGGATCTTCATAATAAATATTGACGAATACATTTTACAGTGAGGGAAGTTCTTTACACAATACTAAATATATATACCGAGTATTATCGTACACAAATGTACCACATTTACCAAATTTAATTTATTTTTTCGGTCTAGAATATCAACAAATCCCATAAAATGTCTAACAATTTTGCTCAACTTTTTTTTTTCTGTTTTAGATTTCCGGATTTCCCACAAATTTAAAACCATTACATGATGGATGGATGGCTAGATGGATCGACGCTCTAGATATGTATACAGAGATTTATGGTGAACAGCAAACAAAAAACTGGGTGGTTTTAAGTGAAAATGAAAATTGGTTTACAGATTAAAACTTTTATTTATTTGTGTGCTTGCATTACGCCCATTTTACCCTATCGCATCCACTGAAATAAATTTAGTTCGCCTTGGTGATAGTTTTTTTTTTTTTCTACATTTGATTTAATTTAGTACAGAAGTTCTTGTACACAGTGTATATGTATGTGTAAGTACACAAAGCGAAAACCAAAATGAAAACCCAAATTAATTAAATTCTTTGGAGGATTTCCAACTATATATAAATTGAATGTGAGATTCACACAGACCTAAATTGAATTAACATCAATGGAAATGACGGTAAATGCAATATGTTTTGACCGTGATACGATGATGCAATATTTTCTTTCGTGTTATCGTAAATTTTCTTTTGAATTTTTAGTTTTTTTACCGTTATTTATTCATATAAATTGTATAGTTCCGAGGAGAGATAAATCATATTCCACCGTAGCATAAAGATAATAATTTTCTTTGTTTTATCAGCCTTTGGTCAATTTTCTAGATTAATACATAATGGGATACAAAAACTTTAGAAAATTATATGAAAAATTTATATATTTCGCTTCTTGTAAGTCTAGACGTAATGGTTGGTACCAAAGGAGTGTCTACTAAAATTACAATTTCTGTTTTTTTTATGGATATATTTCAGTTTGTTGTTGCTTTCATTGCTGCACAAACGGTATAGTTTAACTGTATGCATCTTTAAGAAAATAATAATGATCTTAGTTTGTTATTTTTATGATTATTTCTGCTTTTAAAGATGATACGAGTATATTATGTCGTGTCAGGTTGATTCGATTATAATGACGGGAAATGTGGTTTAAATCAAAATATATTGGACGAATTTTTAAAATGGCTCGAAACAATAAGACATGTAACCTATTACACCAGCAGGTAATAAAATAACATAACTAAGTGGACGCGTATATTTTAAGACTGTTAGAGAGTTGGTTAGGTTGATGGTTACAATTTGTCAAAACCGAAATCAAAACCATCAGTAATTTTTCTATAAACATAGTACTATGTATATACATTTCTATAGGGGTAACCCTATATATTTTTTTTATGTAAATGTTAGTATATTTTATAGCAGTATTTGTACTGATGACCAGACCTTTTGATTAAGGTACGATTCATCACAATCGGGTCACTTTTACGTGTTGTATTGAAAATAATGTGAATTCGTAAATTTGCAAATTTGCAAAGGCAACAACCCCTTTGCTAATTTTTTTGGAAAATTTGTTTCATGGAAATCTTAGTATATTTTATAGCAGTATTTTTAATGATGACCAGACCTTTTGATTAAGGTACGATTAATCACAATCGGGCCACTATTACGTGTTGTATTTAAAATACTGTGAATTCGTAAATTTGCAAATTTCCAAAGGCTAACTCCTTTGCTAATTTTTTTGGAAAATATTTTTTGTGAAAATATAAGTATATTTTATAGCAGTATTTGTACTGATGACCAGACCTTTTGATTAAGGTACGATTCATGAGAATCAGGCCACTATTACGTGTTGTATTGAAAATACTGCGAATTCGTATATTTGCCAATTTGCAAAGGCTAACCCCTCTGCTATTTTTTTTTGGAAAATATTTTTTGTGAAAATATAAGTATATTTTATAGCAGTATTCATACTGATGACCAGACCTTTTGATTAAGGTACGATTCATGAGAATCAGGCCACTATTACGTGTTGTATTGAAAATACTGCGAATTCGTATATTTGCAAATTTGCAAAGGCTAACCCCTTTGCTAATTTTTTTGGAAAATATTTTTTGTGAAAATATAAGTATATTTTATAGCAGTATTTGTACTGATGACCAGACCTTTTGATTAAGGTACGATTCATGAGAATCAGGCCACTATTACGTGTTGTATTGAAAATACTTCGAATTTGTAAATTTGCAAATTTGCAAAGGCTAACCCCTTTTCTTATTTTTTTGAAATTTTTTTTTATGGAAATGTTAGTATATTTTATAGCAGTATTTATACTGATGACCAGATCTTTTGATTAAGGTACGATTCATCAAAATCAGGCCACTATTACGTGTTGTATTAAATTTAGATGCAAAATTGTACCTTCGCCAAGGTTAACCCCTTTGCTGATGTTATTTTGCCCCTTTTGCAATTTTTATATATTTTTCGTCTTAAGTTACACCAACTAATTCCGGTAAAAGATTTTTTAGCGAAACATTGCAAATTACAGATGAATGGTAGATGATTGCATGATATTATGATAATAATTGTTGGCCACCAAGGTGTTTGTTACCATGTCGAACTCAATTATATGTCAAAATGCCTTGTTTTAACCTTCCAAGTATATGTAAAAGCATGCACTTTCGGGATATATTGCTTAACGCTTGGCTGTACACTCCAAATCAATAAATCAATCAATGAATCCTTAAGAACTCGATTCTTGTGCTTTGCAAAGTTTACTGCTACTCCAGTCAAGTTTCTACAGACTTTGAGATGTTTCAAAATCAAACCAAACTATAAAATGTATTTAGCATCTTATATCATCTTAAATATGCACACAAATCAAAAAGTGGGAACCCACATTTTTATTGCCTTCTTAAAGTTGAGCAACATTGTGGAATATACGAGTAGTAGTTCCACCATAAAAAAAACACTTTGATTACGTTTGGGTGTATTCAACTTTGGAACAATAAAAAAAATATATTTTCTATACCATTTCCATGAAAATGGAAATAAGTAATAAAGTTTTTAGTTTTTTTTTTTGTATAAATTTTGTTGATGCTTTTAATGAATAGAGCTTCCTGATTTTAAGACGTTGAATTTAGCATTTAATGCAATTTTCTTCTTATTTTGTGTTATAAACAATTTAAAAATATTTTTGTATTTTTTTTTTAATGGATCTCCTTTCCTCCGAGTTAAGCGAGATAAGATGAGTACATAGAGGGTATAATATAGTGGCAAAATATAATAAAGACGTATGTACTAAAACAATAAATTTTATGAAAAGATTCTTAAAACTTAAAACGAAATCCAAAAGTACGTGGAAAATGAGTTATGATGGTAATGATTTACCCTAAAAGCGATACACAAATAATAATCTTTCACATTTCCGATTACTTCCACTAAATTATTAAGATTATTATTTTTATTCTGTACAACAAAAACTACTGTGCTTCCACTTCCACGGTTCATAATAATATTTCTCGTTTTGAAGAAAATATACAACAATTTCGTCTTTTTTATTTTTTTTTTTAATCAGTGTGCAATGTTCAGAGATGATGAATATATAAGAAATGCTGTACAGTATAAAATAAAAATTGCATTCGGTACTAAAAAAAAATTCTTGTTATCCATTTCCTCCCGCTTCCTGTGTATACAGTTATTCTTATACATAGTTGTTCTTAAAATAAAATTGCATTATACACGTTACATTTTTAACTGAAAGAATATCTTTAATTTCAATTCCTTTAAGGATATTTCCCATAAATTCCTAGTGCTGCTTTTTCCTTTCTATCCATTGCATATCTCTTTCGTATTTTTTTTTTTTATCTAAATTTTATCTTTTCTATGTTTCGATGTAACCTTCTCCCGTGTATTTATGCACTTTTCCAGCATTTTGTTCCATTAAACATTAAAAGATGAAAATAGTCTGGACTAGAAAATGTTAAAACAAAATCTAATCGGTGCTTAAACTAAATTTTGTTTTTGTGTAAGAGCAAGTAAAACGGAAATAGTTTCTTAATGTGGAATGGGTAGTATATCGCAAGATTTAAACTAATGTTGTTGTTTGAATTATTTTGTGACAGTCGGAGATATTAACTATTTAATAATATTACACATCGATATTTTTTTAATAGCATTAAACGGACCTACGATTTGACCTCTCAGCTATACCTGGTTACCATCACATCCACAAGCCCACCGCAACCTCTGCACCTGCCAAATTGGCGCCATAGGTAATATGTGAACAAGAATGAAATTGAAGTTTTATTCAAAGATATGTAACTTTTAGACTAAATGTGGGTTTACATGTTGGTGACATAGATTTAGTGAAAGAAGTTAAGTTACGTTAACAGCGGATAATAAAAATATACTTGAATTCATTACAACTATAAATGTTGCTCAAACTAACACCCCTTCTCAACATATAGTTATTTTTTAATTCTTGCATGTTTTTCCAACTTTTGTCCATCTAGCGTTTTTATCAGCATATCAGCAATCATGTTGTCAGTCGGACAATAAACGGCTGCAATCTTAGTTGAAGTTACTTAGTCACGTATACGAATTTGTATTTGATATCGATATGTTTCACACGCAGCTTCGGCAAATGTGATTTAAAATGGCTTTTAAATTGACGTTGCAATCGAAAGCTCGTGCCTTGTGTTGGTAGATAGATAGAGTAAAGATCCAATTGCACTTCGATAGATTTTATTTTTGTATCAACATAGATCATTGCTTTGGATTTACCGGTTCTTTTTCATAATAGTGTCGAACTTCGTATTCCATTCTCTCGCACCTTGTTTGAGGTCATAGAGATTCTTAACAAGCTTACATACTTGAGTGCTATCACCAGACGCAAATCCTTCTGACTGCTTCATATAGACGTTGTGTGATAGATCTCTATTTAGGTATGCAGTTTGAATGTCAAAATGTTTGACTTGCATCTTCCTTTCCCTGATACCGTTAGAAGAATCTTCAATATTGTCGGGGACTTGGAACCAATTGCATTTTCTCGTGGTGGTAATTTGATTATCTTCCAAGTTCCAAAACTATGAAGTGAATCCATCTCTTCTTTCATAGTTTTTTTTCCAGTTTTCAGAATTTGGATCATTTATGCCTTTTTCATGTGTAGCAGGATCTGAAGTTATTACTGCTGTTGCCTTGTTTATCTCCTTAAGTAACCGTTTCGATGGCATACCCTTATTTGATCTTGCAGAACGACGCTCATGTTGTTCCTCTTCCCCTTGTGGAACTGCATTATCTTCGTTTTGAGGTGTTGTCTCATTGAGTTGACTTTCATCATTTGCTGACGATTCAATGTGTTGGTTTTTATTGCTGATAGTTGCTTCCGAATGATTTTCGCTGCTTGGCGTATCATTGATCGGTCGATTATCTTCTTCGGTTTCTATAAACTTAACATCACGACAAATCTTAACCTGTGAGTGTCAACATCCAAAAGTTGATATCCATTTTTCCGCAAACTTCTGACCTATGTCTCATCAGATATATGTAGTAATATTTTAAACCATCATCAATAAGAGTAAGGATATATTTATTACCTCTTGGTGTTGTTATTTGTGACGGTCCGCATACGGCAGTGTGTATTAGGTCCGATTTACCCGCTGACTTAGTGTAAGATTGCTGCGGAAACGGATCTCTGTTTTTCTTATACTGCAGACAAATTTCACACGTGTTACTGTGATCACAATTCTTTCTCTTCATATTCACTGCAAACTCCTCCATTTTCTTCATCTCAATTAAATTGCGATGACTAAGTACTTTATGCCATTCATAAATTCATTTTGACGTTCCTCGTTGAATTACGTTGAGTGCTTGATTATTCATTTTGTAGACGTCGTTGGTCGATATTAGAACAAATAATGTTTTCCCGTTCTTGTTGATTTCACATTTTTCACCTTTAAACGTGACGGTGGAAACGCTTTTAGCCAGCTTGCTAACTGACTGTAGATTATATTTAAGTCCTGGCACGAACTGTACATCACACAATCTAAATTTGTTGATTGGATCCATGAATTCGATTAGTCCAGTCGCTTTTGACATACCTTTTTTCTTGCAGGAAAAACAAGATGTTTGCGAATTGTCAGAGCTTGTGACTGGCTTGCTGTATATTTTAAGTGCTTTTCCACTTTAGGCACTTGCATTTTCGGTATCCATTCGGCGTCTATACTCTTTCAGCATTTTGTTTTTTACCATACTCTTCGTTCATTGAGGATGACTTCGCCAGGGGAGTGATTCTCTCCAATGATATGTAAGACAGTAATTTGTATGCTGTGCAAAGAAAAGCTATATGCTGCGATAGTTTTCGCATTTTGAACAATCTTTTTTTGTAAGGGCACAGTTTCGCTTTGCTATACTATTCGAATACGGTCGAAAAGATAGTTTCACAAAGTGTCCCCTTCGAATATAAAGAGCTCTGAATTAATGCAATCAACCCCAAGAGAAAAGTTTCTGTTTAGTCTCTGCAAAGATAGTGAACTCCTCGTAAGATAGGTCCTTTAGGTCCTTCTTCACAGTATGTATTTCACTTGCAATTAATACTTGTTAAACATTGAGTAAATCAGATAAATGCTCCTTCCAAGTATCGAGCACTATGTCGTTGTTAACACGGAGGTTTCCATTCTGATCCCGAATGGCAATAAACCTAGGTCTGAAGTTATGGTGTAGTCCGGTAACTCCTTTAAAGAAGTTACGTGATCATTGCAAAGATGTTGTACTCTTAAGACTTCACCTTTTAACCATTTACTCTTTATTTATCTACAAATTTGTTTGTCGGTTCTCCTAGCAAAGACCATTATGCTCTTCCGTGTGATTGTGAAACTCATTCGCGCTTCTTTATAAGCTATATTCTGTTGCTCAACAGCAAGACAACACTCCTCAGCAAACCAATCATTTTTGGGTTTAATTTTTACCATTCTATGGGAGGTATTGACAACCAAAGTTGTCAATACCTCCCATAGAGTGTTCACATCAGAATGGTAGTTGGTTCCCATAATGCTACTGCTAACCAGATTTTGATATTGCGCTTTCTTATTTTTGTGTATCAGACCTGCACAGATGAAACGTAAAGTTCCTTTTCCTTTCATCGCTTACTTGTAAAAAACTGCCTTCTTCGCTTTGCAGTGACCAATTGATGATCACTATCTACATGTTTGATAGCTGACCGATTAGATTTCATATCTTGTATGACGCGGGACTTTCTCTTAGAAATTACCACATGGTCAATTTGACTTCGGGACGTCATCGAGGATGTGTCCATGTTTCCAAGATGATATTTTTATGAAGTCATGCGCGACCGCAAATTACATCATTCTTTCCCCATTATCGGTCGCTATATCGTGTCCGGTATTGTAAATTGTTGTAAAATGAGGCTTTATCTTTGATTGTCAGGTTCGCTAGTCGTATGTGTAAACGTAGTTTACACATATTATCAACTGCTTTGATATCCAAAACAACCTTTTTATCTGGCCCAAAAATAAACACTAAGCTTTCCGAAATCATCTCCACTGTAAGGAAACGTTTAGCTTTAGGATACATGGTCTCCACTTTATTGACCATCGAGTCTCCTGGAAAGCAACGACTTCTAAGCGATACTCTTTCATGATTGATATATAGTACCATCAAACGTGCCTGGATTTCTTAGCGACTGCGCGTTCCAAGTACCGATCCTAAGTTTTGATTTCGGCGGTATCCATATATTCTTTTGTTGATTTTGTTAATAATTTTAGTTTTTTTAAGGATGAGGGTAGTCAGCCCAGCGATCCAACCTTTATTTAGTTGCCTCATACGATAAGCCTAGGATGCGTTGGTGGAAATTTAAGGCTAACATGCGTTAGCATCGTTTAAAAGACTTTTACGAGGCATGGAAGTGCCCCCCAACTACAGGGACCAAATTTCAAAACCAGTTGCATTATTAAATTCGTTCCTTGTTTTAAAAATGTTTGTCAATATTGACATTGTCCTGCCACAGATCACCTTCTATTTAGACCACATTTTATGTAGACTGCCTTTCATCTGGTAGCACTGGTGTCTGATATTTTATCAACCCACACGCAAATAAAAAGTTATTTACCTTAAAGTTGTGGAATAGTGTGACAGATTAACATGCAAATGCGATCCATATAAATCCATGTAAATTGTCAATCCATATTTTGCCAATATGAATAGATTCGATGGTTTACCGACATGTGAGTTTGCAACGTAAAATTAACCATGGAAAAAACATGAATTGGCTAAGTTTGAAACGACCAAACGAAAGTCCTTGATGACCAAACGTGAGGTGCATAATCTGGGTGGGTTTAAATTACGAAGCAGAATTATCGGCGAAACAGTCTTTAATCTCCTTCCCAAAATATCAGCGGATATTGGAATTTGTCGGACAAACAAGGAATTGCCAAAAATCATACTGACACTGCTGTCTCGAAGTGTAATTTTGATGGCTCGGTTCTCAACTGGAACACCGACCATAATAACAGCAACTTGCTCTACGGTTGGTATGTTTAACTTGCCAGCATGTTCTTATTGTTGTACATTGTCGGCCTCAATGACAATTTAATAGTTATAATTATTTTCTAAATTGCAGTGACACGCTTTTGTAACAGTAGAATAAGTTGATTTCCATTCTGCATAAAATTCTCTGATTGTGACGCGTTTTTCATCACTGAGCATAAAATATATTTGGAAAAACTTCGGGTTTTCATTAGGCAACGGCATCAATGGACAAATGTTATGGTACACCTGGCCTTGAATTTTTGGATGTAGACTCAAAGTTGCGTCCATTGGATCTGTGAACGTGAATTTTTGTTGATTAAACTGATGACAACTTTAGAATGCATTGAATAACAGATGTCTGGTGCTTATTTAAACTCAAGACGAACAAATTTAGGGGACTATTTAAAAAAAAATTAAAAACTAAATTTTTATTTGTCGATTAATTTGATATCATTTTTCGAACTTTGATATTTACGCAAAATTGAATATTGAACCAATATATGAAGTGTCAGAAATGCTACCCGCGCAAGAAGTGCTTTTTAGACTGAATATTTCAAATTCCCTTCGAAACAAGTGCATATGGAAATGTTTGATTGCACACATAAAGGCAATTTCACCTTTTTCAGTAATATCTGATCAAGATTTTTCGACTCTTACGGAATCCAGGTTTTAACCAAAAGTTAATTTCAATGCTTTCAACACAAAACCTTTGCATTGCGTATAACGATTTATTTTTAGAAAGCATTGACTTTCCAAACATTACCCAGTTAGAATAAAACAAAATTGTGGATAGTTGACAGTCTCAATTATGTTATTTTCAGGGTATTCAAGCTTCCAGTAGAACTTGCATTTTACTTTATGATTTGCCTAAAGGTGTGAATCGGAATATTAATTTCAACACTTTTTACCGACAGTAAATCCTCATAAACCATTATCAGGTTACCTGTTTAAACGTATTAATTTAATCATCAACAAAAATGATTGCAGTCAGCTTTAAATGCATATACATTTCAATTAAATTAATACTTCCCTCCATTTATAATAAAAAAAAAATTAAATAATTTTAATTGACGCTAACTGAATTGTTAGTGTTCACGAATATTATTTTTTTTTACGTGATTCGCAAAAATAATAAAAATCGCGAGTGCCATCGAAAAAAAAAATAAAATAATTACAGTATCGCAATTTAATTCAAATTGTACATGGACTATTTTGTATTATTATTTCTATAATTGCTATTATTATTATTATTATTACTATTTATATTGAATTAACAAAATTATAGTAAAATCACACAAATCAAATATTTAATTTGTGAATATTGGTGAACAAAAATTATTTCAACCAAAAAAAAAATTTTAAAATTGTAATAATGTAATTTGTAGTTATATCGTTACATCATTATTGTGTGCGGTGGATATATAGTATGATCCATAGAACACAAAACACGCGATGTATCGTTTACATATGCGATATTTTAAGTATTTTTCTTTGGAAAACATCATAGATATAATTTAAATGAAAATTTAACATTTTAATCATATCAAGGAATAAAAATACGTAAGATCCTGGATTTTACTTTATTTCCGTAATATAGGTTGTGACCACTCAAACTAAAGGCAATTAAAAGATTTACCTTCCTGTATAACAATTTTTGGAATACATTCAAAGGTTAAGGATTTATTACAAAAAATGTTATAAAAATTTTACCAACTTCTTCCCAAAACGAAACAGAAAAAATTTGTTTCATAAAATACCCTTAAACTTGTATCATTTATGTCACTGACTCATGATCTATAGACCACACTATATTTCAAATATATATGATTGGGTGAACTACTAGGTGGTGTAAATATCGCGCATTCATAAAACGTTGTCAACATAACGAGAAAATTCCATTAGTATGCAAATTTCCTATATATTATGAAAGACAATAAAATGAACCGAAGAGTACATTAAAAACCATCGATAAACGTCCTGTCGATATTACATATCTCGATATCAATAAATTATAATCAGCAGTAGCAAAAAATAATGCACAGTACTCGTTTTTTGTTGAAGTTTCAGAATACATTATATAATTTGTATATTTCGCCATCAGATTATTAAATGTTACAATTCGAATATTTAATAACAATTCAAATACAACAAAAACATATCGTATTTTGTTCATGTATCCAAATTCATGATTATGTTGGTTTTTTTATACATGCGGATAAATGGTAGAATAATTTCGATTCGATAAATCAATTCGAATTAATTTTTTTGACATACGTATCGATTTGAGATATGATTAAAAAGAGCGCTACAATGATACTACAATTTGATTTTAAAGTGTCATAAAACTACAAAAAATGCACCTATGGTCGAAGGGGTGATTCTTGATATATTATTAGGTCAGCTTCGATGTGCATCGACAGTATTGGAAGTTTCACTTGACGACTGATGTTTTGTTGGATTATGTTAGAAATATAAACGAGATAAAATGATCTAAAACGAAACAACTATGATTCAATTAAAGCAATTGAATCATAGTTGTTTCGTTTTAGAACCACAGCTAACTAACAATTGTCTTTAATTTTCTCGCAAAATAGGTTCGACCATTCTCTACTACCGACAGTATTAACTTGTGAACTGGGATATATGATTTTCTAAATCTCGTCCTACGCCTTTTTCTATCTCTCAAAGAACTTACTCGTTTATGACTATATTCTTCTTCGCCCGAGTTGGAGATTTCACAACTCTCATACTCTGGAAGGTGCTTGGAACAAGTCTTAGTATTTCTATTTGACTTTACTGAAATAATGGGTTGTTTACTTCCATTAATATGTTCTTAAAGAGTGCTAAGTGCCTCTTCTAAAGTATTACCAAATAATTCATCTCCTTTGTTGTTCTTTAAATCTGGTTGTGCTCTATGAGAAGAACCAGTTTTATTGGTATCTGAACCGATAGATGATCCTTTATTTTCGTCTGAGAAAGTTAGTGAACTTGCAATAATTCAAATTTTTTTCATACATCTAGGGTATCTCGTTTCTGTACCTTCGGTTAAGACATTGGATAATCTTTGTAATATCTCTACCAATCCTTTCAAACCCTAATTTTTCAATACCTTTTATTATTCAAATCGGTGCTTCCGATGTAGGCATTGGAGCCGTTTTGACGCAAAGAGAGGTTTCGGACGAACATGTAATTTCTTGTAATTTTGCCAAAATTGATGGCTCAACAAATTAAATACCATACAACTGAAAAGGAATGCCTTGCGGAAATCATGGCTATTGAAAAATTTCGGCCGTATATAGAAGGAACAAAGTGTATAGTAATTACAGATCATGCCTCTCTATTATAGTTAAATAATATACGCGATCCTAGTGGTCGATTGGGCAGGTGGTCTCTTAAACTACAACAATACCAGTTTCAGCTAAAACATAGAAAGGGAAAGTTTAACGTGGTGCTGGATGCACTCTCACGTAGTATGACAGTAGAAATTATATCTTCTTTATCTGATGAGTGGTATGAAAATTTAAGATGCGGTTTGGTTGATTCTCCAGATAAATCCATCGTTTAAGTTGGTGAATGATAAGATTTACAAAAGTTACCAAAATGATGTCGAAAAATTAGTAGTATGAATAGAAGATCGAATCAAGCTAAAAAATCTATAGCTCGAATTAAAGAAAAGTATTACGAGCCTAAGCTCGCGATTACCGTCAAAGATTACGTACGTAAATGTGATATATGTAAGGCATCAAAAACATTTCCAACTGTGAGATCTCACATGGGGATGGCAAAAATACCGCAAGAACCATGTTCAGTTATTGCAGACGATTTTTTGGGACTGCGTACCAGATCAAAGCAGGGTAATGCTTATGTATTTGCGGTTTTGGATATTTTTAAAAAATTTGTGTTATTCTCTTACCACTTAGGAATTCTGAAACCTAAAAACTTATTAAAATTTTAGAGCAAAACATATTTTAGTGATTTGGTATTCCCAAAACGATTTTTTCGGACAATGGACCACAATTCATTTCACACCAATTTCAGGCATTACTACAAGAGAATGGGGTTAGGCACTATCGGAATGCGCGCTATCACCCACAAAATAATCCCGCGGAAAGTGTTAATCGAGTTTTAATTGCCTCTATTCGTGCTTACCTTAAAGATAATCACAAAGAGTGGGGAACTACACAAAATTGGTTGCGCGATGCGAACAGCCAAACATGAATCGACTGGATTCACTCCATATTATTTAAATTTTGGTCGAGAAATGTACCATTATGGCTATAATATTGAAGCGGCGTCCGAATGCCATGCTAATTCGGATGAAATAAATGTGCCAGCTAGAGTAAAAAAGTTGGAAAGTTTTTCTAATTTAAAATCGATTTTTCAGAAAAACCTAAAAAGGGCACATTAGAAAACTTCACATTACTATAATTTAAGATCGCGTTCAAAAGAATTTTCGATAGGTGATATCGTCTGGAAGAAAAATTTTCAATTGTCCGATGCCTTCAAAAATATTTCGTCACAGTTGGCTAGAAGATAGGAACGGAAAAGAACTAGAAGTTTATCATACTCAAGATTTTGCACCTGATTAAAGTTTAAGCTTTAGGTGGGTTCATATTTATTAGTTGAAATATTTGTTTTTCTTTAATTTTTTTTATATTTAAGTTTACCGGATGTCCCCCACCATCACCTCGATCAGTCATTGCACTGTAATCGATTTTTTGTTTGTTTTTTTGCAGCCACGTTTATACAATCAATAAAATATTTCGCATGAGTTGCAACCTTGGGTTTAACATGTCCAAATGCCATCTATTCAACCAAATCCTTGTTCCAACTACTCAACCCCATTTCACGCGTTGTTGGATTTTGGCGCTCACGAGCTAGCTTTGTTACCATATCTATTGGATTCCAGATTATCATTTGTTGGTTTGAAAATTTTTTGTGACGGTTCAACAAAAATTTTGGTTGTGACCTCCATTCGCCTAAAGAATCACCATGGACTTAGATTTCGATCGTTTGCTGCATAAATTTCGGAAATTAGGATCGATCCCGACTTTAGAAATAAAAATGCTCTCCAAAGAATTATTTTGAGGGAAACAATTATCAAAATATATCAAAGTGTCCTGTAAAGTCGATGTTGTAAAAATGTACCAATAAGTGAACATAGACACAAAAGATGGGCATTATACAAAAATAGTGAAATCGTCTTCGTTTTGAGCTACGAGAATTTTTAAGAAAATTGCTAATGACCAGTAAACTTTTCTAAGAGCCACTAATACGATTGCAGACAACGAGCAATTCCATTGGTGTATTACTATTCAGCATGAATTTATATTCGCAAATGGATACCCAACTCCAGTACGATTTTAGAAACGTTAAATCACGATAAATCCAGTAAAATCAGAACTATACACGAAACGAACCAAAATGACGCAAGATCCTTTCAAGATGCTTCATTTTAACTGGAATCCGACCACAGATAGTTTATCCTTTACGTCGAGCTTACCAGCAAAGACATAATTTATCAAACGAAAAGTCATGTCCAAATCAAGTCGACTATTCGACTATGGGCTATCAATTTGAATTGGGATCACCTCCTTCCCAAAGACATAGATGAATGAATATAAACAATTCGCACTGATTCGTTAGTCCACTAGCACTTTGACAATCATTTAACGCCACCCCCAAAACGAAAGGTAGCCGCATCATGTTTTTTGTGATTTTGGATGTTTCCGTTTTGTGACATAAATTTGTCAGATTCAAGAGGCTTACCATCATGAATTTTTGGATTTTTGAAATTTTCATTTTGTAGCATTAATTTGACAGTTTCCATGGGCTAACCATCATTAATTTTTGGCATTTTGGAAGTTTTCGAGTTGCTGCATAAATTTGTCAGGCTCAAGGGGCTTAAGACATTATGTAAGTTAATGAGGTTTCGTTGGTATTTTTAGGAAAAAAAAAGATTTTATTATTAATTCTTTTACATTTCTTTTCTAATACCAAATAAGGACTGATCTAAATTACAAAAATACAATCTTATATACTAAAATTTAGGTTAGAAACTATTTTTCTGATCAGCACTCTCGGTGTAGTGTTGCTAGACCTGATAAGCGAGTTTATATGTTTCGTTGACGTTTCTCGTTATTTGTTGAGATGTTTCTCGTTATTTGTTGAATTGGATCATTCGACATGTTATGTTGTTATCCATAATATAAATACATAAAGTACTACCATCATAAAAAAAACTGTTTACCCATTGATGTTCTAGATGTCGGGTCGATAAAATATCGTCAACATTGAATAAATATATGACATTTAGGCGATTATACATATAAAAATATTTTGATTATTTTAAAATGATACCAGTAGCGACATCTAGCACGTGAATGGGCTAACATACAATGGTAATACTATGAATATTTATATAATGTGTTATCTAACACAGCATATGTTACAGTAATTTATCACACCACATGTTACATTTTTGTCTTAACACTTCTCTCTTTAAAGACCCTCGTCCCGTGGGTCAAGATTTTACCTTAATTGGTTGGATTCCTTGTTGTTTTCCGGAATTTTTTTCTCGGTGAGTTGGTTAAACGTAATCATTGTGTTAGATTTTTGATGTGAGCTTTATGGATCCGTTTTCCATAAAGATTTTCCGTGAAGATTTCGAATACCGTAGAGATGACTCTCTCAAAAATCTCAGTACCTCACTTCATTGTGATGGTGTGAGGTAGATTTCGACTCCTAAGGTTTTCAGATAGTCAGTGATAATGGGGCTTACGAAGCTTTTTTCGTTATCCATTACAAGCATCTTGGGTACAGTAAAATAGTGCAACGCTTTGATTAACTTGTACCTCACATGTGGGATTGATTTGGATTTGATGTGAAAAAATTTCGCATCTCTTTGAGATGATAAGAATTTCTCGTTCTTGATCTCCATTTTGTCAACGTGGAGTATCTCCGCTGGATATGTTGGGATGTGCGTTTCCTGAATTTCACTTGATTTGTAAGTCTATCGTATTTATTGATGTTTCAGTTACCGCAGGTTTGAGTATATTTTTTTACCAGGCTAGCCATTCGTGGAAAATAGTACTTCTCTAAGATTTGTTTCCTATTTTCTATATGATTTCGGTGAGCACTTTTATGCTCTTCCTTTATAATTGAGAATTTATTTTCTTCATTGTAGATATCCGTGACCATGCTTTGAGTGAGGCGAATTTTATAACTGGAGAAGTGTTCGTTAAAAACTTCTTGTAGGGTTTTTATGAATTATTCGTGTATTTTTATCACATTGATAATATTTGGGTTTAATGTTTCCCATAGCATTATGATTTCTGTGACTAAGAGTAAAAGTCAAGGGTTGGTGGTCCATAAGGATTTTAACTTTCTTCGCTCCGTATAAGTAATTCCTTAGGTTGTCCAAGGCCCAAATTATCGCCAACATCTCTTTTTCATTTACGGCATAATTTTCCTCTGTCTTGCTCAAAGTTCTGGAAATATAAGTAACTGGTCTGTCCTTGCCGATGTCTCCTTGCAATAGTACGGCTCCTATTGCTAAATCCGAAGCATTGGTAGTCAGATTGAATGGTTTATCGAAGTTAGGAAAAATTAATATGTCCCATGATATTAGAAGTTCTTTAATATGAAGAAATGATTGAATTTGTTTTTGATCCAACCTGATTTTTATATTTTTTTTTCGATTTTATTTTAGCGTTTTCGCCTCTCGTGAGGTTGGTCAAGGGTTTCGCTATCTTCGCAAAATCCTTAATGAAGCGCCTATAGTATGATGCTAATCCGAGAAATGATTTTATTTCCTTGAGGTTCTCAGAATTTTTTAGATTCTGAATAGCAGCTACTTTCTTTGGATCAGCCCTTGGCTTTTTCAAGTTTAGCGAATATTTTCTCGGTATTCACTAAATGTTTTTCCTTGATTTTCCCTCCGAAAACAATTATGTCATCAATGTAGACATAGCAGATTTTACCAATAAATTCCTTTAACACGTCATCTATCATTCTCTGGAAGATAACCGGCGCATTTTTAAGATCAAAAAAAAGTCCCAAAAATTCATACTTCGCAGTCATCGTTGAGAAGGAGGTTTTTGGTAATATCGATTGTGGTGAAGAACTTAGAATTTTTAAGATTCGCGATCGTGTTAGAGATGTCCGGAATCGGGTAGGTATCTGAGGTGGTGACGGCATTCAGTCGCTTGAAATCAATGATCATCCTGTATGTTTGTGTACCGGAGGAATCCCGTTTTTTGTTCACTATCCAGATTGGCGAATTATATTGGCTCTTTGAAAGCTGTATGATCCCATTTTTTAGAAATTTCTCAATTTGTTCTTCTACTTCATTCCTCATATTGACTGGGTAGGGGTATGATTTTGAGTATACTGCTTCGTCCGTCATTGTTCTAATCTCAGCCCTCACAGTTGTATCTATTGGTATCACGTTGTCTACTGGACCAAATAGTGTTTTGTGTTTTGAAAGCATTATTTGAATTGTATGCTTCAATTCAAAAGAAAAGTGGCTATCTCGAACTTCCAAACTATTTACCTGTGAAGCTTGTTTTTCATAAAGTGGTATCTTAGTCTTTGAGCCATGCGTCAGGATGTTGTTCTTTCGACCAATGACTGCATCAAATTGTTTCAGAGTATCATCGCCAATCGAATGTTCTCAGTCCTGGTAAAACGAAAAAGTCTATGGCTGTATCAATCCTAATGCTTTTAAAAAAATGTCCGCGGATTTTCTGACTGATTTCGATTTCACCTCCTGCCAATCTAATTTTGAACTGAGCATGATGTTTTTAGCTAATTCAGGGTTAGCAAAATTTTTATTGGCACCCATATCAATTAGGACCTTAAGGGTGTTGCCGTTATTCGTTCGATATTTTACGTATGTTCAATGTCCGCTTTTTCGTTTAATAACTGCGAATATTCATAATTATAACCACTTCCTCTTGAGTCTCTAAGTTGTAAATTCTTTGCTGTTTTCGCGGCTCATTATAATATGAGTTTTCTCGTTTTAAGGCTTGTTATCCTTGTTGAGCTCGCTGCTGCGGACGGTTCATGTAGTTGATTTGTCTGCTTTGATCGATTTCCATTGGTTCCGATGGCTTAAGATATATTGGCCTGGGCGGTATTTTTATGTTTTGGTGTTAA
The DNA here is from genome assembly GCA_963556175.1 of Tipula confusa. Taxonomy (NCBI): domain Eukaryota; kingdom Metazoa; phylum Arthropoda; class Insecta; order Diptera; family Tipulidae; genus Tipula; species Tipula confusa. Next base: position 47,874,909 of record OY744476.1, read on the forward strand.
ATGTTATATGCCATGTTTCTTGTGAAAAGGTCATTGTAATATGATCTCTCCGAAAATTCGATGGATTTATGTTTGGTCGTGAAAATATTTGATTTATTGGAGCAGTTACCGAATTGCTAAAATTTTTTTATGTACTCCAAATTTCCTAAAATTTAAATTGTGGATCTCTAGGCACAATGCATAAGCCTCTGGTATTGTTTGTGGCTTCTGGATGATCAGCATTCTCGCTTAATCATCATTTAGCTCCCTGAGTTTAATTTTTTTTTTAGCCCCTTGAGTTTAAAAGCCCCGACCAGTTTAATTTCTCCGATAAAATTATGTTGCATCTGTCAGCCACCCTAGGTACCTAATAAAATTCAAACCTAAAATATATCTGTGTACAAATGATAATTTAGTTAGATCCCTAGATTTATATAAGATGATAACGAAACTCGTTAGTCGCCTTGCAATTTGCAATAACAACGTGATTTTATAAAACGACGTGTTAATAGCTTAATTTGCATTCAATTTTGATTCTGCAAGCATATACGAAAAATACACAATCAAATTTGGTTTCAAATTGAAAGTTTATACAAAATTTTAAAATGCAATTTCTATTTATTTAGGTATACGAGCTACGTCTAACAGAATCCTATTATATCATCATATAGAAAACCAATTTACGTTCGCTGGACTATTATTTTTGTTATTTGTGAAGATATGTCCTAGGGTACACCTTTCGCCAACCAAAAGTGCATAAAATTGTTTGTCTATGCAAATTAGTTGTTTGGTCTTTATTAGTCACAAAAAATCGTTTTCCATTTTTCCTCCCGTTTTCATTTTAACTGCCCATTTTGTTGTTGTACATGGTAATTTTTCTTATTTTATGTTATACTTCTGGTAGAATATAATAATAAAGATTAAAACCTAACCAACAAAAATGTCAAAGACGACATATGGACAGATAAATCAAACCATGATGGGTTTGTCCCGCAAAGCAATTAAAAAACGACTAAAATCGGTGGCGGTTTTCAATTTTTATTTTATTAGTGGTTCATTTCAAATCAGCTTGGGATTTTTTTTTGTCTCATTGCACTCAATGCAGGTAATTTATCACGTTCGGATTAACATGGTTTTGTGAAATAGTTTTATGCGCTGTGTAATTTTTATTTTTTATGGTTCTGTGATTTTTGTCCATTAGTGGTGCATGTACATTATGTGTATATGTCTATTGTTCATCACCATGATTGTTTCACTGTATATATATATATAGTGTATATAATACTGGGTTTTCATGTAGGGGCGTTTGTGTTGTCTCCATGCACGAGACTACTTAACAGGGACACAACAATTTTAATACATAAAAAGACTTTAGATTCCAGTGTTATTAAGCGTTTTATAGGTTAGCATATTATATAGTCGGAGTAATACAAAGATACTTGCATTAAATGGCGTGTCAAATACTTAATCAAGTTAAAAATTAACATAACAGCATCAGCAGAGACAAAATCCTAAAGATGAATACTTGTAGAGTGGATATTTCTCCAACATTATAAGTAGAAAAACTCAAAGACGACAGTTGTCAGTATGCGATGAGCATTATCTTAAATACAGCATCACTAAAGTTTTTGATTTCTAAAGAGTTTATGCTGCGTTTACAACTAAGGCTTGTATTTAGTGGTCGAGTTTATATTCATTTGGGCGTTAACATCTTCTTAAAATGGCGAATATTTGAAAATTTTTATAGGTATCAATAAAAATCTTTTTGCAGGTTCAAAAATTGGATAATTTCAGTGATTAATCCGACAACCCACAAATAATAAATTTAAGTACGATAGCTTTCATGATAGACAAAAGTATATAACACACTATAGTTCTCAATGCAGTTTCTAACAAGAACGTGTGGGAATCGAGCATGGCCTCAATATTTATATAGACAATCAAATAATTAAGCATCGTCTAAATTGACTGAAATCCTTTAAAATGTACCCATTAACCGCAAACAACAGGCTTACAACCATTTTAAATTCGAAAAATTTAACTCGCTTTTCTGAAATATACAAGGCTATAGACTGTCTAAGTTTGGATTTTTTACAGAAGTTCGGCTATCTAGAATCATCCCAACCTGCTAGTAAATCTTAAAATCCACCGTTAAACCATAATCAACGAACTTACAACCATTTTAAATTCGAAAAATTTAACTCGCTTTTCTGAAATATACAAGGTTATAGACTGTCTAAATTTGGATTTTTCCCACAAAAAACTCAAAATTTTTTACAGAAGTTCGGCTATCTAGAATCGTCCCAACTGGCAAGTAAATCTTAAAATCCACCCTTAAACCATAATCAACGAACTTACAACCATTTTAAATTCGAAAAATTTAACTCGCTTTTCTGAAATATACAAGGCTATAGACTGTCAAAATTTGGATTTTTCCCACAAAAAACTCAAAATTTTTTACAGAAGTTCGGCTATCTAGAATCATCCCAACCTGCTAGTAAATCTTAAAATCCACCATTAAACAATAATCAACGGACTTACAACCATTTTAAATTCGAAAAATTTAACTCGCTTTTCCGAAATATACAAGGCTATAGACTGTCTAAATTTGGATTTTTCCCACAAAAAACTCAAAATTTTTTACAGAAGTTCGGCTATCTAGAATCATCCCAACCTGCTAGTAAATCTTAAAATCCACCATTAAACAATAATCAACGGACTTACAACCATTTTAAATTCGAAAAATTTAACTCGCTTTTCCGAAATATACAAGGCTATAGACTGTCTAAATTTGGATTTTTCCCACAAAAAACTCAAAATTTTTTACAGAAGTTCGGCTATCTAGAATCGTCCCAACTGGCAAGTAAATCTTAAAATCCACCCTTAAACCATAATCAACGAACTTACAACCATTTTAAATTCGAAAAATTTAACTCGCTTTTCTGAAATATACAAGGCTATAGACTGTCAAAATTTGGATTTTTCCCAAAAAAAACTCAAATTTTTTTACAGAAGTTCGGCTATCTAGAATCGTCCCAACTGGCTAGAAAATCTTAAAATCCACCATTAAACCATAATCAACGGACTTACAACCTTTTTAAATTCGAAAAATTTAACTCGCTTTTCTGAAATATACAAGGCTATATAAATATATTCTGAAATATACAAGGCTCTGTCTAAATTTGGATTTTTCTCGAAAAAATTACAATTTTTTTACAGAAATTCGGCTATCTAGAATCGTCTCATCTGGCTAGTAAATTTTGAATCTTCCATTTTTAAACCCTAATCCATTTTTAAACCTACAGATAAAAAAGTACAGTCCGAGTTGCAGAAAAACCGTAGGCATTTCTAAAATCAAAAAACAAGTGATTAGTGAAAGAAGGGATACAACCAGTCCAAAAACCTCGTTTAGAATAGATCTTGACCCTGTAAACAGTATCCTGCCACTTTTAAGACATGTAGCGAAACCATTCCTGTCTTTTCTGTGGACGATATTTGAGGGAAGTTTCTTCAGATCTAAAAAATTCAGTAAGCCACGTCTCAAAAATTACGATAATATTGAAATTGTGGTCCAGTACGCCCAAAATAAATGCTTCGAACCTTTCGCTGATGCAAGAGGCATTCTGGTAGTATGAGGATGTTCGCCCGTTTTGTGGCCGATGATTGAAATCACGTACTAAAATTTCAGCAGGCTAAAACTCTGCTGAAGCAGAACGAGAAAAAATATTTCACATTGTGTTTAGTTTTATTTCCTCCATAATGGAAAACCCTTTATATACTAACGAATTGGGTGCCCTTTACCTTTATAATATAACTACAGATATATGTAAATTATATTATGTACTCGCATATATAGCATTTAATTATTTAATGCTTATTATTTATTCCGATTCCTACTTAGGGAAAAAAATTGATGGAAAATCGTTGTTTTGGGGTTTTCCCCACAACAAACTATTTGTATACAGAAAACATATATTTTTCCTAATTTTAAAAATTTCCAAAAATTAAATAAATTATTCGTAGATATTTTTCATACTTAGGTATACAGCTGAGAATTTCTACTATTGTTAATTGTAATAATGGGTGATTACAACTTTAATCTATGTACGAGGATTGTTTGAAAATTATCTGGCCTCAAAAATAAAACACGGAACAAAATTTATTTTTAAATAGGAAGCAAAATCTGGATTCATTTATTTTCTGGTCCCATCCAGTCTGCAGAAAAATTGCAAGATATTCAAGTTTATACACAGTGACATCTCTTGTAGAGTCCAGATACTTACCAAACGACTCTCTTATGTTACTATTTAAATCAGATAATGATGATGGTGGGTATTATAACAAAATACTAAAGGTGTTAGATATAACAGATATTTATAGTGAGTTTACAGTGGTTCATCAGACTAATAATAATACTAAAACAAGATGGTTGTATACCGAATTAAATTGTTTTAATTTTTAATGAGATATTCTAGTATTTCGGGTAGATAAGGTATGCTTCATTCCATTTGCGGTTCGAGAAATAAATTTAATTGATTTTTTTTTACGATCGTAATTTGACAGACAGGTGTGTGGTAAATGAACAGAACAAGTTTATTGATTGTAAATTTTAATTGATTTTGAATAGTGTTTGATGAATGGTTTTAGGTGAATTTTGCATCTATAGGGGCTTAATTTTTAACTGTGCGGTGTAGATGGATTTGAAAACAAAATCATCGATTGTCGCGTTGAGATTCACTGTATGATGGACAAACCAAATTTAGTACGATGTCTTTTAGTAAGACTTGTACTTATGAAGTTGAAGCACACACATTTTTTTTTAATTTAAATTCGTTTAACTAAATCAAACCAATGAAAATTGATTACAATCGATTGAATAACGGAATGTTAAGTGGAAGCCGAATCATTTTGCAACACAATAAACAGAATCACAAATTTATGAAATTATTGGAAAATGACATTATCATTGCAATGTTCACATGAATTTCCACATTTTTTTACCAACAACAACACTGATACCGCAAAACGAACACAATTTCACTTGATTGGCGTATAATTGGATTTGGTTCTATCACGCAGCACATGAAAAACTTTTTAAGATTTTTCAACAAATCAATAATTTTCGCACCGATTCTGGAAAATTATTTCAATTATGGTTTGATTTGTTTACCATATTTGGTTATGAATTTAATTGAATTTGCGCTGCGTTCATGTACGATTTTATTTATTTATAATGTCACACTAGCACTGTGGTGTTTGATCTTCTGATCTTAATATTACACAAACACTTTTTTGTTTTCCCTCGTAATCCTCAAATCTTCAAGAATAATTGCCAATTTTGTTACAAAACTAGAATTTATGCAAATCAGACAGATGTTTTGGTGCATTTAAAAAAGATTTATTACAATTTTCATTTTCATTTACATTTTCGTGTGTGTGTATGTGTGTTTACGTATTATTGAAGAATTAAATTAAATTAACAAAAAATTAAATATTTTCCCGTTCGAAATGACGGTTGAATTTTTTTTTTGCGTTAATAAGACTCGAAAAAAAAGATTTATATCGTACACAAATTTGTTGAATGATAAATGTGTGAAGACTGTGGACGAATGCGTGAATGAGGGGAATGCACATTAAGTTGAATTTATATTGTTGGTGCTACCAAATATGGCAACGTGAGCATTAGGCGATGATTGGGATTAGATTAAAAAATGTAAAATGTTTTGTAATTAGAATTTTTAATTAAATTTTTGTCTAATTATATGTAGGTACTAGTACGATAGATCGTATCAGTGAAATTATTTTTGTTAGATTTAGGGCAAAACGTAGGCTGGGCTGCAATTTTATTTAATGAATGACTTCACGAATTTATTTGTATCCTATATAGTAGGTACTAATACAAGCGGTAAAAAATATATTTGGTTCGAGCCGGATTTGAACCAGCGTAAAGTCCTGAAAATCATCTGCAATGACCTGTAAAGACAGATTGTTATCATTATTATTGTTAGTAAATTACTCTGCCACTGATTCCATGTCGTGCGAAAGCTCTTCACTTAAATAAATTTTAACTGTGTTGCTTTGGGATATCAAGATTTCTGATAGATTTTCGTGAAATCGTTCATTTAAACCGTTTCGGTTAAACACGATCGCTATTAAATTCTAATGAAATACTCAATCTATGGCAATGTAGTTAGACAATAAAGATTTTGCAACAATTTTAGCGGTAGAATCTTTAGTTCACCACGTGAAACGATCGATAATGGCAAATATGTAAACATTTACATTAAACAGTGCTACAGGACCTTGTATGAATGCATGTGCCTAATTTTCACGTAATATTTGTATCCGGGATTAGATATTTTGTTAATGTTATCAAAAATTTGATGCCTCCTTAGTCCTGTGATAAAAGTTCGAAGTACCATATTGATTATGAGTCAGCATTGGGTGTGGTTTGCTCAACTTTTAATTTTTTGTTGAGAGGTTTCGTACTGTTTATGATTTCTTTAAATTCAGGACGTTGAAATAGTGAAAAAAAGAAATATCTTTGTAAATATGCTGCTTGACACACTGAAAATATGGCTTTTTTTCATTGCTTAAACCAAAAATTCCATTGATCGTAAATTGGCGATTATTTATCTGCCACCACCACCTAATCTGATTAATTAAAATAACGACATGTCTCCGCCATCGTTATAATGGTGACCCCGACGTGTTAGGCAACATGCAACACTTCTTCTGATTTATTCTTCTTCTCTCTTAACATGACATGGGATGTATGTGACGAATACCGCAGTAAGCCAATTTAAAGTTCTGCCCTAACACTAGGTATCTACGAGTTCGCGATGACTTTCACCATGGATAGTTAAGCTTCACAGAAGCACTTCATATTCTTACGGTATCACTTCAATCAGAGAAAGAAAGACAACCACTCGCAGAGTAGTACTGTAGCAACTATCGCTACACAAACACAAAACAATTATTCAGATATTTTTCAAAAAAAATTTTAAATGTAAAATCAAATGATCTGTAGTCTTATCAGCTGCAAACGGTTCCATTATCAATACATATGGAACGAAATTACTCCAATTGAATATCGGACTTAAAAGAACCTTCACGCATGCATTCATTATTGCTGCTGTGAATCGTCTAATCATTGGAGCCAATTTTCTGGCAAAATTTGATCTACTTGTCGACCTTCAGCGTAAACGGCTGGTTGATAGGGATTTGCCGACCATCTGAATCTCACGTGTCATGTCCAACATGGTAAAAAACAAAGATCAAGATTGGAGACCATGTAGGCATTATCGTAGGATTAATACAGTCACAACACCTGATCATTACCCTATACCCCACATTCAAAATGTTTCCATGAATTTACATGGATGCACAATTTTCTCTAAAATTGATCTGGTCAGAGCATACCATTTAATTCTCGTCGCTCCTGAAGACGTTCATAAAACGGCAATCACAATGTCATTTGGCCTCTTTGAATTCACCCGAATGCCATTCGGTTTACGTAATGCCGCCCAAACGTTTCAACGTTTCATGAACGAGATCGTTCATGAACTTTATATTGTCTTTGTCTAAATAGACGACATTCTTGTAGCATCTCAATCTGAGGAACAACACAACCTGCACTTGGAACAACTATTCCAAAAGTTAGTGGAGTTTGATATTCATATCAAGACCTCCAAATGCATATTTGGAGCAGTAACACTTAATTTCCTCAGTTACAAGATCACTTCTGATGGTATTTTGCCATCAGACGAACGAATCAAGGCAATCTCAGACTTCCCAGGTCCTCAAATAATTAAACATATTCAGCGTTTCATCGGCATGGTAAATTACTACCACCGAGTTATACCAAAACTCGCTGAAGTATTGACTCCAATTCACATTCACTTGGCAGACTTAACTAAAAACCCCAAGACACCCAAGAATTTGTCTTGGCCCGACGAACACCAACATGCATTCACAACTCTTAAACACGAATTAGCCAAAATTACACTTCTTATGCATCCACTGAGTGAATCAAAGCTCAGCATTACAACCGATGCATCGAACACTGCTGTAGGAGTAGTCTTGCAATAATATAACAATGAGCATTGGAAACACTTAGGATTCTTCGCCATAAAATTATCGGATGCCGCAAAGAAATTACCATGTACACCGACCATAAACCTCTGACGAAAGCGATCTAGTCGAATACTGAACGTAATCCAAGGCAGGCAAGACACTTGGATTAATTTATTCAATTCACCACGGACATCCAGTATGTGCAAGGCAGGGACAATGTGGTCGCGGACACACTTTCGCGTACGACAGACAACGAACAGGCCGTAGTCTATTCACTTCGACTATCAAAAAATTATTCAATTTCAAAAAGCCGACTTGGAACTATAAAATTTACTTTCTGGTTCTGAACGTCACACTTGTTTATCATACAAGCTTGAGCTTTTTAAACTACCTAGCCTCGAGGTTTACTGCGAAATTTCTACGGGCAATAACCGCACTACGTCGCACCATCTTCGATACGTTGCATACAAAACCTTGTTCCAACTTCCCCTCGTTCGACAAAACAAGATAATCTATTTGTCCCCAAATCACTTGACAATTGCGATTTTGTTTTCATTCGGACAGACCAGGTTCGCACGGGCTTATCACCTCCTTACTGAAGGCCCATTCAAATGTATACGCCGCCTTTGAAAACTATTTATCGTGTCAAACCGGCATTCGGCATACTCAATTCACCTAATCAAATATCAGGCATACTCAAACATAAGGCCGTACACTTTTCCGAATAATTCGCATTCTCAAGGAGGGGATATTCACTTGCGAATGAATCCTGTGGTGGTCATTTACATTTACCACCACCTACATCTGATTAATTAAAATAACGACACGTCTCCGCCATCGTTATAAATATAACGTACTGCGTTAGGATGTAAAAATTCCCTGTCGCAATGAGTCTGTTGCTAGTATTTTTTTTCATGCCCAAAGGGCCAGCACTACAACCTAAAAGATCTGTTGTGCTCTTGGGATTTATTAGTTCAAAAACTTCTCCACCTTCCTAATAAAGGGTTGAATGCTACTTGCAGAGGCCAATTTAAATTTCTCCGAGGTCGAATGCCTCTTTTGAAAATCTCTTGAAATCTTTCTCTTCATTTGGCTTATCTGAGGCCGGGAACACAGTTACAATAGGCCAAGTACTGTATTTCTTCCCATTTACTAATTGTGTAGGCTGCAGAGGTCCACGGGATGCCACAGAAAGGCTCAGCGCTAATGAGTATAGTCGACGAGCCTGCACGTGCCAGTTCGTCGATTATCTCGTTTCCAGAGATGCCCTTGTGACCAAGTAGGTACCCAGCACAACCTAACTTTCTTATTGCAAGAGAGGGATTGTAGCAGTAAGTTACAACCGACATAGAAACCAAGAAGTTAGAAGCCAGTGTTTTCAATGCTGCTTGGCTGTTGGAGAAAGTGTGGATGGAGGTGCCTTGAAGACCTTTGTTTATAATAGTTAAGAAAAGCAAGTTTCGATGACCTGAATTTTAACTAACTAGAAAAACAATGGGATAAGTTCCCAGTGATTTCGATATTTTGTGCTTGGGTTCAAAGACACCAATGCCAACTCTACCATCCATTTTCGATCCATCTGTGAACCAAAATAGAGTGCTACCCCAAAATTCCTGCAAAAACAGAGTTCTTAGGACATAACCTCTAGGATTCTAAAGAACATATTTAAAAAAAAAAAAGTCTGAAAGGTCTGAAAGGTCATTCAAAACGTCCAGATGACCCATATGTTCATCATGACTATATTGATTCACTAGCTGTATTCTAGCTGCACAAATAGCTGCTGGTTTTTGGACGTATATGAAGTGAAGTAAGCCCAATGAGTGCTTCCATTACCGCCGTAGGACAGGTGCACATAGCACCTTTGATTCCAAGAATGTACATCCAGTATATCATTTTTGAGCTGAGGTTCCAAGCCCTGCCGAACATCGGTAGTTGAGTAAATATGAGAGTTCCCGTTCAGTTTTTTATCTAGGACAACACCTTGATGGAGTACCCGATAGTAAACCAAGGTTCAATTTACGTCTTTTGGTAAAGGGTACCAGGACTGTTTTGCTAGGGTTTATCGAAAGACCCTTTTTAGTACACCAATTCAAAATAACAAGCAAGGTCCACCAGAGACTATGATAACCAAATCGTCCACATAATCAATGGCGTCATAACCGAGTAGATATAGCTCATCAAGTAATTTGATATCACATAGGTGATATGACACCACCTTGTGAGCACCCCCTTACGACCATGATCGTGACTGACTCATTACTTAGTTTGGAAGTAATCTAATTCCAACCAACCAACGTGGAACTAATCCAGTGGTTAGTCGGATCATCAATACCTCTACGCCTGATTGCTCTAGCAATTGAATCGTATCCATTATCAAAAGCTCCCTCAATATCCAAAAACGAGCACAGCATATTTTTTGGAACCAAGTCTGTAGTATGTGACCCAAATTGAAGCTATTACTAAATAAGGCTACCAGAGCAGGGGTAATCAAGTCCAATCCCCTTCGAAAAAGGGCTGGGAAGATTCCATCCCGTCTGGAGCCTTGAGCGACTGAAAGGAGTTGATTGCCCATTTGACTTTTTTTGGAGTAAAAAGCCTACCGGATAAATTATTAACCCAACCCACATTTACTATAGGGCTAAAGGTTTCGTTGAAGTCTATTCCTTTACGCTGAGAGAAGCCTTTGGCTACTAATCTGGCTTTAAATTTTTGTACATTTCCATTTGTATCAGTTTTTAAATTATAAACCCACTTATTTTCAACTATGGTCAAGTTCTTTGGTACTTCAACGAGCTCCCACACTTTGCTGGTTTTTAAAGAATTCATTTCCTCCTCCATAGCTTGTTTCCACTCTTGTGCATTTGTACCATTTTCTGCTTGTTGAAAAGTCAACGGTTCTTCTTGGTTTTCAATGCAATAATCACAAACATTATCTAAATCTACTTCGTAATCTTCTAATTTCTTGGGTTTATTTATTTTAGATCGATCTCTTAGTTGTATTCCTGTACTCCTTTCGGCTTCTGGCGTACAAAATTTCTCATTTTCTTCTGAATCAGACAATCGGGTAGGTAACTCAAGGTTTTCTAAATTTCTTCAATTTGCCCGTCATCTTTTCTTTCAGCCTGACTATTTTTGAATTGTGTATTTTCTTCCTCAGGGAGATACAATAGTGTTTGATTTGGATTTTCTTTTGTAGATTCCATTAATTTTCCTGTACAGATAATATGTCTGACAAAAACATCGTCTTCTTCTGGAATCCAAACTCTGTTACCTTTTACAGTATCGCCGTAGCCTACAAAGTAACCTATTTCCCCTTTTAGGTCAAGCTTCTTCACTTTATTTTCAGGCAATTTCACGTAAACTTTCTCTCCAAATATATGGAATTCCTGAATATCTGGTCGCACTCAAGAAATAAACGGTTCTGTAATGTGAGTAATCATCCATCAATAGAAGAAAATACTTTGCACCTGTGAATGACTTTTCTGGTAGTGGTCCACACACATCTGCGTGGATTATTTGGCCAATGTGATTTGATTTTTGTACTGCTTTGCTGAGGAAAAAGTAGTCGATGGATTTTACTGAATGTGCAAGGCTCTCCAGACTATTTTGTCATCTTCTTTTGGTGACATTCTGTCCATTTTTTCCATTAAATGTTGAAAAGTTTATGCTACCTCGACCTTTGCCTGAAATGGTTTCTCCATCTCCAATTTTTATTTTGATGCCATCTTTCATTGGTGTGCAGTTTATGAACCACTCTGGTTTATGAGCCATGTGATCGCTCGCTTCAGTGTCCATATACCAGGTCTCGACTGTAGTTTTCACTGTCTTTTGTACCGAGGCAAATGCTTCGCTTATACGAGCTTCACCTCTCTCTTCTCCTGAAACTTTGGAATTTTAAAATTTATATTGTTTATTTTCTGGATTATTCCAACATTCTGCTGCCCAATGTCCAGGTTTTTGACAAATATTACATTTTCCAGGTTTTCTTCTTGTATTTTTTTGGTCATCGTTTTTATTCCTAATATACTTTTTTTTTGTTACCGAAATATTATTCTTGGAAAAATGATTCTTACTGCTTACTCTTACATTATAAGCAAGTCCATTAACTTCTACTTCTCTTTGACTTTGTCTCATATCTTCAATTATTAATCATGAGGTTAGGTTGGCTTACGTTCTATTGGTGGTAGCCGTTGATTCCCAGGCACTGATAAAATGATCAAAATTTGATGGTAAAGTTAGGAGAATTTTGGTCATTATTCCCTTATCTTCAATTTTCACTCCCATTAGATATATCTAATATATCTATTATATCTATTAGTAATCTATTAGATATATCTTTAATTTTTGAGATATGCGCTGCAATCAGGATCTTTAGCCAATGTAAACATCTTTTGCTGTAAAATGTGGATTGTAGATTCTGATTTTTCTTCATATATGGTTATCTTTTTCCACTTTGCCTCAGAACGCCCCGAGGTCAAAATATGCATCATCGTTTGTTCAGATATTGTGGTAACAATTACCTTTTGCACCAGCCCGTTGGTTTTATGCCATTTACGTATCGCTTTGGCATTTTCGTTTTCTCAACAGCCGTCGGTGCAGGTTGTTTGTCTGTGCCGTTTACTATGTCCCATGCTTCAATTGACTTCAAAATTATTTGAATCTAGAATTTCCATAGATTCCAGTTTTCAATTCCTTGTAATTTGCTTACTCTGGGCAATTTTGAATCCATCTTCTTAACAATTTTGCTCGACGGTTACAATTTTCACTTCGCAAACGGCTGGATATAACCTCACAAAATTTGTCTTATTTTCACTTCTATTTCCAAAAATATTACCCAAAACACGTTTTTGGGCCCTTTAACCTGTCGTTATGTGTGGTATTATGGGCAAAATAATTTCAGATGTATAATGAAAAAAAAGTTTTTTATTGTATAATATAAATTATAAAAAAAATTCTTAGCTCTCTTTGATAGATCGATTAAATTAAAGATAGTCATGTCTACTATAAAACTAAAAATAGTGTTGCCATCTAGGGACTAAACAGCAAGTGTAATCCATAGAACACTATTTAAAAAACAACAATTCTGACATCGATACATCCAAAACCAACATATCTTAGTACAATGGCTAAAAATGAAATGCCCAACTGGTACACCTAATATCCTGTGACAATAAGATAGATGGACATAATTGATTTCTAAAAAAAGTCATACCAAGCCAAAAATATATTTTCCAATTTTTATTCCTAAATAGGAAATTTTGTATCGTTTCATAAGTGTACCAAACCAAATAGCTAATTAAAAATACACAAACTGCACATCTTCCCTTTGTTGTTGTATATTGCATGTGAAAACGCACCAAAAATGGTTCGATTTTCATAATGCATCTACACAAACGCACACACCAAAAATCTCATCTCTAATTATAGAATCATAACAAATAAATCGCGCCAATGTAATTTTACAAGAACAACAACAATCGCAAAAATTGTTTTGGTTATACTCCGAAAAATATAAAAACCCGTGACACAAAAATTATAATTCACACTCGAGTTGTATTATTCATAAGTGAAACAATTCCGCGACCAAATTAATTTTGTTGTAATTTTAAAGCAAAAAAAACATAAAAAAAATTTATAAAAATGTGTGACGAAGAAGCAGCCGCTCTTGTTGTTGACAATGGTTCGGGAATGTGTAAAGCTGGATTTGCGGGTGATGATGCACCACGTGCTGTATTTCCATCAATCGTTGGTCGTCCCCGCCATCAAGGTGTCATGGTCGGTATGGGTCAAAAAGATTCGTACGTCGGTGATGAGGCACAAAGCAAACGCGGTATTCTAACGTTAAAATATCCGATCGAGCATGGCATCATTACGAATTGGGATGATATGGAAAAAATTTGGCATCACACGTTCTACAATGAATTGCGTGTGGCGCCCGAAGAACATCCGGTCCTGTTGACCGAAGCTCCATTAAATCCAAAAGCTAATCGCGAAAAGATGACACAAATCATGTTTGAGACATTTAACTCACCCGCTATGTATGTCGCTATTCAAGCCGTATTATCACTTTACGCTTCCGGTCGTACCACTGGTATTGTATTGGATTCTGGTGATGGTGTATCACACACAGTACCAATTTACGAAGGTTATGCTTTACCACATGCAATTCTTCGTTTGGATTTGGCTGGTCGCGATCTAACCGATTATTTGATGAAAATCTTGACTGAACGTGGCTACTCGTTCACAACGACAGCCGAACGAGAAATTGTTCGTGACATCAAGGAAAAATTATGCTATGTTGCTTTGGATTTCGAACAAGAAATGGCAACCGCAGCCGCATCAACATCACTCGAAAAATCATATGAGTTACCTGATGGTCAAGTTATTACAATCGGTAACGAACGTTTTCGATGCCCAGAAACTCTTTTCCAACCATCATTCTTGGGTATGGAATCGTGCGGAATTCATGAAACGGTATACAATTCAATTATGAAATGTGACGTTGATATTCGTAAAGATTTGTACGCCAATACGGTACTTTCGGGTGGTACCACAATGTATCCAGGTATTGCGGATCGTATGCAAAAGGAAATAACATCGCTTGCCCCATCAACAATTAAGATTAAAATTATTGCGCCACCCGAACGAAAATATTCGGTATGGATTGGAGGTTCGATTTTGGCTTCATTGTCCACGTTTCAACAGATGTGGATCTCGAAAACGGAATACGACGAATCGGGACCTGGAATTGTTCATCGTAAATGCTTTTAAATGGTGGAAATATTATACACACACACATACACACACAGCACACAATACCAAAATGAAAAAATGCCAAAGATTTTAGAACAGCAAATAAAATTAAAAAATTATTCATACTTTATTTATACTTTGTTGTTGGAACTTTCTGTAATTTCATTAAGCTTCGATACGATATTGAGGTTCTTCCTTCACCGTGGCGTATTTGCACAACCTTGGAAACGCGTTCAGCAGACACTCAGCAAACGGTTGAAATGCCATAAATAGTTCAGTTGGATGATGATCTTTGTCTGGTTCGATAAATTCATCTTCTGGTGGTCTAAAAATGAGATAATATAATTTTCATGACTTTTAATTACGGTAAAATCAACTACATTGTACCTAAAAGAGAATATTACATTTCAGGATAATGATAACTGTGAGAATACTAAACCGAAAATCTGACGTCGTTACATTGAATTCAATTCCAAGATATAGCTCTTAGTTTAGACCACTCTAAGAAGCCAAGTCGTTCTCTATCTTAGGTAACCCTTCTTTATAAAGATATGACCTACGAAATAGTGGTGCTCCTCTAAGAAATCGCTGCACGATCGCATCACAGAACGTGACCGAACCAACGTATTCACTGTTTTTCATCAGATTGGCTTACGAGAACTCGTGATTAGGTATGTGTGGGAGCTTTACTTTTCTTTTCAATATCATCAGTCATTTATTATACTACTTCGTCAGCGCTCAATTTTCACACCCATCCATTATAACGGGTCTGATCAACACCTCATACAACTTCAGCTTGTCTATACAATTGTCGAGTTCATCTTCACTTGAAAGCACCGTATAGTATTCCCGAAAAACTAGGTTTAATTGTCAACAAACCAAACAGCCGAAGTTTACAAATATTTTGTGGCACGTAACAGGTGTTCCGGTATTTCCAAATATGACATGTGCAATTAACTACCTTTCATAAAAGGGAATCACCTGACTGTTGAGGTGATTCACCACAACATTAACCAACCCTTCAACAGAATTTATACTGGATTCAATTGTACGGTTTTAAGCTACTGGCGATCTTAACATAAATGGAGTCGAGCACGATATGATTTTTTTGGTTTTTCTAGACAATTCAAAAAACGAGCTCGATGTGTAGTATGTACACACACCATAGTCAGCTTTTAGCTAATATACACACACTTTTTTGTAAACTAAATGGTTAATGTCTATGCTCATAAAAATGTTTGTACTAAATGTAAAGTTCGCCTAGTTAAAATTGTATTCAACCAAAATACAATTTTGACAGCCACAAAAATAAACAAAATCAAAAAAAAATTTGTATACTTACGGCAATGGTGGTGGTGCCCCGTGCAATTCTTCTATTGCTATATACACATCAAGGCAGAGTATACTATGCAGTAAATATAAAAATGCAGTTGTTAACGAAAATGTACTTTGCACGATCATAAAATGACGATAATCGTCGGAATCATTATCACCACAGCTCGACCAAAATGCCGCTCCTATAAATCCAATTGATCCTATGAACGACATAATTGCCTCGTACGCTGTTGATATTGGTAATCCACAGAAAATACCTAAAATAGAATTTTTTAAAATTATTCCACTATTTTCACTGACGTCGAGATTGATACCTACCTAAAATTGTGATTAAATGCAATATGGTGAACATCAAATACAAGCCACAAAAGTAAAAGTCATGTGAGAGTGTATGGTGCCAGTAATGCAACTCCACAATATAAATACCTGCACATGTTATAGTCAGTATGAGCTCTAATCCATGGTATTGTAAGAAAACATACCTCATTTTTCTTTCGTTTGGACGTATGGGTGGGCGATTTGACGTTTTATCAGACTTTTTTTATTTTAAATTGATTGTGAAAATTTTTCATGGCCAATTATGAAATTGTTACCAGAATTAAAACATTTCTAGATTCCACAAAGTGATTTTTTGCAATGCATGTCGTCCCTTTGGTACAGAGGATCGCGCGTTGAACTTAGGTCGTGGGTTCGATTCCCACAGGGGATATTCATATTTTCCTGTACAATTACCGATTCCATATTTGTAAATTTTGTTTAGTAAAATGGCCAAAATAATGGTGAAAACTTTGTTGGACCAAAAAAATAGAAATAGTTGGATTAGACGAGTTTAAATCCCAATAGAGAAGATATTAAATTTAAGATAGATCCACTTTGTTACATAGTGAGCTCAATTGCTCATACGTAAATAAATGATTGCCTGACAACCGCATTGTAAAAATTCCGCAAAATGAGGCGAACGTGGCAGTGCAAAGACCCACTCAATATTGTCATCCTTGCACATATTATTATAGTGTCTTGATGTAAATTGTCTTCTTACAGAAGACGGTATTACTTGTACTGTTCGGAGTCATTTAAAATATCACCGTCGGTATTAGGCGATTCGTACCCAAAGGCTGTGCAGAGAATGTATTCCATTGAACGAAGATTTCTGAAAAACCATGAGTTCGCAAAAATGTACAAGGACTTCATGCGGGAATATCTAGCACTGGGCCACATGAAGGAAATTGACAATGATCGAGAAAGAAATGATGAACACCAATATTACCTACCACATCATGGTGTCATCAAAAACTCAAGCAGCACAACAAAATTGAGAGTTGTCTTTGATGGCTCTTCAAAGACAACTACAGGAAAATTGCTGAATGATTGTTTAGCGGTCGGACCAACCGTACAATCAAGTCTCTATGACATTCTTTCTCGTTTCAGGAAATTCAAAGTAGCAATCACTGCTGACATAGAGAAAATGTATCGCCAGGTGCTCATAGCAGATGGTGACACCAAATTTCAAAAAATTATATGGCGAGAAGATCCAAGCAAATCATTTACCAAATACGCATTGCAAACTGTTACCTACGGCACAGCTAGTGCAAGCTACTTAGCTACCCGATCGATCAATGAAGCAGCAGACAAATTTACCAAAACATTTCCTCAAGCAGTCAATAGCATCAAAACAAATATGTACGTAGACAATTTGATGACCGGCGCAAATACCTTGCATGAAGCCATTCATCTCAAAGAGCAAATACAGTCAATACTATCCAAGTCAGGATTTCAACTTCGAAAATGGTTATCAAATGAACAGGCATTGAATGATAATATTGAACCCAGCGGCAAATCAAAAATATTTAAATCAGAGGAATCTTCAAATGAGACCACCAAAGTATTAGGGCTACATTGGGATCCTGTAAGCGACTGTTTCAAATTCAAGGTGCATTTGAATGAAGTACCCACCACTACAAAACGGGGCATTTTATCCGAAGCCAGTCGAATATTCGATCCCCTAGGATGGTTGGCACCCGTCACGATCAATATAAAAATTTTCTTTCAGTCACTCTGGGTTGAAAATCTAAACTGGGACGATCAATTACCTCCCAACATGCTAAACGATTGGCTAAAATTAAGAAGCAATCTTAATAGAACAGAGAAAATCCAAGTGCCAAGATACCTACACACCAATACAGAAAGTAAAATTGTGCTGCATGGATTTTCTGACGCTTTTAAACAAGCCTATTCAGCAGTCGTATACGGCAAAATTACGAACCAAAACGGAGAATCTTTTGTTAAATTATTGTCAGCCAAAACCAAAGTAGCACCAGTCAAGAAACTATCAATTCCACGACTGGAACTATCCGGTGCACTGTTATTAAGCAAGCTACTATTAAATGTTAAACAAGCTTTGAAGGCCGAAATTGCAGAAATAGTCGCATGGACCGATCCCACCATAGTGTTAGATTGGTTAAACACTCACCCGAGCAAGTGGAATACCTTTGTTGGCAATAGAACCGGCGATATTCTGACCAACTTCAGCAGGTCTCAATAGAGACATGTAAATTCTCAGGATAACCCAGCCGACTGTGCTTCTAGGGGGCTTGATCCAGACAAACTACAGCATTTCAAGTTATGGTGGAACGGTCCAAAATGGCTCATAAACGAAGATGATTGGCCAATACAGAAAACAAATCGTTCAAATACCACAGAAGAACTTAATATTCAGTCGTTGAAAGTTCAAATTTACCAATCCAGTATAGTAGACAACCTGCTCGCTAATGTATCCAGTTTTAATTCCATAGTACGAATTCTTGCCTATACATATCGGTACATTAATTTAAAACTCAAACGAATTTCAAAGAGCTCTATATCATCGGATCTGGAAGTGATCGAATTACTAAAATCTCAACAAACCATTTTCCGTCACATTCAAGCTAAGTATTTCGCAATAGAGATACAACTGATCAAATCTCAGAAGTAAGTTCCCATATTAAGCATAATCAGACACCTCAAACCATTTATCGATGAATTCGGATTACTACGTGTGGGCGGAAGAATTACAAATGCAGATATCCCATACAACACAAAACACCCAATAATTCTCACAGCACAAGACAAGTTAGCAGAAACGATTGTAAGAGAATACCACATAACGCATCTACATGCTGGAACAACTCTAATGATGGCTACACTACGAATCAAATATTGGATAATAGGGGGCAGAAACCTGATTCGAAAGGTGGTACATAACTGCGTCAAATGTGTCAAATATCGCGCAAAGACTCTCGAACAAATCATCGGTCAGTTACCAAATCCAAGGGTCGAGTTAGTAAGGCCTTTCCACAAAGTCGGTGTCGATTACGCGGGACCATTCCAAACATACATAACCAGAGGTAGAGGCCAAAAACCCCGTAAAAGCTATATTTGTATATTTGTTTGCCTAGCTACAAAGGCTGTTCATATCGAGCTTGTATCCGATCTGACCACAGAAGCGTATCTAGCGGCACTCAAAAGGTTCATTTCTCGAAGAGGGATTTGTAAGGAGATACACAGCGACAACGGGACGAATTTCATTGGGACACGCAATCATCGATCCCAATTATTCACACTATTAAAACAAAATATTAATCCAATTTCAAAATTTTTATTGGCAGATCAAATTACATTTAAGATGATCCCACCTAGCGCACCCCACTTCGGTGGGCTTTGGGAAGCCGCAGTAAAAAGCATTAAACACCACCTACAGCGAGTCACAAATGGACATATCCTCACCATAGAGGAAATGACAACATTGATCGTTCAAATCGAGTCAATGCTTAACTCGAGACCACTTTGCATTCTCTCGGATGATGATATCGATTACCTAACACCCTCACATTTTCTAATTGATTGATCATCAACTCAAGTTCCCGATCATGATTTAACGGACGTCAAATTATCCAGAGTATCCAGATGGCAATTAGTAGACCAAATGAATCAGCATATATGGCGCAAATGGCACCTCGAATATTTAACCAGCCTACAAAAATCAAACAAATGGCGCAAAAATTAGCAAAACATAAGCATCGGTAACATAGTACTCGTGAAAGATGACAACTTACCTCCCTGTAAATGGTTATTGGGAAAAATATCGTCTCTTTATCCCGGTACAGATGGAAACATCAGTCATTTTTTGTTTGTACGGAAACGATGGAAACATCGTTTCCGTACAAACAAAAAATGGAACAATTAAGCGGCCTATCCACAAGCTGTGTCTACTTCCAATAAATTGAATCAGCCGATTCAAGGCGACCGGTATGTTGTAGACACCATCGATGTACTAATAAGATGTAATATTCATTCTCTATTGCAACAACGTAGACATCCATCGTCAAATTTATGTACGAATCTATTTGTTGATAGATGGCTATTTCAATAGCCATCTATCTACATTGCGCAAAGTAATTTATACCTTTTATAATTTACATTTTCATAAGTAGTAAAAAAAATAAAAATAATATTCCTTCTTAATTCAACCATCATACCGTGAAGTCGAAAATAAAATTAATAAAAAATAAATCAAATCGAAGCCGAGGAATTTTTATTAGTGAATTTGGCATACCTATAGCCATCAATCAAACTATTACCTTCAATTTCATACCAAGGCTAATATAATCTTAATACCATAGATTGGTACGAAACAGTCGCCTTATACCGAATCGCTTCCTGTCAGAAGATCATTCACATAAAATTGAGTTCTAATGACCCTTGCTGCATCGGGATATCTTGATTCGTACTCGTTTGCCAGTTTTTCTAAAGTTCGTATCGCCAGGTAAGGCGCACATGAAGTACTATAAGTAACGGTCGTGCATTTAAAGGTTTTAACTTCTTATTGTGGGCTAATTCGCCATAGAATACATTGAAAATTAGCATCAGTAGGATCTACTAAAACCTGTCTATACATTTTTTTCTATATCCGAGTTTATAGCAATAATATGTTTACGAAATCGGAGCAGCGTTGTTGTTAGATCAGACTGCAATTTCGGTCCTACTAACAAACAGTCATTTAAAGATACCGCCGTGGTAGTTTTACATGATGCATCAAATCGAATAGTTTGATGGTAGTACTTTCTTTATAAATGGCATGGTGAGGCATAAAATATTTGGAATTATTTTCTCGCGGTAGTTCAGACCAGGGTATGTCTACCATTTGTCCTAGTTGAATATATTCCTCTATGAACGTTTTGTATTCTTTGTGATAACTAGCTGATCGGGAAAAATTTCTTTCTATCCCAACCAATCTTGCCTTCGCGGTTGAAAATGAGTCTCCTAATTCTGGTTTTGGTTGAATAAATGTTAGTCTAACGATGAATCTGCCATCTGGAGATCTGGTTGTTGATCGTTTAAATAACAGGTCACTAGGGTCTCCTTCTTCGGTTGTGTTTGTGGGTGGTTAAAGGTTCCTCGACCTACCAAAACCTTTTCAGTAATTCAATTAAATTTTCATTATTGTTGCTGGTAATTTTGATGTTGTAATTGAGAGATAGGTGTTTTCCTGTCTCACTGTTGCTAATTTTTCCTCCGATTATCCATCCGAATTTTGATGAATGAATCACGGGAAAGTCCTTTATCATAAAGGACTTTATCATATTCTTCTCTTCTAGCAGCTCGAAAAAGAATTCTGCGCCAATTAGTAGATCCACTGCTGTTGGTACATTGAATTGTCGAACTGCAAGGTCCAACTGCCAAATTTCATTGGTATCCTGAATACCTATCTTTGTTGTAGGTAATGAGGATGATATTTTCTCAATTATATACGTTGTTATATTGATAGTGTAAGATGGTTTTACACGTGAGGTGATCTTTACGTTAGTTTTCCCCCTTGTTTTACCCGCTGAGCTTGAAGCTAGACCGTAGATCGACATATTTGAATATGTGCGACGTAGACCTAAGCGTTGTACACACGATTTCGAAATAAATAATGATAGGGAACCGGAATCGAGCAGAGCCCGGACTAGCATTTGTTGTCCATTAATTGCTTGAATGTATATCAAGGCTGTTGGCAATATTGTGTTAAAGGGAGCGTCTCTTTCATGTAAAGATGTAGTGGTTGAATTGTTTGTTACTAGTGGTGATGTTGAAGCAGTTGGTGAAAGTTGGAAGTTTGGCTAGTACTATTTGAAACATCAGCATGTTGGTTAATTGCTAACAGTGTATTTGTTGATTGCAATTCCTTTGTTGGTTGTTGAGTACTTGCAGATTTTAAATCTTGTGTTGCCGTTACATGCAAATTAGTTGGAGCTGGTTCATTATGAAGTAATGGATGATGACGTCGCTTACAGATTAAGCACAATGTCCTTGAGAAACACTGCGGCTGTTGGTGCCCGGATCTCAAGTAATTTGTACAGCCTTTGGCATCTTCAATTGTTTTTGTACGATTTTCCACATTTAAGCTTTTAAATAATGGGCACTTGTACAAGGCATGTTCTTGTTTACACGCGATGCATCTCCATTTGTTAGGGTGTGCAGTTGTAACATTAAAAGATTTTACATGCCTCGATATTATACTTGGCTTTTCCCTTTCAACGCATGATTCTAACGCATCACATCTGGTTATTAGGAATTTTAAAAATTGTGCAAATGTAGGATGTGCGTTTTCAACTGATTCCGTTGCCCATAATTGCCTCGTAGATGAATCGACCTTGTTAAGTAGTAAATGTATTAACCAAAGGTCACGAGTCTCAGCTGCTTCTCCTAAAGCTCTTAATCCTCTGATTACTTCATCCGAAATATCACATAGCTTCCTAAGATCTCGATGATTTGTTTGATTGCAAACTCGTTGCCCCAAAAATAATTGAATTAAAGCACATATAACCGATTTTGGCTTATTGTACCGTGCCACCAACTTATCCCTAGCTTCGTCATAATTTAGTTCAGTAATCTTTATGTGACGTATCAAAGTAGCTGCCTCACCCTTTAATAAACCATTTAAGATTTGTAATTTATGAATGATTGATTGATTGATTGATTGATTTTGAATGTACTGCGAAGCATTAAGCAGGATATCCCGGAAATCGCCGGGCCCACAGTACACCCGTTTTTACATATACTTGGAAGGATGTGGAAGGATACTAGTAAAATTATTGAGATCGACCCGGTTACAGACACCTTGGCGGCCAATAGTTAGTAAATTTTTGTGGATTAGGGAAAGGAAAAGTATGTTAGTTATGACATAATTGGTCCGATTTCTCGGTAGCCAATATTCAAACTACTGTTAGTGTAAGACAATCACAGTTTTGTTGTACTGCTCTGCATTCTGCCATCTTTTATTAGCAACTCCAGTGTGCCACCATACATCTGTAATCTGCAGAGGTTTCCTGAAAACAAAATCTATTAATGAACTAATTGCTCTTAGCCATAGGCTGTAAGAAATAGAATTAATTTTTAATCTGAAATTACAAATTAATTAATTATTAATATAATAACATAAATAATATAATTACTAAAAGCCATATGCTGTAATAAATTGGATTAGTTTTTACCTGAAATTTACAATTAATTAATTTTTTTTACATTTATAAAAATAAGAAATTATAAAAATTATAAAATAATATAAATTAGATTTGTTAAAATTTGATTAAACATTAAAAATCAATTGAATTAACCGCTTTACGACAAAAACGTCATATAATCACCGAAAATCTAATTTATATACCTTATAAATATAAATTTAACTTATAATATAATAAAATAATATAATAATATAGTTGTAATAATACAGATACAAACTGCCACATAAATTTGGTGATGTACCAAATTTGAAAATCCAAAATCCTAAAGTGCCTCAAGGAAGGGAGCGTAAAAGAAATACAATGCCTCAAAAGGAAGACTCTGCTTATGCAGAGACCCTCTGAGTACAGGAAAATCTGTTCTAAGTGAGATAATCAGTATGTAAGAGAAATAAAAATTAGTCTCAAAACTGTACACAGATGGCTTTGTGAAGCGAATATAAAAAGAAGCCATTTATAAGCCAGAAGAATCAAAAACCAAATAAACTTTGCTCGTACCTATTTAGCGAAACCTGCCCAGTTCTGGCGGATAATATTATGAAACAGCGAATCGTTCTTTTCTTTAGAGGGAAGCTTCGTAAAAAATATTTTTATTCGACACCTCAATAAAGAGACTTACGTAACATAACAATGCCAACTCGGCCCAGCGGAGAAGGTGAAGTAATGGTTTGGGGTGTTTTAGTTATAATGGCACAGAAGATCTCACAATGCTGCTGGGAAACGTTACTTCAAGCACATATTTGGAGGCCCATTAATAAATTTGCAATGTCTTCCGGGTGAAAATTGACAAGAACAGACCTCCCACTGCAGCAAGACAATGCTCCATTCTACAAAAGCAAATTTACAATCAAACCTCCCAAAGATTTAAATCAAGCAACTATAGACTGACCACAAATACTCGATCTCAATCCCACAGAGACCCCACCAACTTAAACAAAAATAACAACAACCTCAACAACACTGCAACTATGCTATGCAACAAAATCATTCAATCCCATTTATCATCCTGTCATCCACATTCCAACCACATTCAAACCACCCATACTCTGTGACTCCACTCCTCATGCAACAACAGAACACAACTCCACATTCCGTGCAGCGGACAAATGAAAGTGAAACCGGGCGACTCTCCACATTTGTTGCACATTCACACTTCTCTGCGTTTGGGCAATATATAATCGAAACAAAACGCCCCATCCGTTCTATTTTATACTGCGCTCATTGGCCACGGCAGCAAAACCGTGAAAGTCAAAAATATATACCTTGTGGGCCAAAAGCGAACTATTGCCAACAACCACCAAATGTATATTTCTTGTTCACTCCAATATAACAAGATAACCACACAATTATATAATAATATGATAATACAAAAATACAGAAATTCAGCAGTTTATCTAATATAAAAACATAAAATACACAAAAATATAACAATACTGAAGCACAATAACAAAATAATATAACAATACTACATACAAATTCTAAAATTAACAACAATGAAATGACACAGCAATACAACAATACAACCAGACAACAATACAACAAAGTAAGGCATCCGCGTAACAGGTATAATATACTGACAAAATCAAACCTTACCTTATACGCAACACCAATACACACCCACCTCCAAAACCAGACTGGATTGCACTGCAGTACCAAGCTCTCTGCAGTACCGAGCCATATCGGAACAACTCCCACTGCACCCTCACACAAAACAAATAATAATGAAAGAAAACGTATCACTCCAACACAACCACACACATGCAACGGTTCGAGCACGCACATACACACAAATACAAGACCACCCATGTACATGTTCAAACGCACACATCCGAATCCAACGATCGCATGGCGCAAAAAACAACTCCTAACCATCCGCAACCACCACCTCCAAGAGTACCAGCAAGATCCCAAAAATTCAACCTTTAACCAAGAAATCCAATAAACTATCCTCACACAGACCGATTATCTCGAACACAAACAAGACCACCAACACCACACCTCACGCAAGACCACAGCTCTTAAGATCACCCTCAATGGATGCGGAACCATTAATTGGGCCATTATGTTTCCATTTAGAAGCCCTCACACATGCATAAATTTCACCCATTCACACAACCGCCTTACCTCAACCTGCGGGGAACACTCCTCTGAACAAAATCCAAAATACCAATCCAACCTGGAATCACCAACGAAATCTCCTAACCAATACCGCCTACAACCGTTCGAAAGAAAACACACACACATAACACATCATACCTATCTGATTAAAACTACAATCAGTTTATTCAGACTCCAATGCAAGTCGACCAAAAATCGGCCACCAATCAATGAAAGCCCGACAGCCAAGCCGCAATTACACTGAAAAACACAAATCGCACTAGTGAGACACCACCAAATGAACACACAAGTACGTACGATACATAACGGGTGGGCCATTTAAAAGTTTAAACCTAAAAATGCAACAAAACAAAAACGGTTCGAAACCATGCCAAATCCATCCCCCTGCCGCGAAGTACAACCGCTCCGACCAAAGACGGAACATTATTTCACTCATTCGGCCGCCGCGGCCGGCCCCACAGCACGCCACTCGATCTCGATTGGACCCACCCTCGAGCACTCTTTGAAGCTCATTTTCATATTGGTGGGTACTTTAATAAGCAAAATTGCCGAATTTTGGGGCTCAGAAAACCCACACGTGGTCTTACAGAAGCCAATGCACTCATTACAAGTGACTGTTTGGTGAGGCTTGTGGAGCGGAGGCATCATTGGCCCATATTTCTTTGAAAAGAAGGACGGTGCAACCATTACCGATAACCGATTTTTTGCGCCCGCTCTTCGTGGTATTGATGTGAACGATGTTTGGTTTCAACCGGGTGGTGCAACTTGCCACACATCTCGATTTATTGCGTCAAACGTTTGATGGCCATTTAATTAGCAGAAATGGTGATGTCAATTGGCCGGCTGCGATTTAACACCATTGAACAATTTTCTGTGGGGCGCCGTTAAAGACAAATGTTATGCCGACAAACCAGCGACAATTGAGCATTTGAAGGCCAACATTCGTCATGTCATCGCCGAGATACGACTCCATATACTCGAAAAAGTGCTCGAAAATTGGTCCGATCGGATCACGGGGCACCGTGAGGCCAGCCGCAGCAGCCTATACCATTGATACAGCCTCGTGAGCAAGAACCCCCACTATTACACCTCTACGAACAAGGAAACAATCAAGAAACCAACCGATTCATTGAAGTCAAATATAATAAGAAATCCAATAAATGTAAATCAATAATAAAACCAACAACATAACATCATAACATCTAACATCTAACAACATAACATCTCAATCCTAAATCCTCCTGAATGTAGATAGCCCAACAATACAACAAAAACCAATCTTTACAACTCCAATAAGAAACAACGATCATATGACACTCCAAATTAATAATCAATACAAAAACCAAACACATCCACTTTCCCCCGCAAACGAAAAATACCAAATTCAACAATAAAAACTCACACGAAAAACCGATCACTCTATTACAACAACACAGGTATGGAGAAAAAAAAACATTTTCAATACCGAAAAATCAAATTTCCAATACCGAAAACACTCTCCTATATTAGATCCAAATATAACCCGTACATATATATAACAATTTATACAAAATTCATTGATACACAAATATAATAATATGTAAAGGTATTTACAAAAATAAAAAGCGAGTTAAACAAACGGGACCTATGTATTCAGATTTCAAATACATGTGAGATATTCAGAACCATCCAGATATATTACACTTCTACACTCAAAATAAAATTAAAAAATGTTTCAACAAAGAACACAAAATACACTAACAAATTAAATATATTTCCTTTATCAAAACCAACACAAATGTATATACTACTATACCTAAGTGTTAGTGTTGTGACGTAGTATAATTTGTATATACTTTTATTATATACTTTGATGTAAATAAAAAATGAATACGAATGATGGAACAACAGTATTTTGCGCTCTTTAAGACAAAGCAAAAAACAAATTTATTATTTAACGAGAGAGAGAAGTATTGTTATTATTATTTACTTCATAATATACTATACTATATACTAATAATTTAGAGCAGAGTGGACAGTCGCAAAATATAATTTTTGTTTCGTTTTTTTTGTAGAAATGTTATGTACTTTGAATTTAGAGGAGTATGGACAGTGCGAAATATAATTTTTGTTTCGATTTTTACTGTAGTCAAATTCACTAACACATACACCCAATAGTAGTCATCAAAACCAACACAAATGTATATACAAGCCATGAAGTTGCGATACTCATGCCAAAAAGTGACTACTATACCTAAGTATTAGTGTTGTGACGTAGTATAATTTGTATATACTTTTATTATATGCTTTGATGTAAATAAAAAATGAATACGAAAGATGGAACAACAGTATGTTGCGCTCTTTAAGACAAAGCAAAAAACAAATTTATTATTTAACGAGAGAGAGAAGTATTGTTATTATTATTTACTTCATTATATACTATACTATATACTAATAATTTAGAGCAGAGTGGACAGTCGCAAAATATAATTTTTGTTTCGTTTTTTTGTAGAAATGTTATATACTTTGAATTTAGAGGAGTATGGACAGTGCGAAATATAATTTTTTGTTTCGATTTTTACTGTAGTCAAATTCACTAACACATACACCAAATAGTAGTCATAATATGTTTTACTTAGCCAAGCTTCATGGCTTGTATAATATACAATAGTGTTGGTTTTGGTAGTCATAATATGTTTTACTTAGCCAAGCTTCATGGCTTGTATAATATACAATAGTGTTGGTTTTGCATTTATGCTAAATTCAATAAAATAAAATAAAACCAACACAAATGTACAAATACCAACATTTCCCCTGCAGTACGACGTAGTATAACTTTCATTTAC
Source organism: Tipula confusa (assembly GCA_963556175.1). Taxonomy (NCBI): domain Eukaryota; kingdom Metazoa; phylum Arthropoda; class Insecta; order Diptera; family Tipulidae; genus Tipula; species Tipula confusa. The sequence continues at coordinate 47,903,533 of OY744476.1, forward strand.
TTTCGTTATATACTTATTATGTACTTTGAAAAATAAAATAAAAAACGACTACGAATGATATTGATGAGACAAAGATCATAGTAAAATTATTTAATTATTTAATAAAATTCGTGTTTCAGCGAGCCTTTATGGCCCGTTTACACAACTATGCCGGTCTTGGCGAGCCTTAATGACTCGTATTTGCACACCTGAGTTGGCTTTGATTGGTACCTGTACTCTGGGAAAACGACAGAGTTCACACTCCACTTTATAGCACAAACACACACACGCACCATTTAAGATTTGTAATTTATGAACAGCACTTACATTATTATTATCATGCACTGACGTCATATATAAATCATGGAATGTACGCCATAATTTATAATCACCGCCAAACGGTTCTATATTTATTTTCAGTAATCGGGCGTTTTGTGATTGATTAATACCGTTCATAAAACTTTGTTGTTGGCCTATAAATTGTCCTAAGGACAATTGATTGTGGTTTTCAATAACGCCATAGTTTCCATAAAAATTGTATCCACTTCTTCTGTTATGGATTTGTACATTTCAAAAACCAGTAATTCGAGCTCTATGTTGTTGAACTCGTTGTACAGTTTCTCACACTGTGCTTCACGTATTTGAAGGGCTTCTAACTGGCTTTTAACTGATTTACCGTTCTATCTCTAGCTCGCACTTGTCGTTCCATACTTTCACTTAAAATTGTCTATTCACGATATTTAATTTCACTTCACAGATTGATTAATTAGTCTTTTAATTTAGCACCTTTATAATTTTAGGAACTATTATCTGTGTTGCTGATGAAATATGTTGAATGACGCTGCAAATTTTAACTTAACCTCAAATACGAATCCCGGGTTTCGGCACCAAAATGTTTGTTCACAAACTGAACTTTTAAATTTAAAAATTACTTTATTTTATTGGTTTTATTAATTTATAATTATTTATTTATCACACTTTAATTTATTCACTATTTAACAACTGTTTTTTACTTTTGTCATCGGCTTGTCTGATCTGATTTCTACTTAAAACTACCATTTTACAACGTGTCATTTGCTTGCTTTACTACCTAGTCATATTTTACCACTTTCCCTCTTCCTACAACATTGCCATCTACACTGTCAGTAATCGTTTAGCAATTGTTTATTTTGATTGAGCTCTTTATTAGAGTAGATGAACTATTCTATTGTGGTGATTATAGGCGACCGTTTTGTAGGCAACAATGTTGTGGATTATAATCTATTTGTGGACTATTATTGTTATTGCTATGTATTTATGGAAGCCGAGGTAAGAAAACGATTTATTTAATTTTTAGGTTTCTCCAACAATACATGAAGTGAGAACTTTCTGGGACTGTGGTTGTATTGTCGCCGATTAGTTGAGAACAAGAACATCAGGTTAACTAATTTTGGCATATCCAATGGCGGGTGAGTTCATCATTTTAGACCCAGACGCTCGTTAAGCAGCAATAGGTGCAGTACTTTTACAAGAATTAAATGGAATAGAATGAGTAATAGCATACTACAGTCGAGCACTATCGAAACTAGAAGAAAATCACTGCGTTACAAGAAGAGAATTACTGCCAGTGGTTGATAGTGTAAAACATTTCAACAAATATCTGTATACGGTCATGAGTATATTTTGTACGAACCGACTATGCAGCGCTCAGATGGCTATAGTGCATTTCCTGAAAGACAAGTGGCCAGATGGAACAAGCGATTGCAGGCGAGCACATTTAAAACAGAGCATCGGAGAGGAATTTTGCACAACAGCAATTTTATTACACAACACGAAGCAAATAATAGTTCCGTTGAAATTGCAAAAATTAAAGACGACGTTCAGGAACACTGCACCAAAGATCAATTGAAGGAATATTGCGACTAGTGTAAATGGTACACAATCAATTCTTCGAGCGTTACTTGACAGTGGATGCCACCTGAATTTCATTACAACGGATGCATGCAATTTATTACGGGCTAAAAGACATCCTGATGAGTCAGTCATCAAACATAAAATTTATTTGACTATATCTTCACAAGTTTCGAATTATACCGTTGAAATGGAATTTTTTATGCTTCCTAAGATCACACACGATCTACCGGCGGTACGAATGTCCTTCGAACCCACTTCGTTACCTTTAAATTATCAATTAGCTGATCCATATTTTTATGTACTCGATCGCATCGACTTATTACTAGGCATTGAGATATATAATCAACTATTTTCAGGTGATTCGGTTAAAGAGTTGCCATCATTTTGTAAATCCAACCTAGGCTACGTCGTATCCGGAAAGGCTATGGGCAACCTTATGGAAACCAAATCAACGGTTGCAAACGTTGCGCTGTGTAGTATGCAAACCCTCGAAACACAGTTGAAGCAGTTTTAGGAATTTGATACTATCACCGTCAAGAACAATTATTCAGGGGAAGAGAAACTTTGCGAGGAACATTATTGTAAAACTGTGAAGAGATTGTCAGATGGACGTTATTCAATGGCGTTGCCAGTAAAACCTAATATAGTTGATTTAGGATCATCACGCTTGTCAGTTCGTAGTCAGTTCTTATCATTGGAATATTGACGATATCCTAACTGGAGGTCTTAAAATTGAAAACGGAGTTAACTGAATTATTACAGTTGGGAGGTTTTGAACTCGCATATTCTTTTCCAACAACTCATCGCTATATCATCGGAAAATCCACAAACTGCACCACTTACTTTAGTATTGGGTCTAGCATGGAATATAACATCCGATAGCTTTGAAGCGCCACTCGACAAATTATCAGCCTCATCGTATTGCTCCAAAAAAAACATGTTATCTGAATTATGCCAGCTTTTTGATCCACTCGGGTTATGTGCGCCTATCATCGTGACTGCAAAGCTCTTTATGCAAGCATTGTGGTCTCTTCAAGACATTGGGTGGGATGACCCAATTCCAGCTAAAATTGCGAACCAATGGATTAATTTCAAAACTGAGATCATCCAGCTACAAAAAATAATAGTCCCAAGAGCTATACTCGCACAAGATATCAAATGCGTAGAATTGCATGGTTTTGGGGATGCCTCATGATGTGGGTGTGTCTTTTACATTCGGATAACCGATAGTGCGGATTGTCATCAAGTAAAACTGGTGTGTGCTAAATCACGAGGTGCTCCAATAAAAACGCAAACAATCCCTCGATCAGAGCTATGCGCAGCACTTTTGCTAGCCGAGATGACGCACAAGCTATTTCACATTTTGGACATATCATTCTACTTATGGTCTGATTCAGAAATCACATTATATCGGATTCAATCGCAACTACAGCAATATGCTACATTTGTTGCAAATCGATTGACTAAAATTAAAGAATACACCTGACTTAATGGTCTCAGGACCATTTACGTCAACCAAAAAAAGGATGGCCAAAATCTTCAAATCATCAACTTAGTCTAGATCTGATAGACCTAGAAACGCGTACATCTTTGACCTCTGTGCTCAACCAAACCAATATCTTTGACCAAGAAATATTCAATAGATTTCAATCATTTACTACATTGCTACGTGTTGTAGCCTACATGCTTCGATTCTACTACAAGGACCACAGGCACTTTTATACAATCTTCGTTCAAGGTACTGGATACTCAGAGGACGAAACCTCTGTAGGATCGTCGTCAAGCAATGCATACCCTGTTTTCGTGCCCATTTTACTATTCTAAACCAAGTTATGAGTGATTGGCCAGCCGATCGAGTAACAGAGTCAATGCGGCCATTCATAATCGTAGGAATTGATTTTTGGGGTCCATTCTTCGTCAAACATGCGGTTAGATCCAAAATAAACCATAAAGTTTACATATGCCTATTTGTATGCTCCGCACCTAAAGCGATTCATCTTGAAATAGTAATGGATCTATCAGCTGAATCTTTCATCGCCTGTCTTCGTCGGTTCGTTGTACGGCGTGAAATGTGCACCAAAAATCTATTCGGACAACGCTACCAATTTGAACTTCGGGAACTGAATAACCTAATCTTGTCGCAATCGTTTCAAGACAATACTGGTCAATATTGTGCCTCACATTGTATCGAATGGCTCACCATCCCACCATGGTCACCACACTTTAGAGTAGCGGGGACATCGTCTTATACCACTCAAAAATTGTATACTCTAACTTCGCAAATCGAAGTGATTTTAAATTCTCGGCCGCTTACTCACATGTCCAGTGACTCATCTGATTTAGACGCGTTGTCGCCAGGTCATTTTCTCATTGGATCACCACTAACTTCATTGGTGGAACCATCATTGTTAAATTGACATATAAACCAATTGTCCAGATTTCAGCTGATAATAACTTATCGAAATTGTCGTCCAGCTGATGCAGGAAGTGTGACATTTGGGCTGCCAGCAAAGGACTTCAAACCAGAACTAAGGAAAGGGTACAGCACTGCATCATCGGTGTGACATTTGGGCTGCCAGCAAAGGACTTCAAACCTGAACAAGGGAAAGGATACAGCACTGCATCATCGGATGTACATCGGATAATGCTGGCCCATTTCCAGTAACAAAACATGGTAATCGATATACACTCATGTGTATCAACTACTTCTATAAATGGGTGTGTCAATAAAACTATTTTCTGGCCAAGGACAAAATACTCCAAATCCAAAAGACGAGAATTACAACATTATGCCCACAAACTGATGGGATGGTAAAACGATTCAATATAACCTTGTAGTAACATCTACAAGTATAAAAATTTCTAATTGCGGTTATTTAAGTACAGTGCACGATACAACTGGAACTTCACCAGTAGTAGTCATATTTGGTAAAGAATTTCTTCTCTAATGTGGTATTAAATTTGGAACACTAGATTTATCCTGATGCCACACTAGATTATGCTACCGGTTTGCGGTAAATAATGATGAATTCCACACTATAGTAAGGAGCAATAATACAAAGGACGCAGTGACAAAATGATGGCAAGATAAGGTCGTCGAGCGGACTGCTTGTAATTTTTTGAAGGAAATTTAGTACGGTTTTACAACCCCACAAGCAAAATAGGAAACTCTTCTAAATTGTAAAAGAGTTTTGAGTGTATTCTTGAAGCTTAGTTCCTTAATTGGAATTCCTTAATTGGAATAGTGTGCCGCTTCAAAGTCGTTTGGAATACTTCTTTAACTTGACTTTTTTACTTCGTGTAGCTTCCTTCCTCAGAAATGCTATCAACTTTTATAAATAATTTATAGAACGGTGATGATGTATCATACGCAGTACCAATTTACGAACGTCATGCTTTACCACATGCAATTCTTTGTTTGGATTTGGCTGGTCGCGATCTAACCGATTACTTGATGAAAATTTTGACTAAACGTGACTACTCGTTCACAACGACAGCGAGAAATTGTTTGTGACGTCAAGGAAAAATTATATTTGTTGCTTTGGATTTCGAACAAGAAATGGCAACCGCCACAACGATCAATCGAGACCTGGAATTGTGTTCACTGTAAATGCTTTTAAACGGTAGAAAATATGGTACACACATACATACACACACACACAGCATACAAAACCAAAATGAAAAAATGCCAAAGATTTTAGAACAGCAAATAAAATTAAAAAATTATTCAAACTTTATTTATACTTTGTTGCTGGAATTTTTTGTAATTTCATTAAGCTTCAATACGATATTAAGGTTCTTCCACCGTGACGTGTTTGCACAACCTGGGAAATGCGTTCTGAAGGCACTCAGCAAACGGTTGAAATGCCATAAATAGTTCAGTTGGATGATGATCTTTGTCTGGTTCGATAAATTCATCTTCTGGTGGTCTAAAAATGAGATAATATAATTTTCATGAGTTAATTTTCATAAGTTTACAAATATTTTGTGGCATGCAACAGGTGTTCTGGTATTTCCAAATATGACAGTAACGCAGTCACAATAAGCAGCAGGCTCTCTCAAATATTTGTTAACATCATGTGAACTACCTTTCATAAGAGTGAAGCACCTCAACAGTCAATAGACCACAACATTAACAATCCCTTCAACCGAATCTATACTAGATCCAATTGCTACGGTTTTAAGCTACTGGTAATCTTAAAATAAATGGAGTCGAGTACGATATGATTTTTTTGGTTTTTTTAGACCAAAAAATGAGCTCGATTTACAAATTTAAGGTGGTACGACCAAACTCCGATTATTTCTATATTTATGATATTTACAACTTAATTTCAATAAAAAATGAATCCAAAAAAAAATTTACTTTAGCGAATAGATTAGAGGTTAGTACTAAAACGAAAATCCTATAACCAAACCAAATTTTACGTAAAAGAATCATCTATTGAAAACCTTATTTTTCTATTAGTCTGAGTACACACCTAAACGGTGAATGTCTATGCTCATAAAGCTTTTGTACTAAATGTAAAGTTCGTCAAGTTAAAATTGTATTCAACCAAAATACAATTTTGACAGCCACAAAAATAAACAAAATCCAAAAAAAATTTGTATACTTACGGCAATGGTGGTGGTGCCCCGTGCAATTCTTCTATTGCTATGTACACATCAAGGCAGAGTATACTATGCAGTAAATATAAAAATGCAGTTGTTAACGAACATGTACTTTGCACGATCATAAAATGACGATAATCGTAACCAAGATAACAACAGCTCGACCAAAATGCCGCTCCTATAAATCCGATTGATCCTATAAACGACAAAATAGCCTCGTACACTGTTGATATTGGTAATCCGCAGAAAATACCTAAAATAGAATTATCAAAAATTATTCCACTATTTTCACTGACGTCGAGATTGATACCTACCTAAAATTGTGATTAAATGCAATATGGTGAACATCAAATACAAGCCACAAAAGTAAAAATCATGTGACAATGGTTCGTCCCAATAGTGCAACCCCACAATATAAATAGCTGCACATGTTATAGTCATTAGGAGCTCTAATCCATGGTATTGTAAGAAAATGTACCTCATTTTTTTTTTCGTTTGGACGTACGGGCGGGCGATTTGACTTTTTATCAGACTTTTTTTTATTTTAATTGATTGTGAAAATTTTTCATGGCCAATTATGATATTTTCAATTATGAAATTGTTACCAGAATTGAAAAATTTCTAGATTCCACAAAGTGATTTTTTGCAATGCATGTCGTCCCTTTGGCGCAGAGGATCGCGCGTTGGACTTCTAATCCAAAGATCAAGGGTTCGATTCCCACAGGGGATATTCATATTTTCTTGTACATTTATCGATTCCATATTTGTAAATTTTGTTTAGCAAAATGGCCAAAATAATAGTTAAAACTTAGTTGACTTGTTCCAAAAATGCTGAAGTTATTGAAGTAGACGCCATCATTTGTTAAATTCAATAGCACCACCCGTAATGGTCCGTTCAATCAGGTACTATCAGGAACAAATGTTATAAACTACCAAATTGGATCAGATTCGAGAGGTGCGTTCTAAACTAATGCTAGAGCTCAGAGAGGACATGAAAGCGCTCGAATATGAGGTGAAGGGTCACGTATAGGTCCTTCGACAGGAGTTGGAATCAAAATTTAAAGAAATTAAAATACGCGTAGAAAGTTATACCACAAACATGGAACCCCACATGAAATAAAGGAAAATCTCCTAAATTGCTAAAATGTTTTGAGAGACCATACACAATTATTAAAAAAACTAACGATGTGGTGTATAGATATGCAACAAATCCCAAAGTAAGATGAAGGTTCTTGGTTCGGCGTGTTCTGCGGCGTTCCGTTTGAGGTGCTTAGGGGTTTGGAATAGTTTCGGATCCATTTTGGGTCATAGGCTCATTATTTCTCGGTACAATTCACTTATACCAGAAATTGATATGGTTAATGACAGACTGCTACCTGAGTTTGACTTTTCCAATTCATTCTCAGTAGAATATCCGTCTAAAGATCTGTGAGCTTCGCAGGTCTTTCAAAAACGATTGTCTGAATCTATAGTATTCTTCTCGGATGGATCGCGCTCTGAACTTTCTGCAGGGTTTGGAACATACTGTCCCGCGTTGGTTCAGAGTTCGTCTGGTTGTCTGGGTTCGTACTGTACAGCATTTCAGGCGGAACTGATTGCGCTCTCGCATTGTGTGTTTGCTGCTTTAAAGTATAGCTTTGCTGAGGAAAACATCATAATGTGTACTGATAGTAAAGCTGTGCTCGATTCATTAATAAACCCTTTGACTGTTTCCAAACTAGTCAAGGAGTGTAAACTTTACATTAATCGTCTTTGCGTATTAAATAAAGTCTCACTAATGTAGGTCCCGGCTCATTGTGGCATCGAGGGCAATGAGTTCGCGGACTTCTTAGCTAAAGCTGGTTCTCGTTTGGAAATTTTCGGCACTGAACCAGCTACTCCCCTTTCTTTTAGTTTGGGTAAGCAAGCTATTAAGAAATTCATTATGTCTGTTGCAAAACAAAATTGGCGTGTTTCGTCTGGCTGCCGCTGGGCGAAACAATTTATTAGTGAACCCAATTTGAGGTCGACTAAGTTTGCTTTGTCTTTAAGGAAAGATCAGTTGAGGATCCTGGTTGGGATTCTTACAGGTCATGGCCGATTCAAAGATCTTCTTCATCGCATGGGTGTAGCTCAGGATGGTGTATGTGAGGACTGTCTCGAAGAGGTTGATGATTGCATTCACTTTGTCTGTAGTTGTCCGGCCTTTGAAGGAGTTAGGCTTCAGGTCTTCAACTCTAGGTCTATTCGGTTAGATCAAGTGTCTTCCCTGCCTTGGTTCAAGCTGATTCAGTTTGCTAAGGCAGCTACTCGCCTTTGTGAAATTTAATAGAATCCTAGGTTTGCACCATGGGCCCGTTGTGGCATTGAGTGCGGAATCCTTGAGGGTTCCAGCCATTTTAATAAAAAATAAAAAAAAAAGATGAAGGTGGTCTACGTCGACCGGTTGATGCGATATAATGCGCAAGCACGGGTGAATCTGTTCGAGTAAGGAGGCTTATAAAATTAATTTTTAACGAATATTTGAAATAAATTATGTTGATGTATACCATAAACTGTGACATCATACTTAAATTTACGATTTGGGGCATAAAGCTCTCAGCTTTTTGATGAGCTATCCATCATGTATATTCCAGGTTTTAAAATTTTTCAAATTTAAGCGACAAAATTCATAAGATTTCTAACTCAAGATTGTTTCACTTGGGCCCTATTATGAAAAAAAATGCGATTTCGCAATTTCATACGATATCGTAATTTCATGCGATATCGCATAGTTTTTGCTATGTCTAAGCTTTAACTTAAGTTATGCGGTAGCTGATTTGGTCCATATCAGTGTGATTTTCGTTTTCGTGCATAAACCTTTAAAATCTGTCGTAAAACGATGCCCACTTATTATATTGCCCATTGAAATATGGTATTTCGGTGGGTGAAATCTTATCTACTTCTAATCTAATTATGTCATATCGTTGTTGTAAGGAATACAGGTTATCAAATTGTTGTTACTCTAAAATTTTCAGAAGTAGTTCCTTGTGCTTATCATCGTAGGTGTTTATTGAAAATTCGCCACGATACGTCATAATCTTCCGTGTCGAGACAAGTTACTATTTTGAGGAAGACCACTTTTATACAAAAAGTGCAATGAATAAGGTGCATTGCTTAATTTGCTGAACTTTATTTGGATTAGTAATAATCCGAGCCACAATTGATGAAATGTCGATGTTGTGATTCGTTTGATGTACTTCCACGCATTCAGTATCCTAAACCGCTGACAGAGAGTTTTAAATACCAATTTAAGACTTCCGTGTAAAAGTCGATGATGTGCATCTTTAACTAATAAATGAATGAATACATGGTCCTTCGGCAATACCATTGAGAACTGCACTAAATATTTTAGTTGGGAACTGCGCAAACTTCCGCCAACTCTTAGCATATCTTTGCCATCAACAAACGGATCTATTGACAGTAGTTTAGATTTACGATGTATTTGTGTCGTTGTGTCAGTACTCTCTAGTTCAATTAATGAGTTCTGCATTGATTAATTCTCCCATCGTTACTCAGTTACTCTTCGGTCTATGAAGTTTCAATAAAATCCTACAAAATCGAAGTACATTTCTTTAGTTTGAAATATGATGGACAGGCCTTTAACAATTTATCAATTAATAGCAGCCTATTAGAAACGCCGCTCAGAAATACGTTAACTTATAGTTCATGTATACCAAATCAGTTAGCTTTGGTGAACGAGAATTGACAGTTGGCCAATGATGACTGACCTTTAAACCACAAATCACATTTTGAAAGTTTTGATGGAATTATGCCTCTCGTTATCAGATCGGCAGGATTAGATTATGCCGGTACGTATATTTCCAAGTAGCAATGAACGTCTTCCACCTTCTAGGAATATCGATCAACCATGTCAACACTACGATTCAACTTGTTCATTGTTTGATATTCTCGATCACCTTTGCTAGGAGTTAGGCTCCACATAATTCCAATCTTGAAAATCAAATTTGTTTTAACCGCGAACTTTTCCTTTTACACATACGATATTAGTACTGATTTGACGCATACTACGCATTTTCTGATGCATCACAAATTGCATCTTAGGTTAACAAATTTTTAATAGCACCGAGCAATTCGATTTTGTTTGAGTGAATTAATTGTCGATAGGCAAAATTAAATTTATTCAGATTCGTTGGAAGATTGATGTCCCAATCCAGTTCTAAGTCGTTGAATATAATTTTTTAAGTTTATGGTTACGGAAGATAACCATATCCCGAACCTAGTGGATCATACAGATTCGGTATATGGTAGATAATATGGCAGTACATTAGTACATAATATAAAATGATTTTTAATATACGAAATATAGGAGAGAACCGGGCGTGATTGATCAGGCTTGTTCATTATCTCCGCTTTGAACACTCATCGAGTTCAACTTTAAGTGGAAGCGAGCATATTTTACTGATGACTCGTTGATACCTCCCTGTTTGGGTTTTAACGCTGACTACGCGGATTAATCCATCAGCTCCCGGGTTTACAGCTACATAATTCTCTCCATCTGCCACTTCATGGGAGGAAGGTTGTCATCCTTGGCAAAAACAATTTGCTCAATTTTTATGTTTAATTGCTGATCTTTCCATTTTCGCCGATGCTGAAGTTCTTGTAGATAATCCTTGGACCACCTGGTCCAAAAATGCTGAGTGAGTTGCTGAATGAGGCGCCATCGTTTATTGTAACCAATTGACTTATCGATGATGTTACGTTCTGGTATCGCAGTGAGTCGTCAGCCGATTAAAAAATGTGCTAGAGTGAGTATAGCTGTACCATCAGGAACTGACGTGAGTGGTGAGATGGGCCAGGAATTTAAAATGGCTTCCACTTGTTTGCATAACGTGTTTAATTCTTCATATGTAAAGACTTCGTTACCCATAACACGACGTAAGTGAACTTTCGCAGCCTTTACGGCCGCTTCATAAAGTCCTCCGAAATGCGGAGACCATGGTGGTGCGAAATTCCATTGAATTTTGTCGTCTTGACACATATATTGTATGCCTTGCTGCAAGTTGTAGTCTTGAAGAAGTTGGTACAACTGGTTTAGCTCAGAATTTGCTCCTACAAAGTTTGTCCCATTGTCAGAGAAAACGTTCTTACACAAACCTCTCGTAGCAGTAAAACGTCTGAATGCACCCAGGAAGGCTACTGATGACAGATCTGCAGCAAGTTCCAAGTAAACGGCTTTTGTTGAGAAACAGACGAAGATGCGGAGGTATGTTTGGATCGGTGTTTGATCACGAATTCTTTGCGTAATGTAGAATGGACCACAAAAATCATTTCCAGCGCAATGGAATGGCGGCGTTGCTTCAACTCGCTCCTTCGGTAAGGTTCCCATTTGTTGTACTATTAAAGCTGGATTATCTGGGCGACATAAGATACACTCTCAAAATTCCTGAGTTGCTACTTTTCTGCCATGGATTGGCCAAAACTGCTCTCGAACCGTTTCCAATAATGCTTGAGGACCAATGTGAAGATATTTTCTGTGAAAATGAATAAAGAGCGTTTTGGTAAATGGATGGGAGGAAGGAAGCAATACAGGGTGTTTCGCACAAAGAACCGTGCATTCGGTAATGCACATCTTGTGTAGATTGCCGCACCATAAGCTGATTCGCTTGCATCAGCGAACCCATGAAGTTCAACACCGCCACTCGGAATACTATCGTCAAACAGAAATCGTGGAATGGATAATTGATTCAAATCACATAGATTTGTTCGGAATGTCTGCCAATACGTATGGTATTGCATTAGCAGACTCTCGTCCCAATCCAACTTAAGCTGCCACAACTTCTGCATAAATATCTTACCCAAGACTACGACGGGAGATACTAATCCCAAAGGATCAAATAACTGTGCAATTTCGGAAATGACAACCCGTTTTGTCACCTTGGCTTGATTGGAGATCTGTTTTACACAAAATTGAAAGACGTCTCTTTGCGGTTGCCAGAATATCCCCAATGTCTTTATGTACTCGTTATTATCGAACTGCATTAATTCTTTACGATGTTTCAAAGGAATATCAGCAATAATATCTGGCGAGTTAGCCCACCATTTTCATAGCTCCATTCCGCACGTAGAAATCAAATTGATAATTGACTTTTTAACTTCATTGGCAGACTTTAAAGAGTTAGCCCCGGTTGGTAGATCATCGACATACACATCGTGTCGAATTGCATCGCTAGCAGCAGGAAATTTCTGTTGGCTGTCCATTGCACATTGTAAGAGACAACGAGTGGCAAGAAACGGGGCCGACGATGTACCATGAGTTATTGTTTTTAGGCGGTAACTTTGAAGTGGCCCACTTATTTTATTCCACCAATAGATCATCGGATAGTTGGAGTCTTCTTGATTTACTAGTATTTGGCAGTACATCTTCGAAACGTCTGCACTAAATGCATGTTTGTGTGACCTAAAACAACATAGCACATATACTAATTCATTTTGAACCACTGATCTGGCCATCAAAATATCATTTAACGAATATCCACTGCGGGACTTTGCTGATCCGTCAAATACAACTCGCAACTATGTCGTTGAACTATCTGGCTTGACTATCTGGTTTGACTTGTTGTATTCGTCGATAAAGGATTTGTAAGCAGCTTGAAGTTCGCAATCTCGACAAAGCCTCTTCTCGCCCAGCACTGTTGGTTTATGAGTAAAGGGCCATTTCATTATAAATCTACCCATTTCATTTCATTTGACATGTTTGACAAAATGTTTATCGCCTGGGTGATCCCTTGCAGTAATCACTTTGGAACCTTCGGTTATTGCATCAATTCTCCAGAATCTCTCAATGTCCTCTTCGATCGTCGTGGTCAACAATGAAACTTGTCGTCTGGTAGCTGGTGTGCATGAAAAACGTCCTGGTATAATCCAACCCAGGACAGTATTTTGAAGTCATGGCAAATTGTCGCCTAATTTGATTTGATCGACTTTGAACAAACCGAAGAAAATTTCAGCTCCAATTAAAAGTTCGATGTTTTGAGCTCTTGCAGAAGATGGATCCGCCAATCGTAGATTTTTCGGAATGAACCAGCCATTTGTATTGATCTGTACGGATGGAGCAACGTTCGTCATTATAGGTATAATCAATACCTCAAGATCAGTAGTAAAATTGGTTACCATTGATCTTAGCTTGATGCATCCACTGGTGGAAGATTGTATGGATGATGACCCAATTCCCCCAATTTCGACAGACATACGTTCCAGTGGAAGCCGTAGTTTGGATGCAAACGATTTACTCAACAAATTCATTTGAGACCCGGAATCCAATAATGCCCGCCCCACAATTGGTTGATTAAACTTGTCCAAGACTTGCACTAAAGCTGTTCTCAAGAACACGTGTGTAAGTTCATGTTTGTTTTTAACGGATGTACACGTAGAAACCGTGGACGGCATAGAAATGCTTGAAGAGAGTGCTAAAGATTTATCTTTACTTGACGTGGTATCTGCATTAGGAATTTTAATGCTCATGGCAACAGCCGCCGTATCAACTTCACTCAAAAAATCATATGAATTACCTGATGGTCAAGTAATTACAATCTATAATATTGATAACGTTTCCGATGCCCAGAAGCTCTTTTCCAACCATCATTATTGGGTATGGAATCGTGTGATATTCATGAAACGGTAAACAATGCAATCATGAAATGCGACGTTAAAATTCGTAAAGGTTTTGAAAATTATTCTACGAAATTTACAAACACATGGCACACAATGCCAAAAAAGACAAAATTTCAAAGATTTTAGAACAGTCGGTAAATAAAATTAAAACTAACGCTTTATTTATGTTGTTGTTGTTGGCACTTTTTACAACTTCGTTAAACTTCTATACGCAATTGAGGTTCTTTCTCATCCACCGCAACGTATTGGCACAATCTTGGAAACTCTTTCGAAAGCCAATTAGCAAACGGTTTAAATGCAATAAATAGTTCAGTTGGATGATGATCTTTCTCTGGTTCGGTAAATTCATCTTCAGGTGGTCTAAAAATGAGAATATCATTTTCAAGACTTTTAATTACGATAAAGTCAATTACATTGTTATCGTAGCTAAAAAAGAATATATATATACATTGCTGGATACTGACAGATGAACATTAGCTTATTTCTAGAATGAACGGAAAATATCAAGAGACTACAAAAATTAAACGAACCTCGCATAATCAGCTAAATAAATTTGTCATTTGTAACAGTTTTAGTTCATTATTTAAAACTAGAGAGCTTAGTTAAGTTGGAAGCTGTGAGGTTACCAAACCATCAATGGAAATTAAAAATATGGATTCATACAACCGTAATTTAAAACTGTTTTTAAAAACGTGCCGCAACGCTTTTAGAGTAGTAAGTGCTAAAATTGAAACCCGATAAACAAACCAAATTGTATGTACTAAAAAGAACCATCTATCGAAAACTTCATTTTACTTTTAGCATGTACTCACACCTTAGTCAGCTTTTAGCTAATATTCACACTCTTTTATACATTTTACGGTTATTATCTATGCTCATAAAGCTTTTGGTACTAAATATAAAGTTCGACAAAATTTTTTTTTAACAAATTTTATGAAATTCTATCCAAGCAAAAAATATTTATACTTACGGCAACGGTGGTGGTTCTCCGTGTAATTTTTGTATTGCCAAATACACATCAATGCACAGCATACTATGTAATAAATATAAATATCCGGCTGTTATCGAAAATATACTTTGCAAGCGTATCGTCTTAAAAAAATAATGCTGAAATTCTTCGTCACCTGACAAAAAGGTTAAATGTATATCATTTTCAGCGTGTTCCATCGACCAAAATGCTGCCACTAGAAATCCGATTGCTGCTAAAAATGATACAATTGCCTCATATCCTGTTGATATTGGTAATCCACAGAAAATGCCTAAAAAAAAAACATTTTAAAAAATTGGCCCATTATTTGACGTCGAGATTGATACCTACCAAAAATTGACATTGAATTCAATAAGATGAACATAAAATACAATCCACAAAAGTAAAATTCATGTGGGAATGGTTCGTTCAAGTGCCTAAACCCAATAACATGAGTAATTGCACATGTTACAGTCAGTAGGAGCTCCATTCCATGGAATTGCAAGAAAACGTATCTCATTTTTCTTTCGTTTGGACGTACCGGCGATTTGATTTTTTATCAAACTTTTTTTTATTTCAAAATTGATCGTGAAAATTTTTCATGGCCAATATGAGTATGAAATTGTTACCAGAATTAAAATAAAATTCCAGATTCCACAAAGTTATTTTTTACAATGCATATTTTCCCTTTGGCGCAGAGGATAGCGCGTTGGACTTCTAATCTAAAGAGGTCATGGGTTCGACTCTTACAAGGGATGTTCATATTTTCCTGTACATTTACCGATTCTATATTTGTAAATTTTGTTTACCAAAATAATGGAATTAGACGGATTTTTGCTCATTGATATGTTGATGTGCTTCTAGTTTTAATGCCGACAATACGAACTATAAGCCATCAGCTTATAGTGACTCCCCATCCTTATCGGATAGTCTTTGGTTGACTTGTTCCAAAAATTCGGAACAAGTTGTTGACGTAGACGCCATCACTTGTTAAATCCAATAGCCCCACCCGTAATGTTACGTCCAGTAACAGCCGTTAGTTGTCGTACAATCAGCAAATGTCAGTACGTAATAATCGCAGTACCATCAGGAACGGCTGTTAGTGGGATGCAATTTAAAAATAATTTTCATTTTTTTGTCCAGCGAGTTCAGTTGCTCATACGTAAATAAATGAGTGCTCATGACACTATGCAGATCATATTTAGCAGATTAAACTACCATTTTGTAAAGACCCCCAAAATGAGGCAATTGCGCATTGCGAAGACCCACTCAATATTGTCAACCTAGGACATAGTGTCGTGGTGTAAATTGACTTCCTACAGAAGATGGTAACACTTGTATCGAATCCAAGCTTTGAGTTCCATTTCGTAACAATTGGTGGAACAAGTGAGATTTTCTTTTCTTTTTGGTTTTTTATTTATTATTGGGCGTCTGCAACGGTTGTTGATCTGTGAAAACTAAACGTTAACTGCTGTAATGAACCGGTTGCCAAATATAGAGCACTTTGTTCAATAATTCACTGTACTTAATCCAAAACATAATTGTTTTGTATCGAACTGATTGTCTCTCCGCCAAATTCGTTGTGGATGAATAATTGGCATTGCCACGCAAAGACATTACCCGACCACTGAAAATTGTTATTAGATTCGGTGCCGCCGTGGCTGGACGATACACCTTGTCTCATTGAAGACATCTAAACGAGCATAATAGTCTTAGAATTCCACCTTACTATCCTTATCTTGTCGTAGGAGGCGACTAAACGAAGGTTGGATTGCTGGGCTGACTCCTCGCATCGTTAAAAACCTTAACTGTTAAAGTTTCCACTTATATGACTTTCGGCTTCCGTTGGTCTCAAAAACAATAAGTTCAAAAAACTCGGGCTGAAAAATTCCTGGTTTATAAGCTACTCAGCGAGTTCGTAAGAAATCGGTAAGAAACATTGCAGAATTTGTCGAACGTTACTTCTTATGGCAAATTTAACAAGTTGCTTTGGTTTGAGGCTGCGTATAAAATGATTTGACATTTCCTACAGTTTGTTTCGTAATTTCCGCTCTGTTAACTTTGTTAAATGACAATTCATTTAAAAGAAACAAAGGGGGTACAGTTCTTAAAGACTGGTCATATTATGGTCAGTAATATGCGAGCTCGATCTAAAGTATTCCTACTTAAAGTTGTTACTAAGTCCCTGGTTTAGTCATAAGTCATCTTATTTAATGAAAATTGGTACCACGAAAATTTGGTTTTAATTGGCACAGCAAAGTGGTTAAAAAATGATTTTTTTATTATTATGATACATTTTTACCAAATTATGAAAAGTTAATGTGGCTTTTCTCAATTATTAGCCGAATAAACTATGACTATCATACACCAAAACGCGAAGGATAAAAATCTGGATTTAATCATGATGGCTTTTTTGGAATTTTTAAGTCTTAATCGAAATAATTGCAAAAAAGTAATTAAATCAATTAAATCATTGATTTGACATATGTGTCTGTGATAATATTAAGCCAAGATTTTTCTTAAATCTTTCATTATTTAGTTCTTCCAACCCATTAACAGATGGCAGTTTAAATTATAAACCATAATCATATATGACAAATAAGCACATATTCGGCTATATTTCCCGTTAAACATTCTATTATTTTGCTTTTCTTGCTCATTCTGTTTATAATTGTATTGTTGTAGACAAGGTTGTAGATAGATATGTAGATATTAAAAATATTTTTCGAGATTTTGGATCTATGAAAAATAATTTGTTTTGACAAACTACAACGATTAGAGTGAACAATAAAAAAAACATGTAAAGCAATTTTTTTAGTGAAAATTGTGTTGTGTAGGACTATAATATAGGTATTCGGTTCCGTTTTTTATTGTATTCTACTTTTTTTGTAGAAAAAAAGTATTGTCACGTACTGAGTCAATAGTCGCCTTCATCGGATTCGATTCCGAGAAGTTCTTTTTATTGTTCTAGACCACCCGAAGAGGACAAGTCGTTATCTACCTCAAAGTGCCATTGTCACGGACAGCAAATACTGCGCTTTCGGCTCTTCTCTCAGAGATTCCATAGAAATCATTATTTCATATGCCAGATTCTGGTTGGACTGACGGTACAAGATATTGTCCTGAGGTGGTTCACATTTACGAAAAATAAGTTCTATTATGAAAATAAAGAATATCGGGAACAGAGCATCTCTTTGCCGTACCACGGAGCTAATTTCAAAACTCTCTAATATCATGTTCTCAACTTTGATACACAATTGTGACTTCATTACTGTCATTTTACATAAACGCACATATTTGTCAGGTATTCCTAGACATCACAATGCAAACCATAAGCTAGCTCGATGGATTGAGTAAAAGGCTTGTTGGAAATTCAATAACACCTGATTTACGTCAGGTCAATGACAAAAAACGAGATGGCTGTGTCGTCTGCACGGCCGTAGTGATACGTGATAACGTAATATGTAGTGTGAGAAATGATAGACTGTATGGATTTATTAAAATCAATTTGTTTATTACTAGCAACCGCGCCATCGGCGGTGTACAAACGATTAAGTATTGGTCGATGGTACGAGAAATACGATATGAAGGGCAAGGTCTCTGCGGTAATGTTCATTTTTTTATTTTTTTTTTTTTTAAATTGGCTACAGTTCTGTCATAGTCATAAAGAGCGGCATAGAGAACGATTCTTGTATTTCAGTGAAACTACACTGAAGATGTAAAGTGACATCTATTACTATAAATATGTACTACTTTATATTGTTTAATTTCACACATATTTTTATGTAATTCGCCTCAATGTATGCATTATTGTAATACCAACTTTCATTTGAAAACAAATAATTGCAATAATTAGGCAATTAGAGAGAACTTCAGACTGTATAATTTGAAATTTATGTTTCTTTTACTTAATTATAATTAATGTGGATATTAATTATTTTAATTTTAATTTAATTAAATTGCACTGTTTTTTACACAAATTTTGACACCAAAATTGGTTCTATCAGTTCATGCATTCTCCCGCTATCACGGTAAATCGCTCTAATCAGTGGTTCGCGGTGTGCCCTCCCCCACCTCCTGTTGACCACAATGTGAAATGATGCACAGTAATGATGCATCGAGATTAAAGATGAACCTACGCAATGATATATTTAGAATGAAGTAATATCTTAATGAGTACTCTCCATGCAAACAAGGACAAATTTCATTCGATTTTCTGAACATGCTAGCCTTAGTTCTGAGTTTAAAAACGTCATCACGTTAAAACTTGTTTAAAGACTACTCAATGTGGGCGAAACCCTCCATATTAAACTGTACAAACTGCAAAAAAAATATATAGCTTTGGAAATCATTGTTTCCACTTTTGGGCCATTGAGTTTTTTGGAGAGCGCAACGAGTTCCAAGCGATACTCGTTCATGTCTGATACAGTACCATCAAATGTGCCTGGTTTTTTGACAAAAAACGACGGCTCTCCTTTTACAGAGATCACTGAATCATTTTTTTAGGATCGGCTCGCAGAACGTGACTGAGCCAGCGTACTCACTATCATTTTATTCCATGAACGAGATCAGGAATTTTCATTAAATTCCTGATCTCGTGGTTTAAAAAAACTCGGTAAGTATCGTCATCATCGCGTTAGGGGCCGTATATCATGCACATGATACTTCTCTTAAACGTCTTTAACCATATTCCAACACACACAATTAACAAGAGTGATCCGAGGAATCCGAAACTGGTGCAAATGTGGTCGCAAATACCGCAAAGCAACCCATAAGCTAGCTCAATAGATTGAGTCATAGGCTTGTTGGAAATCCAAGAACTTCTGATGTACGTTACGAGATGTTTCGTAGTATTTAGAAAGAATCATCCTTAACGAGAAAACCTGTTCAGAGACAGACCGATTCTGGTGAAAACCTCCTTGTTAAACTGTATAAACTGTAAAACAATGTATAGCCTTGGAGCTCATGGTCTCTACTTTTAGGCCATCGAGTTTCTTGGAGAGCGCAACGAGTTCGAAGTGATACTCTTTAATGGCTGATACAGTACCATCAAATGCGACAGGTTTTCTTAGCGACTGTTCCACGTATATCGTCCCTAAACTGCATGTCCTTTAACATAAGCTGGGTTAAATTTTGGCGGTACCCATATTTTCTTTTGTTGATCTTTTTAACAATGAAGTTTTTTAAGGATGCCGGTAGTCAGCCCAGTGATCCACGAAGAAGTCAAAATTGTGTTTTAAAACAAATAAAGCATAAAAATTGCGGCAAGCGCCACGATCTAAGTAAGTACAGTTAGTGCGACCACTTAACTGTCTGATTTATATGAAAATCAATTTTAGGATGTAAATCATTTGTTATTGATGAATAATTTGTGAGGGCGTTTTGTAAAAAAAAACAGTTGAGTTGAGGAAACGCTAAATATCAGTAAAGCAGACGACACCAACTCGTTAAAATTAGCGACCACAGTATGACTTTTGGATGCTTTTTACAAAATTTACAATTAAGTAAACATAGAATTGGCCTATCTCAAGTTTCAACTGAACAGAAAGCAAGCCCTAATTCAATCAACTACCAAATCATTTTAGTTGATATTTCAACTGGTCATTGACATACCATTTTTGGCACCAAACACATTTAATAAACAACCAAAATTAGCTTAACGTGACATTCAAAGGGGGTGCAATAAGAAAAGGTATAAAGCCGCCATGGAAGCAAAAAAAATGTGATTGAAGAGAACAGTGTTTATTTCGACGGCACTTTTCTAGTTTTAATTGTAGGAACAATTATTGCATAATCATATAACGGGATGATTTAGAAAAAGCGAGGAATTATATGGCATTCGATACCATAAAATAATTGCAGACGGAGATGCTAGTGTACTCGTATATAACTATATACAAATTTTATAGGCTAAAGCGTACACAAATATGCATATCACGCAACGAAAACTATTAGGAAATCCAACTAATAGTTGTACTAAAGACGTACTCTGCGCAATTAAAAATGGAGTTTTCAAAAAATTGGCATTCTGAGAAATTAAACTTCGGTTGAATGAATAATCGAAGTAGAATTTCGCCATAATTCAAAAGATTTACATCCACTATAGATGCAGTGGAATCAAAGTTAATTAAATTTTTTATGCACGACGAATACACCGGAAACGTGACAATTAAACAAAATCACCGATATTGCTACCAGATACAATGGCAATTAGAAATAACGGATCGAGATTACTGCTTCTTTATCGTGTGGATGCCAAAAGACCTTATATTTTGACGAATATTTACGAAAGTAACACGGAATTCAAAGAGACAATTCGTAATTATAGTTCATCGCGGTGATTGTTATCCTTCAAAATTTTGTCAAATTTTCCCTTCAAAATATAGAACATAATTTTGATTATAAATTTGTTGTTGGTGTAAAATATTTAAAAATGGTCTAACAATTTTATTACTTTTTTGATTATTATACGCATAATCTGAAAAATTTTAATATCAACTACATTAGAGCGACATTAGAATCAAAATGATAATGAACGAATTTGAGCACGAATTAGTTCAAAAAGTTAAAACAACAAAAACTGTACGCAGAACTATACGTTATATGTATATATGTGGTAGTAAATAAAACAAATTTTTTTTTATAAAAAACGAAATATTTCAAACGGACGTATTGGTCATAAAACGGTTAATTCAATTGATTTGTAATGTTTAATCAATTTTTAAATTTGTGAAAATTAATTTAATTTATTACAGTCTGCGGCTTTGAGAATTTAGCCCATTAATAAATTTTGTTTTTAGTGTAGAGTGTGATGTAAATTTTATAATTTGATATTGTTGACGATAGATGGGGAGAGTTATAGTTCATGGATTGTCCGAATGTAGCGTGTATGCAGTGATAACTGCGTTCAGTATATAAGACATTTTCGAAGGAAATACACATAAAATTAAAACAATATAAAATCAGCTAGCTTTAATTTTTCAACGAAACAATATAAGTTACGACAAATTCAGAAGTGGGATGACGTGTTAAAAGTTAATTATATATACCATATATAATTATTACATATTATAATTATAATTATTTTATACGAAATTGTGGAATAATTGTGAATCGGAATATTTGTTTTCCCTATTCGAAAAGGAACCGCGTGGAACGAAAACCAAATTGGGTTACTACGTTAGAATTCATTGTGAAATAGAGAATCGAGTAATGACAATGAATTGCAAGCAATTGAAGTGTGAGTTGGAGAAGCGTGAATTGCCAACTAACGGGAAAAGGCAAATAATGGTGGAACGATTATTATCATCGATGCTGCTAGCTGATACAATAAATAATGCGAACGATCATGAAGAAGTTAGCGTACAAGATAATTTTTCTACCGACCATAAATCTGGAAGTACGGAAAATTCTTACAGGAACATCGAAATTATTGAATGAAATATGATTGAACGTGAAAAAGAGATGTTTAAAAGACAACGGTAATTATTGGAAGTTGAACGACGTAATTTAATTCAACCAAGGCAAGATAATGTAAAACCCATATTGTCGGCACGAGACGTGATAGATTTTTTTATCGGAATCCAATGGTTAAAACGAGTCGAAGCAACTCGAGATATTTACAATATTGATGAGAAATTATTATTATTTGCAATACAATCCAAATTATTTGGACCAGCGAAAATGTGGTTTTCGACTATTCAGGAAAAATGTGATAATTTCGATTATTTCAAAAATAATTTTATACTAAACTTTAGAGGTAAAGTAAGCGATGTTGAAATTCATGATAAGTTAAGACATCAGTCGAGATGGCGCGACCAACATTTACTCGAGTATTATTATGATATGAATAGGAAGTGAATTATCAGACGAAAGTGTTATCAAATATATTATTATGGGAATTAACGAATTTAACATACAAACTTCTCTACGAATGCAGATCGTATCAAAGTTAGAACAACTTCGAAAGAATATCGAGTATGCCACAAATACAAACGTAAATTAGAAACGATCAACCTATTCAATCTAGTAAACCCAATGTATCGAATATGATGACGAAAGAAAATAAACCGGATTTGACAAATTATAATCAGTCTCAATAAAAAAAATAAAAAAAAAAAAAATATATATATATATATATATATATATATATATATATATATATATATATATAAACCCCAGGAAAGGAATTTAAATACTACTCATTGTTTTAACTGTTTAGAAGAGGGACGTTTTTGAGAGGGAGAGGACAAACAATTTGTATCGAGCGGAAAAGTGACGTTGTAAATTGTAATACACCGACAGTTAATTTAATCCATGATGAATTTCAATTAATTGGTTACATTAATGAATTCAAGAGGAACGTCTCTGGAATTATCGACACACACTTAGCTTGGAATTATTGAAAATGAATTTGAATTTTTCGGATTTTAAACAATTATGAAGTTAAATCTGTGAGTATTCGTCCGAATGTCGAAACCGAACATAAAATTCGCCGCGAACTTTTAAGGAAATTTTATGTGTTGAATATTACCCAGATTATGACGATTCGGAATCAGTGTTAGAATTTGGACCATTATACAATACAGCCACGAAAGATTACGTAGTAGGAAAACTATTTAACTATCGATGATAGAAAACTTTTATGCAAAGCCCCCTACAACCAACCCGGATGTTAAACAAGATTTATATATTGAATTAACGAGCGAAAAGCCAATCCATCGATCCTCTAAACGACTATCGGTAAGAGAGGAACAATATTTTTAGACCGAGTAAAAGTGATTATTCCAGTAGAATAGTCCTTGTTACCAAACGAAATCGTTCTTTTCGTATGTGTGTCAACTATATCGACCGTTAAATCAAAGCACGGTTAAATTGCCTTAAAATGTCTTAATAAATTGCATAGCAAGAAAGTATTCTCATTGATAGAATTAAAAAGTGGGTTTCACCACATAAAATTAAACGAAAAGTCAATTCACTCCAAACGGGCAGTTTGGATTTCTAAAAATGTCTTTTGCTCTCACGAATGCGCCAGCAATTTTTCAAATATTTGTTGTGAGTATGTTTAAGCATCTAATTACCAACGGCAATGTTATTATTTATATTGACGATATCCTTATCGCGACTGAAACCGTTGAACAACATTTCGAAATTTTAGACTAAGTCTTAGACCTTTTACACAATGAGATATCCGAAAACGAAATTCGAATGTCATCAAGACATATCGATGCAATTCAAGACTATCCTATTCCTTTAAATGTTCACGAGTTACAACGGTTTACTGGTTTAGTTAGTTTCTTTAGATGATTCATACGGAACTTTCCAATATTAGCGAAACCTTTATACGATCTTTGGAAAAAGGATTCAAAATTTATAAGCAAATATAAGCATTATTTAAAATTGTTCGAAATGTTTATTGTTCGAACCAAAATCCCGCAAGGAAGGTTTCCTTAATATTTTCGATAAATTCGATCGTACATTCCACACTTTACATATCGACTATGAAGGTCCAATGAATTTAACGAGGAAAGAGAATAAATACATTTTTGCGAATGTGGATGAATTTATGAAATATACAAAACATTTTGCTACCAAAACGACTGCAACGCGTGAAAAGGTACTTCAACCAGTTGAGTGTACCAACCCGAATAGTATCCGATCGTGGAACATGTTTCACTTTTACATCGGTTAGACACGGAACACCAAGTTTAACATGTTCTCAACGCGATATATTCTCCTCAATCGAACGGGCAAGTCGAACGAATAAATCGAACTTTGAAATCTATTTTAGCCAAGATTTGTCATTCAGAACCACACAAATGTTAGGATTTACTTTTATTTGATACGGAATTCGTGATTAATAATAACTTAAATAGATCTATTCAAAAGCCACCTTCAGTAGCTTAGCAATGTTATAAAGCAGCCACACAATCACAACGACTAAGCTCATTTTTTCATACTAAAGAAAGCAAAGTCAGTGAATTAATAACGATTGCTGAGTTGGTAACTATAGCATTAACCAGCGAGTCTGTAAGAAATTTCCGTAAGAATGCGACAATAGGAAAATTTATGTTAATGGCCAGTGGCTCTTTAAGAAAGTTTCGTTCAGTTTCGTTAAATTTGAACTGTCACGTAACAATTCTGTAAGGAGCGAAAATTACCACACAAACTGAAAGAAATGTCTGTCGCTACCTAAAAAATATTCGAGTAAAACAACAACAACTTGTCGCAATTTCGACACGTCAAATAATAAATTTTTTGAGAAATATCGGCCATGTTGTCGCAACTCGAAACTCGAAATGCTGACATAATCGCACCCCTTTACTGGCACATGGTTGCGGTCAGAAAGTTTTATAAAAAGTTGTAGCTGATTACGAAATTATAAAAAAAATGTCAAGTGGACGAACGAAAGCTTCTTCTATCGTGAATAATGTATTATATCCATTTTCTATTGAAATGAATCTTGACGTTTTGCAGAATGATTTACCATTTTCGATAGCCACCGATGCATCAAATAAAGACAACAGAAAGTTTTTTCCCGTGGCAGCTCAAAATTTTACACGAAATGAAGCCTTATGTTTCAAAATATTAGATTTTTTTTGAAAGCTCATTTGAAGATTCCTTGTCCGTTAAAAATGAAATTTCTCGTGTCCTTGAGCAAAATGGTTTAAATTATAGTAATGTAACCACATATGGTGCCGATAATACGTCTGTTAATTAATGAGTTAATAATTCCGTTTATCAAAAGATATTACTGGTAAATCAAAACGTAGTTTTGCCGCTCATTGCAATGCACATATTGTGCAAAATATGCATTAAAGACCATATCTTTTGATATTGAAAACATTATTACAAAAGCGTTTTCCGAATTTTCCAATTCGGCAAAGAGAAGACAAACATTAAAAGAATGTTTTCAATTTTTTGGTTCCGACTATCTAGAAATAGTACGTCATGTTCCAACTCGATGGTTGAGTTTATTCAGAGCAGTTGAAGGAGAGATTCTTAGCTGGGAACCTCTTAAATAAAATTTCATTGTACAAGGAGCTGAAGAATGTCCTTCCGCTATATGAAAACTTTTACAGGACCAGGAAAATGAGTTGGTAACCGACAATAACCAACAATATCGGAATTATATAACAATTCTTTTTCTTTTGTTTTAACAATTCTTTTTTTTTTTTTTTAAATTTATCTCAGGTCCAAAAAATAGTAGCCTTTTTCCGAAGAGTTATTTTGTCCGGTAATTCTTCGAACAAAAGGTGGTAACCCTATCAAAAATACGGTTAACGAAATCGGAATGTATCACAAACTCTTACCCAAATTTAAAGGTTCATACGTAGTTACGCGTGTACTGCCGAACGAGCGATATGTGGTGGAAGACATTCCTGGACAGCATTTATCACAGAAGATATTTCATGGTGCTTTTGCCGCAATTTATTATGAAACCGCTGAATACTGGAAGACAATCAGAGTCGATTGTTTCGTCGGGTACGGCCGAGTTGTAGAGTTTGATGTAAATTTTATAATTTGATATTGTTGTCGGTAAATGGGGAGAGTTATAGTTTATGGATTCTCCGAATTTGTGAAGTTTATGGATTCTCCGAATTTGTGTGAATAGGAGCGATGTTAACCGGAACACTTGAAAAGCTTGGTCTGAACAGTCTCATCAATCAATCAATCAATAGGTGGGGAAATATTTCAAACAATTGTTTTATTTTCGGACAGCGTAATAAAATATTGGGATTGTAGAGGAATATTTTTCAAATAAATGTCAAAAATTTGTAATCACAAATATTTATCATGGGTTTCAAACACAGTCTGAGTGCTAGTCAAATTATTCCTTGGTAGATGACGCATTATTCCACATGTTATGGTTATTTTTTAGCCGAAAAAATTTTAAAAATTTTCCATTCTCCTAAAATAACATTTTACAGACTACCTAGCAAAATTACTAATTGGATTCCCAAATAAATAATTACATAATGTAATCTAATATGGCGCCGTATGATATCATAACACGAATTCTATTACCTGTGCGCTAAAAACATTACGAGCATTAAATTTTAATGTAATTCACTTAAAAAACTGAAAAAGTCGTTATAGTTTCGTTTTTTGTCTTATCATCGCAATTTTTGTTGTCCTTTTAATTTCATATTCCTGGTTTAATTTGTTTAGATTTTAGAGAGCTGAGTTGTAGTTTTTTTTTTTTGTTTTCTGGTATAGTACATACGTACCTTTATCCGATGTATAATCTCTCTCTAAATTCATCCTTTTTTATGTTTCGAAACATACAAAAAAAAACGAATACTTAATAAATTTTGTAAAAAACGGAAAAAAACCAAAAAATGTATTATTCCGTCCTTTTTTTTTTATCAACAAAACACAAAAAATGAGGATTTTTAATGTATTCTTTGAATTTTAATTCGGGATGAAATGCACAATACATGTCGTACTCATATCTCGTACACTATATGGGGTTATATGCGGCGGTAAATCGGCAACCTATCTGTCGACTAGAATACCTTGCACGGTTGATGTTTTTTTTTTTTTTTTTTTTTTTTTTGTTTTGTGTTTGCAAAAAAAATGAAATCTCGCATTTCAGTATATATGTCCAAGGATAAATTTTGAACCATACAATAATTGATAATTATATACGTTCAGAGATTTATTTGCCCGTACAGAGATTTATTGTTTACGAACGAGTTTTTTTGTCTTGTCTAAAATACTGATATGGTAACTGGGAACAGCAGGATTAGTTTTTGCAGACTGTTAACAAAAAACTGATTTTTAAGTATTTTGTACAGTTTTTATGCAACTGGATTTGATAGATTAGATTTATTGTTTGCAATTCTGTATAAGTTTTGAAATACTATGTACAACTGTCATGTATGGATGCTTTCAGAATTAATTTCAGAATTTCAGAGTAGATAAAACCGTTTAAATGCAGCCGAGTGGTTATAAAACTGCGGTGTAATGATTTTAGCTAAAATTTCTGGATTTAGGAAATTTCTGATATGTGGCAAAAATTCCTTAGTTTTGATGAACCATCATATTTTTTTTAAATTTTGGAAATTTTCGATTTTTGGCATATAAACATCTCAGTTTGATGGGCCAACCATAATAAGTTTTCTCGATAGGCTAACCTTCATAGGGTAACAATCAAATTAAAACTTATACGCATATAAATTAATATTTTGTGTCGATAAGAAAATTTGTCCGCTAATCGTCATTTTAAAATGGGAAACTATAACAGTTTCCAAGTGATTTAAAGATTATTATAGTTTAACCCCAAAAGATTATTAGCGAACCCCTATTAACATTAAATGTTTTTTTTACTTACATCCTGAAAAAATAACTCATAAAAAATGTAATGGTTTTTTTTTATGTTGTACCCATAAAGCAATAAATGCAATTCTTTAACAACCGCCCATTCACACCACACTCAGAGCCATAAACGATAACCGCAAATTTTCATTAAAAACCAAATAACCATATTTGTTTTCTTTAGATATGTGAGGATGTGTTTGTGTGTGTATGAAAGTGTAAGGGTATGTTCAGCACATTTTCTTTTACTAAAAGAAAAACATTCAATATTTTCTTTTAATTTTCCAACAAAATTTTCCCAAAGCGAAAAAAAAAAATTTCATATTTGTTTATTCTTTTTGATAAATGAAACGTTAAAAATAACATAACAGTAATAATAAAATCAAATAAAAAAAGTTTTCCTTTCATATATCCATTTTCCATCGTATATACACCAACCGCACCACAAGCCGATATAACATCGAAATACATAATTCTTTTCACAACATATTATGTTATGTACATGAACATCTTTATCGGATACATCATCATACTAAGTAATATTTTTAGGGTATAACAAAAGGAACCAATTTCTACTTACATATATTATGTGGTATGTACGTCTTATATAGCCGTATGAAAATCTTGAAATTATTTTTAGATACAAATCGGAATCGAATACCACACAACAAAAAGATTTTCCCATTTATATGTCATCGCATTTTGTACCGAGTTCGATTCAAAAGATTCAAACGGTGCGTCCACGTATAACAAAAAAAAATTATGACAGTTTTATTACTTTCAGATAAAAAATAAACTATACGCACACAAAAGAGTATTCATATCCAAGTAAACAAAGGTGGTGACAATTTTATGGTGGAAAATCATTCATTTTCACCTTATTTTCTTTTGTATGCAGAGAATAATAAATGAATGTCTCGTAAATATAATGGATTTTATGGCATACAGTGTTAATTGATTAGTCTAGAAAATTGGGGTCGTCTAGAAAATTTTGGTCGTCTAAAATCTCCAAAGAATAACATAACTAGAGGTAAAAATAAATTTTCATTTTGGACCGCATTCCTTTCTATAGATCGATCGTTTCAACCAGATCGGTGGAAATGATGGAAATATGTACGATTCAAAAGTGTCAATTCGATGACATTCGGCATAAATTTGTGTTCTTAGGTGACGTCTAACTAAATTGTTTGTACCCATCTCAATATTTTTAAGGTGATAAAGACTATTCATACGGCCTTATTTCTTTGTATACCATCTTTAAGTCCCTATGGAGATTATCATTTCTTATGTAATTTAGTGTTTTTACAAAGTTAAACTTTGTTTTGAAATGATTTTATTACTTTCACATTGGTTTTCTTGGTGCAGCCCTGAAGAAGAATACCGTATTGACTATATAGCAGCAGTTTATTATGTAGCAACAGCTAGAATTTACTACCTTTTATACAGTACATTTTTCTGTATTTGATGTTCAGGTCTTATTTTTTCTTTTTGGCATGTTCTTTCCACTTAAGCTTAACGTCAAGTCCCATGCCTATAGATATTTGATTGTATTTACATGTGGAACTTGCTGTGAGTTGATCTCCACTGGTATTCAGTTAACCATTTTGTTGGTGAAGTTAACATGAATTAATTTAGTGTCATCTGAAAAAGAAAGAAATAGAAAATGTGAATTATTGTAATTATTATTATTAATCTTAAATACTTAGCTTATAGTTTGGTATGTCTCTGATTCACATAAAATTATAATTAAATAATTAAAATATTAAATTTTGTACAAACAAACACAAAAATGAAAACAAAATCAAAATTGATTGACATTTTGACATTTGTTATGTAGCGACTAAATTGCCATCTCGCACAATTTATGTGAACAAAAACTGTTATATTTTTGTAAACTATTATAATCTTGTAGTCGAGTGAGGAAAAATATAATAGAATCTAGAAAGAGATATTATTTAACATCGAGCAAGCAATTAAAGAAAAAATATTGAACGCATTTTTGTACTTGAGCATTTAATCGATCCGTATCTAAGTCAATTACATAAAATACATCCATATTGGATGTTTACAGCCCGAAATTCTGTGGACCTGTTCTATAGTTGAATGTTTTTATCTGAAACTAAATTGAAAGGAAGAAATTATTGTGTATTTGTATGCGTGGTATCTGTGCCCACCTCGGCACAATGGGTACTTATAATAATACACGAATTATTTCTTAGAATAATTATTATAATGTTTATATATTTATTTATTATTATAATTATAATTAATTAACTTTTTTGAACTGTTTTTTTTATCAAATCAACTAATTAATAACTTCTTCACTATATTAGCTGTTTTACCATGTTAGCTATCCGATGTCGGATTTTATTCTGCTCTATTCTTCGCGAGACAAAACTAAACATTACCAGAAGAAGTTTTTCTAATTCGGTACCACCCGAATTATATAGGGAGGCCGGCCGGAAGTTGTGTTCCACACTGAACATGTATTTTATTAACGCAGTATTTTGTGTTTTTTTTTTTTGAATACTGCTGCCACCTTGATAAATATAACACACTGTAGTATTACTATTTAGTGTGTAGTAGATCACCCGCGATTCCAACGATCGCTCTTTTCGTATTTCATTACATGTCTACATTCTAGCGAATCAATTTATGAATATAAAATACCGGGTGATGCACAAAATGTATTGTGGTGCACTACGTTTTATTTGTAGCAATGTACAATCTTTGTGCAGCCGCTACAGAATAAGATCTCTTCGTTTTATGATTGATTTGAGTTTCATAAGCAGCAATTTTTCGATTAATTTAGAAAAAGTTGGAAGCACTTTTGCCACTTTCCATTGGTGTGGAACATAGTTAAGTCTAAATGACGCATTGTTTATTTGAAGTAATTTTTTAATTCATTTTCGGGTAGTGGTTTAACTATTTGTCCTGTAATTCCATCATAGCCTGGAAATTTTTTGAAGCTTTAGTTATTGCTGATTTCAACTTTTAACTCTTATATAAGATTCTTCAGTTTCGCTTAGTTTTCTTCGAAGTTCATTATTTCCATGTAATCTTGTAAGCTTAGTCTTGTAGCTTCTTGGAAATGAAATTTCATCAAGCATTGTGGACCCACCTCAGAATCCTTTGGGCTAACCTCAGAAGATGATGGATAAATTCCTTTTTTTTGTTGTTATAGTTGAGAATTTCATCTACTTTGTTCTCGATGATCCAATATTCCGCCGTATCTCGGTCGCCAGAGCCCTGTTAGCTAAAACAGATAGCACCACGTCCATGTGAGCTTAACATTTGAACTGGCATTTGGCCTGTAACGGAACCCTTATTTCCTTATTTTACTATAGTATGCCAATTATTGAAAGTCAAAAACTCATTCGGCCAAATTCCTCAAGACACGTGATCAGCAGGATTCTTCTTAGTTGTGACATAATGCCACTCCAATTTTATGCCAACAAAATAATATCGAAAATTTTTCTGGTGATAATTGGATACGGTATAATGTAATCGCCAAATCAGACCACAAGTGAATGGAAGTTAACTGAATATTTATACTTTACCGTTAAATATTTTAATTTATAATAATTTTATAATTTATAATACCATTTAGATTTGTGCTACTAGTAATGCCGCACACAATTCAAGACAAAAAATGGTTAATTTCTATAGCGGTGCAACCCTTGACTTAGAACAAAAAAACCCACTTTACAAATCCCTTTGCAATCAAAACTACGAATATAAAATACACATCCGTATCTTTTTTTGACACTTCCATCATTAAATCCGTGAAGTTCAAACGTCTCATGACACGAGAGCATGGCAAATCCAGGAATATAAGTTTTTTTGAAATTTATTAATTGTGTGGATTAAATTGTAACCATTCGTCTGTTACGTTACCTTTAAAATGTCATCTCATTTTAAATCTTGCATGACCCACAACGTTTGCATAAACAATTTGACAAACATAACTGTTGGTGATCAGATCCTCAGTAGATTAATTTGCCGATACATTTTGGCAATGTTTGCAGAAAAAGCACATTTATGTTTTTTGAATCGAAGCACAATTGAAAAAAGGTCTTGTTGAATTGTAGGACCAATAAACACGAATTCACTGAAATTTGCGAAGGTGATTTTGATGAATCGTTTAGTACTACTGAAGTTTGGAAATTTCACTATTTTCTTTTAATACGAAGTGATGTGGACGATAATACGATTTATTGTGGCGATTGGTCGTATGATTTAGATCTTTTACTACAGCTATATTCTCAAAGGCTATATATTTATTCATGAAGTCCTTATACCGTTTATATATATATATATATATATATATATATATATATATATATATATATATATATATATAAATAGGTTATCGAATAGCCAAAATTTATAATCCACTTGGTTAGTTTCACCCTACTATACTTCTTGGAAAACTCATGTTTCAGGAATTATGGGTAAAAGATGCATCGTGGGACGAAGAGCTACCTGAAGAAATAAGGACAAGGTAAATCAATCTAAAAGGAAGAAAATCAATATTATCAGAGTTTTACAACTGAAAGAGGTTCAGTGAGCAGTAAAAGCAAAATGCTGTCCTTACATCTATTTCTGGATAAACAGGAAATAATTTAACTTTGAGTCCGCTTGCTGCACATGTAACTGCCATCTTATGAGTTTATATTTCAACTTGGTACAAAATAGCACTGTGCATGGGATTTCAGAGCCATTACAGCCCAAAGATTCCGCACTAATGAAAGTATAGTTTTTATGAATTCAACATTTCTAAACGACTCGCAAGTTCTTAGCATACGAGAAAGCCCTACTTGTTTATTCAATGATACACTCATAGTGCCTCGGTATTACTCTCTTTGTATCAGTACCTGGATTTGTACACATTTTCAAATACTCGTCCAAGTATCATTCTCGTTCAATGTTCTAAATAAATATGCATCGAAAAAAACAAACGCACTTGGCTAGGATCGAACCCTCAATATCATCTTCTCTTTTTACGAGTTCCTTATGTAACGTCTTTACCAGACAATTTGTAACCATCTCAGCCATAAAAACTACTCGTTGCTCTCCAAGAAACACGATGGCTAAAAAGTTCATGTGTACCAAGGCTATACGTTACTTTACAGTGGAGATGACATCAAATTGTTTCTAGGGTTTCAGGTGTAAAAGGCTGTTTAGATTTTTGTATTTGCTATGTTTACGCTTGCGACTGGTCAAACTGTCAATAAGGTTTTCTCTTACACCCAAAGAGTTTTGTTAGGTAACTCAAAGATAAAGACTCATTTTACCACAATTTGTGCATTGTGATCCATTCTTGAGAACGATGTCAGAATGGTAATTACATTGGTGGCTTTAAAAACTCACAAGTAGTAGTACGTCAGGGATCACAGAAAAACGATTGTAAATATTTGGTAAATAAAAAATGAATAAAGCAGCAATAGCATTGTGAAAACCAACTATCGTCGTAAGGATGTGAAAAAAAAGGATTGTAAGTAATACATTGCAAACTTTTGTTGTTAGTGCCGCTCAGGCGACTGACAGTTTGATGAAAGGGGAAACGGAAAACAACTGCGTTGATGAGTAGTGCAGTCTTGCATGTTATGTATTGAACAAGGTGGTTCTTGCTATAGGAGGACCACTTGGCAAACTTAGAGACGGACAAAATGGTGAACGACTTTTAATTTATTTAAAAAAAGTCGCCGGACTGCACCATTCATTCACCTTATAGATTATCATAACATAAAGTATCATACAGATATGTGTATTGCTCACTAATTCATTTAGTTCGGCTAATCAAGGGACGGTCAAATTTAGGAAAATTGATCTTCAACTAGTTAGGTAGACCCATTCAAAATACGAGGTTTATAAGATAGAGGCTGACGAATTCGCCTACAGAAACATATATTTCTGGGGCAGTCTCACATCCTGGTCGAAATGACGACCAGGTCATTTTCCAAAAAAGGCAAAAGAATTGAGTTTGAAGGTCCCAATGAGAGTTGAGGTTGAAGGAAACAACCTGTTCGAATATTTGAAGGATAGGGTTAACAATGTGCTTGGTGAAATTAAGAGGATGGTTCGGTTGATTAATGAGGTGAAAAAGGAGTAAAGAACTCTGTGAGAAATTGGGAAAATCCAAGTTGACTCTGAAGGATGATCTTGAAGATAAGAGTCGGCAACCCGAGGAGGATCTACACGTAAAATCTTAGATTGTACGCTCCAGCGATGAGACAAAATGAAACACATTACAATAAATGTGCCTACTTTGAATAATCTGGAGCCAGCCCCAAACCCAGAAAGAAAAGCTTTCATTAAAAAAGGAGATGTATCTAAATTATGAATTTTAAGAAAATTGAAGGCAGACTCAGAACTTACTGGTCTGGGAAAAAAAATACTCAAATATACGCCATTGTATAAGAGGTAGCAGTGATCCTAGGACCAAGCCGTATAGAACGATGGTTCATACAATGCAAGCCCGTCGTACCCGGAATTGTTGGAAAATATTGTCTCTACGTTATTTTCATAACAGCCTGGTTATGTGAGAATCATCAAACTAAAAGACGAGGAAGAAGTAATTCCATCAGTTTCAATGGAAAAGAGTCTATATGCATGTGGTAAAGTGGAAACATCAAAACTTCCGATTCTGATAAAATTCCCAATGTAGTGTATCCAGAGCGGTTTGTTAGCTTGTATAATACTAGCCTAGAGTCACAATTATTCCCTATGCAGTGGAAAGTCGAACGGCTGGTACCTCCGCCGAAAATAACATAGGCATTAGCAAATTCGAAGAGGCAAATTCGAGGTCTCCTATGTTTCGAAGAAAATCAATATGAATACCGTAAGGAGCGCTACCTGTTGACGTGATTTAGGACAAGGAAGATACGGGACGAGAGGAGATTGCAGGTATCAGATGAAGTGAGGTTCCATAAAAAATTATGCGATGGTCACATTGGATATTAAAATGCCTTTAACTCTACTAAGTTTAGAGGTTCCCAAGTATTTAACAAGGCTGGTGAATAATTAGTGTTTTAAAGGAGTACCACAAGCAAAAGATAGAGTGGATATAAAATGAATATGTACCTTAAGTGTAAGAGTCACTCAGAAGTGGTTATCGTCTATCGGTTTGCAGTCGGTGGAACAGAATATGGAAATAGTTCTGATCTCATGTAAGAAAAGTAAGGAAAGCATAAAGGTTAAAATGGGTGCACGGATAACAGATTGTGTCGAAACCTTTTATTAAGTACCCGGGAGTGACAATCGATGCTATAGATTA
The DNA here is from genome assembly GCA_963556175.1 of Tipula confusa. Lineage (NCBI taxonomy): Eukaryota > Metazoa > Arthropoda > Insecta > Diptera > Tipulidae > Tipula > Tipula confusa. Next base: position 47,939,232 of record OY744476.1, read on the forward strand.
TCATTTACAGCCTATTTGGACACTGTGTGTGAGAAAGTTGGGAGAGTAAAAATGGAGCTTTATCGCGAATAATTCCGAACATAAGAGATACTTGCCAGAGTCTCAGATTATTGCTAAGTACCGCGGTTACTAATTAATAATTAGTGGAGATGGTGACTAGAAGGAAAATCGTAATGTGATCAGTGCCAGAAAAATTGGCCCCGATTCTCCTTTATCTTATTTATAATTTATATTTCGTAAAAATTAATCAACTAAGGACACATCTAATGTTATAAGTTCAATCAGATCCTAGCATAATATGCAGATCAGATTTGTGTGACTAGACACAATAGCAATTAAAAGATCTATTGATCTATTTTTTGCACGTTTCACGGCTTCTCTTGGTTGGAAAATCAAAAAGATTAAAACAAAATATATGTTCACAGGTTTCAGAGACCAACATGCAATGTATTTCAGTACTGGTCACCACATGTGTAAAAAATAGGTCTGTAAGGTAAAAGCTTCTTCATTTTGCAAATTATTTTACAATCGAAAATATTGTCGAAATATGTAGAAGATTGATCAAGTTCGTGTAACTCAGAGCATTTACTTGAATTTACCCAGGGTCATTAATTTTAAATCACACTATCGGCTTATGTTTGTTGATGTCACATTCCATATATTAATTTAAAAATTGTTAACAAACAACTAATGATGTGATCACTTATATTCATTCAAACAAAAATCAAGTTTTAATTATATGATCATGAAAATTCTTGAATCTGACAATTACGTTATCGATGTTTTTTTTTTTTTTTAGATAATGACAGAAGCAAATTACTTGAGGAAATACACTTAAAATAACATTTTGGTCACGTGTATTGTAAATTACACCATAATGTGCAATGAAATGAAATTTAACGGTTAAGACGTCAATGTCGAAGGAATATCGTGTATCGGCATGATAATTGTTAACGCCGAAAAGTTTGGATAATAGGAATATATATTTTTGTTTTATCAAAAGAAATACAAATAAAAATGGCAAATATTGTTCATATTTACTGTATAGCTATTATCTTATGACAACATAATATTACATAAAACTAAATAAATAATAAATTATATGAATATTACAAACGATCGTGGATAATTAGATCAAGGTTTTATTTACTCATAATATGGCTCGTAATAACCGTCTTCAAATAATTTCTTTTGATTTATAATCGTTTTTTTTTTTTTTTTTTTTTTTTTAATTAAATTATTGCTATTTGATTACAATGATAAGCAATGTATTATTAACACTTTAGTACAAGGTTCCAAGATCCAAGTATTTAGTCACACGAAAATTGTTGCTGTGTACCTAATTATGTTAAATGTTTATTGTAACTTAAGTGTTTTTGGAATAAACTTCATTTCTCTGGAATGGAAGCAATAATTATAAAAGATCATTATGGTCATTGCATTCATTTATCAAATTGAAGTATTTGCTTGAAGTATTTGCTTATTGATTGTATATTCAATTGCAAATTTAGGAATTTGATTGCAAATTCAATGCAACACGTAGTAGTGGCTCGATTGTGATGAATTGATTGATTGATTGATTGATTGATTGATTGATTGATTGAATGATCGATTGATTGATGAGACTGTGAGACCAAGCGCTTGTTAAGTGTGCCGGTTTAATCCAGTCCTATTCTCAATGCCTTTTTACAATTAACAAACGGTAGGATAGGAGAGATTTTCATATATTTATATTACTATAAATATATTTCCATGCATGATATAAAACGACCCGGTTTCAGACAACTCATGATCATTACAGCACAATTCTATTCTATTGTTGTGGTGTAGAGAAAATAAAGATATATCAGTAATGACAGAATTCGTCCGGTTTCTCAATAGCCAATATTCAAACTTCTGTTAGCATAAAACAATCAAAATTTTATTAAACTGCTCTGCATTCTATCATCTCTAATCAGCAACTCCAGTGTGTAATCTCCAAATGTTCCCGGAAAACAAAATCTATTAATGAACTAATAGCTCTTAGCCATTGGCTGTTACAAATTGGATTAGTTTTCTCCTGAAAACACAAATTTATTAATTTGTCACATTGTAGCTAAAAATTACTCTTTGTAATAATAAATAATACAATAATTAAAAATAAAATAATATAAAAATATAATAATATGAAAATATGAACAAAAATATAAAAATATAAAAAATAAAAAAATAATAATGTAATAGCACAATAATACAACAATATAATAATAAAATAACCCAAGTAACAAGCAAATAGATCAAGTATTTACATGAAAATTTTATTTATATTTATCGACCGACAAACACCAAAATTATTATAAATAAGATTTTATAAAAATACAAAAATGTAACAAAAGTACAAATATAAAATAAATAATTTATAAATAATATAATATAATGATAGTAATATAAAATTAATATAAATTAGACTTTATAAAAGTTGATAAGTACAAATCAATTGAATTAACTGTTTTATGACAAATATCCTATAATAATAAACTATTTAAATATTCGAAAAAATATTAGGATGGATCATAAGACAATAATAATAAAATGGATATAAGATTATAGTGGTGGTGAATAAAATTTAAATGGTTTGGATCTTTGCTATTAATATTTGTTTCTATTACCGCAAGGATCTCACATTTTTTATTTACAACATTGCCACTGCAATCTGTCAATATCGTTTTATTTCGATAAACTCAAAACGATTAGACAGTGATGCACATTATAATTTATGTGACATGACGCAAACACGATAAAATGTCAAATAAAAATGTATGAAAATTTTAGAAACAATGTTTATTAATAATTCAATCGTTTTACGATCAGAATATTAGTTATAAATTAAATTTAGTAATTAAAATAGTAAATAAATATAAATAATTAAATAAAAACACATTTCCTTTGGCATTCACCTAAAAAACAATATTTACACCATTGAATAACCATAAATAGAAGGTGACACCGCTAACTTTGTAGCGACATATGAACCAAGTGTTAATAAATTGTACTACGAAATAAATATTTCTGTGTCTTTGCTAAATTATGTCCACGAATATTTTTTATTTTATGTAATTAGTACGTTTATATTTCCAATTTAAAAATGTGTTTATTGGAACGCATGTGTTTGTTAGATGAATGTGTTTGTTAGTAGGTAGTAAAATGTTTGAAGATTTAAAAAACAAAAATAAACAAACTAACGGGATCATTTTTTTTTTGTTCTTTTCTTTTGATCAAAAAGTAAACATAATTACTCGTAAGGAGAAAATAAAATTTGTTTGTATCAATTGATTTTATTTTCAGCGATTTGATCGTTTTTTTTTTTATCACATGATATTTTTCGTTAATTAACAGGATTTATATCGTTCTCTTGTATTTACAACTGAATTTTTATCTACACCTTTATAATATTTCTATACATTTTGAATGAAATTTTGTTTTAAATTTTAATTTTACGTTAATATTATAAATAAAATTTGATAATTTTTATTAACAACAAGGTTTGGTTTTACATAGGGTTTCGCTGCCATATTGCGATGTCATTCCCTTTTCTTTCATTCGCTTCTGTCTGTTCATCGAACTGAAATGTTTATTCTAACTGAAATGTCTTCACGCAAAATTTAGTACATGGTATTTGGTTTCCTCTCGAAATTATAGAGATATAAACATCGACAGTAAAACACAGTAGCTTTTACATGTTTTACTGTAATAAAATTCGGGTAGGCCTCCAATTGCATTTTATTTTTGTACCTAGATTGTCTGTGAAAGACAAGTAAGGCACTACAAAATTAACGTAATTTTTTCTCAATCGCATCCATTTTAAACAAAAAAATGTGTTTATGCGGCACTGGGGTAGCTATCTTTTGTTTTCAACTTTTGAAATTCATTATATAGTCTATCGTGAGATTTGATCAATTTGATCAAAAAAAATCTTGGCATTATAATATTTGCAGGCATCAGCCGAACTAAAAACGGACATCTACTTGATTAGTGAAGAATGCTTTCTAATCCCCTTTACCTCGCTACGATGGGTTCACAGAACTTTTATCGATAAGGCGATTTATCAGATTTGATAATGGGATTACTCGTGCGCAGCGATTACTAATAAAGGTATGTCTTATGGTGAATTGGAATCTACGAGAGTGTTTTGGAGCTGGACCAATATAGTTATTCAATGATTTACACAAAAAACATCAATTATGGTTTGCATCCTGGCTACCACATTGATTTTTTTGACTTTTATTTTTATTTTTTTTTTTTCAATTCATTTTACTGTTTTTTTTTATTTAACCACTTCACTTTCACAAAATTTCACTCTTTATAATTCCATCAATGCACTTTAAATTCAATTTAAACTAAATTATAAACTTTTATTCTAATTTTTAAACACCTATACATTTTAAATTACACTACAAATATTTTAATAATTAATTTTTCGGTAGCGAACAAAACGCGCGTCTGTTTCGATCGTTAGCCGAGACGCATTAGTAGTGGCGCGTGTTGTGATGAATGATACCTTAATAAAACGCTCTGGCCTTCAGTATAAATGGCCTTCAGTACTGATATAAAACATATGAACATTTCAACAAATAAGTGGTATGCAAAAAAATAAGCAAAGGGGTTGTTAGCCTTTGCAAATTTACGAATTTGATTGTATATTCTACAGCACGTAAATGTGGCTCGATTGTAAAGAATGATACCTTAATCAAAAGCTTTAATAGCGCAGGATGCTAATAGCAAAATTATAAATTGATGTTTTCGTCTTTAAATAAAAAATCGCCACCGGGTGGAATCGAACCACCAACCTTTCGGTTAACAGCCGAACGCGCTAACCAATTGCGCCACGGAGGCTCGATGTAAAATAAAACTTTCATATAAATGCAAGGTTATGTCAATGAATATAAAGCACATTTTTTAACTCTAAATTAAATGTTATTATGGCGGGACTATGTGTCTCAAATGACGCATAGAACTACAACTAAGGATGTATAGGACAAATTTAATAGAATGAGGGGTCATAAAGTTAAAGCAGAAATGCCGTGCTAGATGACCTAGTGAAAGGAAATCAATTCTTAAAAACGATTACGAATGTTCGAAATAATTTAGGTGGCAGTTATGAATGTATATTAACCTAACGAACCGCTCAAAACTGGACATTTTAAAACTTGATATTTCAAAATAGGGTTTGTCAAAACGAGATAGGGTACAAAACGAGATATGGTACAACACTGGATATTTCAAAACAGGATATTTCGACATGTGATTTAAACTTAAAATGATTTTTTAGGAAAGTTCTGGAATATGGCCAATTAGGGAGGAGCTCGGCGAGTTCTTAACCGATTTTGATGAAATTCGATACGTAGGAAGAAAATGGGATTTTAAAATGATTTTTTGGTAAAGTTTTGGAATATGGCAAATTAGGAAGGAACTTGGTGAGTTCTTAACCGATTATGATTAAATTCGATTAGTAGGAATGAAATGGGATTTAAAAATGATTTTTTGGGAAAGTTCTGGAATATGGCCAGTTAGGAAGGAACTCGGCAAGTTCTTAACCGGTTATGATGAAATTCGATATATAGAGTGAAAATGGAATTTAAAAATGATTTTTTTGGGAAAACCTCTGGAATATGACCGGTAAGGTTTCATACTTAAATAATTTTAAGCAGAGAGATAGAATTTTCCTTCACTTAATGATTTTTTTAATTGCTGCTTTTCTCATCATTTTAAAATCATCATTGACTTGATCGATTTTACTGTCAGTAAAATTTATCTTCATCTATTTTTTATTCTTCTACTTAATATAACTTTTCTTCACTTTAGAGAAACTATGTGAGAAAAACTAATTAATTTTCTTCAACATTTTCATCCTACATATCGGTTAAGAACTCGCCGAGTTCCTCCCTAATTGGCCATATTCCAGAACTTTCCTAAAAAATCATTTTAAGTTTAAATCACTTGTCCAAATATCCAGTTTTGAATTATCCTATTTCATCAAATCCAGTTGTAAAATATCCAGTTTCGACCGGTACCCATTACCTGATTAGTATAAATCAATATTTGAATGATGAAATGTGTATACAATTTGAATAGAGTGAATTTCTGGCGGTTTTGGATCAATCAATTTCCACGACACCAGAAACGAATAGAGTGAGTTACAGAATGATTGTACAATTGGAAATCGAAGCAAAAGAAACTCTGCTTCAAATTCTCAATAGCGGATGGATGAGTATCAGAATACCGGAAAATGGAAGGAAAGCCGGGTAGTTCCAATTCCCAAACGAGATCGAGATGTGAATCTGGCAATAAATTACAGGTAATTATCAATGTTAAATATTTTGGTGAAAATTGTAATTGGTATGTTAAAAGGTAGAATTGAAAAACTCATGAATGAAAGAAAATTGTAGCCAGAAACCACTCTCGGTTTTCGAAGGAATCACTCGGCAAACGAATGTGTGGAAAAGTTTGTGTGGGGAATAAGGAAAGAAAATAAGAAAGTTCTGGCGGTATATTTGAATATTGAAAGACCGTATGATTATGTGGTACCAGGGAAACTATATCAAGTTCTTCTGAACTTGGGTTTTCCTCCAAAGGCGGGTACGGAATATAAAAAAACGCAGAGATCTGGATTAAGTCGGTTTCAGCCGCCCCCTGACAATCTCATAGTAAAATTGAAATTAGGTGATACAACAAAGGCGAGTATGAATGAAGTATGCGGTTAAGAGAGAATTTAACAGAATGTTTATAGAATAATTTGCACATGTAGAAGTGTATACAGATGCTAGTCTAAATGGTGACAGAGTGGGAGTAGGAAAATGATACGAATAAGTGACAGCATCTGTATAATAAATGCAGAGCTAATTGGGATTATGAAAGCCATCAAGTTGGTCATGAGTGATGGGAGAAGGAGAGTATGGTTACTTTCCGACTCTTTGAGTAGACTTCAATTAATTACCAGTGGTGGGGGCTCTAAGGGCAACGTGTATGTGGATATGTTGTTTGAGTACGAAAGATTATGTGGAAGTGAGGTTGTTCTTCAGTGGATACCTGCAGATCAAAGGTAATGGAAGAGCCGATATGCTTGCAAAAAGGTGTTGTTTGAATGAGGATATAAAAGAATATGAATATATGGATGCAAGAGATGTACTTCGATTGTTTCAAGTGAATCTGTGGAGCAAATGGGAGAATGAATTTATGCAAAAATATCAAGTAAAAGGAAAGAAGTACTTTGGATTGTGTAGTACTCCCTTGAAAACACCCTTTTTTAAGAAAATCAAGGGAGACACTAAAATGGTACGAATTATAGAACGAGTGAGACTGAATCATGGAAATTGGAAGGAATGTTTGTATAAACGTCATTTAAGTGAAACGAATCAGTGTAAATTTTGTATGGTTGTAGAGGACATCGAACATCTAATATTAACATGCTCTGAATATAGGAACAATAGAGTAGATTTTGATACACTCAGGAATGGAAGATCTCTAATAGAGTTACTGCAAATCGGTAATAGTTTATATAAGGATATTTACGAATTTATTAGAATAAATGATATAACAGTATGAATGTGGATCATGAATGAAAGATAGGTGAATGTAAGTAAAATTAAAAAATAAAACTAATAATTATTGTAATTAAAAATTAAATTAAGAATTGTAAAATTTTAAATGTAATTATAAAAAAAGCAATGGCAATCGTTATTACTTTTACTATGGCTGAAAACATGTTGATGATTGCAAATGTTGCTTGATTTTTTTCATCCACAATACGTGTTATACATCCTGTTTATCATCGTATGGGAACTTATTTCGTATGTTGCTCATTAGCAAAACGTAGAAGCATAAAAATGTTAGCTTAACTTTAAAATTTACCAAAATTTTACAATTGTATATTTATTACAAAATACAATACTGATTGACAGGTTCTATGATTTTCTATTTAAAGATAGCGTATTAATGATTTTCTATTTAAAGATTGCGTTATTTCTAATTTATTTCTAATAAGAAATTTACATAAAAAGCCGTCGCCACCGGGTGGAATCGAACCACCAACCTTTCGGTTAACAGCCGAACGCGCTAACCAATTGCGCCACGGAGGCTTATGGAAATCGTTTTAAACAACGATTAGAAATAAATTTTATTGATGTACCTTAAACTGTGACATCACACTAAAAGTTGCGATTTGGGGCATAAAGCTCTCAGTTTTGATCAGCTAGCATCATGTATTTTCTGTGTTTTAAAATTTTTCAAATTTTAGCGATAATTCACAAGATTTTTGAAAATTTCATTTTGTAGCACAAAACACACCATTTTCTTTCAGGGTTTTTGAAACTTTTAATTTGGGGCATAAAACTCACAGCTTGGATGGTGAGCGCATAATTAATTGTCTAAGCTCAGTAATATTTTAATTTTTACCGTGAACCCCAAAATTTTAGTGAGCGACAAAACTCACTGTTTCGATAGGCTGTAATAATCATGTATTTTCTGAATTTACGGAAGTTTCTAACATTTTTAGCGTACAAAAACTGTAACTGATTCCAACCAGACGCAAACCCTTGATTAAGAGTTTAAGCTTTTCCCTACCTCAAACTATATCGTGATCATTTCGACAAATATGCAAAAAAAAAATCTGTTATAACATGAGATAAAGGTATCGTCGTCCAGCCATTAGAAACAATTACACATCGTTTAACATTAAAAATCTCAGGCCAAGATCAACATACAAATGCGTTGTGTTCGTTTCCTTCTAAACCAAAGATTATTTTTAGATAATTCTATAAAACTTCATAATCGTTAACAGGTTTGATATAAATATCATATATAATATTATGTTTCAGGAACTCAATGTATATAGTGACATTTTCAATTAAATCGATCATTTCTGTTTTGTTTTGATAAATCTGTTCTTTTTGCTACAAGACATAACTTGTTTTAATCGCGTTTTGTTAAAACATGGTTATTGTTTTGAATTTTAAAACGTAAGTGAATGATCAAATTGATTATAAACAGTAGTCGAGACTTCAGTCCTACTCAAACTGTATTGATCGCACCTTCCTAAACCGTTGATGTTTGAAAAAATTATTTTCCACTTTGCAAACAAGTAAATCAGGTAGCGGGGACTGTTAAGTAAATGAACAGATTAATTAGTATTCTGACTAGAAAGCTAGATGCTAAAACTCATCGCATGTTTGAAATTTCGATAAAAAATCCAAAAACAATACAAACAATGGATGGTTTTTTTACCTTCTTGGAAAGAAGATTCCAATCGCTTGCCACCCTCTCAAGAGAAAGAGTAAATTAAAAAAAGGAACCGTCACAACAAAAAACTTCCAAAAGAGAATAACACATGTTGCAATGACTAATACATCCTTTACCTACATTATGACTAATGTATCCCTCAAACCTTTGGGTTCTTCAAAGAAAACAGCTACTGCTCGTCTATACTCCTAGTCGAAAAACGCCTTTCCAAAAATGTAGAACTGGCATTACAATACCACCAGTTTATGGATGAATATGAAATGTTAAGTCATATGAAAGAGATCGAGGAGGATAATAGAGAAGTTGAACATTTTTATTTACCACATCACGCTGTAATTAAAGAAGAAAGCTCTACTACCAAAGTCAGAGTCGTCTTTGATGCGTCAGCCAAAACATCCACAAAGACATCACTAAATGATGTCACGCTGAATGAGCCACTCCAACAAGACTTATTGAGCATACTACTGCGTGGGCAAAAACACAAATATGTATTCACAGCCGACGTAGAAAAAATGTTTCGCCAAATTGCCATACATGAAGATAACCAAAATTATCAAAGAATTTTGTGGAAAAAAAAACACCAAACAGCCTATAAAGGAGTACAAACTCACAATCGTTACATATGGAACAACGCCAGCAACATACCTAGCCGTGCAGACTTTGCAACAGTTGGCGAGAGATGAATTGTTAGTGTATCAGTAGCATCAGAAGTTGTTATAAATGGCTTCTACGTAGGCGACCTCATTTCTGGAAACAATACAGTACATGAGGCCATACAGTTACTCAAAACTAGCTGATCGCATTACTCAAAACTGGTGGATTCAATCTACGTAAATGGGCCGCTAACCATCCCTCTCTTATGCATAATATACCAATTTTCAGCTACAAGCTCCACATTAGTCAATCCCTTTGAACAGCTAATACAAAGGATATCTAAGGTAAACAGATTATTCCGCATCATATGCTACTGTCGGCGCTTCATCAAAAGATGTTTAAAAAAGAAGCATTGCGATTATTCAGAAATTATTCCTTCAGGAAGAAAACTCAAAGAAGCCCGTGATGAAATATGCAGAGCAGTTCAACGTCAAGATTTTGAAGAAGATATTAGGTGCATATAAAAATACGGATCAGTATCTGCAAAAAGTAATATCCTGTCACTTAATCCTTTCATTGACGAACAAGAGATACATCGAGTAGGAGGTCGCATATCCAATACTGCTGCCACCAAGGCATCATATAACGAAACTATTAATTGCAGATGCACATATAAAAACACTACACGGATGAACTCAATTAACTATAGCCCACTTACGAACGGTTTATTGGTTTATAAATGCTAAACAAAGAGTTCGTTCGGAAATCAACAAGTGCATAGTATGTCATCGTTTTCATGCTATCACCAAGACACAACTGATGGCAAACTTACCAAAAGAAATTATAACTCCCTCACGACATTTCACGCATACTGGAGTAGAATTTGCAGGCCCGATTCAAGTGAGAGTTTCAAAAGGTAGGGGCACAAAAACATACAAGGGATATATGTTTAGCGGTATTTGTATGCTTTTCAAGCTTTTCAACTAAAGCAATTCACTTAGAATTTGTAAGTGACCAGACCTCAATTGCGTTTTTAGCAGCGTTCAAGAGGATTATAGCACGCAGAGGACTTTGTAAAAATATCTACTCAGACAATGGAACAAACTTCAAGCGGAAAGTAGCTAACAAAAAATGTCTATACGTACTGTGAAACAATAAATAGTTTTTCATCACTGAAGAAGCGAAGAAACAGCGAGCGAATACAAGATTCGGTACCGAAAATTTACGTAATGCCATTTCGTAAGGCCATTCCCGCCATTTTCGTAATGGAGATATCATTAATTGATATTCTTGAAACCATTACGAAAACAAAAAGATGGTGAATAAAAATTATGAAAGTATACCACTTTTTGACAGTAAAAATTTTTCGATTTTGACATTATTTTAAATTTGTGTTTTATATGAAAAAAAGGTTTAAAAAAACATATTTGAATTTCTTTAATATTTAAAAGTATAAAATTGAATTTTAATGATGCTTATAGTTTCGTAAGTTTATTACGTGAACCCATGTGATTATTTTAACAAAATGAAGTTGTTTTCGTCGTTTTTTAATAAGTAAAAACGTGAATTGTGAACATCGAGTTTATTTGATTCATATTTTTTATGTTTTCATTAAATAATTTGTAAATAATTCCAATAATGATCTCGATTGCCTAGTGTCACACTGTATACGGTCCAAATGGCCACCTCAGATTTTACAATTTTCATAACAAAAAAATTGTTATTTAAATTTTTGTATTGCGATATTTTTTACATGGTTGACGATTGGCGAACTAAATTAATATTCCACATTTTATTTTAACATTATTTAGAATATTAAGAAATACAAGCTAAGTCTTGTTTGGAATAACCGAAAAGTTTAAGGTATTTTGCCGATCGTTGAGTGATGAAAGTATGGGTCTCGAGTCTTTTTAAATACATTTTCATAAGCACCACCCTTGAAACTTGGACCAAAGGCCACCAATCAATATCTGATGATGTTAAAATTTTATTTTTAAATAGCATGCGATGTCAGATTTTTGAAAATTGTTGATGGATGAAGATGGCTAGCATACAAGTACTGTTTTTTTTTTAATCCTCCTTCAAACCATCATTTAAGCTATTCTTTAACATCGATGTCCCTCCAGCGTTGGATACATGAAGTAGTGTAGCAGTTATCACGACTGGTTTAAATGCAGAAGGTCTCTAGTTCGAACGTAGCTGGAACCAGTTGTACATTTTATTTTTTCTGCTCGATGCTTTTCTTTACTTCCGAACATTGCATTATTGATAATTGCATAATTTTTATTTGACTAAGGGTTGAAGTCAATTCTAATTACTATATAAAGTCGATAACGATAATATTACACGAAATCGATGAACAAGAATGAGTGATTGTCTTCTATTCAAAGTTCCGTCGAAGCCGGAGCAGAATTATCGTCACTCAAAAATAATTATTGGCCATAATGGAATGCCTTAAATATTTTTATAAATATCTCTATAATGGTCAATCATTTTATTTAAGAACGGATCATGGCGCCTTGATATTGGAAAACTCGGATTTATCGATAATAATAAAATATAAAGAGAGAAGAGCGCTGATGGGTACCGATGGAGATTTATTTAAGTCAGGGACAGAATTTCGAGCCAGTTGTATACTAAGAGATGTGTCAAATGCTGGTCATAAATTTAACACGAACAGCATTTACAATCAGACCGCATGGTGCAGCGATTTAATGCAACATTAGAGGTTTACATCGAAAATACTGTGAAGAACTATCAGCGAATCTTGGGTCGAATAATCCTCCTGTTCCTAATAGCCTATAGCAACGACACAATACGAAATACACAAACAAAAATCATTTTGGTAAAGGGCATTTGAGGAGGGACAATTGGGTTTATCCTCAAAGTTGCAGCGTGTGGAAAGGAAAGAACTTACAATTTCATATACCGAATCAAAACAGGGTAGCGGAGTAAACATAAAGCGATGCACCTAGCGCGAATTGCACTCTACCGAGTAAGTGCATTGAACTTTATTTGGGACGAGCAAGCTAACGAGTTATACCTAGAGACATCTATAAAGTAGCATTACTATTGTCAAAAATTGAGCAAATGTGATTTATGCAAAATAAAATAATAGCGCAGTGACATCTCGCGGAAGAAAAAGATATAATAGGAAAATATAATATTCGAGATAACCAACCAACGTATACAGTTGTGAGTCGAGTTGAGATCTATTATAACCGTGAAAGAGATAGTGGCATAACCCCCACAAGCTGCTAATCTAGTGTTTATTACTGTACTGATGTTTATTGGTGAACTGTTGTGAAATTATTTGTGGACAATAAATATCAATCGAATTCCTTTTCAATCCAGTAATACAAACCGAGTCTAGGCAAAAACGTAAAAATATAGTATGAATTATTTATCATGGGTTCCATAGTGTAGCGGTTATCACGTCTGCTTTACACGCAGAAGGCCTCCAGTTCGATCCTGGATGGAACCATTTGTATTTTTTCGTGTTTTTGTTAACATTTCGAGTTGGTAATTTGACAGCTGAATATATCATTAAGTTTAAACAAACATTTATAGGGTTGCCAGTATAATAAGCCTGCAAACTTATTTGTCTAGTTTTCATTTTTATTTATTTATTTATTTATTGAGATCAACATAATAAAAATTAAACTGATCCATTACAATAATTACACTTAAATATTTACATAATTACAATTACAATATTTAAATATATATAGCATATAACAATAGACTCTTTATCAAAAACCAAAAAAACTATTAAAAACTATTAAAAATTATTAAAATTATTTATAACAATATCCAAAAGGTTATGCTTACCGTAATTAGTTCTATGAAATCGAGGCTGGAATAAAGAACGATTTCTAATATTCAAGTTTTTTGCCAAAAAGATTAGACAACAAATGAACTGAGTCTATGCCACTCTTTAATAAATCATAGATAAAACAAGCCGAACTAATTGATCGTCTGTGGTGCAGTGGAAGTAACTGAAACAGTTTACAACTCATAAATGATCCTTATTTTTTAAAATACAGCGACATAAGCGATTCGTGAATCTGCGCTGAATTTTTTCTAGATGGTTAATTCTAATATCATACTGAGGGTCCCATATAATTGACAAGTATTCAACATGTGATCTTACTAATGTGGCATAAACTGTTTTAAAAGTAGCCACATCTTTAAAGTCCTTGCAAGTTCTAAACATAAATCCCATCATTGCATTAGTTTTGTTTATTATATTTTCAGTGTGTTGGATAAACGTTAGGCTATCATCGAGAACGACCTCCATGTCCTTAAACTCAGTAACTCGATCAATAATAATTTTGTTGAATGTATATGCAAACCTAATTGGTGGAAGCTCATAACTCGACATTTTCAAACATTTAGCTCCAATTTATTAAGTTCACACCATACAAAAAACTTATCCAAATCGTCCTGAAGACTTGCGCAGTCAGTTGTGTTATCAATTTTAATAAATATCTCCATATCATCCGCAAACAACAAAAATTTAGATCAAAGTATGCAGGTATCTACATCATTGATAAACAATAAAAATAGCAACGGACCTAAGTGACTGCCCTGAGGAACTCCAGATGTTGTTTCATATTCACCCGAGAGACATTGATTGAACTTAACACATTGTCTACGATGACAAAGGTAAGATTTCAACCACAGCAGCAAGTTTGAGTGAACACCGACCTTCCGCAATTTAGATAAAACAATCTCATGTGAGATTCTATCAAACGCTTTTTTAATGTCAGTGAACACAATAACAACTTGCGAACCATCTTCAATTGGATTTATCACAAAATGCATAAGTTCAACGAGATTAGATTATAACCTTACTAAACTCAATAAACAATAAATCACGAGCCATACATTCTAAAACCTTTGGAATAGCGGATAATATTGAAATAGGCTTATAATTCTCAATTAAAGTTCGATTGAAGTTTTCCAACTGTCTGGAAAATACCCAATAGACAGTGATCTATTGTATATCAATGCCAGAGGTAAAGTTAATGAATGACCACATTCACGTAATAAAACCACAGGCACTAAATCAGGGCCAGAATTATGATTTGGTTTTAACTTGGAGATACATTTAAAATAAATTCAGCATCTAAAGTAATCGAACCCAAATTTCCAAAAGTTGAGCAATTAGTCTACTCGTCAATGAAGGGATTAGCTGATAATAAAAAAATCGATGAAAAAAAATTTGAGAACATAGCGCTAATATCCACAGCACAATCAGACTCCTTGGCACCAAATTTTAATGTTCGTGGATATCCAACAGTTCCTCTTTTGGAATTAATGAAGGACCAGAAACATTTTGGATTAGTCTTGATATTACCTTCAACCCCAGTTATATACCAACGAAATTTACTACGGTACATTTTTCTAAATTCACGTCGCACTTTTAGGAATGATAGATAACCTAGCGAGTTAACATGATTCTTAAACATTTTCCGTAACCGATCCATTTTATTTTTGGCTGAACGCAACTCCTTATCAAACCACCGATGTTTATTAAACCTGCGGCTAAATCTATCCGGTATAAACTTGTCAATACCAATAAAAACAATCTCATAGAATCGTTTTACGGCACTATCTAGATCGCAAAAGTCAAACAACTCAATCCAATTAATTGAATTAAAAAACGAATTTAAATCTTCAAAGTTACCCTTGGAATAGTCATAAAAACACTGTTTAACAGTATTAACAAATAGACTTGTGATGTTCATCATTCTTCACTAAATATAGGCTTTCACCAAGATGTTACTGAAGCTCAAAAAAGTTACTTGAAACAAAAATTAAATCGAGTTAGCGCGCCCGAGAGTTAAAAACATTATTAATTTACGTTAAATCTAATGACGACATGGTATCAATAAAATGTGATTCGATAATAGAAAACGAGTTACTGGGTAACATACCATTTAAATGTTATGACCAAGTCAGATGGGGTAAATTAAAGTCTCCAAAAACTAATACAATAGTATTTATTATCATCTAAACTTTCAACGGTTTTTGTGATTATATTACAATGTTCTATGTAACGGTTTAAATAAGACGTTGGAGTAATATAATGAGCACCAACTGCAAAATGTTGAGAGACTACTTTAAATTTGACGCAAACGACCTCACAATCGTTAACACTACTGGTTAATATCGTTAACCAGTAGTGTTAACGATTAATATCGTTAACACTACTGGTTAACGATATTAATTACTTGACTAGAAAATTTAGATTTTATTGCAACCAGGATGCCACCGCCACGAGAACCCTTACGATCGTACCTAAAAACAACATAATCACTTCGCCATTTTTTTTTTTTTCAACTTGTGATTCATTCTTAAAATGCGGTTTGACTGATTAGTTCCCTACTTTATGAAAGTTATACTTTTATATCCTTCATCTCGTTTCCATGTTTTAAATGTTTGCATCACAAATAAATTTTATGGGAACCGCTCAGAACTGGACATTTTAAAACTGGATATTTCAAAATAGGATTTGACAAAACGAGATAAAGTACAAAACTGGATATTTCAAAACTGGATATTTTAAAACGAGATAAGGTACAAAACGAGATATGGTACAAAACTGGATATTTCAAAACTGGATATGTTAAAACGAAATAAGGTACAAAAAGAGATATGGTACAAAACTGGATATTTTAAAACAGGATATTTCGACATGTGATTTAAACTTCTGATTGAAAGTTCTGGAATATTGCCTTAGAAATATTCAAGTATGGAGCCATCTGGCCTTATTCCAGAACTTTCCCAAAAAAATCATTTTTAAATCTCATTTTCATCCTACATATCGAATTTCATCATAATCGGTTAAAAACTCGCCGAGTTCCTTTCTTACTGGCCATATTCCAGAACTTTCCAAAAAAAACATTTTAAAACCCCATTTTCATCTTACATATCAAATTTCATCAAAATCGGTTAAGAAATCACCGAGTTCGTTCCTAATCGGCCATATTCCAGAACTTTTCCAAAAAATCTTTTTAAAGTCCCTTTTTCTTCCTACATATCGAATTTCATCATAATCGGTTAAGAACTGGCCGAGTTCCTCCCTAATTGGCCATATTCCAGAACTTTCCAAAACATCATTTCAAAATTTCATTTTCATCCTTCATATCGAGTTTCATCATAATCGGTTAAGAACTCACCGAGTTCCTTTCTAATTGGCCATATTCCAGAACTTTCCTATCCTATATATAGAATTTCATCATAATCGGTTAAGAACTCACCGAGTTCCTTCCTAACTGGCCATATTCCAGAACTTTCCCAAAAAATCATTTTAAAGTCCCATTTTCCTTCTACATTTAGAATTTTATCATAATCGGTTAAGAACTCGCCGAGTTTCTTCCTAATTGGCCATATTCCAGAACTTTCCTAAACAATCATTTTAAGTTTAAATCACATGTCGAAATATCCTGTTTTAAAATATCCAGTTTTGTACCATATCTCGTTTTGTACCTTATCTCGTTTTAAAATATCCAGTTTTGAAATATGCAGTTTTGTACCATATCTCGTTTTGTACCTTATCTCGTTTTAAAATATCCAGTTTTGAAATATCCAGTTTTGTACCATATCTCGTTTTGTACCTTATCTCGTTTTAAAATATCCAGTTTTGAATTATCCTGTTTCGTTAAATCCAGTTGTAAAATATCCAGTTTCGACAGGTACCCAAATTTTATATATATATATATATATATATATATATATATATATATATATATATATATATATATATATATATATATATATATATATATATATACATATATATATATATATATATATATATATATATATATATATATATATATATATATATATATATATATATATATTTATTTATATATATATATATATATATATATATATATATATATATATATATATATATATGAGCCTCGTAAATACTACGACCATTGATCCTTACATAAATCTTTAGATTTGGTTGTATAAATGTCAAAAAAATGATACAGGATGTATTCTTAGTCATTGGCAATTTATAGTACATAATAGTATAATGTTATCTCGCCATGTCACCAAAAATACCTAAATCCGTTTCACGTTACTTCATTCCTATAATGTTATGTGACTGATAATGTTACGGAAGCCATCAATATAATTTAGTAACTCGACGATAGATTACCGATTATTATTAAATAAATTGCACTAGATATAATCTTGAAAAATAAAATAATAAAAAGGTAAAAGAAATCAGCAAGAGAGCAAGTAACATATTATCCTTTTTACGACGACAAACAAAATTATAAAAATTTATTTATTTATGGTGATTGAGTTCCGAATCCTTTTTTTTATTATTTTTTTTTTTTTTGGTAATATAATTTAAAAAGTTTTCGGTAATGATAAGGTGAGTCCCCTTTTTATTGCCGCGCACACAAAAAATATTTATTACACGGTGCTGTTGTTTGTGTAATTGTAATTATGTTTTTAGTTCACAGGACATACCGCAGTTAAAATTTTCACTGGGAGAGATAAAATATCAAAGGGTTAACAAATTTTTAGTGTATGTTTAGAGGATTTCTTTTTTATGATTTTATGTAGTTTACGTGGTATTTAGGATGTACGGTTTGTTAAAATACAGTGTGGGAGTAAAAATGTATAATTCATAGAACTATATTATATATAATATACAGTTACAAAAAAAATTAATGACGTCAAAACTGTAGTGCTAAAAGTCTTTTTTGAGTTTAGTTGGACGGCACATAATAATTGGCGACAAAGCACGTTCTGAGGTCTAAAAATTCTCATTTAGTACACCAATGGTCATTCAACTCCCTTATAGTAGCAGTAATTGGCCTTATTGGACTGTATCTCTTTCAGGATGCTACTAGTACCAAATAATAGTTACTGATGATCGCTATAATATCGTGTAGGATCACTTTTGAGAGCTCGAATTGAATTAATTATCCACTACTAACAATATATCATGCATAGTGGCATGCTTGTAGTTGTTTTCGCCGACACGTCAAATATCACTATTAGCTTGGTAGTGATACTGTCAGGTTTTACGCCCATCATTGCTTTTTTCTCATAAAATCTATAAAAATTGAAAATTTAAACAAGCGCATCTTGATAGTAGCTTTTGAAATAGAAGAATCGATTTCCAGCCATCCTTAAATCCTGAAATGGCCTCGTTTGTTTTGTTTTAATGAAATAGTCCTTACATTTTTGCTCCGACATCGTATTCCCACAAAATAAGGGCTGTAAAATCTGACAATCTTGGAGGACAATCACTATATTACAATTTCTCGAGTGACACAATTGTGGAAACAGATCTCTAAGTAATTTCACTGTACCATTGACTGCGTATATGTGAAGTTTTACTGCCTTGTTGGAACTACATGCGCTAACCAATGACATAAACTCCAATTCCGGTATTAACATCATCTTCATTTTGATATCAAGAAACTCATTGGTAAAAACTTTAGATTCGATTGTTCTTGCAACAAGCGATTTAATTTACAGACGTTTAACTGTATTTTTGTCTTGAAATTTATTAGGGATGTTCGGAAAAAGATAATTAAAAAATTGTATGCTAACTGATCTTATAATCAATCACATAATCTTTATCACATATATAAATATAGGTATCATATTATGATAAAATTGAATTGATATATTATGCACCCATATCGTCCACATAGGTGAGGTTGTACAATGTACATATTATGTAGGTGTTGCATACACATCATGGTCAGATAGACAAGATAATTTATTTAATATTAAAAGGGGATTCATATTTAATATAATTTCTGGACCATAAGAAGGGTTGATTATGTATACTTGAAGATATACATACTTGTATAAATATATATATACATATATATATATATATATATATATATATATATATATATATATATATATATATATATATATATATATATATATATATATATATATATATATATATATATATATATATATATATATACATATATATATATATATATATATATATATATATATATATATATATATATATATATATATATACATATATATATATATATATATATATATATATATATATATATATATATATATATATATATAGGGTTACCAGATTTTGAAACCGCAAAATCGGGACAAAATCAGAGAGCAATCAACACAACCCAAATCCCAATTCATAACATTACACGATTGTGATCAATATCGATAGTCACAAGCCCCGTGAAACACAAAGTACATTTTGCGACCGAGTAAAGGAACTAAAGTCGATTTCGGTCGGCAATGTAAGTCTATATTGTTTGACCGATTTATTTATTTATTTATTTATTTCATCAATCATGTAAAATGCAATAGTTTGACTACTCACACACTACCATGGTAAAAACTAATAGTAAGGAATATTAAATATAAATTTATGTAAATTATATACAAAAATAAATACAATCGAATTATAATAAACATTTTTTGAACAACTCTCTCGAAATATGAAAATCAAAGAAATTAAAACTCTTGTTAAACTCGATTAGAACTTTTAACGATGGTTCTATGTTGTGAAAATTATTTTAACAAAACGGTAAACGGAGAGAACCCGGCCGCAATCTTAAATATCTCTGTGGAACATCAATCCTTGAACACAGAACATCCCGACCAAACACGGCACAGACTATTCACGTCTACGATCTAGACTTTGTACATTTATTAATAAAAGGCGGTTTCGGTACGTTCCCCGAACATATATATGTTGATTCAGGGACGGTAAACGTCGTAATGCATAAATCAGGAATTGTTTTTGAATACTTTCAATTCTGACAGCATGAATCCGATAGAAAGGATGCCATATGACCAAAGCATACTCCAAAATTGGCCTGACATAGGTAACATAAAGAGATTTCAACATGTAGGGGTCATGAAACTCTCGGCTGTTAATTAAACCCAACATTGAAAACGCCCTACTTATTATGTAATCAATGTGTTTATTAAATGTAAGATTACATGAAAAAATTATTCCAAAATCTAAAATTTCGTACTCTCGACTTATTTGTACATCCATCAAGGCATATGGTGACACACTACAAGATGTCCGGGTTCTTGAGAAAGATACAACTTTTCATTTATTAGGATTCAGAGATAGCTTATTTTAACACACACCAATTACAAAATATGTCAAGTTCTCGCTGCAGACGCTCAGTATCAATAAAAGAATTAATATTGGCATAAATTTTAAAAGACATCTACAAAAATTAAAACACTGAACTACGTCATTAATAAAGATTAGGAAAAGCATTGGACCTAGGTGACTCCCTTGTGGGACACTCGACGGTACGTTATATACAAATGAAACATTGCCAAAAATTCTTACGTGTTGCTTTCGTAAACTTAGGTAAGAAGCAATCCAAGCTATCGGAATAAAATCGGAACCGAAAACCATCAATTTATGTAAGAGAATGTTATGATTTAGCTCGTCGAATGCCTTCGAATAATCGGTGTAAACGACGTCAACCTGCTCACGGCTTCCCACAGCATTAAATAAATGGCCAGAAAAACTCATAAGGTTAGTAATTGTAGATCTACCCGCCAAAAAACCATGTTGATACACACTAATTTTGTTTTTCAAATGGAACGCAATTCTTGATTTAACTAAAGACTCGAAAAGCTTCGGAATCACGGATAGAATTGAAATTCCCCTATAACAAGTAATGTCACTTCGTCTACCTGTAACAAATGATAATTTTTAAATCTGAGGAAAGGAAGCAGTGGAAAGACTTAAATTAAACAAATGTAGCAATGGACGACACACAGAATAGGCACATTTAGCCAATATAAATGGAGTAATGTCATCGGGACCTGCACCCTTGTCAGTTTTGAGACTTTTTAAGTCATTAAGTACTTCATGAAACGTGAATTGGATCAAAGCGGAAGACTGCAAATCTAACGAGCTTAAATTTATATTTGTGCCGTCATCATCGAAAGAGCTATGAAAAAAATTAGCAATGGTGTCACAAATTACTTGAGAGCCAGTAATAGGTGAACTAAAATAGTACATTACACGCGGATAGCCCAGAGATATCCTTTTCGTGTTAATGAATGAAAAAAACCATTTAGGATTGGAACAAATTTCATTCTCAATCTGTAAGATATACATTCTATATAAAAAATCATTTTAAAATTTAAACTCTTTACATAAATCACTGTACTTTTGTTTGTCATTAATGTCATTAGTTCGTTTATAAGCCTTGGATGCTTTAGACTTGCGATTAGCAATATTTTTTAAACGGAAATTAAACCTTGGTTCAGTATAAACGGAATTTACGAGTTTTTTTTGGTTCAAATAAATCAAAACCAGTATTCAAAATTTTATAAAATTCAGACACGGCATCCGAGATATTCAGATTGCGAAACAGTGTTGTCCAATCAACGTTTAGCAGAAAACTAGTAAAAAGAAGCCACATTGGTTTTTACAAAATCATATTTGAATTCAATATTATTACTATATTCGCAAGAAATAAAATCCATAAAATAAAACTTAATCAAATGTGGTGTGTGATAAATACTAGAATGACCAGCTAAATCAAGACAAGCTTCGATTTCAACGTCGTCTAAAGATGAAAAAACTAGATCTAAAATTTGACCATGATCATTAAAAACATTGTTAAACTGACGAGTCCCAAAAATTTCAAAGTTATCCAACACCTGATTCGATAGATCATCCATAGTTGAACCATAAAAATTGTCGTCCGCCCATCTCCATGTAATTTTTGGTAAATGATCCTTCGCATTCATCATCGGTAATATCTCGTCTTTAATGAAGTCCATAAACCCGTTGTAGATATCTGCAATGCTGCCAAAACGAATATACACAGCGATCAAAAATAGCCAAAACTCACCACTATTACATATCAAATTCACCCGCTGAAGTATTAACTCTTTTTTTAAAGCGACAATGATACCACCACCAACAACGTTATGACGTTATCGGCGTCCCGATCCTGACGTAATACCGTGTAAGAAGGCGGAAAATATTCCTCTGAATTAAAGTTGCTGTTTAGCCAGGTCTCAGTAAAAACAACAATATCGTAATCATTGTATAAAAGTGATGAATAAATTGCAGTAGCCTTGGAGCGCATCCCTCTATTATTATGATAATAGATATGGAAACCGTTATTGTTGTTCGTTGTATTGTTTATGCTTAGTAAATTATTCGTGATACTGCCGTCGATGATGCTATAGCTGTTGGTTTATTTAAACTACTGATGGACATAGATAACTCCATTGTCGTTTTTTGGCCGTGACACCTTACGAACAAATCGTCTTACTAAAACACCCTTTGGCCAGAAAGTGGAAGATACAATTTCACCGGAAAATTTTATGTCAACAGCAATTTTAAATTAAACAAAAGTTAATGAGGTCCTATCTCTCCCTTTAGGAAGCAGTAAACGACAATCAACTACCCCGATGTCATCCAACTTTGATTTGAGGTATTCGACTAGTGCATCCCCTTCTGTTCGTGGACTAAGTCTGCTTACATAAATAATATCTTTGTCCGGAACATCGACAGAATGCAACGATATGACAGGGTCCCCAACTCCAATAAGTCCACGTGTAGAATCACATTTAATCCGTTAGAAAATGTGAGTGCTTCCTGTCTTCGATCCGATCTAAAATTTGGGTGGGTAACGCATTGGTATTAGTGAACTGAAATTATGTGTCATTTAAGTTATTGATAGAACCCATTCAGTGGGTTTTAAACCCCACATTATTAGTCGACCAAATACCATCATTAGTAAACCGAATTTAGACGCCATTTCAATTTTAACTTCAGAACTCATTTATTAATCCATCAAAAGGTGGTACCATCTAGTGACAAAACACGCTGTTTCGATAACAAAGACAATCATAAATTTTTTGACAGTATTTAATGATACTAACGGCTTCCATTACTCTTGGAGGGGCTTTAGATTTAAACTTTGGAGGCGTAGGAGCCGAAAATCATACCACTAAAAATATCGCCACAGTCGATTTGATAAGCGATACTAAAGGCCAGCTAAAAGTTTAACATTATAAATTAACGATTTATCAACTTTTACACCACAATTTTCAGTAGTTTATTATTAAAAATATTTTTTTTATGTGGAAATATATTTAGCAATTTGCAGAATATCCACATATTGCAAAATTGTACGAATTTTGATTTCACAGTGGTTCCGAAAGAAGTAATGAGTTCGTTTTATTCACTCCATTTCATAACTATCAAGTATAACACGATATCCCATTTGTTAAAACAATTTTTGTTTTAATTGCGGGACATTTACATCGATGTAACATGTGTTAGTTTCGAAATAGCAATTTGTTTCTTATACTTATTGAAAGTATCGTTAGACAACATTCTGTGAACAATGAATAGCCGCAAACTGAATTATCCCATAAAGCAATTTTAGAAAAAGATTTCGATTTTGAACCATAAATCGAGAGTATTAAAAAAACGCGGAGAACTATTTCTTCCAGTGGCCTCGACTAGCATTGCCTAACCCTTCTTAAAGGTAATCAATTTAAAGTATCTGAATATTTGAAACTCCCTATATCTCCTCCACAGGAAGACATCATAAGAAGAAAGTCAGAACAAGTTGATGCTATTAGAATTGCCAAGCTTATCTGTAGGACAACGCTGGAATGATACGTGGCTTAGAAATTTAGAAAGTTATTGATCTCTTAAAAAAACCATAAATTCCAAGATAGTATGATAGTTTTTAGAAGTTGATTATTCTCTTATAGGCAGTGACTTTTAGCCAACATTGCCGAGTATCGCTGATGTATTTCCGCCTTACATATACAATACATTCTATAGAAATAAGGAATACAAAGAAACATTAGCTTATTACCGAGCAATTGGCGCATCTTTTTTGAAAAGGGGATTTTTCATCATTTGACTGCGATCGGTGATGATGATGAACATAGTTATAAAATTGATGCCAAATTTCTGTCTGGCAAAAATTTCTGAAACGGCTTGGCTCCTTCACTTAAACGAAGTTAGTTTTGACGAAATCCGTTCGTTATGAAAACAACTAAAAGGAAAACTTTCGATAAGGATGATTTTTGTTAGAAAAAGTAATTATACCAATAAAGAGTAAGGAAAATCCTTATTGAAGAAAACGATAAAGTATTTATCAGAAACGCAGTATACAAGGAAGCCTTTTAAACATAACTTTAAATTTTTCGAAAGATCCATGAGTTCAGTTCAATTGAAAAAAATGTAAAAAATTACCGCTTGTGGTGAACACTGTAACTATAAAATGTTTTTCTTTCCCGTAAATCTAAAAATTTTTTGGCTTACACATAAAGCCGATTCGGGTTTATACCATGCAATTGTTGTTGTAATTTTTTCCGGATTTGTAATATCATCAAAATTATGTACCTAGTAACGGTGTACTACCTTGCTTGGCACAAGACAAACTACAATAGTTTTCACCACAATTACTTTATTACACATTTTAGGAGCTATAACTAACTTGTCTGCTGTCACTCAAGTTACAATAGTTCAAGTAAACTCATTCAAATTACGGAGCTTTGGATTTTTATCACTACCTATCTATACTTAGATTAACTGTGTTAACAACTGGCTACTTTACATGTAATAGCCTTTGCTCAGTTACCCTCTCTGATATCTAAAAGTATTAATAGGGGTGACATTTGAAATATGTATCGTCGTTATGGAACTATGGGAACCATATTATGTTATTCATCTTAAAAACCGATACTGATAAAAAAAATATTAAAATACTAAAATTTCAGAATATAGTTTTATTTTAGTTTTTAAATTACATTAAATATTAACAGTTATTTCTCTCTTATAGTAAAATGTTCAATATAATTTGAAAAAAAAACTTTTTTTGTTTATACAAATGACCGGTAGTGTTTGCACCGTTGATTAGTGAGCTTTTTTTTTATAAAAAAATAAATAAAAAAATGGTATACTTTGCTAAATAACTTACTTTATATTTTAAAGTTATATTTTAGGCCGAACCAAATATGTTATAGTTTAAATTTCATAAGAAATTATAATTTCAATACTTATTTAATTTAACAAAAAAAAAATTAAAAATCGTTCAACTATTTAATACAATAATTTGCTTTAGAACTTTACTCAAAACGATAATTTTGCTATTTTTTCACAACTTTGAAGTATCCCTGCGCGCGTGTAGGGTGTTTATTAAAAAAATAAAAGAACAGAAAATTTTCATTTTTTCACTAATACATGCATACCAAAAATAATTTAAATCAAACATCATGAAGTTCAGCCACATTTTTCCAAAATGATTTTGCTGATATATATATATATATATATATATATATATATATATATATATATATATATATATATATATATATATATATATATATATATATAAATTTATATATATATAAATATATATATATATATATATATATATATATATATATATATATATATATATATATATATATATATATCTGAGTATCTTCTCTATATTGCAATTTATTATATAAAAATAAAACTTGTAATTCTTCAATATTACCCAACAATATAATCGTCACTTTCTTACATATTATGATATATAGCATTAATATACTTAAAGATTAAGAAACAAAAAAAATTATTTAAAACTGCACTTAATATGTCGTCGCTTAAAAATTTAGGTCATATGCAATTAATGCGAGAGTAAAATTAAATTACATAAACCTATAATAAAATCAATGAATTATTCAATCTTCATGGATGCCATCAAGTCCATTAACTGGATGATCATATAAATTATAAAATATTTAAAGGAAATTTTCTTTGAAAAAAAAAAACATACAGATCGTTTCAGAACCAATATTAATTAATAACTTCAAGTGCAGGATTGGTAGGTGCTCTTTGGTTGGGGCTCTGCGGTTAAGAAGTACTCGCAGTATTTAAGCATAAAATCGATACCACCAATATATAGGAGGACAATATATAGTTGTGTCAAAGGTGATAAATCTTGATTTTTTCTAATAGCCCCCAAAATGGTAAGAGTGACTTCCCCAATAACTTTGATCATATATTTCATGACCACAGTTTAAATTCTTCCAAAATGTCAAAGACGCATCCAGGATGAAATGCCAGATAGTTTATTCGCCAATCAAGCCCAAATTTCTTTTATTAATCACCGAAGTAAGAGTTGACAATTAACATGACAAAGTTTACATTATTGATGCTATATAAATCATTGCATAACCTTCTGCTGAGGTAAATCGCTTAAGAATTAAATGCATCGGTTAAAGGGAATTAAAGCGAATACTGTGAGATATTCTTTATGGGCCAATGCCATTTATTATGTATCGTGCAAACCATTTATAATCCCTCGTAATTCACTCCAATTTTTAAAACCAGTCGTTCGAATGTTTTTTTGGAATGATCATTGCATCTCATTATACGTTCAGGAGGTGTATTGTTCGGCACGTCCACCAACTCACAGAATAATTTCATACAAAAAGAGTATGCTTATGCCATTATAACTATCACAATTCTGGTTGTCTATCGAGATCAATATCAGTTAAATCTCACCTTGAATTCAAATGTTTGAGTGCCCTATTCCAAGTTAATCCTAGTATTTGTATTAATTCATTGTAGAAAGTAAACGAGTTGGTGAGAAAATGCGCCTCAATATGTTTTCAAAAACCTCCGGTACGTAGTGAGCCAATCAGTTAATAATCCGCTATATGGGCTTCCTCTAGGTTGTCACTTGACAACATGAAAATACCAAAATTCCATTTCATATACAATAAAAACGCCGCACCGTCATTATATTAAATTACAAGTTGCAGTATTCTTTAACTTAACTGTATTGTACAGTAAATTATTATATTGTAGCAAGAACGAGATAACCATATAAAACATATGAGCATAATAAATATGAGAACGATAAAAATAAAAGACAAAAATAAAAATTGAAAGAAAATAATAAAGAGGCAACAAATAAAGTAAAAAAGCATGGCATATTACGTCTGACAAAAAAAAAAATTAAAAATTACAACAAAATACTCTCATTTGTTTTTATTTTTACGATATTGTTGTTGCGTTTGTTTCTTTTGTTTTGGTTGTAAGATTTTTGTTTTTGTTTTTTTTTTTTTTTTTATGTTTCGTTTCGTTTTGAAAAAGAAAAATATAAAAACAAATCAGTTGTACTGTAAACGCTGTCGAGTAAACTTTGAATTTTATGAATTAATGAAAATTTTTATATTAAAGAGAAATTTAAATTTCTTTTTTGTGAGTCTGCATAATATAACTGAATGATTATTACATGAAGATAACGACGAACTATTTTTGTGTGAATTAAATTATTGTGTATGTTGTGTGAAAAATGAATGTGAAAATCACATTATTTTTATTTTAATGTGTGTTAATAGATTATGATTTAACCGAAATATTTAATTAATATTAATTACATTTTAATAATAAAAGCTAAATGTTTTAAGACGAACGTTAAATCAAAGATTTTAAAGTTTTTTTTTTTTTGTGTGTTTTATAAAAACAAAATCGTATGTGATCTTAATATTATCTGACCTTTACACAAATCAAAGCATACAGGATCATATTTTATATAGAAAAAAAAATTTACAATTATAATAAATATAACAGTGTGTGTGTAGTGTGTTTTATAATTATTATAGTTTTGATGTTTTGTGGTTTATTTAAATTAATTATTGTGGTGTAATATATAAATGTATTATCGAACTCCGCTATAATTCAAGGGATTAGTTTTGTGGTGTTATTTTGACGCAACCACAATAATACATTTACCGGAAGGAAATTCTTGTATACGCACAATAGCAATACAAAAACTTGTTCGTACATGTTTTTGCGTTGATTTTGGAGAATCAAACTTTGAAGGTAAATCCTTGATGTTCCTCATGTGTTGAATTAATTTTATTCAATTAAAAAATTTGTGTAAATTTAAACAGATTTTAATTTAATTTAAATTAATTAAAATGTATATAGTTTTACATGGATCTACACTTAAGTCAATTCATAAAGTTAGTCATGGTTGGGTTTTTTATAATAATATTGTAAGCGCGGTATATTATGTATCGGTATATACGGTGGTGATTAAACGGCTTTTACCGTATACACATTATTTACTCAATACAGTGAGAGTAGACAATGTAATTAGGTATTTTATATTTGGGTTTTAGTGTGTCGAAATCGATTGGATGTAGTAATTAATCCGATAGTTTTTTTTTTTTAGATTATTAATAATTCAATTTAGAGGAAATTCCACCATAATGCGCGGAATTTATGTTTTGAATTTTTTGTTACGTTAAAAAAAATGCATTGTTTCGAATTTCACTCTTGTTTTCAGTGAAATTGTATTTCGTAAAATCTAGTTAAAAATTGACTATGTAACGTTTGTTATATAGATAATTGATTTCATATAGAACTCAATTCAGAAATTGTATAAGATTTAGTTGGTCAGGTTTTGCCATTTCATAATTTCCTGAATAAAGTATATTGCACGATTAACTAGATCAATTCATAAGAATTACATATGCTTAAAGGTCGTAACTTTATTTATGTTTGTATATTGTAAAGAAACTCGGACTGTTTGAAGTAAACTACCATATTTACCCTTCCTTAATATACAGTAATTGTTCTGCATAGAACCCAAAACGTACAACGTTTGCCATTTGCAAAAACATAGTCTAAAAAATCTTGCAAAAGACCCTACTTCGTAGAGCGTCTACGCTTTTAATACTTTTTTCTTTCTATAAGCAAACAGAAAGTTGGATAACAGTTTAATACATTTCTGATTGGAATGAATTCGTCCAAAACGCAAAACGAAGCATTATCAGTTAATAATTTTACTAATAACTGTAATAGCTATCAATTATCTTTGCGTTTGATTATACATATTCGTACTTATCCACCAGGTTCTAACTTTGATAGTATCTTGTACAACTTCAGCGTTAGTCATGGACGTAGGAAGTACCAAGAATTATTACCAGCCGAAATTTCGAGCTTTACTATCTAATCGCATAACCCTACAATTATCAAGACTGACTGAAATGCAAGGTATGGAAAACCTGTCACTTCTATTAATAAAGTAATTTCACACCGTTACTATTCAATCCAATCACCCAGATATCCAAGTTATTAGATATTGATAAGTTCATTAGAATATGCATAAAAGTAACAAGGCTAGATCATATTCTTAACTTTCATCAGAAATTGAATTGCTAATAGCCTTTTCTCTAATTTAACCTACACTTTTAAATGCGCATTAGCATAATTGCAATCCAGAGTGAACTGTTGACTGGCATGACATGGTTTCGCCATACCTAGCGTTGTCTGGGTGGCACTGATTACTGAAGTTCTCAATACTTCCTATATAGAGTATTCACATCACCAGGACAGTGATTCGTTTCCACAATCGTGTTGTTAACAAGATTTTAATATTATATTTTCACATTTCTGTTTAACAGGCCTTCACAGTTAAAACGTAAGGTTAGTTTTTCTGTGATCCGTTTTACGGGTCACTGTTTACGGATTTTGTAGCCTACCGATATGACCTCACATCGCAAGAAATGATACTATTATAGATAGTAAAGTGCATCATCTTTTTCATATACTCAATCGCTAGTTTACGGAAGGAATACCAACCTATATCTTTTCATTCGTTTATTGTCGTGGAAGAAATGTCGTCCAACGTTCGGTCAAAATATCGGTAACGGTAAAATAATACCGTTATCGATATCGGTAACGGTAAAAATAAATAACTAAATAATTTGTTGATTTATCTACAAAATGGTACATGGAAATAATTTGAGGTCATTTTGACCCCAGTACACATAAATAAGCTTGGTTTTTTCACAGTATCAGGATTACCAAATGTATATATTAAATTTGGGCCCGTTTTTTATTGTATTGCGTGAATAATATATTAGTTGAGAATATCTTATACGGCATGGGTAATTTAAATAAGGATCGTTTCACTTTGTTTTCGTGCTTTACGCTTTTCTCTAACCAATTCCCTAACTTTCAAATAGAAGTTAATAAGAGTTCGAGTTTCTTTTTGTACTATCCCAAGCTGCTTGTTATACACAATTGTTAAGTTGTTCTACTTGGTCCTTCAACTGTGCCGAATTTTTAACTGGCACTTGTATTGATAATGTTACTGACCAGTTTCTGCAATAATTTCTAATTTGTTTTATTGTTAGATAATTTGGGTAACGTCTCTTTTTAACAATCGTTGCACTGAGAATCATGGATTACAGAAGAGTGATCTAACGGTAGTCTTTCATTGTCTTCTATGAATAGGTAATTTTCTGATGCCCTTTTTGTCACATACAAATCTATGAGATCTTGAATTTTATTTAGATCCATAGGCCAGTATTTTGGTTACCTTCAGAGTAAAATACGCATTTTGTAGCTTGACTTGCGACAAGTAGCTCCTTTCCTTTATGGGTTGTTAGTCTTGATCTCCAAAACATATTTTTGGCGTTAAAATCACCGCCAATAGTGAAATTAAACTTTGTTGATTTAAATAACAAGATCTAGTCCTCTTTATTTAGATTATGTGGCGAATATGCAATAGACTGAGGAAATATTGTATTCTTTTCCACCATTTGCATAATTTTTTCTTCAACTTTGAAAATGTTTTATTTTACAAATATAGTTGATCCTCCTCTCACTTCTCCTGCTAAATGAATCGCGTGATGAAAACTATTCTAAGTATTTGATTCATTCCCATACTTTAGTAAATGATGATTTGAGTGATTTCATTCACTGTACCTTGATTATTAGAGCACCTATTTAGAGTTTCTATGCTTTTTTCTTGTTTCACAAGCCGAATGTTTAAGGTGTTTATGCATTTTAAAATCTTTTCAAGAATTTAGGTATCGGTACCGTCTTTATTTCCCACCGAATCGCGTTACTGTTCGATCTGTGAGTATATTTTTCTATTTTTTACCTCGTCTGCTTGAGATTCACTTTTCTCTAAATTTATAGTAGGCGTCCTTTCAGCGCTTTGCAGCGCTTTGTTTCTTATTCTTTGTAGTTCTTTGGCAACTCCACATCCTCTATAATTTGCTTGATGCTGCTTTTTACAGTTTATGCATTTTGCTTGAATGTTTTCAGCCTTGGTATTTTTTACATTGAAGAATTAGGCTAGTTGATTTTTCAACGGTTCTATTCTGACTCTCATGTTAAAGATGGCCTTTATGTTGTATATATTTTCTCGTTTTCTTTGTTATTAAATGTAAATATAAATAAGAGCGTTTGCCCTTTTAGTGATTTGAACACCTTTTGCATTTTCTATTTTTTTCCTCTTTATCATATTTGCTACATCTTCAATTTGTAATCCCTTGCCTATTAGGTCTTCTATTATATCCTTTGAACAAGTTAGATGGAAGCCCCTAGCCATAACTTAAATTGGGCGATCATTCTTATCTTTATAAGTAAACCACTCATTTCTAGCAGTATTTAGCTTTGTAGCCAAAGCTCTAACGTTTTAGAATCAGATGTATTAATTTTCCATACATCATTGTTAAGAGATGCAACACTGTATTCTTTATCAGTGACTGATTTCATTATTGTTTGCATAGAAGCATGATTGGATATGTTAATAATAGTGATTCGTAGCTGCACTTTATCTTTAGATTTGCCTGGCTGTTTACTTCGTCAAGTGTTTCTCGTTGTATTCCAGCCACTTCACTGCAGTGATTAGGAAGGATTTTTTTTTAAATTATCCACTTTCCGAATACGACTCTGCATTCCTTTTCTTTCTTTTCCTCTTCTTTTTTAAGACCCAATCTGTTTCTCCTACTAGTTATTCTTCATCAGTATAAAGTATTTCAATTGACCTCATTGCTAGTCTGAGGAAGCTCCTCAGATTCAGAATGTAAAATTTAGTATGTAAAGCCTTTTTAAAATTTTCGTTTTCCTTTTTAAGCAGCACCACTTCATTGCTTATCTACGGCGTTACCTTTTCAATTTCCCTTAGTTTACTTCTTTGTTCATCATTTTCGTTAACTTGTTTAAAAAAAAATTAGTTGAAGATGTTGGTGATCTGAACAGCTTAGACTTACCCCAGAATCCTTTGGACTGAGCTACGAAGAGGGTGGATTTGTCACCATCTCTGCTGATTTACCACTTGGGATATAAATTCCCTTTTTTGTTGTATCCATTGCATTAATTCACTAATAATAATACCTCTACTTACCGTTACCAGTACCAGTTAGTAACGGGTCGTAGATGAGAACTTCATTTACAATTCATTTGCTGCTGACAAATTTAGCAACAAAGGGACATTAAAGTTCCCAGAAATAATATGGTAAAGATTAAATCATGTTTTACAGCTAGGTTGCATATCTGTATTATTTATTTTACTGCAACTTTTATACTATGCTTAGGTAAGACTTCTTTTTTAGATTGATAAGTGAGTTATAAATATTTTTACGAATCTTTTTTTTTTTTAATAAGCTGGAAGTTAAAATTCCAGACTGTTTGTTTTCTTTAGAATGGCAATATTGACGATATTATGAAACATCAGTGATCTCTATCCTTTCGCAGCGGTATTACGAGAACATGTAGGAAAGAATCTGCTTACTTGTATGATAATTTTGATTAGAGGATTGCAACTTTAGTCAGTAACAAAGTAAAAGTAAAAGCCCGCAACTATCAGTTTTCTAAACGAAAACCATACATTATCCCGTTCTCTTCGAACAAAAACTTGTTTAATAAAAATACAGACCAGTGTTGCACGTCATGAAATGCTTCGTAATTTAAAAATAAATCAGCTGCAACCAGAAACTTGGTAAATTTTTTTTTTTTTTTTTTTTGCTAATTTGGACAAAATCTTATACTTGTTGGTTACTTTCTTATAGTGATTGTATCCAATATGATTGATATGATCCCATCTGTGGCTTGAAATAATGAAATTCCTGGTATCGTTTCAACATTAAAGCATATAGTAAAGCCTAGAGTAGATAAGTCGGCTCACTTAATTCGTGCTGATATTTAATAGACAGTGCATCGGAAACGAGATCTATATTTTCCATTAGGATGGGTTTTTAATGCGGCTTAAGCCTTAGAACATATTTATTATTATTATAAGCTAAACCTTATAATTTAACTAATTTAAATTTCAAAGAAATCTGCACTTCAACAATTAAAGCAGTAATTAAAAGTAGATGTTGCGATCGAGAAAAGTTTAGGTGTGCTTCTGTTTAAAGTTGTCAATGTACTTTACTAACGCGAATATAAAAATACTAAAAAAAATAAATATTGCACCACTCCATTGATATAGAAACAATTTTGTTTAATAGTTATATAAACATCTTAATAAACTTAGAAAAATAGTTTTAGTGTTCATTCCTTGCAAACTTTAAATAATTTTCAATATTATTTTAATTCAGAATATTCTTCAACCTCGATGGTTGTCGATTGTCTTATTGATTTTAAAACTTTATTTTTTTTTTGTTTTGGCTCAAAAACTTCAGTAATTTATTCTTTCTTTAAAATAGTAATATAAGTTTCTTCTAGTTTTTTAAAGTTTTCAAACTTAATTCAAATGATTTTTCAATATGTAAAATTTAGTCTTTAGTCTATCAATAAATGTTCAAGGAATATATATAGTTTTGCCTTGGTTTTTTATAAAAGTTCCAGAATAACGATAGAAAATACTTTGATTACTTAAAATCAGTTTGAAGCTATGCATGTAAATTAAATTGGACTGGTTCAAAATCTGTTCAAACCTGTTGAATATAATAGAAATAAGAGTAAAGAAATATGTAATAGAAAAATAATACTTCTGAATCCCTGGCCCAATTTTCTTTTAAATAGTTTATTAAAATCCCGAAATTATTAATTATTAATTACATTAAGACTGTTTTAATCCAGTTCATACTTTTGGCCATCATTGACTTATTGGCCATGATTTATTTGAACCATAATTGAGTTAACCGCTATTGCTTTTCAATTATCATATTTAATGTGTTAAATCTATCAGTTTATACTTAGATCTCGAAAGTATATACATTTGTAACCTTACCAGGTTACCACATTATGTTATGCGAGGTTACATATCTCTATTATATATATATATATATATATATATATATATATATATATATATATATATATATATATATATATATATATATATATATATATATATACACCGTGCTAAAAACTAAACGTCTGGTTTAATAATTACCTCAGCGTGTTACAAGGTTGGTAATAAGTCAACAAACTTACTAATGTGAATATTTTTTTTTCTTTTTAAAGAATCAATAACGGTTTGGTTTATAGTAAAATGGCATAGTCCAATCGAAGTTTTTAGGCTAAATAAAAATCTAAATATATAAGAACAATGTAAGTATACTAAAACTATCAAAATACGATTGGTATAAATTTGAGGATGAATCGATGGAAATATTAATCGACCTAATTTCTAAATATCAAATCAATGAAAGAAACTTAAACAAAAATTTTCAAAGTTTAAATTAAGTCACAATTTTATACTAAACTTAGACAATACAACTATATTATGTATATTTCTCAAGCTTTATTCAAAAGACGTAAATAATTTTTTTTTTGTCTGTATATTTACATGTTCGCGATTTTTATAAATAGATAATAAAATTAACAGTTGTGGACAGCTGGCTTTAGCTAAATTATTAAACGGGTAATACAATATTGTTGGCTTCTAAAAAAAAAAGTGCGCCTTGTTTTTCACGATTTTCTTATATTTATGGTTGGCTATTGTTTATTGAAATTAATCGGGAAAAATATTTCGCATATGGATTTTTTATAAATTATAGTAATTTGTTATGAATTGTGTTGCTGCTCTCATATACTCATAAAATACTAATAAAGATGTATTCAGATTACAAACAAAATCAGTTGAAAAAGGTTATCAAATTTAATTAATTTGGTTGTGTAAGTAATGGGTATGTATATGTATGTGTTTGTGTATACGCTATAAAGGCAACCTTTGATTATCATACATAATTTTTAAGTAATTCCAACACATTTTTAATAAATTTGTGTATGGTAGTACCTTGGTTACCTTCACCTTACACTTGAGGTGTCATAAATTTCGTTTTAAAGCCACATATATTTAAATTAGAGAAAAACATGTGAAGGTTTTTCAAGATTAACATCAAGGTGAACATATGGGTATATGTGCTTCATATGCGCTCAAAAACATTAAAATTTTTAAACTATGTACTCACTATAGAATCATATTCTTAGAATAAATAAAATATAAAATTTAAACAAAAAATGGCAGATAAGACATTAATGTATGTTGTTTCACTTCGGCAACCATTACTCTATCTGACACATTCATTAATCTCATAACTCAATTAACAAAAGCAATAAAACAAAACATTATGGTTTTCCGATTCTAATGGGTATTATGTTATCATCATCCCTGCATATTTTGTCTTATCGTTAAGTAGTTTCTTATCGCTGTTTAGAGGTTTTTGTTTAGATATTGGAAATTTGTCTTGTTATAGTTACTTAAGCATAGAAATTTTGTAAAATTATTTAGACCGTAGCTCCATCCTGCTCAAGGAATTTCGTTCAATTTTGATTTGTATAGATATCTCTGTATTTGAATAGGCATATCTCTGTGGTCAATGAATTTGATATTTTGGAAGTTAAGACAACCTTCACCTTACGAATATAGTAAGTAAATTGAATTAATCTTGATATGTAAGTATAGATATGGTCTAAATATTAATTCTCATCGAAGTGATTAAGTTATACTATTAGATATATTCTCTCTCTTTCTATAATGTATATGCATATGTATTAAACTTTAATTGTCCATTCGAAAGTTTTTTAACCTTAACTTTTAAAACAACCTTAACTTTTTTTTATTAAATCTTAATTGTGATTTGTTTTTTTTTTTCGTTTTTTTTTTTTTATTGTTAATGAATGTACACACAACATATTATGTATAGATTTGATCCGATTTGAATGTACTCATATCTTTATACACAATATACATACATATATTCAGATGAAGATGATTTTAGATTTTAGTTTTTTTTTGTTTTTTTTTTTTTTCACTAAAATTTATTCTTAGAAAACGAAAACGAATTGTGTGAATAAAAAGATGACGCGTGTTCAAGAAGAAGGTTGAAAGGTTGTGATGAAATATTGTGTAACAGGTTGTAAGTAGGTGTACCCATATGTACTGTACACTGGTTTAGTAGACAAGTTTGCTCTTGGCAACAAAACTTTATTTGTATACAAATCTAAATTGAACAAGTTGTAAATATATGTATTCATTACATTGAAAACTATATGTACAAAATAACTTCCCTTTCACTATTTTGCTGTATATATTATCTCGTATATATAGTTTGCGCGCGCGATATATACAATCTAAATTTGTTTTATATAAACGCGTGATAACTTAAGTCAAACTGTTCGACAATTTATATATATAAAATATACAAAATAACAAATAAAAGATTAAAGTAAATCAATTCTTAAGATGTTTTCGAGATAAGAATATTTAGAAGAAAATCGAGTAACTTCGCGTCTAGACTTTCCATTCATAACGTATGTACACTATTCAATGCGTATGCATACTATAAATAAGTGTTTTGTAGGCCAATTTGATTCGATCTATTTTCGTTTAGTTTTATTGATTGTACAGACACTGCATACCAAATTGAAAGTAGATTTCAACATTTTTTTGTTTTATATTTTTGGTTTTGATTCAATTGATTTTCTAATTTAAATTATTATTTACATTTGGTGGGTATACGCGTATAAAGAAATTGATTTTATTTTAAACAGTTTTTTTTTATAATTTTCGACAGACTATCAATATTATTCGGTTATTCGATGGAATTTTAAACATTTTTTTTTGTTCGATTTGATGTATGGGAAAATAAATAGACAGCCAGTCGACCGAAATAATTTAAGCGACATTTTAATGTAGTAAAAATTTGATTTATTTTAGTATCTAACTGAGCAAAACCTATATAAGACCTTTTACATTTGAAATATATTTTAAAGTCATAAAATTTGCAAAATGTGATCAAATATAAATATAAATCAACACTAAAAGTACCACTTAAAAAGCAATGAATGCTATTTGGTCCTTTTACTTTAAAACACCTTGAATCAGATATTGAATATACTAATCCAAAAACTATTAATTTTATTTAATCTTGTTTGGTATAGGACATTTATTAATATATATATATATATATATATATATATATATATATATATATATATATATATATATATATATATATATATATATATTACTTTTCAAAAAAGGCTACAAAAAAAAAGTTGTAACAAAGTAAAACGCTGAATTATTGCTGCTAACGAAGCAATTTCTTTACTATATCCAGTCTATTTTTTCTGTTCTGGCGTAAGTACGTGTGCCTTTTGGAACTTCAAAGTCTTCAACCCAAGCTCTATTCTCAGTATGTGTTGCATCCTTTCTCTGGATATATTTAGCTAAGCAGCCAATTTTTTACCACTGCGACGTTTAATTTCGTTCAATTCTTTATCTTTCGAATAATTTCTTTGGATGTCTGCAATGCTGCCACTAACGATAAATAATGAGGGTAACAAAAGATTTGTGCACATTGAGATGGCTTAGCTCTCGAACAATTTAAACTATTGGCTTTTCTGCCAAATATATAGCGCAATAATATTGTTTCTTTTGAATTACATAATATAAATTTATTATTTTCATTATAATTTTCGCAAATGCTTCAAGACACTAACCAATATAATTAACTGTCATTAGAATGATTTTGAGCGCTTTGTTAAAATTGCTTTGACTTATATAACATTGTGAAGTTTGTTGCAATTTTTCAGCATTTCCGTTTATTTGGCTCTAAAACTTTATGTAAATGATCTTATTTCTTCATTAAAATTTAAAACTTGTAGTGAAGTTACTCTATATATAATCCAATTTTGGTGTCGGCTTTAGATGACGCCACTTGACCCAATTTCAAAGTTTACATCTTTACCTAATCTATTTTTTCATACTATTGGGTGTTTTTTTTTTGATATCGGAGAAATCGGAGAGATAAATTTATTGTCAAATTTTCAGATATGTATTTTTTTTTAAATATCCGAGAAAAAAATTATCTCTCTGTGTCGTTTTTTTTACGCTACGATAATTATCGGATACGATCTTTTTACTCTGAAAAAATGTACAGATTATTGTTTGACAGCAGTGTGTTGTATTTTATATATTTTAGTAAATTCTAAAATGGTGATTCCGATTAATGTTGAGCTATCAGGTGACAAATAAAACTTCAATTTAATATTTAAATTTAATAAAAATTGGAGAAAAAAATTATCGGATATATCCGATAAATAATCTCTCTGATTTCTCCGATATAAAAAAACAGCCATTATTTCATTTATTCAGATAATTCTTTACTTTTGTTTGTACTTATTTTCCCCCAAGTGCTATATTTTAGTTAGTTTTCTTAGCGATACTCTACTTTAGCTAGAACTATAACAGTTTCCAATCAGCATTCCATAAATCATTCTCGTTTTAACTACTAATTTCTTTAGAAATTATACGCTCCATTGTTGATATCATTGTAAGTAGTGTCTCTTTTTAGTTTTTTTTAAAGCTTTTCCTCAAAAGAGCATAATTCAATTTTCTTCTTTGATTTCACTTGACGCTTCCTCATAAAGATACTCCTTTTTAACCTTTTTTCTGCCTTTGATACAACCTCATAGTTTTATTAATTTTAAGCCACTCTGAAATTCGGGTAATATAATTAATTTTTTTCTCTCATGCATTGTCAACTTTGCCAACTCCAGAATTCAGATCAAGTTAAAAAATATTAGAATTTTTTTTTTAATCGATAGCTCATTTTTAAGATTGACCGAAGGAGATTTCAGACTATTTTAACTGTAGAAAATGTGCCTATTAAAATTACGTTTAAAGTTTAATTTTTTGATATACTGTTCCATCCTGCACTTTCAGTGGCAAATTGCCATTAGATCACATACGAAACAAGCGTGCCAATGCTTATGATTTAATTTCTCGCTAAGCTTAAAGGTAAATAATCCTAATCAGCTTATAAAATCAACATTATTATAAGCCATATATGACCATTTATCTGAGAACTTTTACAATATCTTTAATATCAATTTTTACAATTGGTAATTTGTAAGGGATCGATTTAAATCGAATTAATCGTATAATCAAATTAATTTATTCTTACGTACGTTAGGA
The DNA here is from genome assembly GCA_963556175.1 of Tipula confusa. Classification (NCBI taxonomy): domain Eukaryota; kingdom Metazoa; phylum Arthropoda; class Insecta; order Diptera; family Tipulidae; genus Tipula; species Tipula confusa. The sequence goes on from OY744476.1 coordinate 47,979,350, forward strand.
TAAAGAATTATACTATGTATGATAAGACAATTGCTTAAAAAAATTATTCCTATTTATGAAACCAGTTTCGAATTCCTAAAAAATGTCTAACCCATTAATCCTAAAACTGTCCATTCGCCAAAAAGCCGTAAGCACATTGAAATAACTCAAATAATGATAATTACAAAAGTTTTAATTTTCATACTTTTAGAAGTCACTTAATATCGTAATTAATTATATAAGGGGAATGAGATCATAGCTAAACCTAAATTAATGATTTACGATCACAAGACATTATTAACAAACTTTTGTATGCAAGTTAAAAAATACATTGGTTTTAACAAATACATTTTATTTGACAAATCTGGTGGGAAAAACGTTTCTTTTAATTATCATTGTTGTACGAATGCTGTTGAAATAAAATGTATTTTGATATTTGATCTGCTGTAAATCCAAATTGCGTATGTACGCTACGTATACGCTCGAGTGAATTCATAACAAATATCCTAACTGACTCAAAATTCATATTTTACGTTGTTTTTTGTTGACATTGAATAATATTATAATTTCTATGTTGATTGATATATATTGCCACTGTATATTGTGTTCAGTTAATTTTACGCGTTCACAGCTTCCGGTCTTATTAATAACACCCATCACATTAAGCACACAACAAACAAGCAAAATAATAATAATAAATCGATCATAAAAATAAAAAAAAAAAAAAATAAATTACATATATTTTGGGATTTAAGCCAACAGAAACTTAACCCAAATTGTGTATATATGTTCTAGACACAATTGTGTATTATATACTTAAACACGCGAACATATTATAATTGAACCGTTTCGTTTTGAATTTTTATTTGCGTCATTCAATTATTGCGCTTCTTTAGGTTGCCAATTTTGCGCGCGCTCTTTTCTAAAAAAGGGTCCAATAACCTCGTGGCAAACTTAATAGTGAAATAGGGACAATATATATAATCGTGCACGCGTACATGGCATATAAATTACTTTGACTCGTATTTAACCCAATAATACCGTTCACGAAGCACACACTACATCACTATTGTCTATTTTCATTCTTTCAAATAAAAAATAAAAAATAAATAAAATAAATAAGACAACGCTAGAATACCAAATTAGGCAAAAGAATTGTGGTTTACGAGCAAATTTTATGAAAGGACAGTTAGTTTGGAATTACTTCGTGATTCATGAAAACAATAGATTTTTTGGGGATGTTGAACTAAAATAAATATATTTTGGAAAATCCAAGATATGGCCACGAGCTCAAATTACATAATAATTTTGTTTTTTTGGCACCAACATCCAATGCTACGAGTGTATATTTTGAATGACTGACGTCGATCCGCCAATATATTGTAATGTAGCACGTTTGACAAAAAACAAAGATACAAATTAATACACACACTTATATATATTTAGTTTTATGCTTGCTGTTTGAAGTGTCTATCAACATAATAATCATATATACGATGCGACACACAGAAATAGACACACACCCATATTTTCTTAATTTATTTCAAAGTTTCTTCTCGGGATGATGATGATGATGTTGACAAACGGAAATGATTTTTATTTTTGTTTGTTTGATTTTTTTTTTTGTACATTTATTTTTTAATTAAATCAAAAACTATCGTAGATATAATAAGTTTATATAATTTAGTGAAATGTCACTAAAATTTATAAAATTAATGTATCCTTTTTGGCATAAATACTATGATTGTTTTTAAATGTTAATTCAAAATAAAAATTATGAATGAAAATTATTTATTTCTTTTGGGGTGGTGACTTGATGATATCATATATTTTGATTGTGAGACAAATTACAAAATAGTTTAGTAATTAAAAAAAATGGTTTGGTTCCCACTAAAAAAATTTGCCAAATTTCAATCAAGATTTTTGATATTTTCAATATTAAATTAGACTTGTGATCATGTAATTAGTGTCTAAAATAATCTTAATTTGTAATTAATTTTTTTCAAATATTGAAAGTGTACGACTAGCACTAAGCAGGATATCCCGAATGAGAAAGGGACTCGTTGTTATATACTTTGTGTATATTAGGTGCTATAGCTTTAAATATACATTCATTCTTAAGTTCAGGAAAGTAAAAGACAGTTTATAAAGTTTAAATTGAAGAAAAGTCATTTCAAAATAATGCAGAAATCTTTCACTGTTTTAATTGAAAAGTCTCAGATCTCTGATGGCTGTGGTTCACGTTGTGATGATACGAAATGATGAAACCAAATTGTGAAAAGGATGAGACTATACTAATATAGTCAAATAATATTAAGGACTTATATCCCAAACCCAGCAATATTCACAAATCTTTAGTAACACTATATATATTTACGTTATATGTTAAATTTGCAAAATAAAGCATAAGTTAAATTTGCACAAATTTATACAGCTACAGATACTTAAAGGTACAATTTTTAAATGGACTTTGAAAAAAAAAATATTTTAAGTCGTGATTAGCTACGTGAACGATATTTATGAACTAATGAATTTTAATCAATTTTCATCATTTTGTTGTTTAAACTTTTGAAATACTAATCTTCTTGCTTTTAATTTCTGTTAAATTTGTTTGTTTTAATTTTTAGATAACAAAATGGGTAAACAAGTGTTGATGACTAAAGTTTACACTTGGAACAATTTGCGAACGAAATAAAATGGCAGAGATTGCTGTTTAAGATAAGATGAATTTTAAACAAAACAGTGAATAGATTTTCTATAATGAATAATTTTGTATTGTAAAGTTTACTTTTGAAAGGTTACAAATTTGATATCTGTATTCGAAATAATAGATTTTAACCACAAAAATCTAGAGCAAATCTCGTTGTTTTAAGTTTCATCGAAACTTAAAAAAATTTTCAAAAAAAAAGAATTATATTTTAAATAAGGATTTAAAATATAATTTTAAATAAGGATTTAAAAGGTTTTTTTAAATAAGGATTTATATTTAAAGTTTCCGTAATCTGACTGATTTTAAAAATTTGTTGAATCAATAATATTCTGGTGATTTCTCAAAATTTACAGTTTTAAGCTTTTCGTAACCTGAAATATTCCATTTAATCAACTACTACTTTTACTTTTGTACTTTCTAGTATTACTTTTGTAATCCAAATTTTTCTGTAAATTGAATAAAATATAAACACAACAGCACTTAAAATATTTTTTAGTAGTCAAATTATCTCCTTACTCGAATTTTTTTAATTCTAAAATTTCTATAAAAAAAAGCCGAATAAAAAATCTAATGGAATTGAACAATTTTAAATTCTATATAATTCGAAGTTTCGCAATTGTGTTATGTTTTTATGACAAAGATATAAATTATACGCAATTTTGGCAGTTTGAATCTTTATAAAAATAATTATAAGTCTTAAAAATTTTTTGCAAAATTCGATATCCCAAAAACTACCGTGAAAAATCGCGAAAAACTACAAAATAAAAATTTAACAGTGGCTGGCCCTATAATTAAACAAAAGGCTCTAGACTTAGTAAAATCTCTCAAAAAACCTCATTTTGGCGCGAATAGTGACTGGTAAGGCATTTTCTCGTCACTATGTATAGTTATAGCCAGAATATGTACTAATTGAAAAAACGACATTTTACCTGAACTTACAAAAAGTCATAAGCCAATAAATATTTTGAATTGTGATGATAGTGGATTATTTTTTGATTGCTTATCTAACAAACTATTGACTTTTAACGATGATAAATGTTTTGGTGGCAAACGGAGTAAAAATAAAATAACTTGCCTTGTGGGATAACGATCATTCCGCCGAATTAAGTGTCTTTTAGTTTATTTCTATGCAAATCAAATAAGCAGGGATGTCGAGTGTTATATGGCAAGACTGGTGGCTGATCAAAATAGATAAAATATTTGGTCGAGGATCATAATATCAATTTGTAAGACTAGAATATTTTCCTCTAACCACACCGTTTATGGGCATTTTTTTGGTACTTATAAAAATTACACATTAAACTAGAAAATATATATTTACAATACGCAATTTCAAAAATCTTGAAAAAGTTAGACATCAAGTTTTAGCTAGTCCAAATTCTTTCAGATAACCTTAACTCTGAAAAAAACTCTGGCATAACTGGTGTTTTAAAGGTCATCTAATATCTAATTTTGAATGGTTTTTATTTGAATTACATAGTTCAACTTTTTTATGTCGACTTATTCCTTAGTTGTAAACATTTTTTATTACTTACGAAATTTTTTCGGGTTCAAAACTTTGATGAACTAAAATATACTGACGCAAATTATTGATAAGACTGTTGTTTAGCAGTCTATTTATTTGCATCGTCACTATAAAACCTCGTGCAATTTTATGAATCATCACAGTCAAACATAAACCATGGTATTAAATAAAGGTACACAAAATAACAAAATTCATTAGTAATGACATCTAACAATACAGCATTACAATATAGAAATCAGACAAGCAAATTAACTTCCTATAAAAGGGACGATCTAATAAAACAAAATTTGCAAATCATTTCTTAACAGAAACTAATCAAGGTCATTGTACATTTTTTTTTTATTTTACTTTAACATGAATATAAAGATCATAAAATCAAACTAATTTAAGACAATCATAAAAAAATGTATAATCTGCGCAATTACGAAAAATTAGCATAAAACGAGTAACGTTCTTTTATCGGTAACCTTCTACGTACATTTTATAACCTTCTCGACCATTTCACAAAAAATTTCCAAAGTAGCATTCATTATGTATTCTTAGCACAAACAATTCTGCACATATTGTATGGTATATATGTACTTACATATCCATTGGACGATTGTTGTTGTGACCAATTTAATTATAAATTTAACCCAAGTTTCATCTTTTCTGATCACATATCAAAAAAAAAAAAAAAACATAAAACAAAACGAAATTCAATTATAACCAGCAGTAAACACAATATGTACGCGTATATATGCTCAGAATAAGAAAAGTTCTGACCTTAAATATTTTTTTACTATATTTTCTTACTTAAAAGTTATAACTTACTTATGTTTAAGCTACCTTTTTAACACATCAACAATTACAAACGAATTGTAATTGTACATGATTTTATTACTAATAACTTTACGCGTTATCATTTTATATATAGGGTTAAAAATTGTTAAAACGGTAAAAAGATAAGAATATTGCTTTTAAGACGAGATGAATGTGCGCGCAAAATGAAAATTAAATGAATCTATCAATATAAATCATGATTATGCGTTTATCTATCACCATATTTTTTTTTTGGTGAAATGATCATGATGAAGCATAAATTTTCGACATTTAAAAAAAAAACATAGATTTAAGTATTTCTATAAGAAATGAAAAGTTATTTTGGATCGACTTTACGTACTAAATACGAAATTGATGTATGTACGTAATTAAATGTAGGTTAAATTACATAAAAAAAATAATAATAAAGCTGAAATAAAGATTTGACCCAGTCTATGATGTAGGTTGAGACATTGAGTGTATATCATAATGTATGAGCAGCTAGCAGCAATAGAATATAATTTGAAATATGAACAATTTTCTTTTAAAAACAAAAATGAAAAGAGATCACTTTCAATGATTCGGTTTCATTTTTTAATTTGAGATAATTTATCATCATATCTATATCTAGGTTTAGAATTTACTATAAAGTTACGCAAATTTGAAAGTTGAGTCTAATTTATTAACATATGATGCACTATAGTGTTAAATTATGCTTAGCTTTGGGGAATTTTATAGCTTATTTAGAATGTATATATAAAAAAGATTTTTATATTTTTATATATTTGCAGACTGATTTTACAATAAACGACCTTGTATATTCTTCCGACTTAAAAATTAAATTACCACTTACTAATTTGCTTATAGGGTGAAAATGATTTGACAGTAATTTTTCATTATTACTTGTATCAGTATTTGTATAATAAAATATATGCCATGCAATTCGAAATATGCAAATTGACTTCGACAATATGAATAATTTAAGTATGTTCTAGTCACGTATCGATTATCGATTGCTATGTAGAATTCAATATCATTCACGTGATGAAAGGCGAGTTTAGTTTTTTACTTGACATTAAAATTTATTGTAATCCAACAATTAGGTCACTTAATTGTTTATTCAACATGATTGCTAATTATTCTAGATTTGAAAACTCTATATATTGTGCTTGTGTCTACTATTTGGATTATTAAACTTTGTAAATTTGCAATGTGCATAATTTTAATATATGGAATAAATGACATAAATAGTCTTAAGCTGGACAAGCTAACTGTAAGGTAACGATAGTTTTATGAAAATTTCAATATATATTTTTAAGATAAATAGAGGTTCAGGATAAATAAATTCTTTTGTAGATTAAGTGCTACTTTATAGAAAAAGTGAAGTTAGTATAAACCGAATCAATATGTTAGAGTCCATCACGAAGGCTCAAACGACGTATTGGAGCATAAATATTCAAGCGCACAAGAATTTCATCACAATCTATACGAGAAAACATTGCGAATGAAGATAACAGTCTTAGGGTGGAACAATATATTTATAGGGTGGCACCCTATATTTACTTGCACGAAAAGTAGGTAAGCCCCGAAGCGCATATAAGACAAACTGCTTCTGAATACTTTCAATTCTGTCCGAATGACATTCATAGAATGGAGACCAAACCTGAGAAGCGTACTCTAAAATGGATCGAACAAATGATACAAACAAAGATTTTAGAGTAAGCCGGTCACAAAAGTTTTTAAGTTTCGATTGATAAAACCCAACATAACATACGCCTTTGCAACAATGGTGTATATGTGTTTTGTAAATGAAAGATCAAAGGAGAATATTATACCTAAGTCAGAGCCGTGCTATAAATAAATTATTGCTGCCGTAAAAGAGAATGAATTCGAAAAAAGAAAGTACCTTACATTTACCAATATTCAATAACTGTTTCTGGTGAGTCGACCAATCACAGAATTTATTCAAATCACTTTGCAATTTCAAACAATCTGATATATTAGTTATTGAGGCTTAAAATTTTCAAATCAATGAATAATGCAAATAATAGTGGACCAAATGGGTACACTGCCTTGTGGAACACCAGAGGTAATATGAAATAAACGAGAGCAAGAATCATTAATCTTTACAAATTGGTCTTTACAAACAGAAAGGTAAGAATGCAACTTTACAGGTGTAAACGGACAATTTAGTTTCTTGAGCTTATTGATAAGAATTGAATGATCAAAATTCTGTGAAAATCACATCAACTTGTTGCTTATTATCCTATATAGTATGTAAATGTCCGCAAAATGAAACTAAATTAGTAACAGTGGGCCTACCCGGATAAAAACCGTGCTGAGCAGGAGAAATGAAAGTTTTCACGTGAAAATGTAAAACTTTCTATACCAACTCTTCGAAAACTTTTGGAATAGCAGAAAGAATTGTTATTCCGCGATAGTTACTGATATCACATCTTTTACCAGATTTAAAAATCGAACGAATAAAAGGATCAAGAAAAATTCCAAAACGGAAGTTTTCATTAAAGATGAGGGTCAAAGAAAAAGCTAAGCTCTCAGCACAGTGCTTGATTAGGATAGATGGAAAACCATCTTGGCCAGCTCCCTTGTTAATATCAAGTGGCAATAAACCATCAAGAACTTTTGCTTCGGTGAAATTAAGCAAATTAAAATCATTTTTTTAAATGAGAATCTAGAGTTGAGATATTTGATGTAGCAGATGGCGAAGAAGGTTCATAAACAGAAAGAAAATAATCGGCAAAGACATTGCTGCCCTAAAGTGTCAAAGATGTGGGAAACCCTGCTACATTCCTTTTACCATTTATGAAATTCCAGAACCTTTTTGGATTTGAACTTAATTCATCTTCTATCTGCAAAATATAATTATTATATAGAAACCAATTTAAAGTTAAAGTTTTAAACTCCTTTCGAGCTACAACAAAACAAAAGAATAAAAATCCGCACCGTGAAGTCTATATAGAAATTTGTTACAGCGTATTATATATTAAATTCTATATAGTTATTTGAGGAGGTACTCCATTTCTTACGAGTTACCACTTGAACTTTAGTTTTAAATTGTAAGGTAGCTAGCCCTTCTAAAGTTTAGATAAAAGTTGTTTCATTTAATTTAACAAAAAAATGTCATTCTAATTATAAATCCTTTTGAAATATAAGGCAAAATTTATTAATTTATTTTAGAAAAGGTTTCTCATAATTTGCAAATAGTTTTGTTAATTTTGCAAAAAGTTTAAATTAATCTGAAAAACCTACATAAAAATGTTTTTGGATTCCAGCAGTTAGCACAAATTGAAAGTACATATATATTTTTTTTAAATCTATGAAATTCACCAAACTTTTTTAAAACATAAACAAAATAATAGTCAACCTAAAGTGATAGTGAATTTATTAGTAAGAAACCTTGTGGAATTCAACGAATGTTTTTAAACAACTGCGCTTCTTAAAATTCTTAAAATAACTTAATAAAAAAACTTACAATGACATTATAATGTTTTGACGTTTTCTTCAGTTTGAGCAAATAACTTTTAGACTGTTTTGTTGAAGTAGTTGTTGTTTTAATTTTTTTAAAAATTATGAGTGGTCAGAGTTATAAAACATTTAAGTATGTATAGTTTATTTTGAGTTATGGTATGCTATGCTTAGTTTAAATTATTGTACTAACTCGATATTTAGCCTAATGTTTTACTACATCTTTAATAGAAAAACATAAGCTTAAAAGTTGGATTAACAATTGTAGATCAAGCGTCCTCTTATTGTCTTTGGTGTTTCTTAAAAAAAATCAACATCGTCACAGACAGTTCGTTGTGTTTCGATGAGGTTCGTGCTTCCTTAAAGAATAAAATTCACTATATATAACCCATTTTTCACTATATATAACCCATTGCTGCTTTCTATATATAACCCATTTTTTAGTTTAATGGGAATATAATTAATCAAGTATGTAGAGGCGGATTTATAATGCTTGAAGCCCTGCGCGCAGTTGTACAAAGGCGCTCTTTTCAGATATATATATATATATATATATATATATATATATATATATATATATATATATATATATATATATATATATATATATATATTTATATATATATATATATATATATATATATATATATATATATATATATATATATATATATATATATATAAATATTAGGTAGACAAATTGTCCAACCAAAAAAATTGCAATAAACAAATTAATTTTTATTTTATTACCATTAGTATTGTACCTAAACTGCATTATAAATTCATCATAATTGCTATGCAATTATTGTATACCTTTAAGCACGAACTCAAATACTAATTAGACAAAATTGCAAAGCTGCATAAATGGTCTTGTGTCATTGATGATCGTAAGTACGCTCGCTTATTATACGAAACTAGCGTGTTCTTGTTGACCTATTATTATCGAATATCATCAGTACTTTCCTTAAGGTAAGAGCTTCCCCTTCTACGGAAGTATAATTGTTTCTAACTTCAACGGTATTACAGTTAAGTGAATCCTATACTTGTTTCCGTTTTTGATACAGGTCATTTTCATTTTTTGAAGGGCATTTCTTGCGAGGGAATAATTTTCCTTCAATGCTGAAAAATGGCATCAGTTCGTGCAGTCTTTCTTGTGTCACTAATCCTTTTCAATAATTTTTGGCATGGTAGATGAGTTTTAAATATGGCCAACGATGTGTTGATGAGCAAAAAAAGTATACAATTTTTGAACAAAATTAAATGTTGCTAACAATTTTTTTTCCCTAACATGTTTGCGGCGTTACCGTACCTTTGACCTCTACAATTATTATTATATATCTTAAATGTTTTCATAGTATTTAAAACAAATTGAGCAAGCTATTCTGATAAATGTGACTGGATAGGAGTAAAAAAGAAACGCTCTATGAGTTCACCGGAGTGATTTACGACATGATTTATGTCAGAAGTTCATTGTCAGAAGAAACTCGTTTTAAATTTTATGTAAAAAATGATTAGTTTTACCAGAACTACAATTGGGGATCCCGTGGGAATTTACCACAAAATCATATATTAGAGCATTCAGTTTTTGAAAGTAACTCATAAATTTACAGGTTCATTAATTAGTAACCATCGACAAAACTATTTAAATGTTAAAAAATTAATCCAAACTGACCTAACTAGTCTAAAAATTGCAAAGCTGTAAATTATATGTTTTGAAAATAATAAATTCAATGATCCACTTAAGAGATTTATATTAATCTTAACTTAAGTAAACGAAAATATAAAAAAGTGTTAATTTAGTCGCAATAGTTGTGACTAAAAATGGTCAAACTTATACCAATTTTATAAAATTAGAATAATTAGTTTTACGTATTGTTTAGTCTTCTTAGAAAATCAAATTTGTGATTTTGTAAAAATTATGGATTTAATGTTTCCTAAATGCTCTGCAACACGTGATTTATAAATTTTTATTATCTTTTACGATTTCAATGGAAAATTGGTAAACAAAAAATAAAATTCATCTTCCGACCACCTGGATTAAAATTTAAATTGTGTGATGATTGACAAAAGGAAGCAACAAGTCATAAAGAACAAGACGATATATTTATAAACACTAAATAAGAATGCATTTTAGTTTAAATTTTAATTTTAACATTGATAAAACGGATGAAGAGAGTACAATGACGAGGAGGGATAAGTTAATACAACAAATATGTTTAAGTAATAAAACAAAATGCATCGTAAATTATTTCGATTTTGACTTATCCTCGTGTTCAAGTCAGTATTTATGGAAAAGCTGATTAGAATTTTAATTTGTCTTATATATATATATATAGAGGTAATTATACATAGTATTTTGTTTACATAATCAAACCGACAACTATAAAGACGACACAAGGTTAAACCTGCTCTCTATATAAACAGTGTATATATTGTCAATCGATTTTAGTTCAATTAATCATGATTTTGTCAAGAATCTTATCTTTCTATCGTCTTGCGGTCGGTTGTCAATTATTATTGTGTCTTATTCGTTTGTGTTAGTTTAAATTTTTTTTTTTTTTGCTTGATACAAAACTCGTATAGTTCAATGTCTTTGAGCGCGGCTAAAGTCGGCAAATGATTTAAAAATATCGTATCGATGTGAAAATGAATGTAAAAAAAAAAAATAATTTATTTTTAAACTTTTGTGTGATGATTTTTTTTATAGTATATAGTTTAGTAAAATATAAGAAATATATTATATAAAAGACAAGAGGAAATGGCGTTTCTACGAAATGGACTTAAATCAAAATAGAAATATAAATTTTAACTCATTTAAATATATATATATATATATATATATATATATATATATATATATATATATATATATATATATATATATATATATATATATATATATATATATACCATGGAGTTCTAAATCTTGTTTTTAGATATTTTACAAATTCAGCATATATGTGGTAAAATTGCAGAATTTGATTCTGAAACCAATTCTAACTAAACATTTTAAAAATGTAAAAAACGGTAGTTTAAAGTATTTTTTTAAAATTTGAAGGGTCTCCGACTAAAAATTGGCAGACTGAAATCTAAAAAAAAAATATTTATCTAATTTTAATACTGGATTAAAATTTAAAATTCAGGTTTGCCGTTAAATAAAATTTTACTTTAATTAAACTACAGAAAACTTGAAAATTAAACGAACTAACTTACTTAATTTTAATATTACAACCGATTGCATTATTCATCTATAGTAATTTGTCTAGCTATCTTATGGTCAAGTTTTCCAAAGATATCCCTAAACCATTGGCTAGTCTCTTAAATTTTTGGACTTCTTATTCTGAACGTTCTAGTTTCAATTGCTTTGTAGCCGTCGTACTCTAGTTCTGTTATTAAGTATTCCAAGAATCTTAAGATTTTCGTATTGTTCAAACTGCTGTATTTGTTTCCTCGCATGATTGGTGATTTCTTTCTTATTTTGAAAGGCCTGTTTTATTAAAATAGTCTTACCTGAAAACCAGAAGTTCATCCAAGTTTTGAGAATTGTTGGTATAATAGAAACTTTTTATGAATTTACAGCTCTGAATTTCATCCAATAAGAGATTTTATCGACTAAATTACAGACTAAACTTTTCAATGACACATTACGCTCGGTCAATAATAGATGGCACTAGTGACAATAGAATAAGCTGTGCCTTGCGTGTAAACTAAATTAAAAACTTTTCAAATTCAAATTATATTTGTTATTTTATGCTCATTGATAGTGTATTGTAATATAACGTATCGGTGACTACATAAATGATTAAGACTGCTGTTACAATATTTAATTTCTTTGTAAATTAATTTAATGGATCGAATTTCGACTAAGTGTGTGGAGATGGAGTTATGACTTCTAAAATACGAGCATGTTTGGATAAGAGGTGGAATTCCTCTTTAATTGTAGAAATCTGATTTACTGGTCTCTAAAAAATAGACATGTTTCTTATGTAGCATTTTAGTTCATTTTATAAAATTCAAAAACGGTTATCTAGCCTTCCCTTTCAACAAGCACTGACATAAATAATTGAATTTAACAACTAAACTCAATTTAGTACTGATATGAATTATAAAAACATTATGAATCAATAAATACTTTCCAGGAAATTACACCAAGATATTCCCTATCAAAATCCGCTAATTTCATCTCCAGCAAGGGAAAAAGGGGGCCTCTATTGGCACTACTGTCTCTACTTTTAAATAGTTAACTTTCACACTGCCTTAAGAGGAAAACACTCCTGGTTTCGGTTCTAATATCTGGAATTTATCGATCAATGATTTTTCATAATTATAATAGTTGTCAAAAATAATACGTGCATATTTTCATCGTCCTTTTTTTGTCAAATTTTTTTTTTTCTTTGTAATCATAACAACTAAATTGAAAAGTAACCTCGTGAAGAGACTTTTCGATAAACTCTAGTGATTGATAGCCTAATGTATCGTCGAAAAGTTAAGTCTGTAATTTAGTCGAAAAAATTGGACAGTATTACAGCCTAAGAGAAAAGTCGAAAGTCATGCCAAGATGCAGGATATTAGCTGAGTTCGCATATTGTATTTTTTGGAGTTAAGCTCTATTAGCATCCAGTAAACTTTTTAATTAGGGAAGCTAACGTTAGTTAACTTTTTTTCATTTAGCTTAATACGCCATTTTTTGGTCCAATTACCTACTAGGCTCGTAGTCCTTTGGTTACCGTAGGTAATTCGCTTGTTTAAAGAAAATTTAATACTATGGTCTTAGGAAGCTACCTTGGAGAACTTTAGCTGATATTATTTGTTAGTTCGAACACGAACTTTAGTCTTCTTTATATTTAAAGCGAAAATATCGTTTAGCAATATAAGATTTTAATATTTGAAAGTACTTATTCTTCTAGTAAGTCTCGGTGCAATTTATATTACAACCCAAAATGCCATACTTTTACGAAGGTTTGGGCCGCATCACATCTTTATGATATTCGTGATCCTGTGAACTTATTTAATTGTAGAAACTGTTAAGAGTACTGAAAACAAAAAAGGCTTGCTTGGTTTCTGTATCATAACTATTTCTCAGAAAGTGCTTTCACTTTTTTACTTATAATTATATCATAGTCTCGTAGTTTTGCCGTACTTAGATTATAATTAATTTCGTCTATAAATTTAAACTCCCGTAGTGTTACACATATTCCTCCTTTTATATATTATTATACTAGGATTATATATATACTTCCGTTGACTGCTTTACGTACAGTTTAAATAGCTCTTCAAAGTAAGATGAAAAAAGTTCTGATTCCTGTTTAGCCCATAAATAGCCGCAAATCCCAATTTCCCCTGAAATTGTGTATAGGTATTATTTGATCATTTGGTCTTTTAGTACTTTTGTAGCTTTTTACAAAGAAAAATCGGTACCTTTATCGCTAGTAAAAGTAGACGTAGATATATTGGCTAACTGATTTAATTTTAAGTTCTTAAACTGTCTGCTTAAGCTTATGGCAAAAGTAACTAAGGATTTCGTTACTTTGTAGTGCCCGGTTTCTGTGCCATGTTTTAAATGTTTCTTACTTTTCGCTAACTCGCGGTTCTCAACTCATTAAGTGTCATGATAGCGTTGTTAAATCTTTACTCAATTTGATGTATCCGAAACTGTCAACTTTATAATGTTAACCTTATCAAACTGTTTTCTATTAGGTATACTCGTAAATTAATGATATTATTTTATAAAGTTTATTAGATATACTTTGAAAAAGACACGTTGGTGATTAAAAATCCATGTCGTGTTAAACATTCTAAAACATGTATTAAAATTAGAAAAATTAATAAAACAGATTATATCTTCATGTTTAAATGTATTTTTAGATTAATGAGGAAGATCAAAAGAAATGTAAAATTAAGACAACACCAATAAAGCAAAGTTTTTTTTTATGTAGGCATATTAATTCACGAAAAACGATTTTGTCTTGTTGTTATCTGTATATATTCTTCTGCTCCTAGTACTAAATCGTCGATTCAATTTTACATCTGTGTCATGATCATCCGATCAATTTATTAACATGGACATATTTAAAATGTATATATATATAAAAAGTATAACAAACCACCTAGTTAATTATAATAATAATTAGACTTTTCTTAATTAATTTACATGCTGTCAGTAACAATAATAAATTTCCATAATTTAATTTTATAGTTAACATTTTTATTAATCAATCAACAAAACAAATTAATTAATTCTCGTTTTTTATTTTTTTATTCTTCCAGATTTTATCTCCAATCAAAACGTATAGTGTCTATCGTGTACATACAAAATATAATTTCGCGTCTTAATGCCTCATCATGAAAACATCGCGCCATCATCATCATCAAGTTGATCGCTGTCATGTGATTTTAATTCAATTTAAATTTTAAAAATTGTTTATAAATAAAAAATCCCAGTATCTTAGTTGCTACATATACAACATATCATTACGAGTATAAAAGGCGAAAGAGTTAAAGAAATTGTTTTTTTTTTTTTGTCGAATTGACCTTAATATTTAATTAATTTTTAATTACCATATAATTAGAAGTTTTTTTTTCATCTTATTATAAAGTCACATGACCTTATCATATATGTAATACCGAAGAAGAAAACACATGTTGTGACGAATTTATTATAAAATATAATATCGCGTTTTCGTAAGTGTTTTATTTTGGTTTTTTGTTCGTTTCAATGATAAAAACGTAAGACGTTTGGAAAAACAACTGTGAAAATATCTTAAAAAATAAAAAAACAAAAACAAAAAAATTATTTATTTTTACACAAAATAAAACCAGAAATTTTTTTTTTAAAGTTTTTAGTTTTTATGTTAGAAAAAGTGAAAAAAACCTTGAGAAAATGATATTTTGTGATCTTTACTTGATATTACCAAGAAAACTTAAAAAGTATAATAAGAATGAATTGTCTAATAGTGAAGATGATTATTATTATTTTTCTTAAGTAGTAGTATTCAATAATAGCTGTGTAAGTGCTTGTTTTAATATATTATACTATTCAAGATACTTTTAAAATTTTGTGTTGAATTTTTATAATTATTCACTTGGACTACTTGCGGCTGCTGTAACATAAAAAATAAAATAAGTTTTTGATATTTTGTTTAAATCAAAATTAGAAGGGCATTGCCGATATCAAAGTATTTTTTTTTGGTAAGTTTTTTAATTTTTTATTATGATTTATATTTATAGCAAGACTGGGCACTGTTTTCTCTGAATTTTGAATAAGCATTTCTATTAAAAATTAAATAATTACCCTAAGTTCAAATAACTCATTCTCTAAATCACTAAGTTCTCTAAACTCATTCAATACACTTGTCTATTATGCTTTTTTTTTGTTGTATCTATATCGGCAATATTAGGGAACATTAGGTTGATCTTTGAATGTTTTGTACTCTATCTCGACCTTTATCTATAGTATTCAACCTATAGTATTTTATTAAAAAATACAACCATTTAAGCAAGAAGAAGCCAATGTTCGATTCATGCATGTTCGATTTGGCTGGTGAATACATAAATTAGGCCATGAACAACTAATAGTTTAGGTGCATCTTTTTCTCTAATCCTACGCAGAAACAAAATTTTGTTCGGAAGATTATTTTCCTCTAATGTAATAAGCGACCGCGATTAAAATAATCAATAACGGTTGCGTGTTTTCATCTTCCGTTGGAGCATATCAGTTTTACGTTTGATTTTCTTCTATTTCAAAAACCATTTTACTTTCGATGCCATGTTATTGCATTCCAGTGGGCGTGCTAGAGGAGGGACAGCAATCTTAATTAAACAAAATATCTTACATTTCCAACAAGAGGAAAATAAAGAGCCATTTATGCAAGCTACCATAATAACGATAAACCATGGTGGTGCTGAACTAACTTTAGGGGCGATCTACTGCTCAAACTTAATCTCACTATAGTAAATATACGGATTGAGAATTTTTTAGAGAGAATTTGAACAACCTTATTGAGTTAAAAGCTGTCTCAAAACTAAGCAAGAACTCGAAATGTAAGCTGGATATTTAAATAACTCTATGCGCGAAGCGGTTAAAGAGGCCACACCCGTATTAAGGGGAAAACATGTAGAAGAGATCAATTACTCACTGGAGATTTGTGAACTGATAAAAGAAAGGCGTAGGAAAAGTCGCATATGGCAAAGAACCAGAAATATTATTGACAAAAGAGAATTTAACCGAATAAGTAATAAAGTTAACCGATTAATTAAAGAGCAGAAAGAGACTTGTACTGAAAATTATTTGAAAGGTCTGGGTCCTGAAGTGGGCAAAAACTATTCTCTTTGGAAAACTACTACAAAATATAAGATATCAATAATCCAAGTGCCACCTATAAGGTCGTAATGCAGAAAAAGCTGAACTGTTTGCACAACATCTGGCATCAGTATTTCAACCCATAATAATCATTCTTGGATTGATCCCAAACCAGTCTATAGATCTCCATTAAATATTAGTAGTGTGACCCCACTAGAAGTTGCACAGGAAATAGATACGAATCTGAATTCCAAAAAGTCACCTGGAATTGATGAAATTTCCCCAAGGCTGTTTAAAGAGTTATCAAAGAGAGCAGTTATTATGTTAACACTTATATATATATATATATATATATAATGCTTACTGACATTATACAGGCCGATCTCTTTGTTACCTACTATCTCAAAGTTGTTTGGGAAGTTATTATTGAAACGACTAAAACCAATGATTATTATACCTGATTTCCAGTTTGGATTCAGGAACAAACACCACCATTTATCAAGTTCATCGTGTGACTACAAAGATAGAACAAGCTTTTGAAGAGAAGAAATACAGCCCTGCCATTTTTCTAGACGTATCGCAGGCTTTCGATAGAGTGTAGCATGAGGGTCTCATATTTAAGATAAGTAAAATAGTGCACAAATTTACTGTCAACTGCTCGAGTTGTATTTCTCCCAACGGAAATTTAGAGTATTACACGAAAATACATACCTCTAACTTTAACCCAGCCAGAGCAGGAGTGCCCCAGGGTAGCGTATTAGGACCTTTCCTATATCTCATCTACACTTCCGGTATACCGACAACGAAACAACCTTCATCAGAACGTTTGCTGATAAAATCAGCCTATGGACCAGTGATTGGCAAATAAAGCTGAATGATCAGCTTTATTTGCCAATCACTGGTCCATAGGCAAGTATACATATGCGTTGCGGCACAAAAATTTCAACCTCCATACATTTTTTAATGGGACGCAAATTCCCCAAGCTGAATCTGCCAAATATCTCGGATTGCATCTCAAGACAAAAAACTGAACAAATTATAATAAAACAACGTGAAATGTACTGGCTGATAGGAAAACATTCTATGCTTTGCTTGTACTGTAAACGCCTTATCTACGAATCGATAAGTAAACCAATTTAGACGTACGGTATCCACCTGTGGGGCTGTACTAAACCTTCAAATCGTCTAATTATTCAACGGTGTCAAAACATATTTCTTCGTACAATAACGAATGCTTACCGTTACGTAACCAACGAGCAATTACATAACGACCTAAATATCAAATGGATTGATGAACTGATTCAGGAATTTGCCAACAAAATGTGTATTGTCTCGTTCTCTATTAAATTATTCATGTTAAATTTTAAAGTCTCACCTGAGGTATATTATCCTCTTCTGTAAAATAATTATCCATTAGATTGAATTCAATTTCGTCAATCGATAAAAGGAGATGTTTAAGTGAATTTTTTACAACTAACTATGTGAGTTCATTCCAGGCTTCAGCCATTTTTAATCGGATTTTTTCTTCTGATTCCAAGTTTTGATGCGAATGCTTCTAAGTTTTCTTTGTTATGTTTTACTCTCGCAATCGATTTTATGAACATTTTATCACCAATGTGTCACAACCAATGTGACATTGCCAACATTTAGGGGCCCTATTATGAAACCGATCGCATTTCGCATTTTTTTGCGATTTTGCGGATGCGAAGCGCCGTTTCCAATTATATTATGAAATGCAATTGTCGCATATCGTATTGATTGTAGGGGAATTTTTTAAGGGCAATTTTTGTAATGTCAAATAACAATTTCTGTTAATATTCATAACCTCAATTAGATTCGAAAATTGCAGTGTCTGAGTGTAGTTTTTTTTTACTAAATCTCAATAAATATTAAAATGAATTGTGTTAGTTTATCTTTCAGGTTGGCCTACAACATATTTATTTTTGATTTATACTTAGTTGAGTAATTTTTAGCCAAAAGTCTTACGTTCCACAAATTCACAGCGAAGAATATATGTATATATATATATATATATATATATATATATATATATATATATATATATATATATATATATATATATATATATATATATATATATAAACACATAATATATTAAACAATGAATGATGCGACATTCGACTGCTATTGAGCACTCGCATTTGCCAAATTTAATTTCGCAAAAATCCGTCGTAGCATTTTATAATAAAATCGCATCGTGCGTCACTCGCATTTATGCGAGAATGTCGTTTTAGAATATGATAATGCGATATCGCATGAAATAGCGAAATCGCATTTTTTCATAATAGGGCCATACAGTTCAACCATATTGAAGATCATTTAAAACTAATAATTGGTATTTTAAAGACATTGGCCTTTTTTCCATTTTTTTAAAGTAAATATAAAATGAAATGAAGTAATATAAAAAACCGAGTTGCTTTTGTAGAACTTGCGTGATGAAAAATAATGTTTAATAGGTATAATGTTTAATGGGTTATAGTTACTTAGTTTTAGTTCAATGATGGGAAATACTGTATGTTTAAGGCAAATTCCCTAAAGATTTTATATCAATATCCTCTGAGTTCGATTTATGTATAGGATTTTTATAGCTATTTTATCTGAATAATTCCATTAAATCGGTCAGATAAATATTTTTACAGTAAATCTATGGCATTATCTCTTACTCATAATATTTCAATAAAGCTATAAATAAAACTATTTGAATATATCACAACTATATAATCATATACTATACAGTTGAACCTCATCCTAAATTAATAATGAATATCATTCTAAACGCGTCAGTGTAGGAAGTGATATGCTTCTTTTAAAATTGATTTATGGTCGAGTAAATATATGTACATTCCTCCCTTATCATATAATGCACAAATCTAAAGGCTATATTATATACTTGTATAGTTTTAGTTACTTCAACAACATGAACGCGTTTCGTCGTCTGAATTCGATTTCAATACAAATCATCATTCCACTAAACCATTATACATTTTAGATCATCAACCGCAGTCAAAATATTTAAATACACAAAAATAGGATTCAATGAGTGTTGTGTCAGCTAATTCAAAAATACCATTAAACCTATATGTATTCTCTAGAGGTTTGACAGCAATCCTAATTAGAATTTTAAATTTATTATCTGTATATATATATATATATATATATATATATATATATATATATATATATATATATATATAAATATATATATATATATATATATATATATATATATATATATATATATATATATATATATATATATATATATATATATATATAATATATACCTATTTATTTATATACACATATATTGCATTATCATACCTACTTCAAATCTATTTTTATTGCCTGGACGCGTATATAAATGACATGTGATAAATTGTCGATATAATTAAAAATATGTAGAGATGAATGTTTTTGAATAGTTAATTGTATTAATCGGGATGATAAAATTGATTAAGAGATAAAGTTTGTATATTAAAGAGTCATAGTTTATATTTCTATTTGTAAAACTTAAGCACCAATCGTGCTTAAGTTTTTTAAATTCAAACACAATGCGATTTTGAAAGACAATCAATTCTGAACTCTATAAAGAGTACTCGATGAAGAGTACAGATAAAGAAAATTTCATCAAAATTTCAAATGGACTATAATGGCAGTTTTTAATTTTATGATTTTGCTTTCATATGATTTGAGCATATGTATTTGATTTTGAAAACATAACCTAAGTTTTAAATATTGTCTTCCTACAAATAGACTATATACATTACAAAATTACTAACTAAAACATAAGGGCCAATAACGGCCCAAAACGCGACCTTTACTTAACATTTTGAACCAGTTATTTTCCATTTTTGTTATATTTTTGGTACAGAAGCCCGATTTTTCTTCAATTTTAAATTTTAAGTATTAGCGATTATGGAAACATACCTTTTTATGTTTAATTACAATGTAAAGAGACTGAAAACTGAGTATATCTTTACCTGCACTGAGCAACCAATTAGTGATGTAGTTTTAAGTTGGGAGGTACTGGGAATGCATCTTAATAAATACAACGTGCAAAAAGGACTTTTTACTCTTATTCACGAGCAAAATCCAAGGGCCTACTCTTTTTTATGGATAACTTTACCGGGTTTTGAACACTAAACCAATCTCTTGGGGTTAGATTTTTAATTTGGTTCCTTTGATACACTTTGTGCTAATCCTACATGTATAATAAAGGATTTCACCAATATGTTTATACAAAACATATTTTTCGAGGCTTCGATTTTCGGAATATTGATTTCATAGTCTTAAATGACTCTGACTTATTTGATTTTCCAACATTAAAGTCAGAGCCTATATAGGAAATGTATATCGTTATATGGTTATATTGTTAGCAAAAAATCTTTGCTCTGAATTGTATATGAAAGTGTTTCCCTTTCCCAAAAAAATTATGCTACGCCACTATTATATATATATATATATATATATATATATATATATATATATATATATATATATATATATATATATATATTTATATATCACATTCACAGTACGCTACCTTTTTCTTGCATACCAATATCAGATTGTAAACAAATTTATAGCTGAAAAGGTCAGATAAATAATTTTTACTATACCTCACGATCGTAATAAATTTTTGCGTATATACTCTAGCCGCATATACGATTTTATATATTTACCTTCAATTAAGGTGAATAGTCTCATTATTAAATGTGTCTATATAGTTTGGTGTATGTTTATATAAATCGAACGCTAAATTTGCATAGTTTTTTTATGTATATACATTTATTTGATGCGTCTTCTAAGAACTATATAATATTAATCACGTTACGTATCGAATTCATATTCACCTTGAATTCCCTCAATTGTATAAAGGGTTAATAAAGGTTAATCTTTATCCAATAATATCAAGTAATGTTTCTTATTATTATTTATTGTAGTAACAGTATTGTTAATTTTTCTTTAAAATATTCAATAAAAATCAACTGAGATCATCATTGATCGAACACCACTGTTAAAAGTTTCGATCACAATTGACATCACCGCGTTTCTAAAATTTTCGTTGACGCGATTATTTCATGAATAAAAAATTTGTCGAATTAAAAGCAATTTTACTAAATTGATCATGTTTTTTTTTTTTTTTTTTTTTTTTTTTTTTTTGTTGGTTAATAAATTGATCATTATTAATTTATTGTATAGCAACTCAATATATCAAGGGTGTCAACAGATTAATTAAATTTAATTGATTACTAACGATCGCGAGAGCATCACATCAAATTGTTTACAAATTTATTGTTCTGGAAAAATTTTTACCATTCATTTTGCTTGAACATATAAAAAATGTACATATCACATCATGAGGTTTCGACCTCGTAAATAATTTTCTCATTTTAAAACTATTTAACAAAAAAATAAAATAAGAAATAAGCAATTGTTCACGGTTAAAATGAAATACAAAATACTAACATGAGCGAAAGTAAAACGTGCTACTGTAAAAAAAATTTCTTAAAGACATTTTTATTTTGGAACAGAATTACTTGTATTAACCGTTTTGGTGTTGATATTTTTTTTTGTTGGAAACCCAACAAATAATGCATAGTCTGTATAAAAATGCTTTTTAGGTTTTGTTTACAAAATGTTTGACGTATCGAAATAACTTTTTTTTTGTATTTCGGTGTAGTTACAATATTATTACTGCGTTTAATAAAATTCTTTTAATTTTTTGAATAACCTGGTAAAATAGTCTATGCCTTGATAGACGAACCTAGTTTCAGGAAAAAAATAATATTTTGTCAGGGGGTCGCTCATTATAACTTTATATGAACGATTAATATGTTCAAAAAACTTTAACTCATTAAATATATTGAACGATCTATATTATTGAGGTGATTTATTAAACAATTTTTAAGCAAGTGTAAATTTCCATTAAAAATTTAATCTTAAGGTTAATTTAGTTCAAATAATTTTTTTTATTTATATACATATTTTTTAATTAGTCACCCATATAATGAACATTCCTGCTACGAAAATATGTTATTTTTGAAAGTAAAAATATTGTCAACAGAAACGCATAGTGGTTTAGTTCAAAACTTTTTTTACGTTTTCGAAGCTTCATACTTATTTAGTATCAAGCTTTAAAAACATTAGCAGAGTTTTGAACTCAACAAGATCGAGAGTTAAACTAAAACACTATGCGCGTTGACACCAAGTTTGAAATATTTTAAAAGTACATGACACATATTATAGCGTCAATATTTATTTTAATATAGACTTGACCTTTACAATGTTTTATAAAATATAACAGAAAAGATGACTTTATTATTGTAAAAATGTCTATAGATAAAGTGAAAAACTTTATTTTTGGCTCATACTGACCCTTAAATTCTACATAGAACCCGAATTTGCAAGCAGTTCTTAATTGAATTCTTATCTCGTTGTCAAATTTCTGTATTTATTATATTTTGATACAAAATTTTCAAAATCGCTTGAATATCACAATCTAGTTGCAAAACTTTAAGCTAATTTGTTGCTTAAGGTTGTAGATTAGAAGATAGAAATTAAAGCTCTATATAAAATTGGTAACAAAATGATTATTAAAAAATTTGAATGTAATTCATACAGATGTATGAATTACATATACATATATAAATTTATAGTTATCATATTGAAAATCATTTTTGAATATATCTCTAGTGAAGTACTTAGTTAAAAAAATTAATTAAAAGGTTCGATTTAAATTTCAAGCAAATAAAGTTATACTTAATAGTTGTAATGTCAAGTGCATTAATAAATGCATATTAACTAAGTTTGTAAAAGAAATTTCGCTTTCAGCAAATTTACAAATACTTATATTGTCAAAACTGTTCTTCAGAGTCATTTAAATTTTGACTACAACTGATGGTATTCTCAGTTCAACAAAAGGCGATTTTTTTGGTCCAAGTTCGACTTGGAACTCGCCTTTGGCTAAAATAAATAAATGGTAATTAAATAATTTCTTTTTGCACCGACGACTGAATCTCTAGTAAACTATAGCGTGTAGTATATGCTTACACCAAAACGTGTACAAAAAATAAAAAATGGTCCATAAGGTTTCTATAGAGACGAGCACGTTTAAAATATCTAGGTTATACTTTTAAAAGCTCAACGGTCTACTAGATGTAATTTACTGTACAACTAGAATAATCCAATTTGTAATATACTAAAAAGGGTCATATGCATATGTTAACTGAAACTTCTTTGCATACAAACTGTAAAACATGATACAATACACATAAATAGCTCAAAGTTTCAAGATATGGTAGAAAGCTCACTAGATATTGTTTTGAAAACGTAAGTAACTTTAGTAAAAAAATTAATTCTGTTTCATTGTCAAACCAACAATTCTGAAAGCTTTTTATAACGTAGCTCACTTCGGCAATAATTATAAATGTTAGTTAACACTAAATTTCTATATAAACTTTAGTAACAAAACTGTTCATTTTTTCAAATATGTCAAAACTGGAATATAAAAAGATTATTATATATTTAAAAGTTCATCACGCATTTATTTCAATTAACTTGTAATTGCAAATATAATTTATATTTTCATAAGCTTAGTAAAGCTTAAATCTTTAATAATAAATAACTTAAAAAGCCCATCTAAATAGTTTGGGGTTGAAAATGATCGTACCAAAAGCTTTTCATAAATGATCTGCAAAACTATTTTACATTTATTTTAAAGCGTTCACAATAAATATTTTAAATTTATTGGCCCTCAATTGATCGAAATGTTTCAATCTATCTTTATTCTTAAAATGTTCTAAAAGCTTATTAGCATAAACTAAAGCTTATTAAACCCAAATAATTATATTTAGCAATATTAGTATATTAAACCCAAATAATTATATTTAGCAATATTTAGCATATTATGCTTTAAGGTTCAAAATTTATATATATATATATATATATATATATATATATATATATATATATATATATATATATATATATATATATATATGCGTACTGGACAGAATTATCTGTTAGAGAATTTGAACTCTTTATATTAGTTCTGTTTCTTTAGGATCCTTCGAGCTGAAAAAATGTGATATAATTTACTTAAAAAATACATGAAATTTACAAGGTTTAAAAAAAAACACTGTAAATCTGGATTTCTTCAGGAATCTGGAAGTTCTTAGGTTTTTCATCCATATTTCCAATATTTGACATTACAAAATTGTATTTATGCCTTAATTGTATAATAAATTGTTCAATTTATGTTTTTAGATGTAATACAAAATCTTTTTTATTTATGAAACGTCGATACTATATACTATATAGTTTAAGATAAACTAAACAGAATCTTCCGGGTTTAATGTTTAGTGTTGTTGTTCAAACTTCTATTTAGCAACGTGATTGGGTCATTTCATTATGGGTCAACGGGTGTTTCCCGATCTAGTTGCACATTTTTTGCTTGGTATTTGGGTAAAATTTATTTTTTATCCAGCCACTCACCATTGTCTTCGTTATATTAAATCTTTTATCAGTAGCATATTTGTTTGATTGAATCGCTATTTAAATAACTTTAAGCTTAAAACATGGTTCATACTTTCTTCTTTTTGTTTGTTGCTCTATTATATTTATAATTTAAAATAATATTTATGCTTTTTAATCGTCAATTTAAGGTTTTCCGTTTTAGTATTTGATTGAGAAGTTAAACCAAAGTGATGGAAGCTTTATATTTTGAATATGTTGCAACTTGTTCAAAACTTTTTTAATTTGCTTAATAGTATTTTTTTTTAATTTCGATATGTATTGCAATATAAAGTAAGACGGTAGTTTTAAACATCCAAATGATCACCAAATTTAATAACAGGAATATATTTGGTTACTATATTAACAATCGGAAAATGTTCCTTTGTAAAAGCTTTATTTTAGTATAAATTCAGCTATCTATGATTTTATGTTATTTAATTACATTCAATACCTTAATTAAAATTTGATTTACCTAAGAAGCGCCTGTTTAATTTAAATTTATAAAATGCTACTTTTAGCTTTAGTTAGTTGAAGAAAATTCAAATTTTTAATAGAATAGTGTATAGTTTGGATAAAAAAATTCTCATCTAATTATAACTTGCAATCTAGACTAACAAGTTTATTAAATTTAATTTCTTTGAAGTAATTCGCTAGCCATTTGGTTAATTAGTTATGTAAGATAGCATATATGTATGCTGACTTACTTTAACAATTTTTGGGGGAAAATATCGTTTTTAGGTTGTTTTTTTCTTAACTTTAAAAACCTCGTTTCCTTTCTTTTCTCAAATCAAGCATTTAATAAGATGGTGAAAGTTTACTCATTCGCTATCAAACAAGGTTTATGATCAGACTGAAGTTTATCACTAATATCTTATAATCAAACTCTATTAAATTATATTACTATTATTTAAACATATTTGCGACCAAATGAGCTGAATAGCCCTGTTAAAATCATTTACAAATATCCTAAAGAGCAAAGAAATTATTTTCCCAATTTTTCTATTCTGCAAACATTTGACTAAAGTTTTCATTTTCTTCAATCTAACACCTCCATATCCTGTGCACCGATTCGACAATATTGAAACCTTTTAAACTAAAAAAGTGGCTTCTAATTCCTTAAATTAAATTGGCTTTTGAAAGTTGTTAGTTTCCTTTTAAGCTTACCATTTTCGTGAAAATTGCATTTTTCTTAATTTCATTTGAACTCCTGTGATCATACCCAGTTGCTGTTGCACTTTTTAAAACATTAGTAAACTTTTAGATCAACTATATTACACTTTAATTATATATAAAACAAACCACGCTTCTAATTAATCATCGCGGGTATAGATAACGTATAAGAAATTACAACATACTTTATTGACTCTAATTACAAATTCTAATTCTAATTATATATTTTCTAATTTAATTATATACCAATTGATAAATCACGATTCTTATTTAGAAAAAGAAATAAGTTTCTTCTTTTTTTTATTTTTTGTCTTGTCTATATTCTCATTTTGTTGTGATTGTTTTAAAATAGAACATAAACGTTTCAACACCTTATTTTAATTGACAAAACGCGGTTTTTTTCTATATATATATATTTATTGTATATAAGGACATTACATGGTGTAGTAATTTGCATAAAACACGCCAGTTCATTATACTTTGTTGTATATGTAGATATAAAATCTATTTTAATTTAACTAAAAAAAAAAATTACGTGACTTTCATATGGTTTTATGGAGCAAAGAGCACAACACCAAAACAATGAATAGTCAAGAAGTTATTCCCCTTTTGATATGTTATGGAATTGATAGTTTTTTTTTATAGGTTTTTGTATTCTTAAAAATTTTAATTTGATCAATGAATGGCTTGTAGCCAAATTCTAATAAACAAAATGAAATTAGACATCGTTTTTTTTTCTATTCTAATTTGTCTCTTTTGAATAAAATTAGATTAAACAATATATATTTCTGTATTTATAGTAAAATGCACTTTTAAACTATACATAAGTTTTAATAATGTGTAACAGGTTGATTTATAGGTGATAAATTACATAAGTAGAAAAAAATGAATATATATGCATGTATAATTTATTTTATTTAAGAAAATTCAGGTCATTACTTTTAAAGATGGGGTTGCCTATATATCTGCCATGATTGATTAATTTTACAATTTATATAGACGTGCTTCACCTCATTAGACAACAACACCTTAAGATTGTTAATTAAGTTATTTACATATATGTATATTTGTTATATTGATATATTATTTAAATGTATCTAAACATGCGAGTGTGCAGAAAAAAAATGTCAATCATTAAATATTAAGTGTGAATTTAATATGTTAACTGGTATACGATAAATTGCAACATATGTGTCGTGTGATAACCATATTGTGCGCTAGATTATTGTATATTTTAAAAAAAAAAGTGTTGTTCTAGATCACCTTGATTTGAAGCAGCACGTAAACGATAGAAATTAAGAGGCGGCAAATTGAATTAGCGAAAATTAAAAGAATCGTTTTTCAACTTTTTGGTAAATGGTAATAAAAAAAATGAATGTATGGTTTACTTCATTACAGAAGTTGGTTTAAATCTAAAACACAATAACTTAATATGTATTTTCTTAATTTGATTTTTTTCAACTCTAAGTCTTTCTAATGTAGTAAATAATATAAATTCTTTATAGTCTTGGGATGCTCTATAAATTACAATTCAGTAACTCTATCAATTATAAATTGGTAATTTACACGCAAAATTTTTCATCAAACCATCAATTTAAATATGGCAGAATTTTTGAACTGGGAAGTTCTATTAAAAGTATATATACGGCAGTTGTAGGAACTAAATCTAGGCCAAAATCAGCGTTGCCAAAAAAATTATAGATACTTCAAAAAACTCATAGTTCCAATTCTTTTAAAAAAAATGTAAATACATTTTTTTAAGCCACGTTAATAAATTAAACCGGATATTTCAAAGTGAGAAGCACTATATTATGCAAAGAGAAATATCCAGTTTAAATTTCAAAATTGTCGACTGCATTATTGAAAAGAAGTTTGTTTCGATTCAAAAATGTAAAACAATAGATATGCCTGTATCAATGAATAATAATTTTTATAAGAGTGTTAATTAGCATTGATTTAGGAGCGGAAGCTTCAGCCTTACTCAATTTAGGTGAATATTTGGGGTAAAGGGTCAATTTAAATTTTTTAAATTTCATCATTTTTTCAATCTCATAGATTCTAAATTTCAAATTTTGTTGAATGAACTGATAAGATTTTTGGTAAAAATAAATAAATTCATAGTATTGAAGGTAATCCAAATTTTATTGGCTTGCTCACCAATAAAGTGATGATAAGAAATTTGATAAAAAAAAAATTTATTCATCTTTGTACTATATGATGTCCTCGTTCTCTTGTCATTTCCAATCTTGGCCACTCATCTGCATCGTTTTTTCTCGTTTCTAACATTTTGTTACTGTTAGCACAGGCTCTTCGTTTTTTTTTAAATTATTTTACTGGCCACTGGCGTTGATAAAGCTTCTCTTTATGTTTTTTGCTTGGTTCTTCTTCAATTTCGTAGCAAACACCTCTTGTTTTTCCGTATCTAGTTTCTGAAGATGTTCGAAATATTTATGTTATGTAACCGCATCTGGAGTTACTTTTTTTGATAGCTTTCTTTTTCGTTGAATCATGAAGTGGTTCAGGATAATAAAACAATTTTTTGAAAGGAGTGGAATAGTCCTCTTTAAATGTCAAATAATACCAACTGGGTTAATCAGTTGTTTTTCGGTGATTCTGGTGTTATGATATTTATCAGAATATTTAACGACTATTCAGGTACTAATCAGATTAATATATAACCATGTCTATCAACCTTTACAAAGGTGCATTTAAAATATTATCACAACCAGTACATAATTGGAAATCTGTGATATCTTGGATTTGTATCGGCATTAGCTATTATCCCAATTTAAACTTCAAAACTTTTTTCAACTGTGCCTATTCTCTAAATTGTTTAAAGGGTTTTGGTTTGCTCATTGTTTGTTCTTTATGAATATTATTAGTAACTAGACTGAATGATGCTGATAGAACTGATGATTTTAAAAGCTTCGAATAATCAATCGCATTTGGATTAAATGGGTATAATCGCATTCATTGCAAATGAAAGAGATAAATGAAGGCTATGACCATCCATAAATAGACAAACCGAAATTTTTATTTTATTTGACCACGAATAAAAAACGTTCGATATATTAAAAAAAAAAGTTATCCATCTACTATCCCACTTGACAATGTCCCATTCAGCTAGATATTTTTTAACAATATTGATTAGTACTATTTGATAAGTGTGAACGAACATATAGGTGGCGCTAATTCACCATCAGCACAAATGGTATTTGAAACAGTCAGGCATTCCATGCCTTTCTTGGCGATTCTATTGGCATGACGACATTGCCATTCAAAGGAATGCTCGCGGATTTTTATTGAAAATCCGCAAGCATTCCTTTAGAACGTCACCAAATTGTTATTCTTGAATAAAAGCAAATATTTTGCCAAACCATTCATACGTGCGTCAATTTTTTTGATTGCTGGTCGACTGAACAATTTTACCATGGCCGTCGTGTGGTACTTCCGGCTTAACATAATTCTTTAATTACATCTTAACAAAATATTTTGGTTCTCAAATGATATTAATCATGATCGTCCAATAGAAAGCTTTAACGCATAAATATATTTTCTATCTGTATCGAATTCGGTATTATCGAAAGTTCGTGATAAAAGGTTTAATATGGGGTTTGAAATTACGTCAAGATGATGGGAATAGTTTCTGTTTAGTTTATAAGTTATTCTATGTTCAATTTTATTGCCAGAAATAATAAAGCTTTCAACCTTTTCAAAACTGAAACTGTAACGGTTTTTTAATTTTTTTTTTATTTTACTTGAAATTTATGTTGAACAATTGCATCCATCGCATCAAATTGTTTCTTTACAAATGTTGCCATTTCAAACTTAATGAACATTTTGCTAAACTTTTAGACTATAATTTAGAATTAAACCTGTGGTTAAACTTTAAACTTTCGAACTTCTTTTATATTTAAATTAAACATTAGAATGTATTGATTTGGTTAAGAAAATTATTTTTTGCTTTTAATTTTTATGTTTAATCTCTTAATTGTAGGTTGAAAATATGCTGTTTAATTTAATAAAATTAAAAGTTGATTAAAATAAATTGAAAGGAATAAAACAAATATCAGAAGGTGTTATACAAATTAATTCAGTCTGCTTTAAATTATACCATCTAATTAAAAATATACAACCACTTTGCAAATTGAGTCATGTCTTATTAAAGTTACAGCTAAAAATTGATAGTGCGAGGTCCATCTCATTTAATTAAAACAAATCTAAATCATCATTTACATTTATTAAAGATCTCAAAATCGCGCGCACATTGTCAAATTCGTGTGTGTGGTCCCCTTATGTCTATTTTTGAAACGCATGCAAAACATGACGCCAAACGTTTACACACTCGCAAATATACTCTAATTACGTTCGTAGATAAATAAAAAATAAAAAATTGTACTAGAAAGTAAACCATTCATAATTATATTCTAGGCGCTTGACTTATTATATTTACGTACGTTTTAAACGCCTTACGTGTTTTATAATTATATAAGATTTTGTTGTATTGGTTTTGTTGTGTGCGCGATTGTCATTATATGTCAAAATTGAATAGTGAAAAGTGACCTTTTCCATCATGATAAATACGCGCACATAAAAAAAAATCTCAAAAATAAACATCAATTAAATCATGTATATATATATATATATATATATGTAATAATACATAAAATAATGTTCATCGCCCCAGACGTAAGAAAGTACATACAGTGTGACAACAACATCACAACAGAATTATAACAGGAAATCCCCCGTATCTTATTCGCACTCGCACAACTAATTTCGTCGAGAGTTTTATTTTTGTGTTGTGTTATATCTTGGCAAAAGTTAGTCGGTTTGGCATCTTTATAATTTTACTGGCCCGCATCCAATTGCGATATTTTAATGTTTCGGATAAATTTTATTGTTGTTGTGTTTTTTTTATATTTTTATGTTGGTTTTGATATTATAATTTTGTTACACAATTTTTTATTATTTTTTTTTAGTTATGACTCAAAATTTTCGCGAAAAAAAGAAATTTTTTTTCTAATGTTTTGATGAATGAGCTTTGTTGTTGACGAAAATGTCAGTGATTTTCACACATTATTATGGCCTATATATTATTATTCAATATTATGTACATATAGATATAATATACGAGTATATAGGATTAACGAGTTTAGGATTAAATTTCACGGCGACGTAATGGAATTACGTTATTTTTGGTGAATTATATAAAGAAGGTCAGAATTATATGCGGCATCAACTATAAAATAAAGAAAATGCCAGTCGGGTCAAGGTTTTTATATTATGTTGTTGCGACAGTATATAACTGATTTGCAGACAAACTAATTTAATAATTACAAAGTATAATCTTCTTGACGTATACAGAAATAAATAAATACGGATATCTTTAAATAAGATATATAAACAACATAAAGACAAGACAACTTACTTAATGCAACATAAAAACGACTACAGACAAATAGACATTGAACGATATCTTCGTTTAATGCATACACAAATTATTGTCACTTTTATACTAAGTCATATACATGGCCTTCCCTTCCTTTAAAGACGATTTCCCATGGTAATTGTTGGTATATTTTACATGCAAGTATTGTTTTCATACATTTTCATATTTTTTATCCTCAATGAAGATGGAAAATAATTTTTTTATACTGTCAAAAATAAAAATTATTTGGAATTTAAAGAATTCTATAAATATACTGATTACTGTAACCTCTCATATTTTACTCTTTGAATTGACTTTATAATTTTTCATTTTGGAAAAATTATTTATAGGTTTGTATTCATCACGTAAATTATTATAAGAATATTTACAGCCGAACCTCCAATATCTCATATGCATATTCCAAATTTTGTAATTTTAACATTCTGTTGAAATGATTATCGATGCACTCCTATATACCATTTAACCCTTAGTTTACGTGTCTGAATATTTCGTTCGTTTTAATAACTTCATTTATTTGACATAAATAAACCATCTGTTATTTTTATGTAGATTTGGGTGGCCATGTCAAAAATGAATACTAGCTAATCATATAGAATGTGTTTCATTAGCTCATTAATATTTTTTTTTATATACGACCTTGGTGACAATCGACACATATTATTTACCCTGAAATTTCAATTACATATTTAACTATCAATTTAATAATGTAATTATCGTTTTTATTAATAAAGCTAATAAAAATGTAATATTATGTTCTAACACCACCATTGGTAATAAAACGCAAAACCCATTGATAATTAGAATTTCTGCGGGTATTTATTGTTTTTGTATAATATATTTTTCTACATGACATAACTCAACTGGTAAATTAGTATCCGCAGATGCTTTTTAATGAGTTATTTATTTATCCGATTTAGTTTATTTTTACTGTATTTTTTTCATTAAGTTTTATAAAAATACATAAGCTTTTTATTTATTATTTTACTGTGTGCGATTAGATTTTAGTTGAATTTAATAATCAAAAAAATATTGATCGTCGTTTAGTTATTGTTCAACCTCAACATTTTTTTTGTAAATGAAATGTGACGCCAATTAAGTGTGCGTAAAAAATGTGTTATATTTTGCGTATAATTTAGTATAAAAATTGGATCAATTTACTGGCGGAAAAATAATATTTATCATATTATGATTAACTGTGGCTATTTTAATAACCGGAAATAGGATTAAACACATGCGATTAACATACAAAATTATTTTAGATCATTTGTTAGTTCCAGAACATTGTAAAATTATAATTATTAAACGTTAACGACCATGTTATTATTGTCTCTTAGTTTAAAAATCAGAGTTTGAAAATTGGAAGTATAATCAATTTTTAATCGCCACACTTACGAGACATTTTAAATTTGTAGCATTAAGCGGTGTCAAGTCTAAAGTGGTCTTTCTAACGAACTATAAATGTTTTTTGAAAAGATATAGCAAGAATACTTATTTAATGTTTGTTAAATACGACAAAAACTTCGTCGAGGAAAGCCTTAAATATTTTTCGGTAAGATTACTAAATAGTTCAATCAATTGCATTACAAACTGCATTTTGGCAAAGCCAAATCAAATCAAAATTATGATGATAAAAAAAAATGTTTTCTTTATTTATTGTTATTGCAACTGACTTATTATATAAGTCATCTAGCAATTTTTCTATCTTAATTTAATTCACATTTGTTGGGATAAAGCTCAATGACTAGTCCCAAAGATGAATATAATTATTTATTTAAATAAATATTTGCTATAATATAGATATATTTTAGTTTGCAATCACTAGATCCATTGGTTTGGTTCTTTGTAGGCGTCGTATTGCTATCGGACAGTCCAGCATACGATATTTCGATATTCTCATGTTGTGGAAGGTATGAATCATGTTTGGCAGCATAAACTGCAATTACTTTATTGATGTCTTCCATCTTTAAGGCACGGTGCAGGACTTCATTTCGAATGTACCACGGGGCATTTACAATATTCCAAAGTACTTTATTTTGGAACGTCTGAATTATTTTAACGTTTGTTTTCTTAGTACAGCCCCAAAGTTGTACTCCATATGTCCACAGAGGTTTCAGAGTTTGCCGATATAGGAGCAATTTATTATGTATAGATAGTTCAGAGTCTCTACCTATGAGCCAATACATTTTCCTGTATTTGATGTTTTATTCGTTCTTTTTCTTTTTGACATGTTCTTTCCATTTAAGTATGGCATCTATATACGTCATCCCTAGATACTTTGCTGTATTTGCATAAGGGACTTGTTTAGAGTTTATTACGATTGGTATACTGACATAGTTTGTTTTCATTGAGCTTAATTTTCCATTTCTTCATCCAGTTACTAACTGTATTAATCGATGTTTATAATTTTTCTGTATCTTGCGTTACATTGCTTCCAACTGCCAAAACGCTTCCTTGCGGCACTTCAGCTGAAATTTTCTTTAGATCCGGATATTCAACTTCATATTTTACACGAAAATGCCTGTCGGTTATGTAAGATTTTAGGATTTCATAATACTGTTTGGGAAGATCTCGATGTACTCTAAATTTCTTTGTGCCATACACGATCAAATGCTTGCGCTACATCCAAGAAGAGGCTTGAACATATCTTTTTCGTTTCTAGAGTACGTTCTATAATATCTGTAATTCTGTGAACTTGCTTTAGGGTCGAATGTTTTTCTCTGAATCCTAACTATGATAAGCAGGTATAAGATCATTTACCTCTATTATAGGCTTTAGTCTCTTCAGAAGTAGTTTATCAAATAACTTCGATATAGTAGCAAGTAGAGATATTGGTCTAAATAACTTTTTATCGTTACTGTTTTTGTTTGGCTTTAAAATCATGATCACTTCTGTTACCTTCCACTGCCTTGGAACGTATCTTAATCTAAACACAGCATTGATTACGTGCAGAAGTTTGTGTATTGCTTTGTCTGGTGGTTCTTTTATAATTTGCTCAATTATTAAATTATATCCAGGAGCTTTTTGAGCTTTTAGATTTCAGTTTTTTACATAAGTTATTAAGCTCGGTTTTATTAGCTGCAGTTCGATTTATTTGCCAGAACTTACTTGATTTACGTTTTTAGTCACCAGCTCTCTTTGTTCGAGTGGATAATTTGTACCTCTAATGTTATTTGCAAGCTCGAGTGGAGTGCTCTGCCACAATTGGTATTCCTATTGTCAAACCTTCAGAAATTCCTTTTGTTACATAGAAATCTATAAGGTCAGTTTTGTTCAGATCTGTTGGCCAGTAAGTAGGTGCGACACCAAATTGAAAGTCGCATTTTAATTTTTTAGCTGCTTTAAACAGTTATCTTCCTTTTGATGTTGTAATTCTGGAGCCCCAAAAAGTGTTTTTGTTGAAATCACCGCCAATAATAAACCATCGCCCCAAATAGTGAAAAAAACCTTCGTATCCTTTTTTTTAAGTTATAGCATGGTGGACAGGATATAGCTGAAATACTTAAATCTTTGTTCTTAGTTTGAATTGTGATCGTTGTCATTTACTTGAACTATTTAATGAAAATGGCAGATCCCCCTCTTGCCCTTTCTGCTGGATGAATAGCATGGTAGAAACTGTACCCACGTATTTTCCCACGTATTTTAGAAATGAAGATCTATTAAAATGACTTTCAGAGATTAAACATATGTCAATTTTTTGCATGTTTAGAAATATTTCTAGTTCAGGAATATGACGGATTACCCCATTTGCATTCCATATTACTATTCTCAGCGTTTGTAAATTAATTTTTATTTTTATTCACGTTGGAATACTGCGACGATAGAGTTTTCAATTGGTCAAATATAAGTTTATTTATTTCAACTTGCTCGTCAAGTTTTTTACTTAAAGCTTCTACGGGTTTGATGAAATCTATTTGAACGTGGCCAGTATTATTTACTTTTGTGATTGATTCTTGATTTTTAGCAACTTCTGCATATGATGCATTACCTCGCAGATTGTATAATCCCTTATTATTCAGTTGGTTTGCTCTACTTTTTTTGATTTTGCTCAGAATTTCTTGCACGATTTCTAATTTTTTACAATTCTTTAGATACTTCACAACCACGATAATTTGCGGGGTGTTGTCCTTTACAATTTATGCATGTTGCTGTAGTGTTTCTGTCTAATGTA
The DNA here is from genome assembly GCA_963556175.1 of Tipula confusa. NCBI lineage: Eukaryota > Metazoa > Arthropoda > Insecta > Diptera > Tipulidae > Tipula > Tipula confusa. The sequence goes on from OY744476.1 coordinate 48,015,478, forward strand.
TACACATACTCGTAAGATGCTTACTAGCACAATTGACACATCTTGATTCACACCCGCAATATTTCGGGGTATGATTATAACTTTGACATTTTCTGCATTGGACTATCTTTGAAGTATTCTTCCTCATTGGCTCTATTCTAACTCTCATGTTTTGAATTGCCCGAATATTATGTATCTTTTGAATATTTTCTTTATTGCCAAACGTAAGCATAAAGAGCTAGTAGGTAGTCCCCTTCGTACCAGTTCGCAGCTTCCTTTATCGCTTTCATTTCTGTCTTTTTTGATCAAATTGACAGCATCCTGAATATCTAAACCTTTATTCTGTATGCTATTATATTATTGCTTTTTCAGGTATGGTGTACTCCTCTAGCCATAACCTTAATTGGTCTAGCTTGCTTATCTTCATAAGTAAACCACTGAAACTTGTCAGCATTTAGCTTCATGGTAAGTGTTCGATATGTTTCTGGGTCTAGTACATTTACCTTCCAGACATCGTTTAATGCTACTAGCTTGTAATCTTTATCCGTAATATTTTTCATCAAGGCATTGATAGTTGGGTAGTATTTGACACCAACTATATTAATAAGTGGTGGCTGAATTATTTCCTTTGGTTTAGGATCTTTATTGCTCTGAGTAGTTGCATTACCTGATAGAGACGTCCGGGTTCCTTGCAATATTTTCTGGTTGCTTTTGGTTTTCTTTCTGCTGAGTTATCATTACTCGTGTTAGGTGCTGCTTGTCCAATATTTGCTGACGATGATTCTGCTTTTCTTTTCTTTGTGGACTTGCATTTTTTCAATGCCCAAGCAGTTTCTCTTAATGGCTCGTCTTATAAAATCACAAAACATCCAAACTATGTATGTGACGTTAGTTTATGTTTACATTTACGAACTAAAAACTAATTATGCTTGGACGTTAGTTAGACTGTAAAAAAGAAAGATTTACTTATAATTTTTACAAACGAAAATAAGAAAGTGATGCATAAAAAAGGGAGGCAATTCTCGTTCAGTAAAACCATGAAATAAAGAAAAAATAAAATTTACCTTCCGCCACCAAATTGTGCTATGCTTGTTAGTGAAACAATAAAATGTGCTGGATTTAAAAATGCATTTAGTGGTAGACTTTTATCAGTAAAGTTTCAGTTTTTAATCAAACGGTGTTATAGTAATGGGTGCCATTTGAGTAGTTTTCATCATTTGATTGCGATCGGTGATGAAGATGGGCCCTGTAGCAGAGCAAAACCCATGGGCCGAACTATCATGCACGCTCAAATTTTGCAGCTCGAATTGTACACCGCTCAGATACAGGAGGCCCCACTACACCGATAATCATTATTTTAATTTTGTAACGTCCCATTTATAGTTTTGATATATATATATATATATATATATATATATATATATATATATATATATATATATATATATATATATATATATATATATATATATATATATATATATTAAACTAAACTAACTTAACTATTTAAATTTTATTAAATAAACAAAACGCGCAATATTGGGTTTATTTTCTTAAAACCTATTATGTTTGATTATTATTTTTATTATTTAACAATTGAACTGTGCTAATCAATTGTTGCCTAATTTTAAAATGTATTTACAAAATTTATATAAAATTTTACTTATATGATCATTTGTTTAAATATTTGTAATGGGCTGCTAATCAACAACTGATGGTTTTCTTAAATGGCTTTGTGGGTAACATTTAAGTGTTAGTCTCACATGACTTTATCAAACATAAAATACGTCAATGTGTTTACAAAAAATTAGTAGAAAGGTTTAAACGCGTGCTGTGAATAAATAAGTTCGATAAATATTATTGGATTTTATTACAAAATTAACACCGTCTATAAGTCTAATAAATATTGTAAATAAGTTCTTAATTTTTTTAAAAACTACTTATAACTGTAATGTACATATGGAAGGAACAATCCTCTATCGTTAATAAAAACAGAACGATATAGACTGAACTTAAGCATACTTGATATATGTATAAGATAATAAAATCCAACCGTTTTATTCACCGTTCTATTCAAATATCGAACAAATCGATTTTCTCGCGCTGTACTTTTACGCTCTATTTTATACCGCCAGCTGCCAAAACAGAGACACGCAACTACAGGTTCTATTTAATGTACAGCCAGCCTGTATTTAATTAAAAATCTCGCTTAATGAAATTAACTTGATTTCAATGGAGACCTGCAAACATCCCATCTCAAAATTTATAATTTTCCATCTCTTCATCTTATCCATACCAACATTTTCTAAAACCAAGCAAAATTTTGCCAAAATATTTACTATTTCAAATTTGTCAAAGCACAAAACTTTTAACCGAAAATAAAATTGAGTGGTTTTCTTTTTAAAAAAAAAATCTTATTTTCACTAATCGCTACTTAGGTTCAAATATAAAACAAGTTTAGCAGACCTGTACAAAATTTTTTGCACAAAAAATAGTAGTTTTAAACACCTGCTCACATTCTAACTAATTTCATTTTCGATAACTGCCTACATCATCATGTAATTGACACACCTATATTCCATGACATTCTAATCAGAAACATATTTGTCTTTTTTATATTTGTATACAAAGAAGGGGGTTGCTTTTGGCATGCACAATTTAATAGACGAATGAATAAATAAAAAAATATCCGGGTTAAAATTATTCGCACTTTTGACAAGCAAACATATTTATAAGATGAAGGTTGGTTGCTACGAATCAACTCAATATTTAAAAAAGGTTGACAATACTTTTTTTATAAAAAAAATCAAAATTAAAATTTAGACATAAAATCCGATAGAATTATATAATTTTTGTAATATGTCTGTAATCAAGAAATTAAGTCATTGACAGCCAATTTCACAGTTATATAAATGTTTGGTTCTTAAATATTAATCGTAATAGTTTTATATACCAATCAAGAGCCTTGAGATATTATGGTTCATGGAACACAAAATTGAGTGAAATTTTTTTTTTAAATTTTTTTGATTGTTTTTTAAACAAGTGAACTAATGATATATTTTGTCTTGTTTTTTACAGTGCGCTTTGGATTACTTAGTGAAACTAATCAAGCTGAAAATATAAAATCGTATTGGTGAGTACATATATTATGACTACTTACATTTATAAACCTTGACTTTTGCCTCAATCAATCAAAACCTTGAGTACATTGATTGAATATATATTTTAAATGTGAATCAGCAGAATAACAATATTGTTAATTGATTTTAACAAAATCAATTGCTTACTTACTTACTATATTCATTATCCTCTCATACATGATTTCCGTGAACATAAATAAAAATTCCGATCCCTTTTTTGGCAAATTTCTATACATATATATAAATACGCGACATGCATATAAATTTTCTAAGAATAAATTGCGTTCATAATTCTTCTTAGAGGCAATTATTATATATATATTTTGTTCTTGTTTGTTATCGTCTGTAATTGAATTTTAAGAACTATTCTAGATAATATGTTGTATATACGACTAAAATGCTCTAATGAAGATTTATTACACATTACATATTTATTTATTTTATATAGATATATGATACGGAACAATAAAATTATGATCCTTTCGCTCTGATTATCGGAGACACAAAACAAAACAACATACATTCACAAATTCTTGTGCCGTCAATAAATTTAAGAACTATAAACTAACAGAAAAGCTATTATTTCGCGTATAAATACATTTAGTGAAACGGTTGATCATGATTATCATATCGTCATGGAAATTAATGACACAAAATTACTTAACGTCAAATTTTTATTTTTTTTTTTTATGTACACAAATACCGTGTAATTTTTTTTTATTTTGTATTTGTGCCGTATTTTAAATGTAAACGTCTTTTTATAGAATTTACATTTGTCTTTATTTTTTTTGTTAACTACAGTAGTTTTTGTAAACTACTTTTGCTTACTAAGCTTTTATTGTGTGCTTATTAGATTTGGTCAATGGCATTTTTTTATATTTATCGATGAATGAATATTGTTTGAAAGAGATTTATACAGTGTAAAAACTATGATTATATTATAAACTAATAACAGACAATGTGCAAAATACTGAAATTAGCATCTTACTTATTTATATTTGTATATGTTTTGTCCTGAAGTCGGAGTACTTTCAACTCTCGAAATTCTTGAATTGCATTAGTCTTTAGTTGTCTATAATAGACAATGTATTTACAGTTTGATCATTCTCTTTAGAGAATAGCTTGTAGATGTGTCTTTGATATATCAAAACTTCATCCCGAATTTGTCCGAATTTAGATAGTTTATTGCTCATCGATTTTGAAGTTTTTTCGAGGTATAATATTTTATAAAACAGGCTTTTACCAAATTCCAAATTTCCCAAAAATAGCAAATTTGTCTTTTTATTTATAGACCGGGGTTGATCAGCATTCAAATGAAACCGAGAACCTTATCTTTATCTTTTGACTTAAGTTAAATGACTTATGAATAGCAAAAAAAATTACTGGTGAATCAATGATTTTTCCTAATACCATCTCTAATTAAGTTACAAGCTGGTGTCATTTGCGAAAATGAGCTCCTTTTCTATATTGAGTGCCATCGTTTACAGTAAAGTAAAATATTTCTTGTCGATAAATGGTTTAGATAGATGGATATATTAATCGATCTGGCAATACTGTAGAGCTAAATGCTTTTTTTCAATCGGTGTTCGTAATTGAATTTATGCCTGCTTATTGCGATTTTAAGTTAATCAAAAAGTCACTGCAGTAAAACAGGCGTTGGTTTAAATTAATTTAATGATATTGAATATCAGATTCTTTTTACTAAAATATCTCAATTTGAGTTTTGTGGGCGTATCTTTTCGTATCTTAGATTTTATCCAACCGCAAAAACGTCGCTTAAAACCCGTAAGAGTTATCGCCCAAATCTAAAGCATGCATTAGTTTCTTCAAATAGTACTTATAAAACAAAAAAAATATACTTAAGAAGTCCTTTAAAATTTTTAAAAAATCGAAATATTTGCACAGTTTCATTAAATTATTTACGGTGAGCCAATATGCAAATACCTAAATACTTAAAAAAGCAAAGTATAATCAATAGAGATTGGGTTAATTATGATTAGTATAAAATGTATGATTAAAATATGTTTGATATATAATATAAAATTCACTATCATATAATATTAAAAGTAAAACTAAACATAACCTTAAAAATGGTCTACGATGTAACATCAAAGGACATAAAGTTTTGACCTATTTGTAATAATCAAAAATATAAAATGTGCTTACGATGATTAAAGCAGTACTCAGCATTTAAATATAGCAATGTACCAGTTAATATAGGTGCAAATAATTTGATCGTGCACTAACATTTACAAAAAATACAAAATACAATAAGTTTTAAGTGACATATTAAATAAAAGATTTATTAGTACAAAAATTTATTTTTAAAGCTGTGAATTCATTTAAGATCTGCACGCATTTTCTTATATATACAAATAAAATAATAAATCTTTCTAAAATGACCTACAATTATGACAGCCCTCAATAAAACAATAAAACAAACAACTCACGATCGATATTTCCGTTCAACTCATGTTTTTTTTTTTTTTTTTAACTCGATCTTTAAATATACACTTATACATAATCGCAAATTGATCAAAAAATCATGATTTTATGCAGAACTATAAATTAAATAAAATCATTCTTTTTTTTGTATTTCGTATTCTTTATATATAACTTAAATTTTAGAATAAAAAAAGGTGAAAACAAGATAAGACATTAAGAAATAATAAACAAAAAACCAATGTATAAATAAAACCACAATTAAACTTTAAGATTCTCAAAGTGAATCTTGTTTTCTGTCGTCGACGTTGTGTCGTAAAAAACGACTGGTATATATATATATATATATATATATATATATATATATATATATATATATATATATATATATATATATATATATATATTTATATATATATATATATAAAACAAAGCAAAGCTTTAGAAAACAAAAACAAATTCATAAACAAGAAGGAAAAAATATCGAATTTATTTATATAGTTTCGAACGATCGTTTTTAATGCACATACATAATTTCTTATGTTGTTCATGTCCGTATTATTTTTGCACAGTAGATAATAAAAAATAATAGTAAAACAGTTAAACGTCATTATTCCTATATATGATTATTTGCATATTTTATATATATTGACGAACATATATGTACTATGATATTTGATCGTAATATACATTGAGAAATATAAAGTTGTATGAATGAAGTTGTAAATTTGGCATTTTATTTTATTGCGCTCGATCACTTTCACTATTTTGCCAATAAAATTAAAAAAAAAATTAAAAAACGTAATATGTAGTTTTTTTAGAATTTTAAAAATTCTTGACCTTTTACGATATTTAATCGGAGCAATTAACTTAATTATTTAAAACTATAAAAGGTGGCCTTGATCGATCACAAGAATAAAAAAAAATAGCTATGGCGCCACCACTTGTACAGTTGTAATGTAAAAATGCGACGTATCGCGTAAAATTATTTACTGTTAAACAGAGATCAATTATATATATATATATATATATATATATATATATATATATATATATATATATATATATATATATATATATATATATATATACTGGTTGTCCTACCCATTATGTGAAAGACTTCTAGGGTGGCATATTTAGGAGCTTGGTTTACGAGCATTTTAAGTTTTAAGCATTTTTAAGAGTATTTTAAGTTTAAAGGGTGACCATTTAGCAATCACTTAGTGCTTTGACTATGTCACGTGATTCTTGCTTTGAGGAATTTACTTTAAAAAATGTGGTTAAAACTAAAGAATTACATAAATTTAAAATTTTTAATTCTGGCTTTTTCAAAACTTGTCAAGTTTTTGTATTATAAATCATAGTTTTTTGTTCCCAAAAAAGGTCACCCTTTTTCCTGAAAAGTATTTGATATTTTTGTTTAACCATGTTTTATTTACATTATGTTATTTTAAATCAGTTATGTACTAATATAATTTTTAGTAGCGGCTTGACCATTATAATCGCAGTAAATACGCAGGCAAAATTTATATTTTCCATTATTTCTATAGTATTAAAACAAAACAGAGTATTGTGATCGAATTTAAAAAGTTAATAAAGTTAATAAGTTAATAGTTGTCTTACTCTCGAAACTTACATAAAAAAGCCGCAGTTAGAGAATATGGTGCACGTTATTTCTTGGGCGAAATGTCAATTAGTCAGATATTTGTTAATTCACACAATATATATTACAGTTAGAGAATATGGTGCACGTTATTTCTTGGGCGAAATGTCAATTAGTCAGATATTTGTTAATTCACACAATATATATTACTAGAAAAAAAAAGTTTTGAAAGACGTCGTCATGATGTAGAACCACGTCCAGCACGTGTTAATGCAATTGCAATTCAAAAATATCAATAACTTTACAAAAAAGTGTAAACCTTTCATTTTGGAAATAAAAAAACTAAAAATCCAGGAAAAATCTTTAATTTTTGTTTTTTCTAGTTTTAAACGCATTTTCCGTTAAAGTAAATTCCCCAGTTGATATGACATATAGTTGAAGCCCAGAGTATTAGCTTTAAACAAGCTTTCGTAGGTCTTAAAAGGGTGGATAATTTCATAAATTTTGCTAAATATAGCCACGTTTAAAACTTAAAATACCCGTAAACCAACCTCATAGAAAAAAAAGTCACTTAATTTTTTTGACTTATTTTGACATCTCCTATCACCTAAAAGTATAATTCGGTCTACATTTTTTTATATAAATATAAATACATATGTGTATATGAATCAATAACTCAGAGCAAAATTTGAAACACAACAGAACGGTTAGAATTTTCATCATGTAATTACGGCTTTGAAAATTTCAATAGATTTAAAAATTAAAATAGATATTCAAATTAACTGAAATATTGAGCTCAATACTAATTTTGTAAAATGTAGGGACGAAATGGTGAGAAATGATAGTCGCATCAATTTGAAAAAAAGATAGAAAGAGTAGCAGTTTTTCCGACCTAAACACCACAGGTTCTGTAGTTTTTTTTCGTTTCCTTATAGTATTTAGTTTTATGTTGATAATTTGAAGGATAATTACTGAGTTCGGTTTCCAGTAACTAACACATTAATTAGTACCAGCCGTTGCCAAATCCTTTTCGCCATCAACTTGTGATTCGATTAAATGATCACAAAAAATGAATGGTGCAACAACACTTTTCAATCCAGACGAGATAAACTGCAACATGGTCATAGACAACATAGTCATCAAGTCTAAGCCAAAAATATGATGTATCACGTTCAACTTTTTTTGTATTACGAATTAGATACATTGAGAGGATATCAAAAGTAATGTAGTATAGCAATGTTTTTAGACAAAATAATCCTAGTCACTATATGCAAAAAATCAAGTAAATTATATTTGGAGCAAAATAAACGAGTTCTAAAAAAGTTTATGATGTAAAGATAAAGAATCTTATTCAGTTGAATCTTTATACCTTAAAAGGTGAATCACAATGATGAACTAATTTAGGAAAAAAAAGTGTAGCCCTCTATATTCCCCCTCTACAAAAGCAAAGCGGAGGCCGGAAATGTATTATTCTTTGTAAGTATATATACAGTAGAGTTTGTCTAAACCGAAGGGGTTGGGACCGAACCGAGGTCGGATAAACGGATTCTCGGATACACAAAACTTAACCCGTACAACGTTTATGTACAAAACTTGACTGTATTACATTAAACTTTTTTCGATTTTAATTGCAAACTCGAGGGCAAAGTGTCTGCATAGATAAAGTCTATAGTGATGAAAAGTTGGTGAACGTATAGAGGTTCCACAAGGATCTGTCCTGGGGCGTATGTTGTTTTTGATTTACTCTTGATTTGATGACATTGCTCTATTATGTATTTCAAATCGGTGGTTGATTCTTTGAAGAGCGGCATTTAACATTACATGGGCTTAGTCAAAAATTGGTGTCACTTAAATCAAAAGTAATGAATTTTTATGTGATGTAGGGCATTTAAAATTCCTACTCCTATGATTCTTCACTCACTTACACATCTTTTAATGAGTCTAAGCGTAATGAGTTATGTATATACATATTAAAATCGTTAATTCCTTCAAATATTTTGGATTAATTTTGGTTTCACAACTCAACTTCAAAGATCATGTGGTTTTACAGCCCAGAATTTTTAACATTTTTCTACCATGGTTTAGTCGAGTCGCACCTGCAATATGGTATAAACTGGTCAGGTAAAGTTAACCTGACTAATATTAAACCGTTATAGCCGCCCCAGAAAAGGGTATATTTTTAAAAAATATACATTTTTTACCTATAATCACACCGTCATTTCCGTTTTTTTTAAATTATAATATTCTGACATTATGATATTTGTATTTGTATTAAAGTACATATAACGAGCAGTAATCGGGTGGTTGGGAATTTGGGGCTGTATCAAAATAGAATCCTAGTACCACATCCTAAAACAGAGCATTTAAAAAAAATCGTTGCCTACCAAATTATTCTGTCAATTACCGGACCATGTTTCGAACGAGTTTTAAAATAATGGTTTCCCGCGTTTTAAAATAATGGTTGTTCACTTTTGGTGATATAGAGGTTTTATTTAAAATGGTTAAATAATTAAGTCTGTTAACTTAATAACTGCTTATATACTATGTTAGATAGGTGATGCTTCGTTTTAAAATGACGCTGTACAGGGTGTCCCATTGGGACGAGTCCAAACAAATAAGGCGTGTAGCTGAACCAATATCATGAAAAAAAATCCACTACGCATTTGCCCGGAAAAGAACCGTTACCTACTTTAATTGCATTTCAAAATGTTTAGCACGGCACAGTATCTTGCATCATCTAAATGCCAATAACTCTACTAAAAATTAAAATAACTCAATTATTTTTTCTATAATTTTAAAGGCACAGAGTGCTTCTTACTTTTCTGGAAGTAAGAATATCATGCATTGCGTTTTTCATAAAGAAAACGTTGGTGGAATCAAAAAAATTGTGCGATAAATAACAAAAAAATATGAATTTTCTCGAAAAAATCACTTAATATTTTTTTTATTTCAAATTTAGATTTAATAGATGATTTACTAAAAAAATTGTCTAAATGATTTTTATTTAATCACGCATAGTTTTCGAGATATTAACATTTCAATTTAGTACTTGTTCAAGTAAAAATTTTTATATACGAATCTCTAAGTTTTCAACTTCACAAACAATTTTCAAAATGATTTCCATTTTGTAACAAGCATAGTTAGAGTCGTCTTTTAATGGCAGCAACCATGTTGAAATTTTCTAAATTTTCTTTTAGTGTGTTTGAAAATCGGCTCAGAGTGGATTTTATTGTTGTGTAATGCAGCTAAGACGATTCTATAGATATAGCCTCAGTTCTAATAAAAAAATCAATGTGTCAATTTTTTGGAATTGAAATATATTCTTAAAAAATCACAATTATTAGTTTAATATATAGTTAATGACAAATCGTGCAGCTCTAAATAAAAAAAAAATCGATGAAATTTTACTAAATAAGACCCAGCAATACAAAATGTACGAATGACAGAAATAAAAATCGAAAATTGTGATAATTAATATTTTTTGTTGGTGTTGAACAAATCTCGCTAAAAATCGATTTCATAAATTTTTTTTTGACACCAATAATTTAACAAAATCTGTCGTAGATCGAATCTAGATCAAAAATTCTATCTTTTTGGTACCAATAAAAATCACATATAATAACTGAAATTATTAAATTTGGATGGAAAGGAATATTAACGGAAATATGCTTTATAAGCGTTAAAAGTATGATCGTTTGGTTAGAAGTTAAACTGAAATCGAAATATGGCATGTTTTGTTTGAAATCCCTATTCTCAATTTATCTGCAACTCGAACCATTTATTGTGGCAGCTAGTGATGACTTATAGAAGTTAAACTGTATATATAATATATCTATGTACATATATATATATATATATATATATATATATATATATATATATATATATATATATATATATATATATATATATATATATATATATATATATATATATATATTATATATATATATATATATATATATATATATATATATATATATATATATATATATATATATATATATTTATATATATATATATATATATATATATATATATATATATATATATATATATATATATATTATTTAAACAAAACAAAGATAAGATCTTACATCAAACATGTGATCGCAAAAAAAAACTTGTTTGTTAATAATAAAACTAAGCTACAATCAATTAAAGTGAAGATCTTTTCCTAAGCTCATGATCATTAAAAAATTATATACGATAATAGTTTATATATAGCTTCTATTTCTGTACTACCACTACGTATATTATATTGTAATGACTACCTTTAAAGTAGATCAACAGGAAAAACTTACTTTTATAATGTATATATTGCAAGTCGGAATGGAAAGTGTTCTTTAATTAAATCTTTATATCATGTGTAATAAATCTGGTAAACCTATTTATCTTATTTTGTGTAATATATACGCTCTACAAAATTGTATTATGTAATCAGTCTGCGGAAAATGCAGCCGATCGTTCTTTTTAATTTTCGTTAAATCAACAGTTAGCTAATAAATTGTACTAATTTACTATCAACACACAATAATAAATTGATTATCTTCCAACTGTACATGAGATAATTAATATATAGAAATATATGTATATATATATATATATATATATATATATATATATATATATATATATAAATATATATATATATATATATATATATATATATATATATATATATATATATATATATATATGCGCCTCCTAATTTACATATCACAATGCATCGTTGAATTCGCAACTATTAAAAATGGAAAAATATGTATTCAATAAACTATCGAGGAGGTTGGTATGTTTATGTAATATTAAAAAAAACAAAAAGTTCAAAGGGTTATTAGACGTTTGAGAGAATAGAACATCTCAAAATTACCTTTTAGTTTATGATTCATTAGTTTTTAACGATACACGAATACATACCACGAGTATAAAAACAATAAGAAAATAAATTCTAGATAATCGTTTTCCCATATTCGTTTTTGTTTCTTTATCTATAAGATTCTTTTATTTTTCCTTTACTCGTTCATTTCATGTCGTTTTTATTTTTCTTAAAAGAAGATAAGGAAGTGTATAATATGTTGTTGGTACGACGAGAAAATGTACAATTAAAATATAAATTAACTATTATCGGTTATATAGAATATACGCTCACACACGGTTGGTTTGAGTGATATGGAACTAGTTTTTTTTTGTTTTTAGATGTGGGGTATAAAATTCCGAAAATAACTTTAAAGGCAATATTTGAACTGATATTCCCACCGGAAGTTATTAATTATAGTTATCAATGCATGGTTTTCCTGCCAAAAATACGATTATTTCCGGCATTGATTTTAAAAATTTAAAAGGATTTTAAAAAACCTTTTTCCTGTAATTAAATTCTTGATAATTGCTATTTAAACATGTACAAGATCTTACATTTTTTTTTTATTATTTACTTCATTGTTTTATTTGGCGCGCAATTTTCACATGTTGAATGTATTAACCAGACCATAAATAAATTGTATGCATTATTTATTTATATTTTGTTTTAATTAAATAAAACTTTAACGTTAAAAAACGGCAAAGATGACAATCGAAGTGAACGAAATTTTAAAAATAGCTCGTTTATATAATATTCTTAAAATAGGGTCTAGAATTCCCAAACAATACCATTCACACTACATATACTGTACGGTTGCTTAGATATGATTTATAATTTCCTTTTTAATTTTTTTTAAGAAAAATTCCGTTTTCTTATATGTACAGAAAAAAAACGCAAACAAACGGAATTTCATATATCTAACGGATTTCCGAAGAAAATATGAATATAAATATTTTGGTTTGAATCGTGATCTATATTATGATTATCGCATAATCATAACCACATACTGTTTTATGTAAGACTCGTTAAATTTTTTCGCTAGAGTGCTGTACACAAATGTGATGTTTTGGTTCGATACTTCTTTTTTTTTTTGGAATATAAAGTGTAAAATCTTTGTTTTATATTGTCTTTCAAGAATTAGGTTGGATAAAAGACAAATAAAATTATGTGTGTAGGTTATGGATGTGACATAATATATTAAACAGTTCTTAAATCAACTAAATTATATAAAAGACAAGTTTTTTTTATAGTTTGATCTAATTTTTTTTGGTAAATTAAATTCAGTTAGTTTTTTTTGTGCTAACTGTTCTATATATTTTGACACATTGTCAATTTACTTTGGCAATAAAATATTTATTTAGTGGATTATCAAATCAGGGAACGTAAGAAACTATAAAAAATTTGTTATAACCTATAGTTCTTGTTGGGTTATTTAATATTATTAAGTAGCTGGTGATAAAAATATAGTGCCATACAAAGATTAAATCTTTTGAACTTTTCGCTATTACAACGGATACTGACAAATCTAATTGGATTTCTTATACTGTAAGGGTATGTAATGCGACTGTAGAAAATGTTATTTCAATATTATTATTATTTTTTGTGCAATGAAAAGATTATCAATGCTCCAATTAAAGATTCTAAGTACGCTAAACAGTTAACATAACCTATGAAATACTTAAACTTTTCCTTTAACTTGACGTGCTGTCGACTATTTTGACGATAGCTACAATCTGGGATTTTCCCCAAAGAAATTATTCAATTGTAACTCATCACTCTTTTAAAAATCGAAGTCTCAATGGCTATTTACATTATATCCATCAAAGATCCACCAAGAACCAAGTGTAAATCAAATTTCTTTGACTGTTGGCTGTAAGTACCCCTCATAAAGAACTTCCGAACATTTTTAAGGTTAAAAAAACATGATAATTATTTTGAGCAACAAAAACATTTTTTTTTTTGCTAATACTAGTTTCATTTGTTGAGCTTAATTTATTGGTCAACTTTCGAAATATTTACAAGCATAAAAAACTTATTAAATTTATCTAAAAACAAAGACGCTATATTAATCTTAGTTTAAAATTTAGAAACTTGATATAGACGCGTAGTTTTTAAATTTCGTTCAAGTGAAAGAGAGTTTTGGTATTTTTAACATCCCCCTTTACCTGTATAGAAAGGTTATTAGTTATTAACTTATAATACAAATTAGATTTTAAAAAAATTGATTAAACATTACAAATCATCAACCGTTGTATGACCGAAAATCTAATTTATAAACCTCTTTCTTTGACACAAAACTAAAATTAATATAAATTAATTTATAAAAAATTGATTTAACATTACAAATCAATTGAATTAACCGTTTTATGACCAATACGTCATGTAATCGCCGAAAATCTAATTTATGTACACTTTATTTGACACAAGACTAAAATTAATATAAATCAAATTAATAAAAAATTACAAATCAATTGAATTAACGGTTTTTTGACAAATACGTCATATAATCGCCGAAAATCTAATTTGTATACACTTTATTTGACACAAAACTTTAAAATTAATACATATAGATTTTAAACAAATTGATTAAACATTACAAATCAATTAAGTTAACCGTTTTATGACCGTCATGTAATCACCCAAAATCTAATTTATCTACAGTTTATTTGACACAAAACTTCAAAATTAATACAATTTAAATTAAAAAACATGCTTAAACATTACAAATCAATTGAATTGACCGTTTTATGACAAATAAATCGCTGAAAATCTAATTTATATACAATTTATTTGACACAAAACTTTAAAAATAATATAAATTGGATTTTTAAAAAATTGATTAAACATTACTAATTAATTAAATTAATCGATTTATGACCAATACGTCATATAATCGCCGAAAATCTAATTTATATACACTTTATGTGAATGTCAAATTTAAAATTAATATAAATTAGATTTTTAAAAATTTGGTTAAGAATCAGTTACAAATCAATTGAATTAACTGTTTTATGACCAATACCTTTTAAAAAACATGATCTAGACATGATTAGTTTTTGATTGGCTTATTAAAAAGACTAACAAAACCGTAGGAAGCATTGCTTGATAGCTGAAAGACTCATTGCTTTCTAATAAGTTTATATATTAAAAACTCCCTATATAGCAAAATGTTTCTTTTTATCATGAGCAGCACTACTTCCTTGGCATCACAAATCCCATCAATGGAACCATTATAGAAACTTTAGGGTATAAATAAAGGATCATTTTTGATTTGCCGGTTCGATACCGAATGTTTATAAAAAGTTTATAAATAGTACCCGTATAAAAACACCAACTCACAAATCTCTGACACAAATATGAAATCAGGAATTGGCTGGAAACTCGCCTAAACATATCCAAATTTGCTCTTAAAATAATTATATGAAATATAAAGGTTAAAAACACAAAATTTTAATTCAATTTGCCGTTTAGATGAAAGTCATCATCACTATTTACTCAAAATAATGAGCACCTGTTTTTATAAAATAAATAGTGTATCAAATCAATCAAGTCAGGAAGACATGTTATTTTATTAAGATACAAAACTATTTCTTATATTCACAAATTACAATAAAAAGCAAAATTAAAATAACAAAGGTGAATATTGTATATGTAAAGAGACGGAAATCTAGAAAGAGAGGAAGAGAATAAGCAACTTAAGAAATAAAACTTGTTTGAGGTCGTGTTTGCTTATATTCGCTTTTTTTTTTTTAAATAATAATAATAACATCTTAGCTCTTTCTTCATCTTATTATTTTTATCAATATCTTATTGTTGTAATTGTAATTCACTGTGCAGACAGGTGTCTGCAGTAAGAAGGAACTGTTATTTATTGATTTAAAGATAGAACTAGTTTTAGTTTTTTTTTTGTAATGTTTATGCTTTTTTAATTTTAGTTGTGTATGCGCTATTTTCAATTCGATTCGTATCATGAGTACATTAAACTGTATCACATACACGGCAGATGAAGACGACAGTCGTCGCAAATATAATTACAAAAAAAAAAAATAATAGAGATTGTAAATTGTATTCGACAACCTTCAAAAATATGTATAAAGTTATTTTATAGTGTACGCTTTGGTATTTGTTGTTTTATGTTTTATCTCGAAACTTGAAATGAAATCCATCCCTCGAAAAATTGAATTGATTTCTTCATCATTTCATTTTCGAGATGAATATCGAAGGCGTTTTCGTTTTTTTTTTTTCTTTATTATATTATTATAATGTTATGCCGGAGGTTTTGTTAAAAATGTTAACAAAATACAATAGAATGTCAAAATATTGACTGAAATGTTAGTTGTAGCTTATATTTAAGATACTCGTTTGCATATGATACGCAAGATTTTAGATTAATTTTTTTCGATATGGCCAACTTTATACAGTCGTAAAGTTAATTTGGAGTATTAAATTTTAAGGCATTACAAATTTTACACTAAGTTTTAAGTGAACAAGGCCCGCGTAGTCACTCCTGTGTATGAGATTGATCTCTTGATTGCACTCTTGGAGCTTCATCTTGAACCTGAGGCAGATAACACAATTTGAAATGACTGCTTTCGTTGTTGTTTTATGATCCAATGCATTTATGATCCAATGCTTATTTCGAATGAATGCCAGAGTAAGCTGTGTTCTTCCATGCATCATTTTATTGTATGCATGGCTGATTATCGTTTTGTTTTTGGCGGGAGAAAATTATTGCCAGATGTTTTTTTTTTTTTTCAGAATTCAGAATGATAGTTTAAGTCTTCCACCTCCTCGCAGTGTTGCGCTTGTTGTTTATTGGGTTGCACTTTTTAAAAAAAAGCCAGTTGTGTTCTTGTTGCATTTCCATTGCTTTTTTTACCTTCCTTTTTTTTGTTAGTGCCACTCTTGTTTTGGCAGCTATGAGGCTGTCATTGACTTCGTCTTTTTTTACCTTGACTCAAAATGTCTGTTTTAGTCTTTCAAACGAGTCCCAAAGCTTAAATACTCTGGTCAATTTCAATTTTATACGAATCCGTACTCTCTGCTTTTGCTACGTTGATTAGAAGGTCTTCGTGATTACTAGCCTGTTTCGTTAGATTGAAATCACCTCCGCTGAGCAGTTCTGCTAGTTGATTTTGAATGAGTCTCGCCTCTATGGCACCTAGCCTCATATCTTTGCTAATTTGATGAATTTTACGATGCATCTGCCATCTATTGTTCTATGAATGTAGTTTGGAAATGTTCATATTCTTCATCTTTGACGGTTTGCTTCAGCGGTGGGTGTAAGTCCTCAATTTCCCAGGATTTTTAAAACATTTTTTTTTTATTTTTGTCTTTGAACCCTGCAATCTTTTCTGGAGCCGATGCTCTTCTAACTCTTCCGCGGTTAAATTTTAACGTCCTACCTTACGCCGTCACCAGCTAAATCGAGGAAGCACGAATACAGGTTCGCTTTAAATCCATCGACACATTGTATTGCTGCAACCAGCCTATACTGACATGGACGATGGTTCGGCCCATGGATTCTGCTATTCAGCAGGGTTTCATAGTTGTGTTCATCGCCATCACCGATCGAAATAAAATGATGAAAAATCAACCCTCCTCAGTTGGGATTCGAACCCGGTTCCTTCCGACTCAAACACCGCAGCTTTAACCACTGCGCCAATTGCTCGGTTTTTAAGAATTTTTTCAATTTCATTTAGTGTGGATTCTATACTAATAGTTTAATGGTAATGTGTTTTTACCGCAATAGAGCATTATTGGGGTTGAATCCACCCTAACTCGGATTTTTGAGCAATTGGTTGCTGGTTGTTTTGCTTCAGTATGTCGGGAAGTAAGATATACGCATAACAATCTGTTCCCAGGAGTAACTCTATTAGAGCTGTGATGTTGTAGTCTGGCTCGGTCAATGGTGGTTGGTTATGTGTGATTTTATTCATTATACAAAAGTTTCAATTTACAGCTGAAATTGCGATTGAAATCGTAGTATTATTAATAAAGTTGCCGACTTTTGTATTTGTCTCTTGTTTGTGAGCAAGGGTCAAAGATTGGATATAGATAGTGACATTTTCATCATTATTTGTTACACTTACACGTACTAGTGCCGCTGGTAGAGGTACGTATTCATTACTTTTTCTTTTGTAGTCGTGTGTAACGACGTGTTGTCGTTCGATGGCACTCCTGTTTTGGTTTTAGGTTGTTTCATGTCAGTTCTTCTACTTCCTCATCTGATGCCTCCACACATATGGCATTTTGAAGAACTATAATGTGATTAATTGTTCTTTCCATATTGGCTAGCGGAGAGAGGTTTTGTGTGGCATTTATGACACATGCAATACACGTTTTTATGCTTTGTTGTTTTATCATTCACTTAAATGCTGTCATGGGTTTTGACTCCTATTATTTCGGATGGCTGCCTGCTAGCTACTATTGTTTGAGTAGCAATGGTTGGCATAGATTTTGACGGGAGGGATTTGCCTGCTTTGGCGCATCTTAGTGATAAAGTTGTATGCCCAAATTTGACTCTTGAATCAAAGTAATTATGACACAATTCGAGTGGTGGATCAGATTGAGTAATTTGTTTTTCTGTATATTTTGTATTCTACATACAATCCCTTTAATGAAGCAATTTTTGCTTTCAAATATTTGATAGTTTTCCGGTATTCTCTATATTTCTTGTAACTAGACAAAGACATATTTCCCCTGCTGCTACCTCTTGTTGTTCAATCAGAGCATTCAAATCTATTGCGGTGGTTTAATGCAAGTTGTTTTGTGGCGTCAATTTTTCCAATTACGTATGATATGTAATTTTTATATTAAATTACATGCATTAAGTCAATTCGTCGAGTGAGCCAACCACGACCCTTTTTACAATGATATAAAGCTTAAATTAAAAGAGTCAAAGAATATAATCCAATTTTGAACATTTTAACCATGAGGCATCCATTTATAAAATATTTCACCATTTTCACAAGCTTACCGAACTTTTACAAAAAATATTAGAGTTGGTTACTTATTAGTTAGAAAGTATTTGTAGAAATTTATAAGTATTTTTGCATATTTAACATACTGTCATAGACAAAAAACCAATTAAATTATTTATAATTAATTGCTGTCTAAAAACTCGAACTTTGAAACAAAACGACATTATAAGGCACGCATAGATGAATCTAGCACCAAATTCGTATGGTTTTTCCTCTTATTCTTAAAAGTTTCCTACCTTGTGAACTTCCTTAATTTGGATTTAATTATTTTCCAACATCGTTTGATTAGACAAAGTTCATGTAGGCAATTATTGATAAAATGTTTCCCACTTGCTTGATATTATACGGAGCACTTCTAGATCCACATTAGGAAATAATTTTCTAAATCAAGAATTATTTAGATAATTTTCAAGTTCGATAATTTTAAATTTCATGTTGAAGTCGACACTTAATTTATCCTTTCTCAAATAATGAGAGATTTTTAACAGTCGTTTTTTAACGACTGATATTTAACGGACATTTTTTTATTGACTGCACTAACTAATAGAATAGGACCAATCACAATTCACAGTGTTCTATTCCTATTTAATTTGGTTTGTTCGTCGAGAAAAAGTAAAATCGTGTTTATATATACATTTTCATGTACCACAATTTAAAATTTTCCTTCTCTGTTGGAGAGAAAAATTCGCCGACAGATCTAGTAAATGTAAGCGAACATGTATCTGCTTCTCGAGTTTGACTGGCAGTGGTGTATATAATTAAGATTGTGATCTAATTACGAATGCGATCAATTTATTTCAAATATATCATTTTCTTAGAACCTCTCTATTTAAAAAAATGTTGCTAATGGAATTATTTTAGATCATGTTATCAAGTCTTAATAAAATTCTGGGTTAAATTAAACGTCTAAGAAATTAAATGCTAAAAATTGATGACGGTTTACATATTAAACCACTCACATCACAGATTATAACAAATAGAAATTTATTCAAAAATCGTTTTATTATTCACCCAGATCTTTATTTAAGAGCTTATTTGTCAAAAATTGTGTTTTATTTATAGGTAGTGGCTTAACCAAAAGATGAACCAGTCAAAAAATTGAATATTAATTAACCAAATTGATTTTATACTCGCACATTCCAACTATATGTGTTGTTGTGTAAAAAAGACTATGTCAATTTTTGATGAGTTGATTAAAATGTCGGCACAATCACTAAAAATATGTTAACGTCACCTCGAGTGATTGATATATGATGACCTAAAAATATTGCATTGGATATATTAACACTCAAATTGGTCAATATATATAGTGTGGCATGTATCTGATTATTGAATTTAATCATAATGAAATCAAAATGAAATTTATATGTTTTTGGTGAAATTCGATGTAATTATATCAACATCATATAATAATATAACATGCGAAGGTCGAAGAACATAAAAATGAGGTAGTTAATTCACATGCGTTTGTAAATAAAAAATTTTAAACTCAATTATTTATTTCGAATGGAATTTTGATGAAATGTATAAGTAAATCTGTATACAGGCTGCGAGTTATGAACGACGCTATATAGGTCATTGCACGTTATTTTTGGATATGATATCCGGATGTTTAATATACATATTATGAAATCTTAATATTTTCTAAATTTTTGTATATTACAAGATGAAATTTCATCTCGTACATAAAACGAAGAAACGGCTTACGATCGTATATGACATCCTTTATATTTAAAACAACACATAATAAAACATTAAAATTTTAATGATTTTTCAAGTTTGTTATATATCACCTTTACACAACAACAATATTAACAACGCAACGAGTACCAAATATAATATTATATGTTGTGTAATTTGGTAGCACTGTGCGCTGCGCACCATCAGATCATTAAAATATAATTTAAAATACGGTGATCTCAAAACCTTAATTACGTTACGTTACAAGAATGTTTCGTTGTACCTTTCTCGGGTGCAATGACAAATTTCTATTTCATTCGTAATAACAAATTATTTCTAATCTTAATTATTAATTTCATTGTCTTTATATATAAGTTTCATATCGTGCTCTTAATATGGACGGCTATTTAAAAATAAAAAAGTTTTCCATATCCAGATGAATGAAATGAAAATGAAATTATATTATAAATTATAAAACAATTATTATTCGGTTTACCGAGTATAAAATATAAACACACAGATAAATAGCGGACATAAGTAATAAAAATAAACAAGTTGGAAAACTATATTTGGCGGCTATACAATAGTAATAAAATAAGACACAATGCAATGAATAATAATAAGTAGTGGTCGTAATTTGATAATAATGTATAATTCGTATTTGGCTTACGACTCTATGTATATATATGTATAATATATATTTATGGGTGAGTTCCCACGGAATTAGATTCCGAAAGAAATGTATTTAGAAAATAAACAATATGTGCTACTACTAAAGGTCATCGACAAATGAAATCAAACGTCTTTGAAATTTGTTTACGAAATCAAATATCGATTGTCTAGTAACCTGTAACGAACGATCGAAACCTTCAGATCGATAATGTTTTTGTTATAACAAATATTGTCATTGAATCGATCTTTTATTTTTATTGGGGTTTTGTTTTTTTTTAAATACCCCGCTAAATACTTAAATGACGATAAACTTTCAACGGCCTTCTTTACACCATTTAAAGGATCTGCATATATATATAGGTTATACTTGTGTTTCCAGCCTGCACCAATTGTTATCTAGGTCTCTAAAACATGTGATCATATATTTTATTTTAGACTCATTTATTTCAGAACTTATAACGGCAGCTGAGGCTTGTTTAAGTGGATACAGTAAATATTTGAAATCATTGATCATTCAATCTTATCACATACAGATATCATCTGCATATTCCAGGACCTCGTTAGACTGACGGTATAAAAATGTTACCTTGTGATGTAGTTATAGTTCTACGAAAGATAACTTTTAAAATGAGATTAAATAAGGATATTAGAGTTAATTGCAAAAATTCATGATAGTTTGTTCTTAAATTTTTTAACACATCATTTTATTTGCAATACTATTATTTTATTTATAGACGCACATATTTTTGAGAATTATACAGAGAAAATTTTTATGCGTTGAGATCCCTCCTTTCTCAAATATAGAGCACGACGCATTTACTTTCTATTCATCAGACAAACGTTTGCTTCGTAGCATATATCAAAAAAATGTTACACTATGCATCCCCTTCGAATATCAGGCGCTTCAAATCTTATCAATTTGGTTTTTAAAGCAGATATTTAGGTAGATTGTAAAATGTATCATCGTTTTCCAAATATCAGTTGCTAGTTCGCGTCGAGTATTCGCACATAGACTTATAACTTCAATCTTATCAGTGTAATTTTTTAGCCTAGTTGTTTAGAATTTAAGTAAGATGACCTTATATTTTATTAGAGTCGGAAGTACATATGTTCAATGAACATTTAAAATGTTTTGTTTAATTTGATTGAAAAGTCTAATGCCCGGTTTCACCAAAATACAAGTTAACAGTCTACCGGTTTAAAGTTCAATTTCAATTACACCGCACCATACCGTATCCCACCGTGTATTGCCGACTTTACGGATTGTCAACCACAATGTGTCCGCGCCGTTTCAGAAAAATTACATATCAGCCATTTTATTTTTTCAATGAATTTTTCAATTTTAAATTTCTTTTTTTTTTCAAAATCAATTATGTTTTATTTTTATCGTATTAATTTTATTTTAACGTATTTTGTTTGACACGAAAACCTAAAAAAAAAAATTAATTTGGGTGTCAACTGAATTTTAAGGTTATGAGGCTCGAAAAAATAAAAAGTTCATGTATCTTTTTTGTCCGCACCGCGCCGTTCAGTTTCGTTTTCTCATATAAATTATATGGGACTATTCATTTTTTTACTTTGACTTTTTAATGAAACGGGGCGGTGCGGTGTCTTTCTGATCAAACTGAGGTATTTCTATGGCAAAGTTCGTGACCCCTAACAATTTTGTTAACTGAAAAAAATCGGGCATGTGCCTTAATCGACTAAACTAAATTATAATGAGTTAGTTCACGCTATATCCAGCTAGATGGAACTATCACAAAAGTCACCTTATGCCTCAACTTAAAACTAAACTAAACTAAACCAAAAAGTATTATATTTTATTTAATAGTGTCTTACTTTCGCAAATTACTAATCCTATTCGAATAAGATTGGAATTTGGTCGAAAGTAAAAGCCAAGAACAGTTAGTTTCTTTTTTCATCAGTTGTCAATACTGAAATTTGAAAATTAAACTATTGTAGTTTTCGTTTAAAATTATAATAAAAAACAAGTGATTAGTGATTTGGAGATTTATAAACAATAACATAAAAGTTTAAACAATAATTTATAATAATTTATAATTTAATTAAACAATCCAGAGTAATTGACAATAAAAAAAATTTTAAATTGTCATATATTGCAGGAATGACAACCCTTAAAACTATAAAAATATATAAAATATTTACACTGGTGGTAAACACTGCAACTACTTGAAGAATAGGATTAATTCTATACACAATTTTAGTTTGAATGAAACTATTCACTCCGGAAAATACATGCAATTTGTTATTGTAATTTCTATTCCGGTGATGAAAGTAAGACACCTATAGTTTAAAAGTATTATAGTTATTTTATACATTTTGTGAAAAGTCACCGAAAAGTTACATCGGAAAAATACTTTTCTGCTTCAATCTATGAAGCAATAGCTTATGAGGCAATAGCTTGAACAATTTGAATAGTTTAGTTTAAAAAATCGATTAAGGCACACAGCATAAGCGTTAGATAACCGGCTGTTAACTTGTATTTTTGTGAAACCGTGCATAAATAAATTAATGTACCTAATTATAATTCGCTAAAAAGCTTACATAATTCATCATAACTCACTGACTAAGGTCAAAATTGTACACGCATGAACAGTTTAGGCTTTTTTTGCATTCTTCTTCCGCCTTCAATCATTCAATGCTTAATCCTGATTTTCAGGTCTAAAAATCGGTGATAAAATAAAAATCCTTTCAGCGTCAGTTCATTTAACGCCTGTTTTTATTTCTAAGGTCAAAATAAAATCCCCCTCTAATTAATTTGTATATTAATTCCGTGCAAAATTATTAAAATAGCGTTATATTTCTTCGGATAATTTCCAAATGTTGAACTTCGTCTTACTTCTTCGAAGTACAGTTTACCCGTTCTAGTTTGATCAACGTATTTGTTCAGAAAAAATTGAAGCAATTTTGTACGCAATCTCTTCCAAAATCTTGCAAGCCCCTGATCGCAGCTGTTACTTTGACACAAGATACATCGTATAATTTTATTTAATTTTTTTTTTTTTTTTTGTCAAAAAATTGTGGCTTGGCTGTGCACAAAAAATTTGTATGTCTTCAGATCCATTCTTAAAAAATGTTTAGATTGGTTTAGGACAAGCATTTATACTGCAACAATGCGATTTTTAAAGCAACAAAATCCTGCAAAATTCTTTTGATTGCTGAAAGCAGTGCCAGCCATCGAGTTTTAAAAAATCATATTGTAATTTTATTTTTTCCTAGTAACTATTGCCGATCATTCTCAAAATTGTTTAAAAATTGAGTAACTCTTGTGGGATATCTTGAAAAATAAACATATTTGATGAGTAATATTTTCTACCTTCATGCTTCAACAGAGAGAAACGTTGAGTTTAAAGCGTTTAATATAATATAGGCATACGAGTATTGCGCGTTTGCTTCTGTTTGGAAGTAAACAATTTTTTAGAAGTTTGTCAGCTTAATTTAAGTCATAATTTATTTTTGCGACGTCGCGATCCGATTTAAAGTACCTTTCGGAAATACGACACGAGTAGGCTTTATATATCAATGTATTAGTGTGCTTGTTATGTATCAGATTGTTTTTACGTTCTTTACGAGAATTGCGATTGCCCTCGACCACAGTGGCCCTCATTTATTAGTAATCGTTATTTTAATATATTTATTGCTTTGTTTGAAAACATTCAACGTTGTCACTAAAGCGCACACTGTACTTTCTATTGCACAATATTACTCAATCCAAACCAATTATCATCTATAATCCTATACACAATAAAAATTAAAAAGAAAAAAATAGGAAACCGCAGCCAATTAACAACTCCACCATTTGTTGTATGTATATTTTGAAAGCGAAAACCAATCAAATGAATTATAAAATTGAATACAAAAAATTGAGTATTGCTTTATTTAACGTCTCTATCTCATAAAGTTGCTTCAAAAATTAAACATGTTTTATGTCTTTATGTTACAGAGTTAATTTATTTTTTTTAAATGACATTTAATTAATTTTTTATAATTATCGTTTGACACAATTAACGAAATTGCAATAAAAAGGTATCATATTATATCGGAACTTAATTAAGTTAAATAATGAAATGGTTACTCGTTTTTATTGGTTTGGTGTTTTGGTCAGATAAATATAGTGGAGCGGTATGGCCAGTTAAAAATATATTGGCTCAATTTATTTTGAAAATCCTTTTGATTAACATTCCAAACAGAATTTGCGAGTAAAATCTCTTGTGCTGATGTCCACAACTAACTACGATCACGCAGAAAGTAGTGAGTAGAGTTGTTAAGAGACTAAGAGAAAAATCAGCTATATAATCGATGGCATACATGATGTACCAACAAACAAAATATTACTATATGGTGAAAAAAATTGTTTATGAAGAATTCAAGTCGAAGCAAATAAAACCGTCTACTTACAGTAGCAATAGTCTTCCAACGTCCAAAAAACTCACATACGTCAACATTATTTCAATTGTATAAAAATTGGATATCACTCAAAAAATTATTTTAAAAAGAACGAAGGACCACGATGTTAAAATGTCAGCAATGTGAACATAAGGCGTCAGAATGTTCACAGAAAATTGAAAATTACAATCAACAGAAATTGCAAGAGACAAAGGCGACGAAAAATAAGTCGTTTGTGAGAAATGTGGAAAAAATGTCGAACTGTTGCATCGTAGTTCTTCATAATAGAAAAATAGAAGCAGTAATTGGCA
Source organism: Tipula confusa (assembly GCA_963556175.1). NCBI lineage: Eukaryota > Metazoa > Arthropoda > Insecta > Diptera > Tipulidae > Tipula > Tipula confusa. The sequence goes on from OY744476.1 coordinate 48,041,556, forward strand.
TCGGAAGTGATTGCATGATCATAATTCATAAACGAGAATGAATTAAAGAAGCGGAATTAGAAAGGCAAAAGTAAAGCCTTTATAGGTACTTTTATCTGTGATTTAGAAATTGAAGGTGAAGTGTTTAAAGCAACGATTAAGATGATGGAGTCAACGATGTAACCAGTTAAATTACTCATTGGATTTGACATTCAAAATCAATTCGTTATATATAAAAAAAATGGGAAAATCAATGTACGGAAATCAAGCCCAATCTTATATATATAAGATATATATATATATATATATATATATATATATATATATATATATATATATATATATATATATAATATATATATTTATATATATATATATATATATATATATATATATATATATATATATATATTTATATATATATTTATATATATATATATATATATATATATATATATATATATATATATATATGTATATATATATATATATATATATATATATATATATATATAAAACATCTCTATTTTACCCCGTTAAAAAGTCTCGAGCATACAATTTAGGGCCTACTCTGATTTCTAAAGTTTATGTTATGCCAGCAAATTTAAATTTTAGAACATATTTACCTTATATACCGTGCTAGTTCTTGGTAAAGCCTTTTGGTGAAATAGGATTATGGGTAATATTTTTATGTTTTCCGGATTAAAATAATAGGAACAATTTCGATGAGCTAAGTAGCGATTTTCCTAATTGGAAATTTATGAGAAGAAATTCTGAAACAATTTTGCGGGGCACTATAGTTTCAAGTAAACTGTACTAACTCTGTATCTTGTCAAGATATCGAAGAAACTTGATGTTTCTGATAAAGTGGAAACACATTCACAAATGTGACCATTCACAAATGAGGTCATTTGCAAATAAGTTGCCATATAGGCAAAACATCTGTTGGGTAAAAAAGAAAGAAATTTCCTCATGCTTACCTTTCAATTGTCTTCTCTTACATTCGTAAGAGTTTACAGATACTTAAAAGAGAGCTTGTCGTAGATCTTATCGCAAAATGTTTAATCAATATGTTATTTTTTCTATAAGAAAAATGATGTGCATGATTCTGGGCCAAAAATATTTTGGACATAATGGTTCAAAATTTCACCAATTTTACTCGTCTACATCGAAGCCATACAACGTTTATTCGTTCCCAAAAATTTCTTAATGACATTTCGGACATCCTCTTTTTATATTTAAAGTATAGTTGGATTTTATATATCCGCTGAAATTATAATTTCTTCGGTATTTGGAAAAGTTGTTTGCAGCATTATTTCTATATTTATATTTATTTTCTAATGGAAACTAAATTATCCTTAATTTAAATAGAACCGTAACACTTTGACAATAACTTTTTCTAGGTATTTCGTGACTTTTTTACCTTTAGTTCAGTGCAATATGTTTTGAATCAAAGTATTTCCAACTCTTTCGTGGCATCCTACTTTTCACCGACACCTGTCAAATCACGAACTCACGTTAAGATCGATCAAGATTAAAATGTAAAACGGTTTTTGTAATCGGTATCTATTGATATTTAAACCTAGTACCTCGTTTTAACTTTTAAAATAAAAGTGGGCACAAACCGAAAAATATACCGCATTCTGGCAACACTGTATCCAAGGTGAATAGTCTACAAATCAAACATCCACAAGCATTCAATTATTATTAAACCACTATAGTTTTATAAATAAAAGTTAATCAATCAATCATATTTAGACAATCTTCCATACAAAACAATAAAATCCATTGATAAACTTTTTTTGTACAAAAACCTAATGTGTGTCACCTTGAAAATTACTTGACTACTTACAAGACATCCAAGACTACGAGTAAATACTAAAAATATCTTTTATGAAATATTTATAAGTACAATAAAAGAAAAACAAGTTTCCCAATACAAATTCAAACCCCAATTACACTGACCTTAAAACTATCATAAACATATATATTTTTTATATAAGTCACGGATCTACAATTATAGCCGCATTTAATTATAATTATGAATGTATATTTTCTTAAAGTCAAAACCGCAAAAAGTATGCATAAATCACATCTGAATTCGTCGTTGCATTCGTAATAATATACGTATATAAACAAGAAACCAGAGATAAACATAAATATCCCATATCGATTGATAGTTTTGCACGGTATTGTCCAATACATAATGACCACGTTTTATAAATTGCTAACATTATTACGTTAAATAACAACAAACAACCCATAATGTACTTTCACTTTTCTTTTTTTTTTTTTTTTTTTTTTGTTTATGCGCGGTTGTTCATTTAGAAAATTGTCTTACATATTAACGAGTATATGTATATAAGCTTATTTATTATTTTAATTAAATTTCATAATAGTTGTACATATTTAATTTAAATATTTATGGGATTACGTACCTAAAAAAAACTTAAATTTTGTTTATAGACTTTTTTCGTTCTATTTATTTATTTATTTTTTAGTTTGTATTCATAAATTTCAAAGGAAAACCCAAAATTAGTATTTTTATTTTCGAAATCGTTTGTATGTATATTGTTGTTGTAAGAAAATTAATTTTCACGATTGATTTATTTTCCCAAATCATTTTACATATATACATAATTAATAATATTTTTTTTTTTTTTTTTTTTGATTGATGTGATAAATGAAACCTTGTCACTCAATTTATACGTATGGGTATGACGTATCAATGGTATTTAGTTACTCCACTGTATATTAAATGCTCGTACGAGTTTATTTTTCTTACATGATTTCGAAACCAAACAAAAGACACTACATACAACAAAAATCATGATCTACCACAAAATGAGAAAAATTAACTCATATTTCAATTGATGATAAATATTTTTCTCTCTCAACCGGATTCAAGTCCAAACTTTCCTTAACCTTCGGTATTTTTTATATTATAAGTAAACGACAACTCGTCTTGTATTACATTCCGCGTTTTTAAGTGTAATACATGTATACCACAAATAAAATAATTTGCCAATATAGTTTGATATAACTCTTTAAAGTGTATTTCCGTAAATATTATCTATATCATCTTTAGTTGAAATTTGAATTTATAATTTCCATCTTATGATTGATTTTTCGTTTTGTGCTTTGATTTTATGAATGGAAGATTAGATTGCCATGATATTAGGTAACGTTTTGAATACTTGCGTTGAAAATGTTGATGTTATAAAATATTGGTATTAGGTAATTTCTATACATATACGCGTTAATATATGTTGCTATTTATTATAACTCTACGTCGTATCAATCAGCTACATGTTTTCTACGTAAGTGACAAGATAATATTTTATGTTATGCAACTAAGCTTATGGATATTGAATATACTAAATATTCGCTCTATATATACGTAGCATATATGTACATAACTGTTACACGTTGTAGGTTGCATTAAATTGTGCTAAAAGTGAAGGTTTCGTGTCCGAAGACTTTACAGTGGCTTTACAACGGAAAATAACGCGGCAATCTTCGAGTTGGATTGATCCTTGGGGCCCAACTACAAAACGTTTTAGATTTTAAAGCAGTTGTCAATAATCTGTGTTCATGATGTCAAGGAAGTTAGCCAACCCAAAGATAAAAACTATTTTTGGAGTATCATAGCGACATTTGTGAAAAAATAATCGCTAAAAATGCGAAAACTATCGTGACATAGTTCCCAATCGCACTTAGAAGTTTTTATTCTTCAGAAAGAATACTTCTCTAGTAGAGCAAATTATAGTTGATTTACAAGGAGGGTTTTGTCCGAATCGATCTGCTACTGATCAAGTTTTTTAAACAATTATAGGTAATTAGTAGGTAATTATATTCGAGATCTGTTGGTTTATTTAAATTTAACTAGAATTCAGAACAAAAAACAGTTTTAGTAGAGTCATAATAAGATTAGTACTCGAGTTAAACTCAAACAATTAAAAGTCATTCTTACACCAATGTTATAATTAACGATCGCGAAATTAAGTGGTATGTTTATGCAATGAAAAAAGCGATAACGCCATATTGCATTATTGATATCGCAGTTGCTAATTACTTTGTTAGAATGTGTTTTAAATATTGCAGGGACGTGTACTTAAATATATATTATGTATATATAAAAGTTTCGATACGATAACAATCAATACTTATATCTAAAGAATTCCAATGCCTCAGTGCTCACACTAGTGGACAAATATTAATTTATAAAACTAATTAAAAATTAAATTAAGAATAGTTTTGACCTTTCTAAAGTTAAAGACAGACATGGCTATGTCAATTAATGTTAAATAATCAATTTTTGAAATGCTGTTGATATATGACTTACAGCTTTGTTTTGCACAGTTTTAGTTTATCATTTGTGGTGTGTAAATATATGTTAATAGGTGTCAACAACAACATTTAATTTGTTACGCTATTATTAGTTGTAATCAATATTAGTGTGATACATATTTGGCGCATTATTCCCAAAATTAGAAAATTATTGTCATAGGAATTAATTGCACTATCAATGTCACCCCAGAAATCGATATCACCCTAGAGATACAAAACTACTTTGAATATATATACTTTTTATGAATGTGGCTGCATTACAAACGCAAGAAGGTAAAAGACCTAATAAGCTTAGGAGTGATATTTACAAAAGTTAAAATACTTGGGTAGCGGAACTCGAATTCTATTTCCTAAAGTAATACATTTTAAGGACCTTCTACACGTATTATAGATACCTTAGGGGCTATATATTACTATCAACAAATAAAGGATACGATTTCAAAACTCTAAGAGCACATTTCTGGATTACCAGTAAAGATTTAATGTTAGCCACGAAGATAGTAGAAAGATTTTAAGGATTAGTGAAGGTTCTTTTTCAAATTCCTCACATGATCTTTAAAATTTAGTTGAGAATCCAGCATCAACCATAAATATTTAAATGAATTCACTGTTTCAATTAGTACACACAAAAAGCATCACTTCGAAGCTCATTATATGAAAGTGAATGATAAATCAATGGATTAGGTACTCGAGCAGAATAGCCCACATTAAAATTCATTATTTTGGATTTATCACTTAAGATCATATTATGCACAACACACCTCTTTTTTATTAAATTCATGTCATTTTTAATGTGATCGTTCAATGTTTCAAATTTCAGATGAAATCTTTCAGTGAATCTTTCTTGAAAAGTGGTTTAACGATTCCAATTTTTAATCTAACAAAAAACACTCCTTCGGAAAGACATATTAAAAATAAACACAAAAATATGGCTATAATACTAAATATAATAGTCTTAATCAAATTGCTCGAAATTCTGTCACCATCAAAAGAATTGCTAGATTTCTAATTACTAGCCGATCACCTTAGCTTCGCTAATTGGAAAAAATAAGAAATTGACATTATTATACCGCGATAGCGTCAAATCATTTCTAACATTATTATCAATATAAAGTTTTCATGATATCTTTCTAGAATTACATAAATGGTTTTTGACAAAAGTGATCATTAATAGCATTGGTAAATTCACTCATAATTATGTTGTTGTCAATAATGATTGATATGAGCTGATTCAGTTTGCTAAGGCAGCTACTCGCCTTTGTGAAATTTAATAGAATCCTAGGTTTGCACCATGGGCCCGTTGTGGCATTGAGTGCGGAATCCTTGAGGGTTCCAGCCATTTTAATAAAAAAAAAATGATTGATATTATATCAGTAGCACCGCAAGAATTTTTAAGAATATTACTAACTAACTTACCCTTAAAATTGCCCTTAAAATATGTTTCTTTGGTTAGTGGTAACAAAATCTTAAATTGATATTTACGGTTATCGATTTTTTTCATTTATATCAACCTTATTACGATTATTCTTTGATAGTTGTTTAGAAGACCTGATCTGCAAATTTATCAAATTTAAAAGGGAGTCTGACATCTCATCGGTATGAGTTTAAAATTGCCCCGTTTTACTTTAACACTACTTTTAAACTCAATAATAAATTTAATAAAATTTGTATATATGCGTTAGTCGTATATCAAGTCTAACATTCCAGTCGTAACTATTCTGTGCCTCAGATACATCTAAAAAATTTATTTTAATTCGAAATACCGGTACATATTTATGCGTTTTTTACGAGTGTTAAAAAATTTCAAAATTAATTGGGTCAGTAACAAAAAGCTATATATTCTTAACTTCAGCTGTGAAAATATGACAAAGGGAGTCAGATAAGATGTGATCAATCTAGATATTTGACCTTCTAGTAACAGAATTTAGAAAAGAGTCCAAACCGAAGTAAGAACATATAGTAATAAGTAATCATATTTTGTCTGTGATTCACTTAATAAATCCAAACTTATACCTTCCAACAGTATTTTATTTGATTGATTGATTGATTGATTGATTTTGAATGTACTGCCAAGCATTAAGCAGGATATCCCGGAAAGCGCCGGGCCCACAGTACACCCGTTTTTACATATACTTGGAAGGATATGGAAGGATACTATTTAAATTATTGAGATCGACCCGGTTACAGACACCTTGGCGGCCAATAGTTAGTAAATTTTTGTGGGTTAAGAAAAGGAAAAGTATGTTAGTTATGACTTAATTGGTCCGATTTTCCGGTATCCAATATTCAAACTACTGTTAGTGTAAGACAATCACATTTTTGTTGTACTGCTCTGCATTCTGCCATCTCTTATCAGCAACTCCAATGTGCCACCATTCATCTGTAATCTGCAGAGGTTTCCTGAAAACAAAATCTATTAATGCACTAATTGCTCTTAGCCATAGGCTGTAAGAAATAGAATTAATTTCAATCTGAAATTATAATTTAATTAATTAATTAATATTATAAAATTATAATTCTACAATCCATATGCTGTAATAAATTTGATTAGTTTCCCTTGGAATTCGTTCCGTTGCGTTTTTGCTAAAAATTAGGTGTTAATTTAGTACCGGACTATAGTGGTAATATAAATCATAATATAACAGTACAAAGATATGAAATAATATAACATACAATAATATAACAATATAAACACCAAAATTCAAATCTGAAACATAAAAATATACAGAATATAAAAATAAGTAAATATAAAGATAACGAAATTAATTAAATAACATCGGCATTTGTACGCAATTTAAATGCAGCAGCGATTTAATGCTGAGTAGACACTTATTATTTCACAGCCCTTAAAATCTTCGTTAAAACATGTAATTTGTAGGAGAAGGCGGCATCCATCATCTTCAGGATGATAGCTTTCAACAACGACACGTATTTGAGCATACGGATATTCTTTTGGGTTTAATACAAAATCTTCAGAGCTATTCTGGTAAAGATATAATTTATATAACTTCATTTTATTAAATAAAATTTATCTTTCAACATATAAATTTTAATTTAAACCCTAAAAAAGATCACTCAATATTCCGCACAGACAAAACCACTCTACACTCCAATAAAACTAAAACTAAAAGATCCTAAGAATTACAAATTTTAGCTTAAAAACTAAGAAATTTAGAGTTATTAGTTAATTTAAAAATATTTTATCTATTTAATATATTTTATTTATTTGTATATAGATTAGAAAAATGTTTGCAAACTACATTTCAGTTCCTAATTTATTTGTTGAACTGCCCAAAAACACTAGAAATCGAATTTTATTAAAATAATTAAACAACTGAATTCGATCGAATCCACCGTTTTTTAGCGATTACACCATACCTTCCAGCAGTATTTTATTTGTTTAAATTTCCTTTACTTAAGAAAATATCAAGTCCGTAAAACTGAAGTCTGGAGATTAATACGAAAATGATTTGGACATTACCAAACGACAACTTTCATATAGCCTCGGTGGAGGAAAACTTCAGTAATGTGACCTGATAATTTAAAGAAGTTATTTCATAAACGCTGCTACACGTCCATTCACTACATTCATTCATTGTCAACTCCCTATTGCCGTGGTTGTTAATTGGGATACCATAGGTAAAAAGCAAGGATAAAATTTAATAATTTTAAATGTTTTAGTAGCACAAGTCATTCTTTACGGCCCTAAATGATGGCACGATCCATAGATTATGCCAAAAGACATGCAAATTCCGTTGACTTTCCTCCCAGTGAAACTCTAATCCTGCCACGGCTGATTTAAAATCCGCAGCTTAAACCATTGAGCTAATTGTAATATCAAACGAACGAAATTATCAAAATTGTAGTGGAGAATATAAGATAGGCAAACGATACTTATCAAACAACAATATCCTAAACATATAGTATTGCTGATTAGTTTTGAGCAATTTTGAATTTTAAAGCAAATCCGAAGTTCGGAAAATACTGATAAACTCCCTAAAGCATAAATAACAACAATTATAATCAAACGATTATGAAACATTTTTATAGAATAATCAACTAGGGAGAAAATTAGATAAAAACCTTTACTTATTAACCCTAAATCTTTAACGGTATTTGAAAACGTAATAAAATAGCCTAAAATTTAGTTAAGATAAATTCGAGGGAAATAGGAGTAATCGGTGGTGTCTACCGATTATTAGTAAATTATAATATTTATGACCATTTAAGGAAAACTGGCTAATTAAGTTTTAGTTTATATACGTATGTGAGATCTTACACTGAGAAAAATATAACTTAAAATTAAAGATTTTAATCTTTCTATCAAAGAATTTTAGCCTATAGATTTTGCGCAAAATTTTTTCTATTTTATTTGAAAGTTTCATTTCATTTTATTTTAAATTATGAATAAGAACTTTGCCTTAAAAGCTTATGGCATTTAAATTAATAGTTTAAGGTATTTGGTTAAAAAAAAATTATTTCATTTCATCGAAAATAATTTTTTAGCTTAAAATTAACACTTAGGGCTATAAAATTAAAAATATTTTTATTTTAATTGAAAATGCATAATTCTTTGAATCAAGTTAGTTTTTCTTTAAAAATAAAGTTCACGAGAGTTAAAAATAAAAATTGTATCCTTTGAGTTAATAGTTTAGAATTTTCGATCAAAGGAACCATTATCATTGATCCAAATGAATCTGCTCTTAAAAATAAAAACTAGAAAACATTAAAAGTTTAAAATTTAATTCGACCGTTTGGTTCAACGTTTTTTTACTTACCTATATTTTAATTTACATACCTTTCCATTTAATTTGACAGAAATAGAAATAAATATAACATAAATATAATTATTTAATTCATTTTAAATTTATTGTTTATATTTTTTACATCACAGTTAATTTTATAAAATCACAACATTTCGCTTATTTTTAATTTCAGTTTGCAACAAATATGTCAAAGAACCCTTCATAACAAAACTAAAATTATATATATTCCTTAAGTCTGACAACTTTTTCTCCTGTAGTTAAATAATATAAGTTAACCGGATGACTTTCTATATCTTGAAAATTAATTAAGTTTAAACTTTTAGATGGAGTACCAATTGCATAACAATGAAACTGAGCAATAAATGCATGATTATTAAAAGATTTACATATTGCAAAAATTTGCCCATGTACCACTAATATATCAATAATTTCATAAATTATAATTTTATTACTCGATGTTTCGTTAAAAAAATAGCCTACTTTATATTTTGTGCCACGGAAAATTATAGTACTTATGTATTGGTGATTAGATTCTAGATGAGATATGATATCAGAATATTTTAGTTCCTTATCCGGACAGTAAAATAATTTACCTACCAATTCAAATTCTTTTTGGAAAAACTCATTCGAATAAAGCAATTTTGAAAATTTTACGGAAGCTTTTATTGCTAAAGTAAGTGGGATATTAAGGCGTGATGTGATATTTCTCGCATATTGTTTATGAAGTTGGTGTTCAGCTTCAAAACGAAAACACCATAGAAATTTTAAAGGGCCACATTTTCGTATTATTGTAGGATAGTGAACCAAAAAATGATATTTAGGTTTTAAATCTTGGTTAAAAAGATTTACGTACGAACTATTATGTTGATGGATTAAGATTGTTAGCTCTGCTAAACTATGCTCATTATAACTACTCTTAAGTAACAGATCAATTAATTTAACGCAAAGAAGTACAAATTTGTAAACTTCATCATCATGTGGAACATCGTTTCCAATAATTGAAGGGAAAAAATTGTAAAAGGTCCACATTTCACGTGCAGTCATTTTAAAATTCCCATTTTTTATATGGTTATGTTCAATTGGTCCACTTATATTTTTTATTTCAATTTCCCCATAGTTGAACATTTGCTTTTTGTAATTAAAGTTTTGTAACGAAACAAACTTTTTTTTAAAAATGAAATAATTTAAAATATTTTGCAAATTGTACTTGCAAATTCCCAAAAAAACGTCATGCATAATATCTGAAGCGACGTTATCTGTAACGTGAAATGAAGGAATTTCATTGAACGATGAAACAACCTTTATACCTGTTGCGCTATTGATATTTAACATTGCAATGTCGTCATTATAATTTTGCTTGTTTCTCAAAAATTCTGTATGCTCTGTAAAATCGATTTTGGTATGAATTTTAGTTCGTTTACATAACCGACAGTAAGATTCAGAATTAAATGACAGTGAGTACCCTAAAACCTGATTTAGACCTAAGTTATCCCCTAAGATTTGACCCAAAACAAAATGAATATTAAATAAATCATTAATCGTTTTAATGTCTATACCATCTTTTTCTAATGTAGTTATTATATCGATTAATGGTCTTATAGAGTGGTTTATACCGTATTCTTTAATATCTTTGGCCTTTATAAAACCACCGACAAATATATTATTTAAAATTGAAGTTTGGAATTTAGGTATGGTAGGAAATGAGTAATATACTCCACATATAGAATGTTTTCCAGCATGTGAGCTCAGAGGATCATTGATTTCGAAATCATCTAAATATAAATGAAAAGGAATTACAATTTTCCCTTCAAATTGAGTTACTTTCTGTTTCCATAAAGATCCATTAATAAAATTAGTTATTTCGGTATTCAATTCTAATCTCCTCATATTATCTAGAGTTAATTTCAAAATGTCTCCTGACTCAAAATATTTCTTGAACTGAAATGAAATATCAAGGAAGCACGCCTCTACTTGACTATTCTTTAAAGATGGGGTACCATTAACGAAAACTTCAACTAATTCATTATTTATTAAATAGGTCTTTGGTTTAGAAAAAATGTTTATATTTTCAATATATTTAAAAAATTTGTATTCAGTACTTATTTTTCTAAATGGGTTTTCCAAAAAATTAAAAATTTCATTAAATTCAACTTTTGATTTAACACATGCATGAGTAGATAATGGAAGCAAATAATCGCATAATGGTGAAGTTATACTACACTTAATAGATTCTTGAATATGAAATACCTTAATAGATTCTTGAATATGATTTTTCATTATGAAGATTTAAGGAAAATTCAAGCATAGAGCTTTCGAGACTATTGATACATTTGTCTTTTGTTGCTGATGGTTCAATAGCATTTGTAATTGAAACATTATTACTAATGGGATGGTGTAAGTCTAACGAAGTTACAAATACATTTTGTGACACTAAGTTTATTGGTGGCACTTTGTCGAAATTTGGGTTGAACTTTTCAACTTCAAGTATACTTTTTTCGTCATTAATATGTTTTTGTAAATGAGATTTATATTTATATATGTTTTGAAAAATCTGGTTACAGTTAGGTTGGATGCAATTAAATGTATATATAGAAGGAGTTCCTTCAATTCTTTGTAAGTGTTCTGTGAGTTCTTTGACATTACTAAACAATTTTTTGCATATAAAACAGAGAAGCATGGTTATTCATTTAAAAAGTACAATCATATTATATAAAAAAAAAATGTATAAAGTTTGAAATAGAAAACTTATTAGTATAATAGTAAGTGGTTATTCGAATAAGCCTAAGTATTTCTTAATGTTCGGGTGTTTTGAATCTATATCAAACAAAAATTCTTGCAGAAAGTACCAAACTTCCTTGCTAAGAACGGAGTATTCTAAATTAAATATAAATGATAATTTTATCAGAGTCATTAAACATTTACGAAACGAACCGCATTTGTATTTGATTCCCTCGTAAGTTATAAAAATTTCATCCAATTTTTCCCATTTGGTCCCAATTACTACAATTTTCGGCTGCAAAGTAAATCCTTTTTGTTTGATTTGTTCTAATTTTCCTTCCAGTTCATTTATATTTTGCAAAAAAATTACAAAATCTTCCTGTGCGTCAGTTATTGTTGGTTTATATTTTTGACTAATTCTCTTTGGTTGAATTACAGCATGTAACAATAAGCAACTAATCATATCGCGTGCGTCTGGTGAATAAAAATGAAACCTTAGATAAAGCCCGTATATAATTAAAGCTGTTTTAAAAATATTAAGTAATGATCTTACCTTCGTTTAAATTTGTATTTTCAGTCAAATCTTTTAAAAGATTTCGATTTTGCTTGTCTTTAATTAAAGGTTCTAAAATTAATGGGCATGTATTTATCAATCGGTCTATTTTACTCTTAGCAATTTCACTTTTTTGTTGAAATTTAAATTCAAAATCTATATCAATCTGCAATGAAATAACGTTTGTCATTATGGAATAGATTAATTAATGAAATAAAAACAAATTTTAAAATAGTAGATGAATACAATTACCAATTCATAGCCTAAGTGGTGTTTATATGATGGCCACTCAGTTAAAAATTCAGCAATATTTTTGTTGATAGATAAAGTAAATTCTGTTGTTCGAACATTTGCTGATTCTTGCCATTTTTCACAAACTAAGCTCCATGGTTCAATATTTGATTTTAGCCAAGTTCTATTCTCTAAATACGTTTCTAAATAAATAGATTAAGATATTTTGTTAAAAAAATTGTGTTTTGCCTTTTTATGATCAAATCACCTGAGGTGAAGCAATCAGTAGTCGAAGTAGTTTGTAAACTTTGATTGATGGTATTTGTGGATAATTTTAAAAATTTTGTGCCATAACATTGGTTGCTGTACCTATCAACAAGCTTTCCCGTTTGTTTTTTTTTACCTTGCCGTGGAGAGTAATATTCATTCTATAATTAAAACAAAATATAGAAAAAGTTATTAATCTTGCCAAAAATTTGTGTAGGTTTAATGACTTACCGGATATTCGGACTTAAAGATGTTTGATATATTTTTTGATAAAATTTCAAAATCCGCTGAGTGTAATCTAATATTTAGCGACATATAATGATCGATAATGCAATGTATTAAATACTGGCGATGTTTTGAATCTAAATGTAAATCATTACAGTTATAATAATCAATCACCAAGCGTCCTTTAATTGATTTTTCCAAAATAGCCAATATATTATATTTGTCGCCAACTGGTACCCGTACACTATAACAATTTAAAATTTATTTTCAATAAGTAAAAAATCATAAGCACATGTTGTATTTAAGTATAATTTAACTTTGATTTTTTTCTTGATTAATAATAAACTTTAAAATAATTATTAGTTTAATTCATTAGTATGAATCGAAGATTTTGTAATTTCTTTAAAACACAGTTATGCTACAATTTATCTAAAAATTTATCCATATTTCGAATTATATAAAACATATATGTGATACCTATGTTCGGCAAAAAATGATCCACTTTGTATTGGACTTGATGTTGAACTTTGATTTTCAATCCATTCCAGTACTCTGCTATTCAAAGATCGTGTTACATTCGATTCTGGTAGAGGATTGTTCTAAGTAGAAAAACAATCGATTGCAACAATTTGATATGTGATGTTCTAAAATTTACTTAGTATTTGTTTACCATTTCTAGACGCCATTTTCTCAGAGCTTCTTTAAATATGAATTTTTCACCTTTTGGATAATTTTCAAACATCTCATCTATGCAATCCAGTCCCATAACTTGCAATGTTTTGATTGTACATTCATGAGTGATTACCAAGAAATGTATAGTTTTTTGTGAAAGACCCCACGATGAAACCAGGTTTTTAAATTCTTCATATCGCGCGAGATCATCCTCGTTTGGTAGTACAGAAAACGGTACAAATTCAATGGTACAATCACTTGTACTATAGACATTATTTCCATGTTGCCCATTATTCGATGACATTTTGTAGTATGGATTTTACGAATATTATGTGAAAGCACTTGTTTTATATAAACCACGTTTTGTACACTTAAATACTAACCTTGAAATTGGTAATGTGCATAATCCGAATTAAACAAATAAAAAAAAATTTCTTGCACTTTTATAATTTTGACAGTATTAAAGTATTTAATATGTTTTAATATTGTATTTAATGTATTTAATAGTATCTAATATATCTATTTAATAGTATTTAAAGATTTTTAATCACTATTTTTGACCGGTTTATTTGAAATAAAAGATAACACAATAGACGACTAATCGATTCAATTGATGGCGTTGCACTAAATAAAATTATCATTAATTCATCATAAGTCAAAACGAGTATTATAACGGTAAGAATTACAGTTAAATGTTTTACGCATTTAACACAATAGAAATATTATTTACGAATATAAACGAAATATCAAATAATAATACGATTTAAGAGTTTTAAATAATCATTTAAATTTAAGGAAAAATTTAAGGAATTTAAATTAAAGTAAATTTTATTTAGTTCAAAAGATTCAAATATTTTAATGATCCCTTTTATGCAAAACGGAAAATAAGAACTTAAATCTTTAGAAATAAAAATTTATTTAATTTCACCATAAAATTTTTTCTTTTGATTTAAAGATATTTCTTACTTTTGTAATTATATTTGAAACTATGATGATATACTTGAATTTTAAGAATTAAATATTCATTTAAATTGAAGAATACAATCATTTCGATTTTTAGATTAAAGTAAAATATTTTTGATTCAAATGATTTAAGTTCTTTGCGAATTAATTTTACGCGCAATATAAAATAAAGAATATGATTGTTTGGAACAAATAATAAATTTATTTAATAATTAAGACACTTCATTTAATTCAAATGATTTTTGTTAAAGATTAGAAATTTTTAAAACAAAGTTTTATAATTTTTCTCAGTGTATGTATTTAGAAAAAACCCAGTATAATGTACTCAGAGATACGCCGGAAGTGACATGAAAAAACTCAGAAAAACTGATATACCCAAACAAAACTGCAGTAGAAAATCAATTTGGCAGCAAAAATTTTAATTCTAAACTAAGAGATTAGATTATTAAATAAAATTAGTGATTGATATAAAATCAAACTCGTTAAAAAAATCGAACAAACATAAAGATGGTTTTTCTTATATTATTCACATTATGCGTAAGGTCATCACATAGTATTAAATACAGATTTACTAAATACTAAACTGACTAAGCTGAATTGCATTCGATCTCTGATCATTGAACAGTACCTACCGCTAGGTGCGGAGCTCGAGCTTAGCTAAATTTTAACGCGGTCTTCAGTATGTACATATAAATATCGCGCCATAAAAATGTGTAAAGATAAATTTTGCCATGTCTAATTTGTTTCATGTGGAGTCTTTTGGTCTCAAATTTCAACGGTGTTGTTGTTTTTCAAATTTTTTAGATTTTATTTTAGATTTTGGTGCTTTTAAAGATTTCTTCACATTCTTCACTTTCATGTGGTATCCCGAAATGTACATTATAATGTTCATTATCGAAATCATCAATTTCGACGTACTCCTATTTTTAACTCAAATATATTATCGTATTTAAAAAAAATAGCAAACCATAAGTGTATTGGTTTGATACAGTTTTTTCAATTTTCAACAACAATTGCCTAGAGATATTTTTTCCAAACGACTAACTATATTTTCCATTATTTTTTCACATCGAGCTGCGTACCGGTGAGCGAAATTGTTTGCAACAATTTTGTATCTCGCTCTTAGTTAGCTAGATTTTACGTCAAATTAGTATGGACAACTTATTCTAGCTCGAGCTGGGTAACGACCTTTAAAATCAATATTTGTGCTAGTAATAAAATTTAAAAAAAAACATAATTAAATAAAATAATAAACATAATAAAATAAAATTAAAAAAATAGAAACAAGTGTAACTAATCACTTGTGAGTTTTAAATTTGAGTGGTTCAAGTGGAAATAAGCTAATGGAGGCATCCCTTTTGGGGGCCAAAAAGTCTCCCTTTAGGTAATAGTGAATATAATAAAAGTTTTAAAATATTATAAACTATGCGTTCTAAGAGAAAAACATTGGTTTTCTCTCAACAACACATAACCCCTTTTCTACGCTTCAATCAGATATAAATCTAAATGACATTGATTGCGAAGATGAAATAATAATTAATAATAATAGTAATAAAATTACTAAAAAAAACTATTACCACCTGTAACGATAACTATTTTATTAATTAAACAAATAATAGATATGCGTTAATATTAAAAAATGTTAAAAACAAAATTAATATCTATAGCTGTTAAAGTATTTGGTGACGACCTCGAAACGTATTATTAACTATTAAATTTATTAAAATCAGCTGACATGAAATTTTTTAGTCATGCTACTCAAGACAGCAAACCTTTACCATATGACATCAAAAAAAATATAAACAACAAACAATCAAATACAAACTATTACACTAATTATTTATTGTATATTTTAAACAAATAACTATCAATGATCTTTACTAATGATCTTTAAAATTTTAAAACGCAATAAGTCACATCGTTGTTAATACATACTCAGCTAGCAAATGTGATTTAACCCAATGTAGGAAATGCTAAAGTGACATATGTCAGATTAATAATAATAATAATAATATTAAAACTAAACCGTTAAAATAATCAGCATGCATTGTCCTAGCAGGAAGAAGAATATAGAATATACATAACAAAAGTAAAACAACGTAAGTCATTAATACATCAATGAAGTAGACCATTTGATCCATACCACAACTCACCAAAAAGGATTTCCCTGAGCTGAGAAATACAAGCCTACGGGAAGCAGCCAACAACTTAATTCACATGTTACAAGGAAAGCTAACAGATATCAAATAATCTTAACTCATCAGATTTGTTCATCAGTGAAGAATTAATAGTAATAATAGTTGACATTCTTTCAGCTGTCTCAAAATGCAACAAGGCAGAAGATCAAATACGTCTTATTATTGAAATGTCTTAAATATGTGCGTTTGGAAGAGATAAATAATTTAAAATTATGTTTTTGGAATGCCATATTAAAAATAAATTACTTAAAATTTATAATTTTTTAGAGAAACAAAATTTTGACAAAATTCTAACAAACCGAAATGTTGTTATATAGATTGAATAGAATAACTAGAGACACTATCATATCAAATTCTATTGGAAAAGTTATATACACACCGCCAAAAAAAAGCTACACTAACACTAGTGGTTAAAAATCAGATATTTTTTCGAAAAATTTGAGAGTTTCGTTTTTTGCATCCCATGATTTAGCTTCCGATCATTTAGCTATAATATTTAACATTAAAATCAATGAAATAAAAGCTAACACAGAAAATTGTAATCCATGTTTCTCAAAAGCAAATTGGCTTAAATTCCAACAAATAATCAATAGCAGAAAGTAAGATAAGAGCAATTCAACAAAAATGGAAAATTCTCATTTGAACACATAAAAGTATATAGTATTAACACAGATAACTATACCAGATAAACATCTTGTATGGCTCGAATTTACACAAGTAAATACATAATACGCAAATTAATGAAACCGAAATCTAACCAAACGAAAAATAGATGTACATATAAAAACGCATATTTTCTTTATTTTCTTTTTTTGCGCAAGGCTAATTGATTGTATAAAAAAATTCAACAAAAAATCAAACCAAAATATACGAAAACATGAAATTTTTTTTGATATGTATTAAAATAATCGTGTGCAAAAAAAGTAGAAAAGGATGAACTTATAATCTGATAATTATCTGTGGTATTCATATGGGAATTATTGAGGATTGTAGCTAAATAGCTGAATAACTTTATGTAAACCGCATAATATATCTAACATACTCAGTGACCCAAACGCTAAAAAGAGGATTGAAGAACAATTTAACTTGTGGCAGCCGAGATTCTAATATTAACCAAACTTCGTTTACAACACCTAGAGAATTAAAATGCATTGCTAAAAAGTTTAAATCCAGTAAAAGTCCTAATGAAGATCAAATTAACAAATAATACTTCTAAAATGTCCTAAAAAAGCTTGTTATTTTGACTTACTTTATAAACTAATATTTAAATGCTTGTAAGACTACAATAGTTGTGCCAGATCCAAAGCCTGGATCACTCTATGCCTAGTAACTATTGGCTAGTTAGTCTCCTATGTAAATACATGTACATTAAGTAAAGTCTTAGAATTTATCTTTCTGTGTCGATTAAAAGGGTTCGTCTAATCCAGAAATGTAATTCCCGATGAACAGTTTGGATGCAGAAAGAACTATTCAACCAACCAATCATCAAAAAGAACGCTTAACTAATGAAATCTCAGAAAACCTCTAATCGAAATATTCTTCCGGAGTAATTTTGCTCGGTATTAAAAAGGGGTTTGATAGTGTTTGGCATCATTAGTATAGAAACTAAACAGATTTGGTAAATTATCAATATAATCTTGACAGTTTTTATGTCTGATCATAAAGCTCTTTCCGATCATAAAGCTCTTGTCTTAGATATGTACACAACATTTTAATCAATAAACCTTAGCACTTTTATCACAAGGATTAATCATGAAAGTATTGAAAATATTTTGCTTGAAAATTTTCCAGTTGCTTGGAATCTTTATTTATGTGATGTAATTCGTGAAAATACATCTATTCCAGAATTAAGCGAAAACCCAAACCTTGGTTCACTAAAGAAATTTTAAAGTCAGTTAAAATCGGAAATTAATTTTATCGCCTAAATAAGAAATTTTTAAACAACCAATTTTTCAAAGAACAAGGAATCTTGTTTCTAACATGAATAAAAATTTAAAGCGTCATTATTATAGCCATCAATTCAAAATAAACAACAATGATCTTAGGAAAAACTGGAAACTTATTAATCATATCAGTTTTAATCGGGTTATTATGAAGGTCCCATATCAAAATTTCGGATGACTATGGAGATAACTTGCGACCATATTTTAATGCTGCAAACCAGTTCAACAAAAATTTTATTAAAGTATCTAAACTACTAAATAGCTTAAATATAAAATCAGCTAATGGATACGATTCCATATCCGTTAAATTTTTAAATAAACATAAGCGCCATTTAATACATAAAATACAGAACGTGATAAATAAAATGTCTAAAAAAGAGCCATTTTCCACAGTCATTATAAAAAAGCCATTGTTATTCCCACATTCAAAACAAGGAACTAAAAGAAATGCTCGAATTATAGACCTATCTCTGCTTTGAATTCAATCTCTAAGGTTTATGAAAAATTTACCTATGATAACATAAATTTATTTTTCAAGAATCACAAAGCCAATATACTGTTAGTGTAATACAATAACAATTTTTATAAATTGCTCTGCTTCCTATCTTCTTTTATCAGCAACTCCAGTGTATTTAGTTTTCCTGCAAAAGTTCCCTTAAATAAAATCTATTAGTGAGCTAATTCCTTATAGCCATAGCCTGTAATAAATTTTATTATTTTCTCCTACGATTCCAAATTTATTAATTAATTATTCTATCTCCATATTGCTAGAAATTAATAAGTATATGATTATTAAATTTTTATCTAATTTACTAATTAACTAAGTATTATAATATTATAATATGATATCCTATATTATTATATTGACTCAACAGTCAAATAATTCAACCATCACCGAAAATATTACAATTAGAATTGTATTAAAATAATTAAACGTTTAAATTCGATCGAATCCATCGTTTTATAGCAGTTCACCAACAAGTTGTAAAGGAAATTGTACGAAAATTTGAAAGCAAATATCGACGATATTAAGAATGGAAAAAACTACCTCAGTATCATACAGTATACTTCGACAATTATTTCACTTGCCTAAGTCTAATAAAGAGACTGAGGTTTTAGAGAGACAGAAACAGTACGAGATAATAGGACCAAAAGTGTCCTTTCCCATCCAATTAGGCAATATTAAAACAAAATCGTTGATATTTTACATACCAGTGTGATATAAACCAAATCAAATTTCACTTGTGAAATAGAAAGACATCGTTACCATATGATGACCAAGCACGATTATATTTACCAATTATTCTCCTTTGGTAATGGTTCAATATAGTCTTGGTGGTCTAAGAAATAAACAAAAAAAATCTATGTCCAACAGCCAAGATTGTTTGCCAACTATAATGTAGCTATTGGTGCTGTTGATCTTTTAGATCAAGGTGTCAATAATTAGCATACTATAGGTAAAGAAGGTTAGCATACTATAGGTAAAGAAGGTGGTGCTCCTACGGATACACATGTGGAATACATTTAATCATTGTAAGTTCATAGAAACTCATGATTTACATGTTTTACGGAAATAGCAGGATGATCTGCAATGCTTTTAAAGAAACATACTGCGGCATTATTTAAGGGTATATCCAAAATCTAAACAAACGAATAATCAGAGTGAAAATATTTCAAAGAGTCTGAATCAACAGAAGAGAGGGCATTTTTTTTTTATAAATTGACTTAGCAATTGCGTTGTCGACACTGCCATATGCCAGCTACATGGTCCTGCCCAAATTATACCTTAACATTCTGCCTAAAACGTGATTGTTTCTACATATTTAATACAAAACAGTAAAAACTTAGATTGAGTTATAATAAAAATGTAAAACAAAAACGTCGTGAGGTTCCCATTGTACTGGTGTAAGTACACGAAAATATTCACGATCCTGAAATATGTTTTATTTTTATTTTTGTATTATTCCATTGTTGAAATAAAAAGAAGTAATACAAAATGATTTGCTATTTTTTTTTGCTTATGTATGACCTTGAGAGGAAATGGGTTAACAAATAGATTCTCCAATGAGAAGGTAGGAGCCTAATATTCAGTTTCAAATTAACAATTTTAAATTGACAATCTCAAAATCTGATGTTTCTGATTTAACCTTTTAAATAGAAAAATATCAATTCCCTTAATGTCATTTGAAAATATCATAAATCATACTATTGCACTACCGAATTATGAACATTGCACCAAAAGAAGGGTTTATTTTATTTTTGTGCAAATTTTGTTCGATCCTGTTTCTGGCAATACTAACAACTTTTATGTTTTTTTTTAATAAACGGTATCTATTTTAGAAGATAACTTAAGTTAAAAAATATCCTTTCAAGCAGTTAAGCTACAAGTTAAATCGAAACAGAAATCATAAAAGGTAAATGACAGTTACAAGAAAAACTAAAAGATCGCGATAGGTGTATATTCCGACAGAAAATAGAATGGTTGACATAAGGCAATAAGAAAAGTTGGTTGAATATGGAATGACAGTTAAAAAAATTAAATATATACATACATAAAATTAAAAGCAAGTTCTATATAGACATATCTAATGAAACGTAAAATCAATAAATAATTAATGAAATAGTCCAGTCTCACATCAAATGTCAATGAAAAATTCAAGTTTAACGAAAATACGAATTCTTAAGTTAAATCATCTTATGACAACCCTTTTCAAGTCCTTTCAAATCTTTTAATTATAAAAGTAAATATAACGTCTAATTATTTTTTTAACCAATTATAGGGCTATGATCAATAAAAGCAGAAGATTGTGTCAAGTCGAAAAATTTACGTAAAAAATAGGCCAGAATATCGATAGTTGTTATAAAATATTCTGATTAAATAATTGATTTATCGGAAATAAATTTAACCAAAATTCAATGTCCATCGGACTGGTTTGCATTTTGGTTTTGAATTCGAACACAAAAACAGAAACAAGTTCTCATGCTCAAATCCCCACCACCTCTACCAACTGTTTCTTTACTGTATATTTTAGTATATATTTACTTTTTTTTTTTTTTTTTTTGTTTTCTTAAGTTGAGAATGAGTCAATATTTGATCTAAAGATTTTCATCTGTAACATTATTTAGTTTTTGAAATAGTTTATGAGATAACATCGACCGGATTAGTTATTGTATATATTCTAAGCCTTAAATAATTAAATTTTATAATTTTTGTTTTTATGCTCTTCTTACCAACTCGTATCGAAACGAAAGTGATAGTTCCTAAATTATTTAATTTGTGAAGTGGAATTATGTGAATTTATCTAAATTTGATTTAGTGTGTGAATTTTGTAAAATTATAATACAATTAAAATGTAGTTATTTATAGTTTTGACTTTGGTGAAGCACCTTATATATTATACCATATATACAGCACGGGGTAATAATAGTTTACAATTGATTATATCGTAAAAACTCCATTTAAATATGTATTTTTAAAACTATCATTGTTAATTAATCCGATAAAATGTGTAAATAATTTTTAGTTTTATATATAAAATTTTGTGATGTGCAAAATTTTTATATGATGTTTTAAACCGGAACCATAGCGAAACTTAATTTTAACATCCGCAAATTTTCTGTGTATATTAAGCTAGATAAATTAATCATAAACACACAGATTTCTATTTTAAACTACTCATAATGACAAAAATTCCATGTAGCATGAAATTGTGTGAAAAAAATGTATTTATGGGATGACCGTGCGGAATGTGAATCAAGGGAGTAAAATTGATTTAATGTTTTTGTATATTTTTTGGTGTTTCGGCACTTTTTTTTTTCTATTGACACACACACACAAAAGTTGCGTGCACCTTGATACAAAAAAAAATGATTTAACCAACCCAAAACTATTTCATATTATAGTTTGTTTTTATAGTATAGCATACGGTTTTTATTTTGACGAATCATGAATATTTTTAAAGAGCATTGATGAAAAAATATGGAAATTCATCAGAAAATATGAGAAATGAAAAACGTGTTACGTCTTAAATATCTGTATGAGAAATTTTCATTAATATTAAAAATGTTAAGTATTTTTTTTTTTTAAATGTAAATGTTATAACATTATAAACATTGCGTTTAATCAAGATTAACTTTGCGTCTTGTACAAACACAAAATAATATTAATTAGACATTTGGGAATTACTTTTGATACTAATTATATTTTGTATTCTTTTTTTTACAGATTTTTGCCGTAGACTGATGAAAATAATTTGAGAATTAGGTAAGTTAAATTTTAATAAGGTTTAGTAACTTAATAATAAACAATTTATTCCGCGGCATTATATATATATATATATATATATATATATATATATATATATATATATATATATATATATATATATATATATATATATATATATATATATATATATATATATATATATATATATATATATATATATATATATATATATATATATATATATATATATATATATATATATATATATATATATATATATATATACATGCACACGTACGTAAGTAAACATGATTCGCTCTAATTACTAAATATACGTACTTCATGTATGATTTAACACTATAATAGGCGTGTATTTCCAAACGAAAATTTGTATACTGTATTTTGAAGTTCAAGGAAAGGTTGAAATATAGAAACGCGGAAATAACTAGCTATAGCTGGCTGTTATTTTCTATGAATTAAAATTAAATAATGACGGAACTTTTTCGTACTCAAATTGGATTTAAATTACTATCAATGACCGATGACCTTAATCGTGATAATTTTTGTTTAGATTTTGGCTCGCCCAAATCTTGTACTAAACTGGGGGCACTAATAATTTAGCGTAAACAATTCGGTTCAAGTGACACAAGTAAATTTATGTATTTGATGCCATTGGCAAAATTACACAAAATAAATTTGAAATTTTTCGCAAGAAAACTATAAAGGTTGCATTATAATTAATTTACTTTAATTCATACTAATGACTATTAATAGTTTAAAATATTAATATTTATTTTTGTTTGATGAAATATAGATACGTGTACGTATATAATATATAAAATTATTAAATGACCGCACACACATGGCAATATATTTGCCAAAAAATTAAAAATTGTGTAACACTCTGTTTTTATTCATATATCAACATTAGAAAGATAATTAAGAAAGTTAATTGACGATTAACTGGCAAAATTCTAAAATATGAACTTTAATTTCGATTTTATAATAAAATTACTGATCGTTAATTATTTAAGCGTGTGATCATTTAGTATTTAAATAATAAAAGCAATCGTTTACTATTGCAATTTGATTTATTATATATTTTAACAGTTCATATATAAATAAACAAACATAAAATATTAAGCATGTACTAAAATTAACGATCGAAAATTTTAAACCAATAAAAAATGTTTCGTGGCTGATTTGGCAAGTCTAGTAATTTTTTTTTTTTTTTTCATTTAAACTATTTTTGCAGTTTAATGCTTATATTAATATTATTATTATGTTTTTTTTTTTTGGATTAGAAGTAATAATAACCAAAATAAACATTTCATACTCAAATATGACTTAGCACTTTTATCTACTGCGTTGACTCTCTTAAACACTTAGATGTACTATCTTAAACTCGGCGCTTCTTTTCTACCGGCTTAAGTTTAACTTAAGTTTTATATTTTCACTTTTTAAAACGATTTTTCACCAATCGAAAATTTGCTTACGATGATCAAGAATGATATTTCAAAATATCTGACCTTCCTTTCTTGATAAAAGTATGGCAACGCTCTCCATTTCCTTTTGAAATATAACGTCGTTTTACTGTTTGCCACTAACGTTTTCATCGTGCACATAAAAATAGCTGGTTTCTGAGTGGATTATACAGCAATAATTCGAAAATTATAAATGGAATTCAATTTTGATTTTCATAAAAATCGTACTTAACTTTAGGCTTTTCTTTTTGTAGTAAAGCTTTTTAATTATTAACCACTTTATGGAATAAATGTTTCTAAAAGTAGTGATATATCTGATACACTTATTTAACGAGTAATTTAAATTTTCCCCTATAGATGATTACAATCATGAGCTCGTTAAAGCTTTATAATCAAATGTCGGAACAACGTACCCAATAATAATTTAAAGCCTGTAACTAAATCATATATCACAAAAATGGATTTTATGGATTGGAACTTTTATAAGTCCAGCCAAAATAGAGTTCTGAAAGTGTTTTGGTTTTAGTTTGTAAAATGAATTTTACAGTTTTTCAATGGAACTTCTTAAATTTGCAAAGAAACCCCATCTTAGTTGATTTTTCACATTGCTGCTAAAGTTTGTGTCGTAAGAAAATCTCAGTAAAGTTTAAAACCTAAATGTCAAATCCTAAATGTCATGTTGTTAATTATTATTGTGAAGTACATTAAGTTTAGGCAATAGTAAAAGTTAGACTGTTAACCGAATTATTCTATCACATAATTACGAATTCAAAAGCTTCTTTTGACTATATTGTACTTGCATTTTTATGTTGCATTTCTTAATCTACATGCAAAAATAAAAACTATAACTATTAAATCTTCCGCGTTTAAGTTTTTAAGAAACAACCGGAAAATAAAATGAAAGAAACGAAACTTGTGCGGTTTTAATTATATGTACAAATAATACTCGTAAAAAAAGGCACTTAATAGTTTATTCATTGTATTTATCTTTATATAAAAATATGTATCTGTGTATATATTATATATATATATATATATATATATATATATATATATATATATATATATATATATATATATATATATATATATATATAAATATACTCTTTTTACTTAAGCAAAAAATTACACGCCGCCGTTTTACGACAAATCTTTATTCTCAATCAATCAATAGATTGGCAACATACAAAACCAAATTTGCATAACATAATGTCACTAAATGTAAAATTATCATAATATAATTAAAAATCAATTTTTATTATTATAAAACATGACTTGACTTGTGTATTATATACATTATATTATCAATTATTACAGAATGAGAAAGTAAAGTTCCAATTAAATTGGCACACCACCAAGCACACTATTAACTTTCTATTCAAACTTGACTCAATCATAAATTACTTAAGTAAATATATATATATATATATATATATATATATATATATATATATATATATATATATATATATATATATATATATATATATATATATATATATATATATATATATATATATAAGTTTTGTGCATAATTGTTTACAAACAACACAAATCTATACAAGATATTATCTCGTCTACAACGACTTAAGTAAACACAAGTACATCAATAAATAGTGACTTAAAGAAACAGGTGTCATCTTACTGTTTTGATAATCATTAAAAAATTATTATGTATTGCACAATTACTTTAAATGGATACTCGTCGCTTATATACTTATATGTAATACGAGTATATGCTGTATTATGTTGTATATGCACACTTCAGAATTATGTCAATTTTATCTTTGAAACCTGTGGAATTATATAATATAAATTTTATCAAGATTTCAGATATATAATACGTAACGATCCTTTCAAATACGCTGTTTACAATTCCTTGGCATTTATAATGCCCAAAAACATTGATATGATGATGACCTGATTTATCTCGCGAGATGATAAGTGGGCAATATAAGCAAAAAACAAGTAAAACGATGTCATTCACGCCATTTTAAATTTGCACATACAAAACCAAATAAAAAAAATTACGCCGACGTTTTAAATATTATTATATACTTCCAGTATATATGGATTATGTACAACTGATTAAATATTTGGTAAACTGTATTTAATTTAAGCTACTTGCGTACAAAGAGATTCCGAACACGTACATCCACGTGTTTACTCTTTCTTATATATAAATATGTATATGAGTATCGATTGAGATGTTATTACAAGTTGTATCAAGTTAAATCATGTTATATTATAAAACATGTTATATTATTATATGATGTAACTTATCATTACAAATTTATTTTAATATATCATAAAACTGGTTTAACATACTTAAATGTTCTATGTCTGGTCAAAACTTTAAGGTTTTGTTTTGAATCATCAGTGCGAAATGTTAAAATTTAAATATTTAATCGGAATCTTGTCGGAACACAATATAAATTTCCTGTACCATTATATTGTTAATAAATATATATGGTATATAGTTCAAAGTTGAGATTAGTCATGTTCAAACACGATTTTAATATTGCCACACTTAATTTTAAGTTATTTTGTATTGTCGACTTTGCCAAAACCAATAAAAATATCAAGTTTTTGACGCGAAGACATCTCTAAATCAATCCCAAAATGACATAGAATTTTCGATAATGGCGAAGGTCGTGAAGATTAAAGAAGTTCTAACCGATTAGTCATATAATAATATATTATATAACTAACAACTTGATTGTTGCTTATCAATTTTTATTGTTTTTGGTGTGATGCCAATTTTTCTTATATTTTTGATTTAAATAATTTCTGGTTTTTGGGATTTATTAATAAATCAATATCGATTGAAATTTTGTTAAATATAAATTAGTTTCGTTAATTATATAGTATTTTCTTCGAATGACGCATAGTATAAAAGTCAAGGCCGATCAATAGCACTCTGTGTGAAGATTTGGTGGTGAGAATTCTGTGATCCATGAGTTTTATGCTATTGTGAATAAGTGAATTTTGCGAGGTTTCAGTTCAATGTGCTGTTCTTCATAATTGCAATTTCAAAAACTTGATTTAGATAAAATCAAATTTGGATAGAGTTATATCGTTTTTGAAAAAGCGTATCTATAAACATCTAAAATTTGCATGGAAGTTTGAGCCATACGTTTTAACCTTTTTTCTCGAATCATTAATCGTTTTGGTTTCTAAAACTAGTAATCGAAACTAATATCGTTATAAATAATTTATAATTGGTTTTTTAAACCTTAGGTCACACGTTTGGTAACAATTAAACCACCAACAACTCGGGGATTATAATTTAATGGTTCAGATTTAATTTTTGTAAAATTGACAAACTGAAAGTTTTTTCTACTAATTTAAAAACATTAAAAACCCTTCAGCACACAAGCAGGGTCCTCTATAAGTTTATAGATTTTTCATAAAAATGGTAGTAATTCTGAAGAATTCTGAAGTTATAGCAACAAAATCAACATTTTGCTACTACCGAACTATAGATATGCAACATTATGTCAAATTTTTTTCAGTTTCATGTATAGGTTATCTAAATTTTCTTGAGAAGCAAAAAAACCGCTACTATAATTACCAAAGTTCTTGTTTCTCATTTTAAAATAATGTTAATAAAAAATTTGGACATATCTTATAAGCCGGAAGACAGCTATAAATACAAAAAACCACGCGAGGGTAGCCTAAATGTGTCTATTCAAATGTCGCACACAGGACTAGATGATATATATCAAGCTCTTGAAACTTCCGGAGATGGATGTGGTCTGGATAATATACCAGCTTCTTTACTTAGCAACTTCAAGAACTTGGCAATTCGTCTGTCTAATTTTCAATCAATTATTAAAATTGGGAGAATTTTCCCAGAGGTGGAAAACAAGAAGAGTGACGCCGATATATAAAACTGGAACAAGGGACAATATTTCATGTAACAGAGTTATAACGTCAATTTCATCGATTCCAAAATTATTTGAAATGGTCATTCATTCGGGACCATGGTGCCTCGATACATATCACTATGTCAACATGGTTTTATGCCAAAAATGTATACTACAAGTTATATCTAACCTAATGAATTTCACCAGTAGCACGATTAAAGAAATTGAAAATCACAAGCAGGTAGATGATGTATACACTAAGTTTACCAAAGCTGACGCCATTAGTCATCTTGAGTATTTGTATAAATTTGGATTTTTCAGCCGTTTTTTTAACCTGGTTTAAATCGTACCTGATCAACCGCATTCTGTATATCAAAATAGGAAACAAAAGATCCGAATCAATTGCAGTCACCTTCGGTGTACCTCATAAGGGTCACATATTGGTCCATGGAAATTAATAATTTTTACTAACGGGATCACTAAAATAATCCATAATTCTGCAGTCCTAATGTTTTTCGACGACGTCAAAATATTCAAAAATGTAGAAAACATTAACGATACTCATAAATATAAGAAGATATAGACAACCTCGCGACGTAGTGTAACTCCAACTTGCTCAATCACAACATCAATACGTGTAAGATGATGTCTTTTCCTCGGAAAATTAATCCTGTTACTCAACAGTACCAAATTAATGGTACCTTTTTTAAAAAAGATTCGAATTTAAAGACTTTCATTGGATATATGAGGTTCTCTAATCACATAGTGCATCGCATAGCTAGAGCTAACTCAATGTTTGGCTTTATTAAACTTTGGACTTGGGACTCCTACGTCAGATCTCAACTGGAGTATGCAGTTCATATATAGTGTCTCGTCTACGATCTCAATAAGATGGTCAAAAATTTTAATAAAATCTACCTTAAAATAAAAAATTTCACTGGGAGGCAAGTGGACGTTTATTTACCAGACCCGTAACCACATTTCAATTGTTTTGGTTGATTTTACAATTACTTTAGCGATTTTTGTGAGACACCAAAATGGTCATAACATTGGTACTGAGTCGCTTCCTTTTGGAACGCCTGCGCTTACATCATTTAAACCAGTGATTGGTGCATTTTGTTTGACCAAGTATTATCTTGGAAGAATATAGTTTTAAAGAACTTAAATAAAAAGCAAAAAGATAGACGAACAATATTCTTTTTCCTCCAAGGTATGTTCGACCGCATTGACAATCCTATGTGAACTGGCTCTATAGTGTCATGCTGATTTTTGAACCTAAATTGATTATCTGGTATAATATGCCGTTTTTCTAGTGCTTTATTTTTCTTAATAACATTTTTTCAAAAAGCTTTGAGTTTTTTTAGCTTTGGCGAAATTCGTGTCTCACCGTTTACAGGCTTATGTATCATTATGATTTTCGGTATCTGTTTGAGGAATTTTTGAGGAATGCACCCAATTCGCATGATTGCGTTGAAGATGTTCGTTATTAGTTTTACCAATTTTTACTTTTACCGTTAGCAAGGTCATGTTTTGGTGTTTTCTCTTTTGGTGTTTTTAACTTCTCTTCACTTCAACTTTATGGACTTAAAATTCGAATCATTTGCTGTCGAGTGTGGTAGAATGTAGTTCTTAACATGTTCATACGGTAAGAAAACGCTCTTTAGATGAGAATCAAAAGCATTGACTTTTTCTTTATCACTTCTCGATCAATTTTCCATTAGCTGTCTAATAAGCCAACATGAGTTTGCCAGCCCCGACTACAAACTGTTTGCTGTTGGAAACCCTGATGTCAAGCGTGGCTTTTATTGCTGCTATTCCTGATTATTTCTAAAGTATTATTCTGTGGAATCAACATTTTCTGGTTTTCTAAGAGGAATTCCAGTTGGCTTTTGCTCCTGTTTAGTTTTTTGTTTGACAGACGTTTCAGTGCTTTTGTTGTTAGGGCGTCACTATACTCACGACGTTAATCTTGAACCCCATTCAGTAAAGTTGTGAATTATAAATGTTATATTTAGATAAAGTAAATAAGTAACCAACATAAATAGTAAATGATTCGTTTTAAAATGTGATCATAATTTTATTTTCGATCATAATTTTATTCAAATTTTAAATGTACGACAAGCACTTGGGCCACTCTATAGTTACACAACTATAGAAACATGTAAATAATGACTTAAGTCAAAATTAATAGATTTTATCGGATTTGATCATATGTAGTTTGTAATACTTAGTGCTCTTGATACACGATTAATATCTTCAAAGCGCCATTTAGCATTATTTATATCACGCGCATCTATAAAAATATAAACCTGTCACAACTCATAAACACTATGATTTATACAACGAAATACATAATAACAATTCTGAATCTATCCCAAAATCAGTGGGTAGTTTATTTGTTTGGCTTCTGTAGAAACACTGACCGATGACAAATGGTTTTAACTTTTGTGTTTTGTTTTTATAAAAATACATTAAAACATGGGGGTGTCATGCATACTTTTTTAAAAAATGTTTTATTAATATTTAAACTCATGTGTATCTATAGATAAGAATCATGTACGTGCATAAACAAATATACAACCTGTCAATGACATTAACCTTTTTCTTAGCAAATAAAATACTTACATTCCTCTCACATAACAGCATCATCATAAAATAAAAAACACTTTCGTAATAAACAACATATTCCATAAGATTTGATTAAATGTCATTAAAAAACATAACAAAAAAAAAAAAAGACTTAAGTTTTAAGATCTCTACTAGATTATGAATTATTATTACCGTGTGTATTGTTGATGATGATTACTAGTACTATTACTGTGATGATGATTATGTTATTATTATGATGATTCAAAACTATAACTATAATTTTTATTACACCGAAAATCGTGAACAATTAAGTTTTAAAAATTTTATGGGCTTATAAAATATGTTTTTTTTTTTTTTATGTAATATTACATTAAAATAAATTATCAACGCAACTGACAAATTGATGTTACAGTTAATGTAAATTATGATTAGCCACGATCGATATTTAACGGTAAATTTTAAAACTCGTGTTTAAATGAAATTGACATGACTGATACGTATCGAATACCTTTTTTTACTTTAATTTCATTATATACGTACGTATTTTGCAATTTTACTTAGACAGGTTTCTGGCTGAACATATAAGCTATTTATAAATTATGTATGTATACAACTTTCGATTTTACTCGCATACTACATAAATTTATAATAGCCGTCTATGAATTGTCTGACCTGTTTGTTATCAAACCTTATATATTGTACCCAAAATATTGTAATAATGATAATTTAAACATATTACCTTATCGGTGTTTCTAAATTTGAAAATTATTTTGTTTTTAAAATTACGCTCTTAGCTAATTGGATATCGTATTATGATTATCTTTATTTAAATATTTTTTCGGTATATGCACAAAAGACGATACGAACTCGTACTTATGGTTTAAAAGTAATTGTAATAAGGTCATACTACTTACACTTTCAAAATCTGTGTAGATGTACATATATTTGTATAAGTTGCAGTGGCGTAATTTACGGTTCGATTTGGGTGGTTGGTATCTTCATCAAAAGCTCTTAAGGACAGTATAAATATTGCCACAAAATATCTTTTTTTTTTTTTTTTTTTTGTAAATTATTACCATTGACTTAATATATAGGTCTAAGTGCCCACTTATAGACAGTGTTGTCGTCCAATGTTCTTATAATAATAAATACTTATTTTATTTTGAAACGTCTGTATTATCGTAACGTTCGTTTTCTTAGTAAATAGTCAACAGATTTTAGAAGGTACCGGTATAGAAAAAATTTATTGTGTTCAAAGTGACGATACATTTTCCTTTATTTGTGCTTTTTATTTTTGAAGCATTCTTTCCATTTTTATTTGGTATCTAGTGACATTCCTATAGATATTGTGCATAAAGGACTTGTTTAAAGTTGATGACGATTGAAATGATTTGTTTTATTATTGTTAGATTTTGTTGAGCTAACTTTTCTTTACCCAACTACTAACTGAAAATATCATTATCTGAAGGTTCCAACCGCCAAAATAACATCAGCAAATTTCTGTATTTAGTAATAGTCTAACACCACCATAGATTTTTTAACCGTCTAAACACCCTCTACATTTTTTAACATCAATGCCTCAGCTTGTCTTCTCTAAAATTTCATCTGCGACAGCAGCTACTGTTAGTTGAATAAATAAAAAAAACGTCTTGTGACGCCAACTTACAATAAATTTGACGTTTAGAAATCATTTAGGTTTTGGTATTTTATTAAACAGTTCAGAGATATAGAATAAAAATCAAAACGTAGCCATTTTGAAAACAGTAAACATCAAAATTATTTCATACCATCAACTTTGGCATGAATGGTAAAAAATGATTGAATACCATCTGGTAAGACATTAATTTTTTGTGTCTCCACTATAGCAACTGCTCGAAAATTAATGGTATAATTTGATTAAATTGCAGGTGGTGACGGTGTGTTAGTTACGCCACTGCCTTTAAACTTATTTACAAACTTTATCAATATTATTAAGAAAATAAATTTCTTTTGTTTTGTTAATTTGCATATTTTCAATCAATTTTTAAAGTGGTAGAGATTTTTTCGACAGTAGTTTGGCGAATAAAATAAAATAAATTAAACAATTCATTAAGTTCAATTGTTTTCATTTTTACTTCAACTGACAACTGAGTAACTTTTGAGTGTAACTTGAAAAAATTAAATTTCTTATAAGTGGCATCAAAGAAATTATTTTCTCACATCATTTTTTCTAGCTAACTTCAACAAATTCATCATTTTAATTTTTAGCTCTAAATTTTTGAATCATAAATATTATTGCCATATTTATGTAAATCAAAAATTTTTTGATCATTTTTACATGGCTACGGGTTTGTCCGGTGATTGTGTCAAAATTATTTGATGTCGTCAAACTTATCACATAGATTTCGACGTATGTTCGGAATGGTTCCTATATAGCTACATAATAAATGTCATTTACATAAACTATTATTAGAAGTGAGAGCATGATTCAATTTTTAAAGAATCATATCAGTTTTTGATTCATGTTCTAAAGTCTTTTGCACAGCATTCAAAAAATGTATACCATGCGTTTCACTGTTGGTATTTACACTTTTTTTAAAATGGTTCTTACATTGGTTGTCAGGACCTGTTTAGTCGAACTTTGTTGGTGGTCTAATCTGATATTTTTGTTTACTAATGGTTTGTATACTATATTTATTAGCAATCTTTGCTTCCTATCGGTAGAAATTATAAATGTTCAATTAAGTTCACCGAATAAAGTGGGAATGGATTAATATTGTTTTGCAACACCTTTAAATTATAAAACAAAAATAAAATTTTAATAAACTAAATTTCCATAATTTTCTACATACAATTTCTACTTTTTATTATCATTGGAAAAATAATAATAATACTTTTAATTACATTAGCATAATTAAGATTATAAGCTACAATAATTATTTTTTACGATACTAAATTGTAATACAATATATTTCACTTTTGCATTCCTTACTAGAAGTCACAACATAGTCAGATTAAACATTGTCGATAGGCATTGAGAAAGACTGTTTTTTTTTTTGCTTTTTTTAATATTTAAATTAGTATAACTCTTGTTAATATTTTTTTGTCAAAAAAAATGTAAGTAGCAGATCTGGGCATTTGACAAGTTCTAATACCTACATTTTTTTTGTATCCTATAATTTAAATAGCTAAGTAGTTCATATAAATAATCAACATATATTATAAAGTTCAATTAAAAATTTTTAGGGATATTTTTCATTTCAATACTAAGTGAACTTTCTATAGGATTCATCTTTGCCCCTGAAAAATATCATGGCAATAAGGCAAAGTTTAAAAACTCACTTTAAGTTTATTTTTTAGTTACTTTTATTTTATTTTATAGAAGCTTATTCTAAAAGTTCATTAGGGGCAGAGTTTAAAACTAATCTTTAAATGATTAATGCCGGCAAAGATTAAATATATAACCTCCTGTTTGATTCCATTGTTTCAATTGAACTTTATTTTAAAACTGCAGGGTTCTCCTGATAATGATATACCAAATCGAGTGTGAATCTTACTGAAATTACAAATTTGTTCGTATTTTAATTTAAAAAAAACCAGTCTAA
Organism: Tipula confusa; assembly: GCA_963556175.1. NCBI lineage: Eukaryota > Metazoa > Arthropoda > Insecta > Diptera > Tipulidae > Tipula > Tipula confusa. The sequence goes on from OY744476.1 coordinate 48,076,175, forward strand.
ATACGCCAATTGGAGTGAACTGGCTTGATAATACAATTCCACAAACTAAGCGGGACCTGAAATGTTTACAACTTACCCCGAGTTGTTGATGTCGGAAGGTTCTACGTTTAAATCGTAAGAAAAAAACAATGGCTCCTGAGGTTGAAAATTGGTTTTATGTTTTAATTGTTGATGTTTTTTTCTTGCAATTCCCGCCCTGAAATCGCCGGCCCTGAGACGTCAGGTTTAACAGGAAGCAATACTATTTTGGCTAAAGCCCTTTTAAAATTTTCATTTTTATTTTTTAGTAACCACTCTTGTGATTCCATCAGATCCAGAATGCAACTGAATTATATTATGCCAAGACGCCATTTACTTACTGGCATGTTGTCTTATTTAATTGCTAATATGTCATTAAGTTTTAATATGGGTTTTACATTCTGCCATTTGATGCGTTGTTGCAATGACGTTAGATATTTAGTATTCCACCTTTTCCAGAAATTTTGCCACATAAATTAAACCATTTGCCATTTTGATAAATGCTTAAGATGTGTTAAGTCATATTCTAGAAGTTTCGGCTAACGTGTTCATATCGTCCACAGCAACAAAACAGATAGGTCTTAAATTCAGAATGATTTCTTCCTCTGCCATCGGTGTTATCATCTCTCCTAAGGTTAGTATGAAGTTTCCCATAATTCGTTTGAAGTGGTACTTAGTTGACTAGAGCGCCGCGTTTTAAATTCCCCCAAAATGTGTTGCGCTAGGTGGAATAAAATGCCATGTAATGGCATTCTGCGAAAGAAAATTAGAAATTGCATTCATTTGATTATTTGCACCAACAAAATTGAGGCCGTTGTCACTGTGAATTTCCTAATATATTCCACGACGCGCTGTAAATCATTTCAGAGCTGCAATGAACGAATCACTCGTAAAGACTCAACCAAGTTCTAAATGTACGGCCTTCATGCTTAAACAAATGAATAAACATTTGTAGCCCTTATATGTTTTTTGGTCCCGCCGTCCCTAGGTAAGGTGAATTAGAAAGGGCCCTACAAAATCAACGCCAACCTTGAAAATAGGATATTGCTTTTGTCTGATCTGCCACCTACACGTAAAATACCAAACTTGTCCACAATTTCAAATTGCTAGATCGTCATATGAGTACAACTTTCGTATATCTTCGATTTCTTCAGCGAAAAATGTTTCTTGTACTTGCTGAGTATCCGTTAAATTTATTCAAAAATTTCTTCTGGGTTAGAAAATTACCTTGACTTCTACCTGACTCGGGTTTTCTTCAGTTCAAAATAAATCGGCAACAAATCGGGACAAATAAAAAAAGAAGTCGCAACATATCGGGAATAATTATTGTTGTAAGTGTAATTTTTGCGATTTCTTCTTCTACATAAGCATAATTCTGCCTTTGGTTCGCCAAAGGTCCTATGTTTTTTGCAACTAAATTGGTTTATTCAAAAAGCCCTCTAGAAGCACTGTCTTCAAGGTTGTCTTCTGATGGAACATGTCGACATTGATTGGGGTTTGGAAGTGTGGGTATGTGATATTTCATCAGTGCGATTAGCTACGAATCAAGGCTAACAGCGACAATGCGACGCCAACCAGACTTGACTACGTTCATAAGGCTGGCCAGTAAAGTGGTACTTATACTTATTTGAAATGTGGGTATAAATAGGGTTGCGGCCAGCTGTTTATGCCATTTTAATTAAAATGAGGCCTATAGTAAATATAAAATATTTAAAAGTTTCTGATTACAACCATCATGACCTCCTTTTCTTTAAGCTCACAGAAATAAATAATAATATCATAGATAACATACAGAAAAAAAGGAGATAATGACTCCATCATGACGAGCTGGATTCGTGCTTTCACGATATACAAAAGGAATAAATATGAATGATCTTTCTGTATTGTAATGCCACTGGTGTAGGTACCACGGCGAATATTACCCCTATTAGTATTAAATTCAAAGTAATTTAACATTTTCCGAGAAATTGACGCAGTATTAAAGCGTTTAGGTTGGGAGTTACCGAGTTTGAATTCCAACAAAGCAGAGATGTAAAAGGGAGTTTTCTTTACTGATTGCGATCGGTTATAACGAATAACACAACAATGACTGAGGACCTAGGTTGAAGTGCTCAATCCATGTACCGAAACGGGTCTTCCACGCCATTAAGGATGTGTATTCGTGCGTGTTCTATTTGGCTTAAAACACATAAGTTAAGTTGTTTTTCGGTAAAATTAATTCAGTCTCAGATTATGTTAACTAATGTTCAACCCATATATAGTTCTTAAACTCGTGCTCTAAATTATTTTAAAAATGGTTATTTAATAGTTTTTAAATGGATAACTAAAATGATTCACTTTAATATATGTACTAAAATTACACAATAATCGCAATTCTTTAAATCACAGAAGCACATTATGCCCCATATAAGTGCGCGTCTAAAAAATGAATTTCACATCACAATAAAAATTCCATTTAGCTTAATATAAAAAAATCTCAGTCCTAATTAAATTGTTTTTCTTACATTAACTTAAAATGTTACTTAATATAATAAAAGTTCATACACAATAATTCTGTTATTAATTTAATTAAAATAAATTAAAATATTTCATAATATGTTAACACCACAAAAACGAATATTCCTCGAAATAATTTTATCTACTTAAAAGTTTTCATCGAATTCTATATAATTCTTTCCATGACTGTATCACACTGAATGTAGTCGAATTAATTGACCTAATAATATTTTGGTTTGGTTACCACAAAAAATTATGCAATTAAATGAAAATACGATAAAATTCTAATCAATGTGTGTGTGTGTGCATAAAATTTTTAAAATTCTTCTGGAACTATAATGTATAATGTTAGTCGCGGAAAAGAATAGACCAATAATTTTTAACTGTTGTAAGTGTATAACAATCTAAAAAAAATTGGTGGAATGTTAATCCATAAGATGTTGTTGACGTTTAATGTTTTTTTTTATCTTTCAACTAAGTATAAAATAAAATTGTCTTATGATCATTATAATAAATAACACACGTGACTGCACAATGATCGTATTTTCTAATGTTAATTGAAAATAATTAGAATTGTCGTCAAGATATGGGGATAACGCGCGTGCTGCTGTCTCAATATATAAATATATGTATATATTTATATATATATATATATATATATATATATATATATATATATATATATATATATATATATATATATATATATATATATTGATGTTATTTTAATTTCCATTTAATTGATGTATGGAAAAAAAGAAAAGCAAAAAGAAATTTGTATTGTAAATTCTTTCCATTTTTTATTAAGATGTATGGATGGAATTATGCAATGTGCTAAAGAATGTTTTGACATCTGAAAATGAAACGTCATTTCAGATTAAGTTATCAATATACATAATATAAAATTATTTAATATGAACATAAATATTTGTAACCGTTAGTCACCAATCTGTATATTTTATGTAAAAAGATGCTAATCATTTCCATCTTACATTAAAAATTGCATAATTTTTTTTTTCTTAAAAAAATACATAATTTAATTATATATTTTTGTTAAATGCATTTTATTATAAAAATTAAATCGTGTGAATTATTTTATTTTAAATAAATTAAGAATGAAAATCATAAAATGTAATAAATACAAAAAGATGTTAGAAAAAATATTTTTATAGTATATATAAAGAAAACACGGAAAAACAACGAAGAAGAAGAAGAATTGGGGCAAAAATAGTTATGTAACTTGATATTTTAATTTTTTTTATGTAATACATATTTTATTGTTCTTAGATTTATATTTATATGCATTACATTTTGATTCGATTCAAATTGCACATCAATTTCTTAAGAATTTAATATAAATTACATTTTGTTATTAATTTTTTTTTTATCAAAATGTAAATACATTTTAGTGTTATGGAATATTTATAGAATATTTATGAAAATGCTTGAGGTAGATTAGGGATTTATGGAATTGTGTCAGTTCGTTGGGATGGTTGATTTAGTATACAAATTTTTTGAATTTAATTGAACTTTAATTTCAACCGTTTAACGATATGTATGGTAGAGATTATACGAAGTATACTCTAATGGTATTAAGAGTTTTTGAGCCAATATCAAGTTCAAAATTACTATATTAAAAATGAATGTTTATCCTTCAATATATGGTGGAAGATCCCAATCATTTCACCACCACGTTTTATCGAGGTCATTTTACTGGCGTTGTTTTGACATAAACAACTAGAAAAGAGCTCGAAAACGACTTTTTTTGCTGTGGTTTGCATAAAGCGGAGCTTTATGCAAACCACACACGCACATAAAGCATATAGGGTGACAAATACTTATGGAATTGTCAAACTCTTTCAATGTACGCTTCAACCGACTGTGTTGACTCTCACAACCTTTTTAGTATAATAAAGCACGATATATAACCGAGGCAAGAGTAAACGACATTAGCTGTATTTCTTAACAAACGATCTGATCCAGATGAGATCATATATAATAGAAAAAATATAATTTCAGCGCAACTTACAAGTTTTCACCTCAGAATTTCCTTTTTGCTACCTTCATGTAGGCGGTTTGTCCACGACGTCGGTCCTGGACCGCTACTGCTTCCGCTGTTGAACTTTGATTTATTTAAGAGTGCCTCCTGATCTATGTCAAGTATACAATCCACTTACATGTTGATTTCCTTCTTTCCATCTTCCTTTTATTACCAAGCAATGCGGTTTGTCATTGACATGGAAGCGCTACATCTTCCGCCTTGGAGCGTTGATTTCAGAGTACATCTTGATCAATGTCGATGTATGGTCCGCATGCATGTTAGATCCTTCTGTATCCTTTCTTTTAGCTTACGTCATCGGGTGTGGCAATCGACACTCGCACCTTAATTCCATTACAGTGACTCCACCATTTAAGATTTTAACTTAATATCAGACACATATGCTGAAAATAAATTTATAAGATCATCCTTTATTTGCTCGAAATGGTGCAAAGTGGTATCAGTTTCGACTTCAATTTTTGTTGTTTGGCTACTTTTGTATATTCTAATTCGGTTGTCGATAATTTCGCTTTGGCTTAATATCCCTCTGTTGATAAAGTAACTTTTGATTATTTCGTCTATGTGTGTCTCATTCACCATAAGAGTTTTCCAAATCTCAACTTATTTCAAACTTATTAAGTATTGGGTGTATGTTAAAAACCCGATTTTTTTATGAAATGTGAGGTGGTAGTCGAAAGGAGCAAGGTCTGGCTATAAGGCGGGTGAGGCAGAATTCCCCATCCGTTATTCTCCAGGTAATTTTTGACCGGCGCCGCAATATGTGGCCGAGCGTTATCGTGGTGGAAAATGATTGACTCGTTTCTGGTCGAATACCAGAAACGAGGCCGCTCCAGGCCGCTCTGCCTGGATTTTCTGCTTCAATCGGTTCAATTGTTGACGATAGAGTTGGGCATTGATGGTTTGGTCACTTGGCAACATAGTGGATCACACCTAGCTGGTCCCACCAAATGCACAGCATGACCTTGGCCCCGTGAATATTCGGCTTTGGTTGCGATGGACCGGCCTCGCCTTTCTTGACATACGCTTTTTTGCGCTTGGGATTATCGTAATAGATCCATTTTTCATCGCCAGTGACGATGAAAAAACGACTTCTTTTTGTGGCGCTCGAGCAGCATTTCGGACATGCAAAATCGTCTTTCCACGTCTCTTGGCTCCAACTTGGCTCCAACTTGGCATGGCACCCAATTTCGCATCTTTTGGATGAAGCCCAAGGCTTTCAAACATCCGGAAATTGTTGCTTGATCAACTTCCAATGATTCTGCAAGTTCTTCTTGTGTTTGACATGAATCTTGATCGAGTAATACCTCCAATTCTTCATCCTCAAACTTTTTAGGCTGACAAAATCACCACTTTTGAAGCGACTAAACCACTCAAAGCACTGTTTTTGCAAGAGTATGCTTACCATACAAATCCACGAGCCAACGATGACTTTCAGCTGCAGTTTTGTTTGCGAAAAAGTGACTTAATAAAACTTCCCGCAAGTGCTGTTTTTTCGCAAATTTCATAAATTTTCCATCGTTGAAATCGATTAGATGTGCACAATTAAAACAAAAACTTTTAGCTGCTTTTGAAAGGTATTGAATAGGGCTTTCAAATGACATATATGTCCATGATGTACTATAACGCTTAAACAAGTAATGACATCTAGTATATTCCGGTTTTTAATGCATATACACAATTTGACGCCTCTTATAAAGGGTGCCCCAAAATTCATACAAGAAGAAAATTCAATAGAAAACATAGATTTTTAATTAAAAAATGTAAATTTTATTGATTCATAAATCATACAGTAGATTATATGGCATATCGGATAAATGGCTTCCATGGCTTTGTTGCCAATATTCCATGACCGTTTTGCAAAAATGTAGCTGAATTTATTAGTTGGTCTTAGACTTAAGAAAAAATAACTTGTTGAAACCTCATGCCGTTCGCATCCTCATCTTGCACTTTAGGCACAAAAAACTAAATTGTTGCGATAGCGAGCTTCATTAACTGTAACTTTAACATATACATGCTGACCCAGCCGCACTTCCAAAGATAAATAGTTCAATTATGCCGCCAATCAAAATCTGTCCAAACAGTGACATGTTGTGGATACATTAGTGTCTCAACAACCACTCGTAAAGATATTCTAAACCGCAGATGCGATTACAGATAAGTATTGTCATGAGACAGTTCTAATGACTAAAGAAGCTGTCTAAATGAGCCTTATCGCTGAAAATGATTTTGTTCAAAATCTTCATTATTTTGAAAATATTGTTCAATAATAAAACCGCGTTGTATTTTCGTGTACCGATTCATTTTTAATAATCCTAAACTGTCAGTTAGCATACTGACTTTTATTCGCTGGCAGCACCTTTACCGCATAAATTTCAAATTTTGCACAATTTTAGTGCACCTTTTATAAGTGCGTCATGCCATCTAAAAACCAAATTGAGGTATTTTCTTAGATGGTAAAGAGAAGAGGTCACCGAAGAAGTGTACTTCTTTGCTTTGCCGTAATTTTGATAAACTTTAATTTTAACAGTTTATATATTAGTGGGACGACTTATAGGTTAAATGGATGGTTTGATTAGTTAGACTATGTAATAAGTATAGATAAGCACACGTGTGCAACAAGTAAGTAGGTCCCACTTTGATTAGAAACATGTGCCATCAAAACTCTATATTTAACATTTTATGGTTGGGTTGAAGTATTAAGCTCTATAATACGCAGATAAGCAAGCACACAATGTACGAGACGATCAGTTGAGACGATTACTGATGTCCTAGAAAGAGTTAAAACAATTCATCAATCTCAACCCGGATTTTCATATTTTCCTCAAATCATAATGAGGAAAATTCCATTTCCATTTAAATTTTCTGAGCCAGCTTTCGTTTATTTAAAATATAAAATATAAAATATTTGTATGGAAAATTTAAATTTTTTTAAAATTATCTAGAATGAATATGAAAGCAACATGATTAATATATTTAAAGAATTTTCAGCCATACTACCATTTTATGTGTGCTAATTTATCGCAAAGTGATTATTATTCTTTCAAAAAAACAAAAATAATGAATCTGCAAAATTTAATCAGCCAACCCCTATATAAACTATATTAACACCCCATATAATTATAATTATTATCACAGAACAATAAACTAAACGTGATTTCATGCCAAAAACACAACTTCCAACAACAACAACCGTGTACACATCCGCGATATCGATTTATAATTTCATTTAGATTAAATAATCCCTCATTTCAGAATTAGTAGTAAGTACCTTCTATATAATCTCTGTGGATAATAAATTGTGATGATCTGGCACTAAATTAATTTATCTTTGTTGGTTCATCATCATCATCATCACATGATAATTTTCACTTACTGTAGTACCGAGCACTTTTTTTTTATAAAAATACCAGTATGACACAATATTTTATTCAGTGAAAGTAACAAATAAAAATACAAAAATTTAATCGTAAAATATTTGTTGTTTTTCTTAAATCTAAAGGTCGTTTATTTAAAAAAAAAAGTATTATCTTAGAACAATATTTAAAATATATAGAATTTCTATAATATTAAGGTGGGTGGGCTTGTATGTTCCTATAGAATTTATCTTAAATCTTAAACGTCTATTATATGATAAATTGTAGTGTACCTTATATATTGTATGTATATATATAGTAAGCGCAGCTTGAGAAGCCACTAAATATGTAATAATAAAATTTAAGTATATAAATTATAGAATATTTTGGTTTGGTTAGAAAAAAAAAAATTCACACGAAACAAGTGACTGACATCATTTTTTTTTTTATTATTATATTTCTTAAAGTGCGATAATTTAATGCCGCTAAGGTCAAAAATGTTGTGCGATATAAAGCAGGACATGCTATTAAATACCGTAAGTTTACGAATAAATTAAGTGCTTATGGATTGGTGAATTATTTACATAAAGATTATCTATCTTCATGTTTTCACTTGTAAACTATCACGTACATAATATATTATAATAATAAATATTACATTACAAATCAATGAACATTTTATTTTTTTTATTTTTTAAAGAGTGTCTCGGGGTTATAAAAGATCACTGTGTGAAGTTTATACGATTTATATATTAATACAGTAATGATCGTTAGAGTATACAAGATTTTGTAAAAGTCATTGTTAAACTAATTCATCTATATAATATTAATATATTATATGATATTATAAAATATTATATGCGTATCTTATAGGCACAATTGTAAACTCACGATTTAGAACATTTAAATACTATAGAAGCGACGTTTCACTAGATTTGTATTGTACATAAGATTGTTATTGGTACATATGAAAGAAAATGTTTATCTGACCTCAATATACTTACACATATTATGAAAACCTTTTATATATATATATATATATATATATATATATATATATATATATATATATATATATAATATAATATATATGAATTATTTGATAACAAGTAACATCAAAATATTTGAACAAATTTGTGCTGATATTGTTTTCTCAGACAGGAAATCGAATTTCATATTTTCCACTATATATAGAATAATATATAATATGTTCATCAAATATTTAAAACGTGATACTCTTAATTGAATTTTGGCTACTTTAGAGGAGCACGATTTAAACCTCACTAGGTCGGTAGATTTTTAAATGCAATACTAAAATACCATAGTATCAAAAATAATTTTCTTTTTGAATATATTAAGTCTGTTTAAAAAATTTACAAATTTACAAATAATAATTTAATTTAAAACTATTTGAATAATTATTTAAAAATGGATTTTTGGATTGTAATCACTATCAGTCTCTGTTTTAAGAAAATCAAACGAATTTATGTACTGTTTAATATATATATATATATATATATATATATATATATATATATATATATATATATATATATATATATATATATATATATATATATACTGTGCATATCAGTAACTTCAAATTTATTGATTGATCGTATAATTCTTAGTAATTGAGAATAATACCTCATCACATTCCGCAAGTCTAGATGACCAAAGATCAAGACCTTGTGATTAGTAAGTCAGTGTTCATTTATTTATTTATTATTACGTGTTTAAAAAAAAATAAAGATTGCCCTAAGCATTTATCACTTTAAAAATTGGTTGTTTTGATTTAGCAAAAATTTCAAATGTGAATACAGATTAGAAGGGATTTCTTTTCCGCCGCTGATTTGACTCTCTATAATAAAAATGCATTACTTGTGATTAGTATATGTTTATCGCTTTAACCCGTTTTATTTTCTCGTTAACTAAATCGGCAACAGAATAGTGTTTTTCTTGCAGCTTTAGTAATTCTACATTATTACTTGTTTTTCCAATTTAATTTTCTGGCTAGACATATTACAATAGTTGCTTTAATAAGTTTAGTATTAAGCAGGGTTTGGGTATTTTATGAGGAATTTTACTAGGTGACCCGGTGGACGTTGTTCCATTTGGTTTTAAATGTTTCTGTAAATTTTGGATAAATTTTATTTTTTATTCAAACAAATTAAAAAAAAATAGACAGCAGGCGACATATAAAATGTTCATTAGAAAAACATGGATTTTCCAAGTCTAAGCCGCATACACTCATTGTTTGTTCTTATGATTTATTTATATATGCCAAACGAATCGGAAATTGTAGTGCCATTTCTAATCTAGTACCATTTCAGAACTTTGGCACGTTGAGATTACTTAGCAACATAATAGGAGAGACAATTTTTAGTTGCGATTGTGTGAAAACTCGGTAGAAGTTCGGAAAACTCTTCTACCGGTAACTCGGTAGAAAAATTAACACTTTCATTTTCATCAACGACTGCATCAATGGATTTAAATGTATGTATTTCTGTGTCCAGCATATTTTGCATTATTGACGGCATTAAGAATTAGAATTAAATTGTTTCTGTGGATTGTACATGATGGCAGAAATCGTTTAGAAATTTCAAAATTTGGCTTGTGAGGTTGACTGGTTCCGTTACCAATTTTAAGTAACTGAGTGTATAAATCTTGCAGCGAATGGATCATTTAACATTTGAATTCTCATATTTTGTGTTAATGATTTTAAACAGGCATTTATTTCGTCAGCATTCGTTAATCATTTATGGCAATGTTTGTCTAAAATAATTATGTGACATTGTTTAAGAACTTTTACCATGCTGCATCCGGCTTAATATTGCATCTAGTAGAATAGCAGCTATTTCTGACGAATCTACAGCCAAACCAATATTACCTTGTGATCGTATTTTATCCAATATTAATGAAATTAAAAATGTTTTTCCGGTTCCGGCTGGTGCATCTAAAAAGAAAAATAAACTGCTTTGTTGTTCAATAACTTCATGAATAACTGTATCAAAAATTAATTTTCGCTCTGGTAATAATTTTGGTTCGTTTATTTGCTCATATAAATTTCAATCATCGATTTGGCATGTTATTTCGATTAGGTGATGACAATCCTAATTTTAAGAGTGGTTCATTCAAAATAATCATACAACTATCCTCTAACTTTGTCAATGCTTCATTGTATACATGAGGTGTGAAACATATGGTATTATTTCTACGTGCAGAATGTAGACACAGTGTTCTACATGCATGATATCTTCATTCATTGCACCCTTATATTTTGTTAATATAATACCAAATAAACTACCTATCTGATGTGGAATTGAAATTAGTGCTGCATCCGCCATAGTTAAATCCCAATAACCATCGTCTTCTATTAAATCTAGACCCGACATGCACTTTGGTAAGTTTCATATAAATAACCATTAACTGTTTTAAGATAGGCAAATGATGTTTGGCCGTGTACATTAATCAAGACTAACCTCAAATAAAAACACTCACGTTGTCTATGAACTATGTATAAAGTCTGCCGAGACAGTTTAAAAAAAAAGATGCCAGGATGAGCATTTGAAACTGCGCTACCTTGTTTGCGTTGCTCCCATTTTTCTTGATACGTTTTATGTGAAATAAATTGGAATTTCTGCATAACTTATGTTAAAGTTTTTGCAAATCGCGTATTTTGTAAATCGCGTAATGTGGCTTTTGGTGGTGTAGCTACTCGTGGTTCTACATTTTGCTCTGTGAAGTATATATCTTTAATATTTTAAAAATGTATAGCTAAATGAATAACCAAAGGAACTCTGTACCATGAATAGGAAATTCACGTATACGCCATACAGCCTCATTACTATTTATATATCTGCCCATTTGTAATTGATAGATTTCACAGAGTAGCAATATTCGACATTAATATGCACTTTATATGTCTTTGACGGTGAATAAGGTACGACCCATATGTGATCTTTTTCAATGGCATCTACTTGATTGTTCTTTCTTAAATAAAAGGAATGTCCACCTTCATTTGTAAAGCGCGTCTACAATATAACGGATATCCATCGTTTCCATTTATTGTATTTGATATTAAATTCCTTGGGTAACGCTTTGTGCATTTACGATTTTACTGTTGCAGGGACCAAATGGGCCATGAATCATATTAGCCGTAACAATGTGAAATTATTCAGGATCAACATATTCATCTGGTATTTCTGCAGAAATGATATTGTCAATTCAACTGGTTTAATTTTTTAACCAATCAAATTAAAATGTCTGCTTGAAAAAGCCCGAGGTTTTGCCACTTTATTGAATACATGGGGTATTGTGTTTTTCCAAATGCCTGATGTTTCAAATTAAATGGTAGTATTATTTTTTTATTTCATCCAATTGCGGGTTATGTAAATTTTAGAAATAAAACAGGTCTGCCATATACACGGACGTCATCGCATCTTGAATATATTCTTGCATACTTCGTATGAAATTCCGATGTTTGAAGATGGTAAAATACACATATTTCCAATTTCATTGGGATTTAAATTTCTGTCGAAATTGTTATTTACTGCCCCCATTAATTGTTAGTAAGTGTAATTGTTATTTGTTGATTGTAGCGAATTAAGCGTAAACGCTCACTTTCTATCTTCGCCTACATATCTACAATAATTTGATAGTATAAATGACGAAATTGTAAAATGTGATTTGTTTGGTTTTGGCGAGTCATATAGTTTTTTAAGCGTAATATTTCCTGACACTCACTTTCTTATTTGATTCATAAACTATTAATAAAAAAATAATTTGAAAGACAAATTAAAATACGGCGAAAAGACTGCCAGTCCTGGAAAAAAAACTATTCCAAAAAAATCCATTATCAAATGTTTGATAATAACTCAATAACAACGCCATCTATGGGGTCTAAAATTTACATCAACTTGTATTAGGGTCAAAGTGACATATGATCAAAATTTTATGTCATTTGGTTCATTGGTTCCAGTGAAATGACTTTTTTTTACATATCTTGACTACGCAGCGCCAGCTACTGGGTCCAACATTTACAGAAACTTGCTTACAGCTCTAGACATGCAGTTCCCGAGATAAGCGGTATATATTAAGATTTAAGTTAAATTTTAATCGGTTTGCAAATTATGCTTGTTACTATATATCGGTGGAAATATTCGGCTTATATATGCTGAAAATATATGATCAATATCTCCATCAATGGAGTATCATTTCTTGAAGTGTTTTATTATATTTAGAATCGCTTCCGCACCAGGACATTTGTACATGATTTATTAAATGCGATGTCAATAAATTTACTAAATTAATTTTAGATAATAAAGATAAATTTTTCTGTAAATTGTTAACTTATGTGATCGTTTGTCTTTGAAAGGCTTTGATCACTTTGATCTCGTCAAGCTTAAAACTTTGCATTTCGTATGTTTTAATCTATCCGATCCGATCTTATGGATCTCCCTCAAATTTGAAAATTTGTTTTGAGGACTTAATTGTATACTTAGTTTCTGATAAAGACCTGATAAATAGAAAACAGTTTAAGCCAAATAAATTCTCCTTTGTCAAGAGTTTGCCGTTGAGACTTTTTTAATATAATGACGAAAATAACTCGTATATAGGAACTGATGTCGTGTAAATGCAAAAAAAAAAGAATTTTTTTTTCTCCACTAGAAAAACCAATTAGTATTAATACTCCCGCGATGGAAGTCTATGTGTATGAAACACGTTGACTTCAAATCAATGTACACTACAAATCAAGTTAACTATTTCCAGTTAAAGCTGATAGATTTTCTCAAGGATAATAGGTATCTAGAATCTACAAAAGCAACTTACTTTTCTGTTGGTCAGTTCAAAATCAAAAAAAGTTCCATAACATTTAATAAAAAATTATTTGCTACAGCCAAAAGAAACGATTGTAGCATCAAAGAATAATGGAGAATACTAAACAGAGAGCGTTTTTCAATTGCTTACAAATTATGCAATCGAGTAAAGTACAACATGTTTTGGATGATTATTGCCTATTTATCCATTGAAGAACTAAATATTTGTCATGGAACTCAAAAATAGCATTATATAATTCAGAAGGGTAAAGAGCGATGATTGTATGTATTTTGATTTAGAGGATGTGCCTCAAAATTGTTGTTTATTTCCGACCAGGTTCAAAAATGTAAAAGTCAGATTCAAAAATTAATCAAAATTCGAAAATTATTTTTATAATTTTCATTAATCTATTCTTTTAAAATTGAAAATATTGAAAACTTTGAAAGAGCGTAACTCAAGAGAAAACGAGAAATAAATATTTTCCACATAACTCCACAATATATTTATATATATATATATATATATATATATATATATATATATATATATATATATATATATATATATATATATATATATATATATATATATTCATATACAAAATAAATCCATCCACACACGCACACGGGAGCTTATATATACGACATAATCTTTCATCTTTTCAGTAAATAAAAGATATTCTTAAATTAATTGTAATCCTCTTAAGACATTTTTTTTATTTCTTAAGATTTTATTTAAATTCATTAACAAAAGGTTAAAAATAAATGAATTTTTTGTAGCAAGTTGTTAGTTTTATATCTCATATAAGAAATTTTTAAGGATAAAATATAAAATTCCAGGTAACGTAAATATCTTATGTATAATTGATTACAAAATACGATTTTACATATTTTGACAGGTGGGACTTATCTATATAAACATAGTTGAGATTCTTCGAATTATTTAAAGACTTAAATATATTTTTAGTATACGCTATCCTTTAATAATTATTTCCAAAGAGCACAACAAGTCAAATAAATTTTTAAAATCCCAAAACCAAATATATCCCTTTTTTGCATAAGTCATATAAAATTTAATTAAAAATACAATCCTTTTCTCGTGTACACATAAACAAATATTAATTGTATCATAAGATATACCAAAAAACAAAACTATAATATGTAACAGAACAAAAGAAATTAGTTTGCTTAACAATTCTTGTAATAGTCGTAAAAAAAATATTTTTTAATTACCCATTGTCCGGGATTTATTCGGCGCCGATGAGAATAATTTTTTTTTTACCTGGTGCTTACAGATTTTATTTATGGTCTTGTGAAGTTGTCTAATATGCGTCGACTAATGTGTATACCGCAAGGAGTATTTTTGCAAAATCTAGATAACAATTTTATGATGTTTTTATGCAGCAGAAGATGATGGCTTGGTATAATTTGTATACGTTTATGCATAGCTAATTGGATTATATATTAAATGTGGGTGGCTAAAAATTATATACACTGGATAAATAACCTAAGAAATTTCTTTAAATATGTTTTAGTCGCCGAAAACGGAAATATTTATTATATAACCGAACTAAATAAATAATTTGTGTAAAACTTTCCTTAACAATTTTATTTACTTTTCTGTTTTTCGGTTTTTCTTTGATGATAAAACAAATTACAATAGGTTCATATTTAAACTGTGGGACAACACTAATCTGTACTGTAAACAAAATTAGAAGAGAAAAATGCGGATAATTAATTCACGTCATGTCTTTAGGTCTACCAAAAAGGTTTAAAATAAAGAACGCAAAATTTCAGGCTCGAGAAAATTGTATACACGATTTTTAGTTTTTAGAAAAATCTCAATTTGAGTAACTTATAATACTATAAAGGAAATCGTGTACATTTCCATAGTAAATGACAACAATAACATGATTTCATTAAATATTAGTTTTAGATGGAAATTCTCGATGGCATATAATCGTTTTTGAACAAGAACAATAGATGGCGCGCAAATAAATTTTGTTTTTGTTTTGAATGTTGCAGGCCTAAAAATTATGTACAATAAATCAATTAAAATGGTAAATTAGATTATTTATTAACATATAAGTTCAGTCAGGATCAGGAATTGTTTTTTGGATTGTTTCTTTATCGAACTGGCCGAAACGACAATCTAACATGTAAACAATTTATAACGTCATACAAACGGCAAGTTTTTAATAAATCTATCAAAGCTCAATTAAATTAGATGTTGATGTTGTATTAGATATAATTGAAGTCGAGCTGGATGAATATTCAGCTGGTCAGAAGAAAACTATTTAGATCAGAATTGTGTTACTAAGAATTTAGTTATCTCTGAAAAATATTAATGGACTAAAAGATGGCGAATTAAGCAATATTTCATAACTGTAACTAAATCAGTTCACATAAATTTGTCCAACAAACGAGTTAAACATAATATACCTACTTCAATAAATCAAGAAAAAATACCGTATGCGAACAAGTATCTAGACATTACCCTGGATACCAAACTTAAATGGAAAGTATACTCGTCAAAAAGAAAAATAAAGAACTAAATCTAAAATATAGAAAAATTGCATTGGATGATAGGCAGATACTCTTCTCTATCATCATACAATAAGCTGCTACTTTATAAGCAAATACTGAAAACAAAATGGACTTATGGTATTGAACTTTAGGGTTCCACAAAACCGATGTCAATATCATAAAAAAGTTTCAGAACAGGGTGCTAAGTAACATCGTCGATGCAGCATGGTATGTCAGGAATAGTGATCTACATAGAGACCTTAAAGTGGATTCCGGTTTAAATTGAATTCCAAAAAAATGTAAGGAAACACGAAAAAAGACTCCAGCAACATGTGAATATAGAGGCAATTTAGCTGTTAACCAACACCAATATTAAAAGTAGATTGAAAAGAACCAAACCCTTTGAACTGGTTTAATTGTTAGGAAAAAGCTGCTGCTTGCTGAAATTGGTCTTTGGAACTGTACAGTTTTTGACTCTCCTTGAGATGTTATTGTAACTTTATTCAAAGGCTGTGTGTAAACCTTTGAATTTATAAACTTTACAAGTACAAGTGGCTTAATTTTTTCACCGACGCACTAGCATATTAAAATTATCAATCGTAGATAAAGAGATCGAAATATAGATAAAAAATGTCATGTTTTAGCTAATATTATGGTTGGTTTTGATTGCGAACTAATTAAGCTAAGTCAAAAGTCTGGTAATAATGCAATTCACTTATCAGGATAGATGAAAGGTATTCTGATTAGATCTAGGGATTGCAAGGTCTTTTTACAGCAAGCACTGATATCAAACATTGATGGAATATCAAGTAACGAAATAATTTGCCAAATATTTAAGTGTCAGGGACATTTAATTTAAATTTGCTAATATACAACTTGTTTGACATAATTTGTTGTTTCGGGTTTATAATTTATCTACCGAAATTCTATTATATTTTTATTTAGTAAAAAGAGATTATGTCTTTCAAAACAAAAGTGTTTGGCTTTACATTTTTTATTAACCACGAAAAATATTTTTGTTTGCCTAAGATTAAAAAATGTCAATATATTATTCTTTCGCCAACGTCATTTCTGGAACGGAATTTTAAAAATAAATAAATTGTACCATCGATAATTTAAAAATTAAATTTGAATGCAGTTAAAGTTACGAGCAACCTGAAATTCAAATTGGTTTAAGTTCCCTTCTTAACATTAAAAATGTCTCTTAAAATTGTCTGATTTACAGTATTTAGTGTTACGTTGAATGAAAAATCATGTTGACAGTTTGTGATAAATGTAAAAGGGCACCCAATCGAACACTTTTTAACAAAATTAGTTCGAAGAGAACTATATTTTACTAGATGATTATCAATAGAGAAATTAAATCCAATCTCTCGAGAAATCTCTATACAATACAATTGCATAAGAGAATAATAAAAAAAACTTCTCATGACCTCCAAACGGTTTATTTTCAAAACAATTAAATTTCCACTGCAAAAGAATAATCATATTGCATGTCGCATATGCATTTTTAATAAACGGTTTTAAAATCTCGCGATCATTATTTTACTATATTCGAGTAGAAACATACTTGATCGTGCGATCGCTAATACACTTGTGTATTGATAACCTTCAAAATTTCTCTTCCTTAACTGTATGTAGTTTAATGTTGTATGTTTTTATTTTTTATTAAAAATTAATGAACAAATATAACACATATATAATTCTATTTATAACCAAATAAATCACATACAGAGTATCAAAAGCCATTTAAGACTTCGAAATAAATAAATAAATAAAAAAGAAAGAATTAAATGCATACACGAAGTGACTGTTAAAAAGATTCGAGTTAAGACGAAATAAATAATTTTACTGTTATTTTATTATTATTTTTTACTTATATTTATATGTACATTTTTAGATTAATTCCCGAGTACTTGTATATATAAAACATATATTCACTGTGTGTATTGTTTGTCTTATATTGTTTTTTTAAGAAATATACTTTTTTTTTTTATTACAACTCAAATTGCATGCGTGAAATATTATTATTTTTATTGTTATTATAGTAAGTGGAATGTATGTATGGCGGCTTAATAAAAAACAACATACTTAATATTGTATAAGACAGTACAAATTTAAGACACTTGATTAAATAAGTTTTGTTAATTTGTTATATTTTTTGAGGGGAATTTATTAACCGGAAATTACGATTGGAAGAAATATTTTATTTTAAAGAAGGGAAATGATGGTTATTTATAAGTTATTAGCGGTAAAAATGGTGTCAATATTTTTTATAATTCTACTTGGGATACGCAATTTTCATAAATCTCAAACTACTTTACTTGCAATCAAAATTCGGTTTTAGTTACAATTTATGTTGCACCTGTAGCACTTTTCTTGTAATTCCCGGGGAATTAGAAATACTAAGTTTTATTGCAGTAATTCTCTAGATTAATATTTCCCTATTTTTTATTTGAAAGCGTATTATGCTAAATATAGGGAATAATTTTGTGTAAATAATTTTGTTTTTAGTTAAATGAGTGATTTGCTACGATGTCGTAATTACTAATTAAAATTAAAAAAATAATTTTAATTGACACTTTAATTAAATGTTACGAAGAGTTTAGGCGTATATTGACAACGGTTGCGATGCGCAATCGATCCTTCGATTTATATGTGCTTGACTTCTAACAAATTTAGTTGCTCTCTATAACGTCTAATATTAAAACTATTGACGGACGACGGTGATGATGGCGTTGAGCTTTTTCATTGAAGGTTTTGAACAGCTTTAGTATCGCTCATCAAATGTTTGGACCTTGATTGTTGAGGCTTTGATAACTCTCGTGGGCACGCGGGATGTCATATCGTTTCCTTCCGATTAGTCTTCCAAACGGCTTATGATTTAATTTTGGGAGGACGTAGAAACCGACATGTCGAGAATTTAGACACAATTTTAGTTATATATATTTCGTCAATAAAATAGACCCCTAAAAATTTCTCCACAGTCAATTTGATGAGCGTTATTCTAAAGACCACCGGAGTTATTATAAAACAATTTTGTCCATAAAACTAAGAATATTTCTTACTATCAACGTAGATGTAGAATCATACATATAGAATTTCATCATAATCGGTTAAGAACTCACCGAGTTCCTCCCTAATTGGCCATATTCCAGAACTTTCCCAAAAAATCATTTTAAAATTCCATTTTCATCCTATGTATCGAAATTCATCAAAATCGGTTAAGAACTCGCCGAGTTCCTCCCTAATTGGCCATATTCCAGAACATTTCCAAAACATCATTTTAAAACACCATTTTCTTCCTACGTATCAAATTTCATCAAAATCGGTTAAGAACTCGTCGAGTTCCTCCCTAATTGGCCATATTCCAAAAATTTCCTAAAAAATCATTTTAAGTTTAGATCACATGTCGCAATATCCTGTTGTGAAATTTCCAGTGTTGTACCATATCTCGTTTTGTACCTTATCTCGTTTTGAATTATCCAATTTTGAAATATCCAGTTTTGTACCATATCTCGTTTTGTATCTTATCTCATATTGGAATATCCAGTTTTGTACCTCATCTCGTTTTGTCAAATCCTACTTTGAAATATCCAGTTTTAAAATGTCCAGTTCTGAGCGGTTCCCCGGAAATATATCCTTAGTAGGGAATTTTTTCCTTAGTATGGTATTTGAGAATACATAATTTTTTGATTTCGGTACACTGTTATGAATTTTCACAGATATCCACACGGGGAAAATGGATGTGGAATTCGAGAATAGGATATTGATTAAATAACCCCAGGTTATTTAATCAATACTCAATAGTGGCTGATAAGTGATAAAAAATACTAAATTGTATTTTTAAACCGTTAAAAAATATTTCTGCAGGACAGGACGATAATGGTGAAATAGTTAGTAATAACAGGCCTAACATATTTTTAATACTAAGTTTGTATGCGAAACGAAATAAAAAACGCGTAAATAGTTATAAAGTTATAATTTTAACTTTTTATTCACCACAAAATTTTCAACTGGCCCGCGGTGCAGTTAAAAATTTTAATCGGATTTTCCTTTGACGTTTTGAACATCATATAACCATAGATAAAAATTGTACTAGTCATTTATTTTATCTATTTTTATATATTTTAATTTCTACCACAGTTAAAATATTTAACTCTTTAACCGATTCGCACACGGCCTTATTTGATAAATGTATAGCAACAAATTTGTTTTTTGGATTGAACTGTTTATCTCCTAATTTTAACCTAAAATATTTGTTATCCTTGTACAACAATTTTACTACCCTGTTGAAGTGATAAATTAGGTACGAAGGCAATTCAATAAGTAGGCGATCTGTAAGAGATGGATCCTCAAATCACCTAATATATAAAATTTTTGTGAAATAAAGGGTTGTCTCCTTGCGACGCAGACTAAAACTACAAATATTTATTTTTGAATCAAGTTAGATCTTTTATTGTTAGGGTTTATCGATGCCATTTATGTATGAAAAATCATATGTTCTACCGCACGGCTGAATTTACAGTCGCCGATTTGATGGTCAAAATTTGTAATGACATTTTCCAATAGGGACGTTTCAATGGCATTTATCTTGGCAATGATGTTATTTTGTATGATGGTGGCTGAACTGTCAACGTACAGTAACTATTAACTTACTTGCAGGACAATTCACATTTCCTTGAACTATTGACACGAAATTATTTTACATTGACGCGAAATTAATCGATTTTTGAAAAACATTTGGAATTCATCGATATTCTCACGCTTAGAATGGCAAATTGGTCTTCTTGTTGAAAATGCTCATCATGCACCCAAGTCGATCCCATCAAGCTGGGGTAAAAAATAGTCCGTTATCATTACTTGCTATCGTGTAGTATTGTATGGTTTTGCATGGTATCATCATTTTTGTAAAAAATGAAGATACCATGTGAATGTAATGAAAGAAAATGGCGTCTTTGGAAAATTATTTTTTATTTTCCTACCTTAAATAATATCTTAGACGGCTACATTCGAATTTTTAAGGCGATATGTTATTTAGGTTTTGTTTGACAGCCGCAAATTCCATAATTTTCAAAATAATGGATAAAGACGAATTTTGTGCAAAGAATAAATATTAGTTTTGGTTTGGAAAAACCACGAAAGAAATAAAGGAAAAGCTTGATAAATTGTATTGCACATCTGCTCCATCGAAAATAACTATGGTTTTTGGTTTGCATAATTTAAACGTGGTCGTACAAGCACAATTGAAGAACACCGTTCAAGTCGACCATGATATAGTTGATAAACCATGAAAAAAACCATGATATCATTTTGAAAGATCGCCGAATGGAAGTCACACAATTGTGCGGTAATTTCAAAGCAATATTTCAACGTAATCCAAATGAATTTTTACGTCGACTCATAACCGTGGATTCAGCACGACACTCCTGAAATAAAAGAAGAATCAAAACAATGGATTGAAGCTGTTTCAACTGCACAGTAGAAGGCAAAATTGGTTAAATCGGCTGGAAAGGTGACGGCGACTATTTTTTTGGGATGCACAAGGTGTGATATCATAGACACAAAAAAAATCACAAGAGAATATTATGTGTAGTCCATTTTAAGTTTTACCTTTACCGGGAAACCGGTTTTACTGATCAATTGACATTAAACGAAATTACCGATTCACCGAAAAATATCATCGGTAATTTCGATAGTGAATTGTTTGTTAGTGAACGCTTTCACTGATTAGTTACTGAACGTACCCACTGACAGCAAAAAATCTATTCTTTTTCATAGACAAAAAAATTGGTGATCGATTTAGATGTAAGTGGTCAGCGAAACAAACGATTTTACCCACAATTGGCACGGACAAGTCATTCTTTGCAACGGCAGTAGTACCAGTGGCATGGATGCCCACCTTAAAGCATTGCATAATATAATTGTAAAAAAAAGTACCTTTGTAGATAACAAAAGTATGGTGCCGGTCTATGCAATAAAAAATCTTCAAACATCGAATCGATTTCGCAATATTTTTATACCACAGCTAATAATTCACTGGCAGCAGTCT
Source organism: Tipula confusa (assembly GCA_963556175.1). Classification (NCBI taxonomy): domain Eukaryota; kingdom Metazoa; phylum Arthropoda; class Insecta; order Diptera; family Tipulidae; genus Tipula; species Tipula confusa. Next base: position 48,098,498 of record OY744476.1, read on the forward strand.
TACCTCGGGTCACTGCCTTTGAAAAAATTTCTTTTAGTATACAATTTGTAAATCGGTTTAAGTCAACCGGCAGTTGACAAATATTAATGACTCGAAGTTTAACTAAAATACTTAAATCAAAAACTGGAGTAGCAAATGTATAGTTCAGAGTTACGGGAAAATAATTCACTAACAAAATAAAAATAAATTTTCACAATTAAAGAAGCATAATGGACAATTCAGTCTCAGCCTTGCTGAGTGGGCATCAGTTCGCAATAGAAGATATATTAGCCTGAATGTTCCCTGTGGTACTAAAACGTAGAATTTGCCACTTGGTACTTTGCCTGCTGAAAAATGTATCAGTATAACGGATTATTTCTCCAATTGGATGTAGTTGCGATCTCAACGGATATAGCTTCAATTCTTAGAAGATTAGATACAGCAACATCAATGCTAACCATCAAATTTGTTTAGTTCGTGGCATTCAGCTTGCCGTCAAAATGAAGATAATGATTAAATAAATCCTTAAACGGGTGGGTCCAAAATACCTTGATCGATGCGACGGAAAAACTACATTTTACAAATGAAGAATTTAAATTAAATTAAAATATATTCTGCGCTCACTCTTATTAAAATAATAGTTGAGAGTTTATATGCTGTAAGAATACTAACATGTATAAGTCTGATATCGTTTTGGAATTTATGATGGAAATTGCGCGTTAATGATATTTGTACTAACTATATAACGGATAATAAAATTTTAAATAGTTATGGAATTTTTAACCAAGTTTCCATCACAAATTTCACATCCCAAATCGTTCACTTTTTTCGAGTGAAATGTCCACCGACTTGGGCACTGTCGAAATTATCTTTGACGAAGATATCGATATAAGTAATGAACAGCAAATGGAGCAACCTATAACTTTAAAGAATTGATTCTAAAAATGGATACTGAAGAGATCAACAACACCAATAATAGATACTCCTACCAAAAATCAAAACCCAAACCTAATTAGGGTCACAAAAACTCTTCTATTACTCATATCTTTAACGCATACATAAATTCAAGGTTAGTATACATCAATATAATTTGAAATGATCGATTATATCTTGAAATATATATCTTAATTTTTTATTGTTAACTTTGTAACTATTGTTAACTTTATTTTTTGAGTGACTGTTTAAAACACAGAATTCGTTTGGAGTAGCATTTTGACGAACTATTTTAGCATTGAGTGTTTCTGAGTATGTTATGAGTTACATAAAAGCAATGTTTTAGTATGTAAAATTCACTCAAAATAATTTTAGCTTATACTTATAAGTTACCAATTTTGCCACTTGTTTTAAATTAGACGTTGCTTAATTATGAAACATTTAGTCGAAATTTGATTGGTATTTTTTTAAGAATTATTTATCTTTACTTTTGAGTGAAAATTTAAAAAAAAGCACTCAGAGTAATAACTTGTCCAATTAGTAGTATTTTGAAGAGTTAGTAATTTGTAGGCCACAGTGGGTTTTAGAGTACATTTTGAGGTACAAAGCAAAGCTTTTAGTAGAAAAATTCACTCAAAATAACTTAAACTTACACTTAAAAGTTATATTTTTACTACTTCTTTTAAACTGGATATATGGGGAACTACTAAGCTATAAAGTTCTGAGTCGATATTTTATTTTAATTTTTTGAGTGAAAATTTAAATATTTAGAGAACTTTTTTTATGTTTTCCTTTTAGGTTACAGAATTCCTCTTTTGTATGTCACAAAAAACCCATATACAAGTGCACTAAAAATAAATTTACCACAATTTAACATTTGGTTCAATCGAAGCTCTCATTCATACTGTCATAAAATAATGAACACACAGAGAAATAAGATTGTAAATATTTTGAATTTTTTAAAATTTGAATTTTTCGAAATGGATAATAAAAAATATCGATAAATAGAAAAGAGCAGCAAATAAGTAAATCAACGACTTTCACAAAGCAAAAAGAAACAGATAAAACAAAACGACCTGTGTTTAGGAGTAGATTAGCCCAGAAGATGAAAAGAGGAAGAAGAAAACAAGTGTTTTCCTAAAACTTATAATTTCTGAGAAATTAAAAGGTTCGGGTATAGTTAGACAAACCGAACACATTTTAGAAACCAAACCAGTTAACTGACACATTTTAATAAAACAAAATACAAAATAGCAATTTAATAAAACAAAAATAGCGAAGTGATAATACCATAGAAAGTCTAAGTCAATCAGATTTTAAAATGTATTATCGCGTGTCAAATTAGGAATGAATTTAACTGAGAAGCTTGAATTGATCAAATTATTTATAATGATATTAGAACACGAATCCAAATTTGAATGAAAGGAATTCACAATCAAACCTGATTTTTAAAGTTTACTTGTTATTTACCTTTGCATCGCGTTTCGATTAATATATAATTCTAAAAGTTCTGTATCAGGTTTGAGTGCCAAATTGCAAAAACATACGTTAAGATCGGTTACATTGATAGTTGCATTGATAGATGTTCGCCTCAAAATATTTTTAATGTTGCGCTATTTAGAAACTTGGTATTTTCAATAAATTTTCTGTTGGATTAATTAATAGGAACAGATTAATGGGGCTTAGTAAAGGGTGAATTTCACACATATAATTCTAATAGGCACATAATTACAACCTATCCAGTCATTAAAGGGTTATTACACTCTCTTCCAAAAAATCGCGAAAATTTAAAAACAAAAATTACAATTTACAATGATTCAAGGTCCACCAGTCATAAGTAAAATTCAAAAATGTTAATTTTATTTTCTTGTACATTAACCGTGAATAATGTGTGTGAATTTTTGTAGTTTTATTAAATTAAATTAATTAATTAACTTTTTTTTTTGTTTTGCTTTTTTAATAAACATAATTTATGCGTTTTGTTAACTCATCTGATTTGAAGAAATAATATATTTTTTTTATAAGAAGCGCGCGCTTTTTTTTAACCTTGATAATGAATTTTGATGTTTGCTCGGTATTAACATGTTGAATGTGATGGATACAAATTTACGATTTAGTATACACGTATTATATCATCAATGGCCTTACGAAAGAGATGCATAATCAGCTGAATAATTATATGTATATATATAGCGATGTCATAATAGTTTGTTTATATATTTCATTCCGTCAAGGATTTGTCAGATATGCAAATTTCTTAAAGGTATTATATGGCGAAATTTTTATTTTTAAACTTAAAACATCATTGAGTTGTGTTACCTAATTAAGATATTAAGTGTTTGCGATATAATATATAAATATTTGATCTGCATTTGTAGTATGCATATTATTATATACATATATATATATATATATACTGACCTACCCTACTTCAATGTTTCAAGTTGAAGGTAAATAAATAACTGGAAAGTTAAATTCTTGAAACAAATTTTAAAGATTTTTTTATGCTAAATTAATCGGTTGATTTTATATATAGAATTCGATCTTTAAAATGCTTTAATGGAAATTTAATTTGATTACTGTTATGCCAGAATATTATATATATATATATATATATATATATATATATATATATATATATATATATATATATATATATATATATATATATATAAACTTTTAACTGTACTCGTAAAGAGTTTTCCATTTTAATGTCGCGCAATTTTAAAATTGAATTAAAAACAAACAACAAACATAAGGTTTCACAATGTCACTGATTTAAAAGCCTTTCTTCTGGTACGTTTACTTGGTGCCGCCTGGTTGAAAAATGTATATCTTGAATATCTGTAACGAAATGTATCTATAAAAAACTCACCCACTGACATTCATGATTTTTGGCAGATATTCGGGTCAACTTCAAATTGCCCTAAAGCCCACTTAGTTTATTGTCAAGCCAAGCTATTTAAATACTCCAGTGATTGTACCCGCCAAGAAATCGGAAAAATATGTTTTTCTATATATTTTTCGTAGGAACAGCCCAATTAGGAAACTCTGAATTCAAATTATAATATGATAAGACCTTAAAACATTTCCACGTCGTTCGTTTTGATGATTATCGTTTATCAGTAAATTGTCGTCTAGCCAATTTAACATTAATTTAAATCAAGCAAAAGTGCCAATCAAACATTGGGTGAAAATTTAACAAAAATACTTTAAACGTGTGAAAGCAATATTAAAATTAAACCTTATTTTTTAAAACGCACTCTGCAATCTGTAATTAAAACCAATTCAATATTCAAAACACAAAAATAGTAAAAAAAAATGTTCGTTATTTTTATGTTGAATGTATGCATTGGGAATTATAAGTGTAAAATTATATAATTTTTTAAGTAAAATTATGTAATTATTATTAGGAAATGTTATACAATTTTTAATATCTTTTTTTTAAGAAAAAATTAATTATTTTTCTAATGGCGGTATAACGATTATTTTCTAAACGGTATGATAACGAATAGCAATTTCTTCGGTATTCGATTTTAAATTGTCTTTAATTTGCTTTTCATTCTAATCAAGGTTTGTAAAACACCCGGTATACTGCTGAAGCGCGATGTGAAAAATGTTACTCTGTTCTTTCTGTGCAAAAACCTTAATGAAAATAATTAAAGAATAAGTAGTCGTGTAATTGTATTACGTGAAAATTGTTTTTCTCCCAATTTTCAATAAAAATCATCTGCTGTAGTTTTAATAAATCCAGCCAAATTAGACATGCTTGTTTTAATGGTTTTCGTAATTTCGTAAATAAACCGTAGGGCTAATCTGCACCTGCTATGTTGTTGAAGTTCCAAGCTGGTGAATAAATAAACGTATTTTTTCATAACTGAATGATCATTTTTGGGTGGAATCATATGTCAAACACTATTGCAACTTCTTATATATTACAGCTAGCTATAGAATGAAGCTTTCATCAGCCAAAATAGTTATGATCCAGCTTAAAGAAATGCTCGATATCAGAAGACCAACTTTGGTGTCTCTGAATGATTTAAGAATTAAGATGGTCAAAACCATTAAATGGCTTGGGTTTGTTTTTGAGCTGGTCCCACGTCACATGTCAAAAGGATTACAGAAAGAGATAAAAGGTAATGAAACTTGGGATTATTCTTGGGATTATTTGTGTTTATACTTTTTAAACAAAAGTTGAGGGTCATTTACCTATATACGAAGGGTTAGTGTTTACACTACTAACATAATACATATGATTCTGCTGGGGTGCCCACAGAATGAATTGTCACCTTCGTAAAATTTTAATAAGATTAAAGTTAACAGATGCAAGTTTAACAGATGCAGTTCCTATGTTAGCCGGCATGATATCAACTGATATTCTATTACAAAATACAGTTGCTAGATTTAAACTTAGAAAACGCACAAAGTGTGAGCAACGGGAACGTGGTATTACAGGAAGGTAAATAAAAGCAATAAAAGAGAGATGGAGCAATTCGTTGCATCGAAGAGCCACGTTTAATTTTCTTCTAAACATCGAAGAAAGGATGGAAAAAATATGGTGCTTAGTGCACCGTTTACGCAAATGTTAACGATACATTGCAAAATAGCATCCTACCTGAAAACGTTCCACTTCAGCGAAACGAGCAGCCGTGAGTATGGCTATGATAATAAAACCATGACCCACTTGCTCTATACAGTTGCAATCTTGTCGAAGAAGAAAAGCATCAATTATTGCGCAGAGTGGCCAGTCAGAAAACTAGTTTTGATCACTCCAAGAAATATCATGGCTTTTAAGAGGGTTTGTGACACTGTTCTAAGCATTACATAGTCCAAGTTCATACAAAGCTCTGACACAAGATTATGTATGAAACATATACATACATATTATGTCTACGAACATAACTCGACAAAAACCAGATAGTAGACAAGTATGCGCGCTACGTGGCAGAGATGGTAACGTGGTATTCAATCTGGCAAAGCATACTGAGAACAGTTATTAAGACTAGGCTAAGCCTGGGCGACCTTCTCACGCATTAAAACGTCAAACAATGACAATTACAATATACAGCAAATTCTTCTTCCTGTGTTTAAGTGATCGTCTGTTTTTAGTGATAAATTTTGGCACAATGTGTTCCTTCTATAAATATTTAAAAATTGTATATACTTCAGCATGCCGGTATTGAACCACAACTGTAAGGTGCTACACTATACAAAAATGTTGGGTACATGGTCATTTTTCAAAACTTATATATCTGCATCTGATGAGCAACAGACCGGAATGATGGGCTATATCTTGGTTTAATATTATCTCCTCCAACATACGTTTTTGCGAGTCAACAACATCCAACTGTTTTTACTTTGATGTTATGAAACTTCAAAAAAGTATTTATTACCAAAGGAATCTACAAACCATTGCTTTTGAAAGGTTTACCAAATAATTAGGTCAATTTAACACAACTTTTAACGGTTTGTTTCGGTGAAATATGTAAATGCGATGACGACACAACCGGCTTTTTGAAATCTGTTTTAATACAGATTGTTTTAATACAGGAATTTGTAATGCACAATTTTGTAATGAACGATTAAGGGTCTGTATGGAATCAGAGTAAATGACAGCGACCATCAACTCTATATAGTATCTATGCTGTCATGACAAACTGTGACAATATTTCAAATGTATCCTAATTCTATACATATGTATGTCATTTAACTACCTAAACCAAGTTAAACACATAATCAAACTAAGTTCAATAGCTTAGATAAAAACTAAGTAAATATGTTGACAGAATGGGGATAACGGTGTTTCCTGTAACGGAACCCCTTTTAACTGATAGTTTGGAATTATTAAAATTCATTAAAAAATAAAACACCGGGTAAACATTAGTATGAATCGTTCCTTAAAAAGCCTCCAATCGCAAAATGTTACGGCAAGTATAGATCGTCTATTAATGAACTACAAATACGAGGTCGGTTCAACACGTTATTTGTTGAAAAAGAAAACTTTTAAAATATGTTAAACGATTAATCTCGGATTTTTAATACAGTAAAGGTTCGAAACAGGTTTAAAACAGAATCGCTAACCATGAAAAAGAGTATCTCAATGTTTTGGTTACAATTTATGCAAACAAGTTTGAGGGATTAGATCCACTTATGATAGTTTATCGTATCAAAAATTTTCGTAAGCATAATAAAAGAAATTTTAGTCGATTGGGGTTTTGGTAAGTCGGAACGTGGATGGATTACTTGACCAACTATTTTTTGTATGTGTATAGCAAATATTTTTTATCCGTGATTAGTAAAATCCAAAAAAAAATCCTATTTGCTTGTTTCTGGGAGGTCTCAGCTTCCATACTTGACGGTTTCTTTAGCCAAATTCTGCAGATATTACAAAATAAATCAAACAAATCAAATGGGCCGATAATAGGGGTGCAGACTTCTTGTTATAAAATCTTTAAATGTCCAATAAAAATTATAATGCCGTTAAAATGTGTCGACTATTATTACCTTTAATTAAATAAGTTTAAATTAATTTAAAAGGTTAATCAATTCAAAATATATTGGAACTGAAGACGGTTTCTTATAAAAATGAGTTTCTTATATACTGTCGGCAATTGGTTCATTTACCCTAATGCAGTATTTAGAATTAAGATTTTTTACAAAAACAACCTAAAGTTTTTTAAAGGTTTTTAATAGAGCCAATGGCTCTATTACAATCTAATCTAACAGCTATTTATATAAGTTAATATTCTTATTATTAGTATGCACAATTTTCTTATCTATATCTCGGCCTTTTCTTAATATCTCAATGCAAGTTTTATTTTTATTTCATTTCGCTTTGCTTCTAAATGCTTTTTCCAGGTCAACCTTCTGTCCAGATGTAAGCCTAAGTATTTGACATCGGATTGCTGCGGAATAGTTACTTCGTTCAATTCAACAGATGAACATATGCGTTTTCTTTAGTGTAAGTGTAACATGTAAGTGTAACATGTGTAAGTGTAACAAACATTCTTTGGCTTTTATTCACCTAGTCTTTAACCAGTCCTCAAATTTATTCAAGTGATTTTGCTATTGAAGCAAAAATTTGAAGCAGTTTTTTTGTGAGCACCAAGATGGCTGTATCATTAGCAAATTTTTATATTTAAACATTTAGAAGAAGACAGTTTTCAAGAACTACGTGGAACTGCTTCGGCAGTAGTTCTTTAAATTTGTGTATTAATCCTCTATTGTCGAAAGCTTGTGCAATATCCAAGAAAATAGCACAATAATATTCTTTTTCCTCTAAAGTTAGTTTGAATGCAATGACAATCTTGTGGACATGCTCTATAGTGCCAGGCTGATTTCAGCGTCCAACTTGCTGATCTGGTAAAATATGCTGTTCTTCTAGGATCTAGTTTCAGTTTTCTTAGTATCATTTTCCAAATAGCTTTGAGATTGCGGGAAGCTTGCTTATTGGACGATATAACGAAATTCGTGTTTCATTTTTTCCAGCCTTAGGAACCATTGTGATTTGCGAGATCTTCCAATTTTGAAAAATCTAACCAGTTAGTATTATTGCGTTGAAAATGTACGTTATTAGTTTAATGCATTTGTCGGTAATAAGATCGGGCCCTGGTGCTTTTTTCCGATTAATGCAAAGTTATTAAGTTTTTAACTCCTATCCACTTGAATTTAATTGGTTTAAAATCAGAAGCATCCGCTTTTTGGTCAGGTAGCATAAAGTTATTAACCATTGTTAATGACGTAAAAATAGGCACTTTAGATGAGTAGTGAAAACATTGGATTTTTTTAAATCACTTCTCGCCCAATTTCCATTTGGAAGGCTAATTGCCGAGCTCGATTTTACTGGTCTCTTAAAATATCTAGTTACTTTCCATAAAGAATATTATGTGTTCTCTGTTGCCGAGAGTTCACATAAATAATTTTAAATACCATTTTCTTTTTCTTTTCGAGAAAAAATTTGTATTTTCATTTTAACTTTTACAATCTGTGATTTTGCCATTAACTGCGTATTTGAATTAAATTTTGGATATTTCCGGAAAGCCTATATTATTCCAGAAAGGTATGCTTCCACTGCATCTATATTTACTGGTGTGCTAAAAGTAATATCCAGTTGACAATTCTCTTTGAATTGTATACTGTATCAGCACTAACACCCACTGTTATTATTATCGGTGAACGATTGGACGATAAATCATAACAATCTGTTGCCAATGCATTTATACCTACAATCCCTTTACTTATACAACACTTAATTAGATTAGAAACTTTCTTTTTATTCGTAGGCCAATAAGCTGGATATCCTGCTGATCGACACTCCAAACAATTTTCCTCCATAGCGTCATTATGTTATTTTCCTTTTGGAGTCGTCAATGAGGATATAAAATACATAAAACCAGAAAATAATCATATTGCATACAAAAACTAAATTTTTTACAAATGATAAACGATTCCGCGTTCTCGACACGAATTAAGCCTTTAATATTATAAAAATTCAACAAAATAAATAAAATAAAAATTTAACTGATCTAACGACACCACAAAACATTAGATAACATTTTTTTTCTACAAAAGATTTCAATTAGACCGCAGAAAGAAAATAATGCGCTCAACATTCCTATACATACATATGTAGTTATATAATTTTTAATTAATATCAGCTGTTAAATCCATCATCCCGATCTGCGAACACAAACATATTTTAAAAACGTCACATAAATCACAATATTGTGTTGTTTATTGCGAGCTGATTAGCAATCTACCATAACTAATGAATGAACAAATTCAGAAGACAAATTCGTATCATCGGTCGCGATCATTAAAAAAAATATTTATGTTAACCATGATGATTTCATAAAATGGAATCGCATACAATTATATAAACCACAAAATCCTTTTTTATGTATTGATTCGAAATGGATTTTATTAATCATCGCTGCTTAATGAGTTAGTGAATCATTCGCGTACATAAAAGTTAAATTGAATACAAAACAAAATTCAAGGGCAAAAAGGGCGGTATGTTGCGAGATTTAAGAAATTGTTTTCTTGGAATTTTATTTTTGACCAACTCTTACCTGAGCTTAACGGGCAATTGAGTATGATTCATATCCCTATATAGTTTATTATGTTACATATTTAAGATGAGTAATAGAAAATTTAATATCGTTAATTTCTCTTTTTATTGCAGATAATTGTTTGCTATATACCAATGACGGCTAAGAAGAAAATGTCACCGCTGCAATTAAGCCTAATTTTACATACATTATTCTCGTACCTATCGTTGATCACAACCCTACCGATAACATCGAAACCATTGGAAAATAATCCCGAACATTTAACGTGGGAGGCATGGTTGATGATTGATTCGAAAAATCCACACGAGAAGACGCGTAAAATAACACCAAAATCGATATTTATTACACCAAATCTAACGAATACGACCTCATCGATTACGTGTCCCGATGGCTATAAAGTCGATCAAAATAATCAGTGCATACAAATTGTTAATATTGATCCGGACGATGAACTTCTAAATCATTTGGAAAGTTTATTAGGACCGTCCGAAGGTCATGAAGGTGATGTCAGCTATGATTATAGTGATTATGATTCAACGGCTGTACATGCTGGACCATTTCAATTAAATATCCCATTAAATTTAGGATTTAATGATGGCGATTCGACTCATGATGATAATTTAAAGGGTGATTTTGATTATGATGAGCAACGAGATGGTGAGCCAGGACCAAATAATCCGCCACCTGGTGAATATGTAAAACCATTTCGTGACCCAAACGAACCAAACACTAATGCAGATGATAAACTTAATGTGGCACCAATTGACTCGGAATATGAAACGACTGGTACAACAACTAATCGGATGGGTGATGTAACAAATACAGAGGTGGCGGCAACGACTACAGATACCATTCCTGAAAGTGAAACAATGAGTTTATTGTTTGAACAGAATCAAACTAAAGCAAATACGGAAAAAAATAATAATGAAAATGATGCGACTGCGATCGAGATGATCGATAATGGTGGTAGTAATGATGATGTCCGAATGGAGTCATTAAAACAAGGAAATGATAATCTTACAGCTGAATTACAAAAAGAATCATTTTTATTTGATATCAATGACACAACGTCGGCAACTACAACCACAGCACAACAAGCAACAACATTATTAAATAACTCAGATGATGATGGATTTACAACAGAAGATTCAACAACATCAATTGACACGACGACTGATTTGAGTACAATAGTGAAAAGTGTAACGAAGAAATTGCCGCCAACAACGACAAAAACATCGGCAACAACTACACAAAAATCGTCAACTAAAGAAACGGTTGTTGTAGTAACGCCAAGTAATCAAGACACACTAAAAGTGCAAAATGAATCGAATTTAGATAAATTAATGCGCGAAAAATTAGAGAAGCATGAGCAAAAAGAGGACGTTATCGATAATATTGATACGCGCAATCGTTTTGTTTACCACCATCTTGGCAACGAGGCACCGAAATTTCATTTAAAACCCACAACCGAGCTACCGTTATGGCATTCGATTTTACAATCATCTACCACAACGGATAAAACGATGTTGGAGGAAAAAATTAACGAACAGGTTAAAACGATTACTCGAATAATCGAAGAAAATAATCGAATGAAATCTCCGGCGGCCAGCGAATCGACTAGTACGACAAATGGGCAAATTGATAAACGTCAAAATGGTTTTGTACGTTTCCCGGGCCCTACATCACAACGCCTGCAAGTGCCAACAATAGAAACTATACAGCCTTCAGACGCCGAATCAGATACAAAATGGTGGTTGTCAAGCAATTGGTCGGAAATCGAATCAAATTATCATCGCTTGCAACAACACCAACCAACACCCGCCTCATCGGCGGCCTCTCTATCGTCAACCCCGTTTTGGAAATTTTCAACCAATCGTGGTAATTCAAAATCACCTACCGAACATTTATACGAAGAGCAACGATACAATCACGATCCTATATATCGTGTCCTAACCTCAAAATCGTTACAGCATCATCACAATAATCGATAAAAAAATTATTTTTATTTTTTTAAAAGTTAATTCAGTATTTTTTTAAAAATAAATTAAATTTTTTTTTTTTTATAATTATGTTTAATTAAATTCATGGTTTTAACATGGACGAACATAAATTAACAAATATATACACACACACAAATTAAACAAAAAATAAAATTATGAATTTAAGTACAAGTAAGCCAAATGTTTAATCTATTTATTATCAATAAAACGATATATTATTATGTTTTTAATCGGTACGATCGAGCCTAAATTATATATATACATATGTGTAAAACTATTGATCGTGTCGAAATTAATTTTATTTAAGATATTTTTAAATTTAATCAATTATATACAAATACACAAATGGTCAGTAAAATGTCTCCTGCAACCCCTGTTTATACATAATTAAATATGATACACAATCCAAATTAGTATACATAAATTACTCATAATTATTTTGATTTTAAAAATTAGATGAGTGATAATTCTATATAACTATAGATCGAAAAAAAAATTATTTATTAATTATATTGTAGAATTCATAATCGAATGAGTTATGAAATTTATTTACAAAAAATTATGTGCCAATAAAAATTTAATAATTGTATATTTATTTAATATAATTAGAAAGATTTACTTAAAAGCAAAAAATAATAAAAATTTGCGGAGACTTTGTATATATACTTGATTTATTTATTTACACTGTGATTAACAAATATATATATATATATATATATATATATATATATATATATATATATATATATATATATATGTATATATATATATATATATATATATATATATATATATATATATATATATATATATATATATATATATATATATATGTAAATATATATATATATATATATATATATATATATATATATATATATATATATATATATATATATATAGTTATATATATAATTAATTATAATTATTAATGCTAATATATAATTATTATAATTTGTGCCCCTTTATTTAAACTACTTGACTCTTTACAACTTCGAAGATGGCACAAATCTTTTATATATTTATATAACCAAAGTAGAGTAGTTCAAAATTATATCACATACATAATATATTTTGTCTGTTTAATTAATTAAAATTATTAATTAATTATTTGGGTGTAAAACAAAAAGTTACCCAGCAATATATTATTATAAATTACTTAATTATATAAAATTGTTATATATATATATATATATATATATATATATATATATATATATATATATATATATATATATATATATATATATATATATATCAAACAAAAAAATTTATTATTGCTCAATATATAAATAAAATTATAACAAACAATTATGTATCTATTTTATGATATTATACTACAATTATAAATATTAATTATATTATTATTATTAAAAAAAAATAAATGTAAATAAATAAAATATAAAAATTTGTTTTTAAATTGAATTAAAATTTAATTATTTAGTTATTTGCAACCCAACAAAAAAATCCAATCCAAAATATTCATAATACATGGATGTACTCGTATGTTGTTATAAAATCAATGAAAATTAAATTTAAAAACTTTAAAAAACCAAACAAATAAACTGTAAATAGGGAAACACAAATCAAAATTATTATTTTAAAAATTTATAAACAAAATAAAAACAATACAAAAGTAGCTATTTTTGTATTTAGTTTATTTATTTGGATATAATTTTTACAGATGAACACTTTAAATTACCGTATGAGGAGTGAAATATGGAAAAAAGTATAAGCTATGTTTTAAACAATCAAAAACTATATGGAGCAGCCTAACACAACACAAAGCTGAGATTCAAGCATTCCTCATCGAGCACCATATTGACATAATGTTAATATCTGAAACACGCTTTACAAATAAGAATTATTTCAAAATTAATGGGTATTCAGTCGTATGACTAAACCACATGGTCGCACAGCTATACTGATTAAAAGAACTATAAAACACTTTAAACTTATTAAATATAAGAAAAAACATTCAATCAACGAGGACCTACCTGGAGGAATAGTCTGTGGACTATCTAATATCAGCAGTGTACTGTCTACCAAAATACGCCATAAAAGACACAGTTCATAAATTATTTTAACCAGTTGGATTATAAATTCCTGAGAGACAAATTTTTGAAGCGATAGAGGAACAGAAGACAGAAACACCAAAACGTGTCACAAACAAGCGAACTAAATGGGACCAATATAAGAGGTTGAACAAGGTAATTCTCTATAGATAATCAGCTTAGCGACACTAAGAATTAAGACTCATAAAACACTCCGCAATCGAAAGGACAGACTTCTCTTTATAGAAGTCAACGAAAAGTTGTTAAAAAGTCCAGTTTTTAAACTAATCGACAAGCGGAAATTTGGTAAAAAGCGATGAAGGAAAAGCCGAAGGTTTAACGGGGAAGTAACAAAAGAATTAAGTGCTTAAAACTACTAACATGTATCTTCAACGCGATCGTCCAAACTGGTTTGCATCTTAGAAATGAAAATTATCCCGTCATAATGATACAAAGTGCACAGAATTGTAAATATCATCAAACACTCCTGTAAGGAAAAGGAAAACTGTCTTCTTCAAAGATAATATATCGTAAAATAAATCAACCACTGGCTTGATAATAGTCCCAGTTTTCCACAAGGCAGCCTTTTTATACCAATGTTGCACTTGTTATACACAGACGATCTACATATTAGCTGTGTTGCTTTCACAAAGCCGAAAAAGATTACAACAACAATTGCATTGTATAAAGCCGAATCGGCTTTATTGTAAGCCAAAAAACTTTTAGGTTTAGGGGAAATAAAACCATTTTATGGTTATGGTGCTCACCACAAGGCAGTAATTTTTTCAAATTTATTTTTGAAAATCATATTTATAAACATAGAAACTATCATCACATCACACGATTCTTGCATATAAATTTTTTTTTACATAAATGTATATAAAAAAGTTTGACATATATGTTTATAACCAAACAGAAAAATTAAAATGCGCATAAAGCCAAAAGCTGTTGCTTTGAGATAATAAAGTAAAACTTGCTTAGCTTTACGAAAGCAACACAGCTATTAATAAAACGTACTCTTATTAACTACAAAAATGCAGTAATCTGTGCAAATTTGAGAAATGACAATCTAAAGTGAACGAAAATAACATCACGATCACACTGACAAAGTCATTGACGTACCAGTAAAATTAAATTGTGTAAATATTCCTCAACAAACAAATGTTAAATGCTTAGATTAACAACTTAACCGAAGGTTAACATGGAAAAAAGGAACGAAATCATATTTTTACGTAACGTTTTGCTATTCAAAGCGATAATTATGTCCAGATGGACTTATGGAATTAAGTTGTGAAGATCCACCAGCACATCAAATAGAATACACGAGGGCCTTGGTATTAAACCATTAAAGAAACTACTAGAGAGTATAGTTCAACATATTACTCAAAGGGTGGTAGGTAGATCCACTAGGACTTATTTAAATTATTTGCATATTTAACAGTTGCTAATATTTAAAAAATTGTAATAATTTTAGCTTTAATCCTTGTTAGTTTCTTCTTCAAGCGTTTCCTGAATTTTAGAATTTTTATTTTTTGAAATAAATGCCATTGTCTTCATAGTCTAACCATCATGCAATCCCTGAATTATGGAATTTCGTAGAATTTTCGTAGAATTTTCGTAGAATTCTACTCAGCATCCTTGCCTTGTCGTAGGCGACTAAACAAAAGTTGGTTAGCTAGGCTACACACATCCTTCATAAAATTGATTGTTAAAATGATCAACAAAATAAAATATGTTTACCGCCAAAATTTAACCCGATTCCCGCTTATTGAACGGACACGCGGTTTACAATTATTACGTGGGACGTGCCATGATCAAACCATGAAAGAGTATCGCTTAGAGCCCGTTGTTCTCGAAAAAACTCGATGGCCGTAAAGTAGAGACCATGTGTCTCAAGCCTATACCTTGCTTTACAGTGTGGGTGAACCGACAATTGCAAAAGACTGTTTACTTTAGATTTCAAACCAGTTGATAATCGTATGTGTAAGCTACAATTACGCATGCGACTAAACCATTTTTTATTCATGATTTCTTGATGTAAGCCTTTGGAGTGTTAATAATTGGTTATGCTATTATAACAAATCGTGGTAATAAAATAAAAATTACTATTCCAATATCATTTAAAGACTTGTGTATCCTTTAATGTATATAAATTATTTCATTATAATTATTTATATAACTCAACGCAACTGTTTTCCAAACACCCGTTTTTAAAATCAATACGCGCTTCCATAATTCTTACTAAGCTCAATGATCAAAAAATCTATTACGTTTTCGTGTTCATAAATTTGACAAACCGAATCTGTCAGCGAATTACAGTTATAAATGAATTTGAAAAAAAATTACGCGTGAAAAACGACGTTAGCACAATACTCGTCCTCTAGTGAATTAGTCGAAAACATGTAAGTGATTTTATAACAAAAATGTGAAAATGATATAATTGGATTGCGATGTTAAACGACGTAATATCAATTGAATGTGTTGAGTTTTGTGTGTTCTGTGGTTGTGTTTACATTCCCCCAATTGATCATCATCAATTATATAAATTGTTTGTTTGTTTATTTCTATGCAATCTGTTTTGGGGCCGAAGCTCTCCCAACTCTTTCGCGGTTAATTAACGTCCTACTTTACGCCATAACTAGCCAAATTGAGGACGCGCGAATACAGGTTTGCGTTTTCAAATATCCATCTGCACATTGCATTGCTCCAGCCAGCCTGTACTGGCATGGACGATGGTTCGGCCCATGAATTCTGCACTCCAACGGGGGGTCATAGTTGTGTTCATCGTCATCACTGATCATAATCAAGTGATGAAAAATCCCTTTTGCAACCCTCCCCTGTGGGATTCGAACCCGGTACCTCCCGTCCCAAACACCGCAGCTTTAACCACTGCGCCAATTGCTCGGTATTATATAAATTTAAGAGATCATTTATGTGAACCTAACGGTGTTTTGTTGATTCATCTTGTCCCAGTGAATGTCGGTAGTGCCAATTTAGGAAATTAGTGTCGAAATCAAAAATAACTTCGAGTTTAAACTGTTTTGTTGTTGTCTGGTAAGTCGGTTTCGAGTAATGTTCTTGAGTGAGATAAAATCGTCTAAATTTTGGAAATGACATTTCAATGTCAAATTATTTCTCATCTCTTTTTGTTACTTTAAAGGGACCTGTATACGGTGGTTCCAATGCTCTTCGTTAGGCGCCTGTTCGTAAAAATACGTGTGTTGTGGAAACTAAATAACTGTTATTTGAATTGTATTCCCTGGTCGGAAACAATAAATACTGGTACGTTGGGTTATCCATATTGAGAGAACTGAATATGCAACCTTGGCAACGAGGGAGATTAATACGTGAGAGAGTATCTGCAACGACAATATTTATGCCAGAATATCGGAGGTAAAATGACCGATGGAATCTAGATGTCTGAATTGGCACGAAGATGATTTTTTCGGTTTTCGTTGGAATGCAAAGATCAAGGCTTTATGATCGATGAACAGGGTGAGACTCCAGACCCTCCATCTAATGCCGTTGTTGTGACTCGTTAAGACGTATGGAAAGAAAACCGAGAGGTTGCCAAACGTCTGAGACAAACAGCTGACTCCAAGTGCAGAATCCAAGGCACCAACCATGATGAAGAGCCGTGCAAATGAAGATGGGTGTACAAGCAATGTAGTCACAGTTTTTTTTTACACGTTTTAAAAGCTAGTATGGATTTCTCAGACCATTGAATTTTCGTTCGTCTTAGTTTTTCTTGTAGCCTTTTAGAAAGTCGTTGAAAACCATCTGATCAGCTGTCGCGTGAGGAACAAATCGCCTGTAACAATTAATAGCCACCGAGAAATTTGTTGATCTCATCAACCATCTCAAGACGTTCAAAATTTTTAATAATTTGGATGCGGTCTTGATTTGGTAGAATATCTTGTCCCGGGCCCCAGTGTCTTAAAAATGGAATTTCCGTTTTCACGAATACGCATTTGTCCGAGGGTAAAATAAGTCCGTCTAAATAAACAAAAGAAAATTTTAACCCAAAAGTACTGATTATGAATGCCGTAGACGTTGAAAGGTAATTTTGTAAATTCAAAAAGGAAGGCTGAAAAGAGTAGTAATTGCTGTCTTAGGTATGTCCCTCGGTTCAATGTGAATTTGGTGATACACCAATTTCTCTTCATCACCAAACGTAGCAGACAACCAAATGTCGTTTTGCATGATACTGGAGGTCCATTAGTTTCTAATAAGCGATGTGACGGTATGTTTTGGAGTTGAGACCATAGTGAGTAATTTCGGGAAAATCTACGAGTAAATTTATAATTTGAGGATGAAATTCGTACCTATCATTGGTATAGATACGTCTGCAATCACGAATTCCCACCTAAGTTCACGTCGAAGTCCAAAGTCTAGATTTAAAATGTTGGTGTCGAAAGTTTGCACTGGCCACAGCTGATGGCGAACCTTGCAAGAATTTTAGCGGAATAATTTACACGTTTGCTCCCTTGTCAATTAAAAATTTTAATTTTGTAATTATGTCAAAAATTAGTAATCATCAATCACTGTAGCCGTAATTTTTTTATGGCAACTTAAAATTTTTTTGGAAAGGATTCAGAATTTTGCTCGTTAAAATATTTTGGATTGATACTGTTTTTTGAAGTGGGTCGTAAACGATTCTGATTTTTTGATGATCTTGAATCAGATCGCGAACGTGAATTTTTGAATACGCCACAAAGTTCAGCAATCAAAAAATTTAATTTGTCTAAACGATTAACGAACTGCCATCTCAGGTTTTAGGAAAGTGATTCCTTGGATGATGGGATCCATAACGGAGCAAGACGTCAGAATAGTGATTGATAAATTTAATGCTAGAGCTGGAAAACATCAGACTTACTGATAAAAACATCCACTTGGAAAGGTTAAACCATCCTCGTAAGACGTCCTGAAGTCAAATTGACCATGTGTTAATTAAGGGTCTTCCAAAATGTGTCATCTTAACGGTCAACTGCAAAATTTGTAGGCAGTGATCATCAAAAGCGAAATTATGCGCCACTGAATGGAAGGTGGCTGCGTCATGTCTTATTCTTAAAAAAGGAGATCCTTTGCACAGCATACAAATTACTGTCTTACATAATTAAGATATCTCGTGACGTACATTAGGTGTTCTTGAATTTCGAACAAGCCTATCACTCAATTCATCAGGATAGCTTATGGTTTGCTTTGCGATTTCAGAGAATTCCTGAAAAATATCTCGGTTTATGTAAACTGGCAGTAATCAAAGTTGAGAACAAGCTATCAGGAATTTTTGCAATTAGCTCTAGTGAACGACAAGGTGATGCTCTGTCCCTTTCGTTTAAGTGAAACACGTCAGGAAAACATTTTGTACTGCGTGTCCTTTGGCCCCAAAACAGAAAAATCTACTTTATAAATAAAAAATTTAAATAGTTTGTTTTGGCAATATTTATTGGTGGCATTATCAGCAAACCTAGCAAAATATAATTAATTTGGTTATTCAATTCTAAAATTCATATTTCATACTCTTATAAATAATATTCGATAATCACTTATAAATACTTAAATATACAAAAAAATGTCGACTTAAATCGGCGAATTTATTCGAATCGTTGATACAATCAACAATTCACCACATATCTGCATCGCTCTCTGTATTCCCTGATTGAATTTTTTCTAGACGTTCTTGGAGTGATTTGAAGTTATTTATATTGCTTCCTTTTTTTTGTGGAGATTTATTATTGTTATCATAACTGTTAGTAGAATTATTAAAAGGAGCCGATGTATAATTTTTAGAAGACGTTTGTGGCTTTTTGCTTTGTATGATATCTTGAAGAATATTATTGACTGGATAACCTGCTGGGAAAAGACCGCTTGTTCGATCATGTCCACGTATCGATTGTTTTATTTCGTGTCTTTTTTGCTCTTCTTTTTTATACTCTTGTTCTGATTTAGTGACTGTATTCTGATTTGGTCCCGATTCCATAGCATGCTTTTCTTCAAGTGCCTTTAAGGCACGTGCTCGTTTTTCTTTTATCTTATCAATATATGATAACCTCGAACTTTCATTGTTCACAATATCAGAATCCTTCGACGGAGGTGATACACTTGAATTAGACCTATCTTTTTCGAATAATGTTTTACGAGTGTCGTTGATTTTTTTAAAATAGGAACATGATTCTATATTTTCCTCTTTCGACATTAATTCAAACATAATTTTCGCAGGTCTTGGCATTTTGTTTTGATATTTTTTTTGAATCACTTGACGAACTTGGTCTCCTCGTTTTACGAAGCATTTATCATTTTGATCATCATAATAGTTTTTAGAGTGTTGTTCTTGTTTGAAATTATCTACTGCATTACAGCAACTGACTGACTCGAAGAGAGCATCATCAAGAGCATCATCATTAAAGCTCGACACACCTAATTCTGATTCACTATCAGAAACGTCTACAACGCTATTAGCTTCGAAATTCCTGTTGTCCCACTCTATAACTTTATTAACAATATTTTGTGATGGTATAGCCATCGCAATAGCATTTCGATCATTAACAAAATCCGTATCAGTGGCATATTCTGTATCGAGTACATTCGATGTAACCTTATTGTAATCTAAATCGGCAAACGATAACCGGTGACTGTTATTATAGTATCGTTTGATCTTGGTCGTGTTACAATTTTTTAATGCATCGAAAAATTTATTATTATCTTTAATTTGCATAACCTCAGATATTGCTAGCAAAACGTCTTGTGCATCTATGACAATTGCATCATGTGTTGTGATCACGAGTCGTCCAAAAACATGATGATCATTGTCTTCTGTCTCTGGTATGAATTTAATATTAGACGCTTGATCAATTAGTTTATGGAACTCTTGTACCACTAATTCGGACCAATCTTTGCATTGTTTTGATGCGTTGCTAAATATTTTAATACCTCCGGATTCCGAGGGCAAAATAGAATTTAATCCACCTAAATACAAATCCTGCACTTTAAATGCAGCGCATTCGGCCGGAATAGGTCGTAATCGTTCTAAATTAGTTTGAAAGGGAAAACCCCAGTCTACAGCCCATAATACACAAATACATTTTTTGTGAACCATTTCAATATTTTCGTCGACAATTACCCGAATCCATTTATCCCATGTATCCATAAATACTACTGCCATCTAAAATACGTAACGAATTTACATAAAACTGAACATATAATTTAGTAACCAAATTAAAATCACCTACTTCACCGACACTAAACTTTAATCGATTGTCTATCAAAATATTTGGATCTTTCAGATATGTGTTAAGTGAATGTTCGAGCGCCATGTATTTATTATTAATGCAATACGCACTTTCGGGTCGAAACCAAAACATGTGAGGGTTTATGATATGCGTAATCCTTATGCTTTCGAAAACATTTACAGTCGGTTTCATTTTATTAAAGTTTAGATTTTTAGTTAAAATTTAAAAGTTTTTTTTGTAAGAAACACAAACGAACATTATTTTGTGCGTATATATAGTAAAACGGATGATTTGTTTAATGTTTGATCATCTGTCAAACAGTGGGATCTGTTTTTTTAATGAAATGAAGTTAGTTGCCTTCGAAAAAGTGTAGTACACTTTGTGCTATTTAACCACAATTTTTGACAATTTTAGAAAACAAACGTTAAAAATATTTTAAAAAAAAAACAATAAAATCACAGAGTTAAAAATTAGAACCCGGAATGTGCAGTAGCTAAAAAACGACCATGTCTTACAGCTTTCTAGAGCACGTTGCTCTCCAATTAACTCGATGGACATAAATGGATACTGGTGGGTTCCAAGGTCATACGCATATTTTGCAAAAATATTTCAAGCTCCTAATTATTAAAAAGTGTGTAGTTATGTTCCACTTTCCATGGAACATAACTACAAATGGAACCTGAGCATTTTTTGATACAATGAATGTATCCTTGAAAGCTATTGAGATATCTGTCGACAGTTAATCGGCAAAGGCGTCCAGGTTCCTGGAACAAATTCTTTGGCGTCAAAGGAGGTGTTGGATTGCCGCTCATATCTTACCGAGATGGGAGAGCATTTTGAAAATCCAGACCACTTTAGTCCTTGGTCTCTCGGATATTACGGTCAAGGGAGACTGCAGTGAAGATGAACTTTCTAGGCAAGGTACAATCCTTAAACTGAAATCGGTTAGAGAAGTGCGAGCAGGTTTAATACGGCGTTTGGGAAATTGGCAGAAGCATAGAGGAGGGGAACTAATATCCTCACTAAAAAGAGAGAAAATATTGTAACAAAAGTGGAGATTGCTAAGACGCACTCTAGGGGAGCCACTTTGTGACATAACTAAAGTAATAGTATCCACTATACTTCAACTGACAGTTGTCATTTAGGCGTCCGACCTAGTTTCCAACTCAACTGTAGGAACAGTGAATTATCATCGCTTGGTTACGATCAGTAATGTTGTTTAACACAGATTGATAAACTGACAGCTTAAAATAGGCATGATTCGTCGACAGATTTCATATAATGTAGAAAAATTGAACACACTAGCCGTAAGGTTACTCAATTTTTATGCATACCAACATGACATGGTTAAACATGAAAATGTGTCGATTCTGTTGGAAAAAAGTCACGTTATCATGTTCTTGTATGCCACGCTGTATTTATCTTAACCAACTACATCAAACTCCACTTATTAGTGTACATACATCATATCCAAATTTTTACTCGCCATCGTGGAACATAAAAAATATAAATAAAAGAACAAAAGAAAAATGTATGGAACATAATATGGCGACGTAGTATTTAAAAAAAGTAAAAATACAACATCGTGTGTCCATTTGGATTTTTATAATTTTTTTTTGTATTGTGTAAAATATTTTCTCTAATAATTTGCTTTAATTGTAAAATAATACTACATATTTCATACTAAATAAATTAGTGATATTATAAAACGCTTATTTACAGTTAAATTGGATAATTTTGTTGTAGCCTAAATTTATTTTAGATAAACGAAACGAAATATGCCGCGAGGTGAGTCTCAATGATTTCATTTAAATTGTGCGTTGCACAATTTAATGATCTCCTCCTCAAAATTCATGTAATTAATTTGCAATTTGTGAAAATTCATTGAAAATTGGGTTATGCAAAATAAATTATTGATTTTTTTTTTGATTGTTTTTGGTGTGTTGTCAAAGAAAAGCTGAAGTATGGGAAATATAATTAGGACGCAGACATAACCTCCAAAAACGACAGTGGAGTAGATAATATTTTTATTTTGATTTTTCGTTTTAGGAAAATACGTAAATCACAAGGGGCGTAGTCGTAATTTTACCAGCCCCGAGGAACTAGAAGAGGAACGTAAGAAACAATCAAAAAATAAATATCGTCAAAAGACCGAGGAAGGGGATGAAGATGAAACTGATTCTGAGGAAGAGGTAGAAGCTAGCGAAAAACCTAGAAAAGCCCTTACTAAGAAACCAGTTGGAACACAACCGGCTGAAACAGATTCCGATGAGGAGGATGAAGACGAAGACGATGATTCGGAAGATGATAGCAATAAAAAAGCTAAAGGTGTTTCTGGTCTAATCGATATTGAAAATCCAAATAGAATTCATAAAAAATCAAGCCAAAAAGTAGCTGCCGTCGAACCAACACAATCAGCATCGTCGTCATCGAATCCGATTGCTGCTGGTGCTAATCGAATACCGGTTTTGACTAGGCGTGAACGTGAAGAAATTGAAAAGCAACGTTCACAGGCTCACTATCAAAAGTTACATGCCGAGGGTAAAACAGAACAAGCGCGTGCTGATTTAGCTCGATTAGCTATTATAAAGCAGCATCGCGCTGAAGCAGCTGCTAGGCGAGAACAGGAGAAGAAAGAAAAGGAGCAACGCAAAACTAATACGGCACGATAGTAAACAAATATAACTAAATGAATTTATTATGAATTTTTAATTGCAAAAACAAAATCATTTTAATTTCTTGTTCTTACATACATCTACACAAGAGATTAGAACCTGAAACCAAGAATTTTATGCTCTATAATTGAAAATGTGTCTTGTGTGTATTGATATGATATGGATTGATAATTAATTAAAGTTTAAACAAAAATTTACTTTATAAAATAAAAAGGTTTTATTAATTTTCTTCAAATAGCTACGAGAAAATGTTTTTAATTTCCATTTTCTCGATTTTCATCCGAGGTAAAATTAAAACGAAATTCATTGCCAGACAATTGAAATTTCGCTGATGGTGGTACAATTGGATGACTACTGGTACTTTCACTATTGGTTATTTGTGGCTGATTTAAATTTGGTGCTCCCTCTGGTTCGTTTAGATTAAGCCCGTTCAATTGATCATCCAGTTTGAAATTAAATTGAAAATTTTGTTGACTTTTGAGGGCCGATAGAAGTGCCGATTTTTTAACAAAATGAGATTTCTTATTTGGTTTTGTTTTCGCATTGAATTGTATGCGCCGATTAGCCGAATACATTTTTTGTTCCTCCTCGGCCATTTTACTGCGATAATCACCAAATAGTTGCCGCATAAGTTGACGCTTTTTGATAATTGGTTGAGTAGGATTTCTTAAAATTTTGATATTTTTTTCGGTATCCTGAACCTGTTTTTGATTTAGCTTGCCATCGTTTAGTGTAGATTCGAGCTGCTGGACGCACCAGCATATTTCGAGTTGAAACTGTTGATCATTTTCAGTGGCTGTCGGGCCACCAGTTGTTCCAGATGAAGTTGACGGTTGTGGAGTTACTGTTTGACTAACGGATGGAGAAATAGTTTTACTGATTGCTTTTAGTTTGCCCGATGAGTTATTATTGTGTAATCGTATTTTCGGCGGTGCCATGTTTTGGTTTATTTTTTATCACAACTTGTTTGTTTTTTTTTTAATTTTAATTTTAATCAAATTTTGCTTTTTTATGATTTTTAGGTTATGATAAAGACAACATATTTTTTTGACATTTCTCAATTCGAAAATTATATCGAAATGTATTCGGGCGAGTTAGGTTTTTCGAATATAATTTTTGATTTTGGCGATGCTCCCTACACAATATCAATGGCTCCCGCAATCATTTCCGCCAAAAAAGCAACTGTCAACGTAAAATTTTAGGAAAATTTAAAAGTTGCTTGTAAACAGACTAGAATTGTTTGTCAATTTATTGCGATGGCCTTCTGGCAACCGATTCAATTTTATTCAAGAAAAAATGTAAGTATAGATTATTATAGATAGCATAGAGTTTATTTTACCCAATGGAATATTTAATTCAGTGGGAGACGTATTTAATTACACGATGGATCAGTGCCATCTTGGATGTAGCCAAATTTTGGGAGACATTTTCAAATTTCAAGACCGAATTTATGTATGATCATATATAGAAAGCGTAAATTCATTAAAATCTAACAAAAATTCATGGCTACACAAAACCATAACCCATCCTGATATTCAAACAAGAGCCATGACGATCTATTGCACTACGAGAACCACTTACTATCATCGAACTCCACCGATATTCTGTCATTTGGAGTAAATACTCTGAGATCTAACAGATGTACATCGGACCAACGGTAAGTTATATTTTGTATTTCAATTTAAACCCCATATTTCCCGGTCAGTTTAATTCAGTTGATCAATTTTCTAACGAGTAATATTGGTATAGGCAATTCTGGCGGTTCTCCTCTAAATTGTATAATCTGCTTTTATTAGAATCTTGTGTAAACATATTTTCGGTGGCGACGTGACAAGCATATTTTAACTCTTCGACGTTTTACCAGAAAAGGTTATAAAAGATTGTTTATTTGTGATCTTGACCGGAAGTCCGGTGTTATCCATATTTTTGTTTGTTGAAATTTTAATGGTGTTTTGTGCAAATGTAGGTTGTCAGTTAATCGATCCAACCGTTTTGTCGCATCCTATGGCTAGGAAAGTAAACTGCGGTAAAATTCTAAGGATATCATGCTATTTTAAAATTACTTTTCGAGACATGCAAGTGTCCACTGTACAAAGTAGCAAAAGTATTGCTAAACCAATTAAATCATTTAGTTTTTTTTTATAAATCTTGCGGCCTTACCGACAACCAAGAGGCAGTTAGTAATCTAAAATTCATATATCAACTTATTATCTATCGTTGCGTTGAATCACTATTTGTTTTTTTAGAGACGTGGTACAGCACAGGTCAAGGCCGGTATATAACTTAGTTTAGTTTGTTTAGTTAGATATTTACTCACGCTAGGAAGTTTAAAGTTCATACTAGGTTGCTGACCTTTTTCTTGACAGCTGATATAATGGCAAGAAGAACGATTGTAAAACGACCTTTATAAAACAGGGGCAAAAGTTTATAGTGCTGAAATCTGAAAATTAACTGAATGCCACAGCAATTCGTCGCAATGATTTGTTTGTTTTAAGTCAATCTACTCCTCAGAATAGAGGTCTAATTGTGTTGAGTCATACCTTCATCAAAAGCTTCTGACATAAGCAAAAATACTGGAAAAAAATGGTTGTATTTGCACAAATCATTTTTCGCCATACAAATAAGGCACAAATTTAGCACAAACTTAGGACTTCATTTAAGAGGTACACGTTGTTTTATGGGTTGAATTTAAAAGAAAAGCTAAAGCTTTAGATTGTTTCACCGCCTTCAAAAATTTTGTGGTAAATCAAAGAAACGAAACATAAAAATTGGTCGAATGACAATGGTACAGAATTTTGTAATTTTTCCGTTTCAAGCATTGTTTCGTAAATCAGACATCCAACATGAGTTAATAGCCGTATATACACTGAAACAAAATGGTGTATCAGCTATGAAAAGTGAGTATGGCATTAATCGAAAATCAGACGTGGGAGTTAGTTGATTTACCACCGAAGAAAAATTCAATAGACTGTAAGTGGGTTTTTAAAGCAAAACGAGATGTGTTAGTGCTAAAATTGTGCAATACAAGATTGGTCGTTAAAGGGGAGTAAAATGGAATAAAATACGAGGAAATATAATTTACTTTTCGTCAGATATACGTCATTTATTGCCGTTATACGTTTATTGGCGATGGCAGCCATGTTCAATTTAAATATTGTTCGAATCGATGCGGTCACAGCGTTCTCCCAAGGTGATTTAGAAGAGGAAATAAATATATGATCTCGTCGTCTTACAAAATCATAATACGGTTTAAAACAATCCAGCCTCCATAATCGGCTTAAACTGGATGATGTTTTAAAAAACTTTCGATTGTTAAAACAATCGAAATTCGATCCTGACTTCAATAAAAATTAAAGATATTGGACCTGCACGTTATGTATTATTAGTGGTACAAAATACGATTTATATCAGAGACAATCTATAAAGGAATTGTATATCAAAATGGCTTGATTGCACGGAATTCAAACCAACAGTGGCGTTATCGATATAATATGTCTATGACTTTTGCAATACAAATGGTCTTTAAATGGGACTTACCAAAAACACTTCAGAATGTGTTTCGATCTATTGCGATAATAAAAGTGCAATTCAATTGAGTTCAAATGGTGTTTTATCATCCTACAACAATCGTGTTGACGATTGGCTTAGATCAACTTCGTTATTTAATTTGTCTGCTTTCATAATTTATAACTTTTTGCTGCATAATGGGGTTAACAGGAATATATCGTTAACTTAGATCATTGCGTATTATTGCCCCCATTGCTTGACGTTGGAGGATTCGTTGTCCAATATAAGAATTCCATTGTCTAGAGCCATATAGTATACTTGGGTGTCATGGTATATTTCATTTTGTTTGTAACAAATTTGATCCAAAACGCTATAATTTATTATAGCGTTTAGTAAAACTCTGATTAACTTTATAAATATAAATAATCTTTAAAAAAATATATATATTTCTTTTAAAAATGTTTGTTGAGTATTATTAGATAATGTATAATATATATGCAAACTATATAATATTTGATAAACACAAAATGATTTTATCACAATCAAAATTTTAAATTAAATTAAAAATGTATGTACACAAACTTATCAAAAAAAAAAAAAAAAACAAAGAAAACAAATCAAATGTTTACAAAGCACCAAGCCTTCGTAAAGCATCTTTTGCCGCATCTGCCATTTCACGTTCCGATGATCCTTCCGGCTCTATCGTTAAAATTTCATAACTATCTCTTAATAGTTTTACAACTTCTTTTAAGCGCTTCTTAAGATCGTCGCATGTGATTTTTTTCGCTTCAAATAGTCGTGTTGCTTGCACCATTATTGGTGCATGTAATTCATACATTGTAACCCCACGTAATCGTGATAAACCAGGCTCAAGAATTGTTGAAATTGTTAAAAAGTCCCGACAATATTTTTCTTTCGTTTTTAGATCATCATCGGATAGTTCGTGTATTAGATAGCCTTCAATGCGACCATATAATTGACATAACGAATGTTTGGCTGATAAACACAAATAATGATTTTTGTGTAGCACATTACGGTATTTTTCTAGAAATTCTTCATATTTCGATATATCGTTGCCGTCGATTACGTCTAGTTCGGCAAATATTCGATCGACGAGTAATAACATTGAGTAGGCCGAAAGTAAATAACCGCATAAGTTGCATCTACGTAAATTAAAAATTAAAATTACTTAATGTTGATAATTGTCTGTTATATGAGTATACTTACTTCCAGTTTGCGTCTTGATCGAGTGGATTTTCTGATAATATAATCCCGCCTCGACATTTAGGACATTGCATCGCACTAGTATTTGTACCAAGTTCGGTTGGATCGGTACACCGTTTACACATACACCAAAAGAATTTACACTGATTTAAATGTTCGCGTCGTTTGAGTGTACCTTGTAAAGTATAGGCATAGCTTAACGACAACATTTCACCTTTTTCCATATTTTTTGTAACCCGGATCGTTAGATTATGTGTAACGGGATGATCTGTATGCGTTGTATTTGGTGTACAGTCATGTGCTAGAAGAAAAGCGTTTGGATAGAGGCCACGCGCTCTTGCACCATTTTGTCCTATTTCAAACGAATTTACTTCGATATAACCGCAGACCGTATGAATTTCTTCGGCCGTATACGTTTTAATGCCCCATGCATTTTGTATCATTTCGACAATAACGTCTTGATTACGATTCCACAATTTTGGAATGGCTCGACGTATTTCATTGTGTGCCTCCATTTCTTGTAGTTGTTCCCATCGATCTTTATCGTACGCTTTTAACATTAGTAATCTTAATGGTAATATTGTTTCGTACATTTGTTGTTTTAATGATTTATCAGTTTTGTCTAGTAAATCGGCAACACGTTTTTCGCGTAAAATCGAACATTCCCAAGAACTATGTCCAAGTGTGGTTTTAAATCCTTTACAATCGGCACCACATAGAGGCCAACCACAACCACGACATTTAAATGTTTTTGGTGTTTTAGGCAATTTTTTGTAACATCCTAGACACACGGTATTACTATCGGCACATGGGCCAATCATAATCGGTACTGCTTCAATAACAATTGCGCCCGCTTTTAAATCACGCGATGGAACTAAATATCGCCCCATTATGTCCGAATGTCGTATATCGTAGGGTGGAGGATCTTGTTCGGTATCTCCAATCGAACTCAAATCATCGTCATCGATTTGACTGTCACCACCGTACGAGGATCGATCATCACCCGAAATTATTCCATTACTGTTGTTCTTATCGTGTCGCTTTTTATTGTGTTTCTGTAATAATAAATAAAAGAAAAAATTGGCATAAATATCGCGCATCGTGATGTTATGTATATAGATATAATTTATAGCGGAAATGTCCCACACTTTTCAGTACATAATGTGGGTGACATAATTCTATGAATTTTACTCATGTCCTCCAAAAGTACTTCAAAGTAAATGCACTCACACACATTAATAAAATTCTATAAATAATTTAATAAATGAATTCAAATTATTTAAACTATTATATAGTTTCATTATAATTTTAAGTGGTTTAATTCATAAATTGTAGTAAATTTTTTATTAATATTGAATTTTTTTCCCCTAAAAATTTTATAATGGTTTCTCATATTCATTTAAATTTGCCCAGTTTCCAAATGTTAATATATTTTTTAGCCATCAGTTTTGATCCCGAAATAACCCTACTAATAAAATTTTTACGCCTTTAAAATTTTGGATCTCCTTTTATAGTGATCTCGGTAATCTCGGTGTAGCATCAGCACGGGTCATCGCTGTCTTTTTACTTTGCGATCGAAGATTTTGTAAACCCTATCGCTTGTTCTTTTTTTTGGCAATGCATACCTGAAATTTTTATAATCGCATACATTTTTGAGATATTTCTACATATCTCAAAGTAAACAAAATACCTATAGACACCATCAAAATGGTGTCTATAGGTAGTTTGCTTGAAATCCAAAAAGGAGTCACTCAACATTTTCTTCGCTAAAGAAAAGATTCTTTTCACAAGTATTCCTCCGCGATCTGTATTTCAACCAATCACCAAGAAGATTAATCAATCAAAAAGTCATGTTGTTGCTGTAACAAACTGTACAAACTGTATTATCCATGCGGCCTCTGTCCATTTCTTACTATCCGAATTAAGGATAATTCGCAAGATTACTATTATCTACTATTTTCAAGATGATATAAATCGGTTCGTTATTTGTGTATAGGCTTGCGACGCTTTGAAATTTACGAAACGGGACATTCACAAAACATTTCAACCATTTCCACGGATAATTGCACCTCATTACTATCAACTTCCGAATCTTGATCTCCCGCAACAATTTATTTTAAAAACATTTTTCTCACCGCAACTTAAAAAGTATAAAATATTAAAACAGGCCAATATTATAAGACTCGGTTAATAGCAGGAAGTAATGTTAGAATTTTTAGTTAGAAAAACTGGTTTAAATTTTCCAAAATTTACTAAACGAGTCAATGCAGTTTTTTGATTAACTATGGCTTCCGATGTCACATAATTGATTCATAAAAATCAAAAAAAAAAAAAATGTTCGCTCAATTTTTTTTTTAATATCTAATGACTGGAAATAATTTCCTTTTTCCCTTTAGCTATAGAAATGGGACCATCACCAAAGTCAGTTAACATATATTTACGTCGAAAAACTCAACGATTTATGGCTCCACCAAAACATTCTCCACAACCACTTCAGTCTTTGCTCGTTAGCAGTGATTTTTTTTAGTTTTTGCGTTCTACAGCAACTGCAGTTCAAATCTAAGAGTTTCTTATTTCCAGGATCTAGAGATCTGGGTTTCTTCTAATCTGAAATTTAATTACCACAAATCTAATCCTGTATTAGGAAATTTAAAAATGAATTCGCCTATGTTTTGTGATCCATATATAGGGTGGGCCATCTATCGGTTTAAATTTGAACTATTTCGAATCTGGCAGTACTTATGTCATTCTGTCACAAAATTCAGTATATTATCTCCACTATACGAAATGAATCGATTTACATGAGCAACGTTGGGATTTACTGGAAATTTATTTCCAAAACAAAGACAATTGGTCGGAAATTGCACGAAAATGTGAAAATTTGGTCGCAGAGAAGGACCAACAATGCCCGGTATACGCAAGTTAAAGTTTGTGAAACTGGTTTTATTGTTGATGCGCCAAGACGTGAGCGTGCTCGTACAGAGCGTACACCTGAAAAAATCGAAGCTGTGGCTGAGAGTGTGTGTAAAATCCATCAACATTAACTCGTCATCGTTCTCAAGAATTGAACATTTTACGCACCAGTTTACATCGAATTTTGCGAAAAGATCTCGGTATGACGCCTTACAAAGTTCAATTGGTTCAAGAGTTGAAGCCGCATGACCATCCGCTTCGTTTTCACTTCGCTAGATGGGCCAAAGAGAAACTGCACGATGATGTCGATTTTGCCAAAACAAATCATCTTTTCGGATAAAGCTCATTTTCATCTTGGTAATTTTGATAAGCAAAATCGCCATATTTGGGGCTCAGAAAACCCACACGTGGTCTTACAGAAGCTAATGCACCCATTACGAGTGACTGTTTCGTGCGGCTTGTGGAGCGGAGGCATCATTGGCCCATATTTCCGATAACCGATTTTTTTGCGCCCGCTCTTCATGGTATTGATGTGAACGATGTTTGGTTTCAACAGGATGGTGCAACTTACCACACATATCATGCCACAATCGATTTATTGCGTCAAACGTTTGATGGCCGTTTAATTAGCCGAAATGGTGATGTCAATTGGCTGACAACTGCTAACCGGAACAATTGTACTTTACAACAAAAAATTTGGCAAAATTTCAAACCGTTTACTTTTAAGTCTCAATACTGTACTTTCGTATGGTTTTATCATGAATATGCCTCTGCTATGTGGTATCCAATTTTCCACATTGTGAGAGAGTGTTCGAAAACAAATTCCTGCTTTATATGGCTATCCTGCTTACATTGGCAAATGTGTTTTACTTTTAGTAGGTCTGCCAAGCTTTGAGTCACTTCAAGACCTATTGTATTTGCCATTTTATAGTCCAGCGATGAACTTCTCGAAGCCCAGCGATGCACTTCGATGAATTTTTCTTTTTTAGATTGCTTTCTTAATAAAATTAGTTATCCTATGCACCTGGTTGATATAGTGGAGTTCTTACTTCTGAATCCAAATTGGTGATTCGGAACATACACCATTTCTTTTCAACTATTGGCAGAAGTTTTTTAGAAAACTTTTCAAATACTTTAGAAATTACTGGCAATAGTGATATTAATCTGTCCGTTGTTATTTGTTGTGATGGTTTTCCAGGTTTGATAATCATGATGACTTCAGCCACCTTTCATAATTTGGGTACGTATTTAAGTTTAAATGCAGCATCCATTAAATTGATGAATAATAACATTTTTTTGGAAGTTGATTCAGCACCTCTCCAGCTATTAAGTCAAACCCGGAGGGTTTTTTGTTTTTCAGTTTTTTATTTATTATATCCTTAATTTAATCAGAACACGATGCAATATTGATATCGTCAGATTATTGATCTAAACTGTTAACGAGAGTTTCGTTGATTGCTCAGTGCTTTAAATATGCTTTCCAGATGTTCGGCAAACCTATAATTATGAGCGTTCCATTAATATTTGAAGTGCAATTTTTTAAGTTTTCTTGATTCGGAGTATTAGCCGTTACTTGCGCATATGTAAATTTTTCACATAGTTTTTTGTCTGTGATTCTCCGCCATTTAACAGCTACTCTGCAGCCTCTAAAACTAGCTGGATGATGATCTCCGCAGTGTGCCAATGCACATTTAATTTATTACAAGATGTTATAGGGTGTTTCCCAAGACATTTTACACAGCGCGGGTCTTTGTAGCAGTAAGCTGTTGTATGCCCATACGACTAAAACTTTGGCATTGTGGATTGAGTTTTGATTTTCTCAGTGGATGTATATCAAATTTGCAACCTTATGTGTTTAACTGTGTTTTAACGAACTAAAAGTTAACATAAACCATAATATAAATACACATAGTACTACCATGGAATGTTAGCTCATTGACGTGCAGATGTCGCTACAGGTATCGTTTTAAAATAATCAAAATATTTTTATATGTATAATCGCCTAAATGTCATATGTTTATACTAAATGTTGACGATATTCTATCGACACGACATCTGGAACATCAATGGGTAAACCGTTTTTTCTTATGATGGTAGTACAATGTGTATTTATATTATTGCATAAACATATTTTTATCTATTTTATGGTAGCATTTAGTTTTTTATATGAGCCAAGTGTTAATAAATTGTACTACGAAATAAATATTTCTGTGTCTTTGCTAAATTGTGTCCACGATAATTTCTTATTTTATGTAAGTATTTAATTGGTACGTTTATATTTCCCATTTTAAAATGTGGTTGTAGGACCGCATGTGTTTGTTAGATGAATGTGTTTGTTAGTAGGTAGTAAAATGTGTGAAGATTAAAAAAAAATAAACGAACTAACAGCATTTTTATTCTTTTCTTTTAAAAAGTAAATATTATTTTAACTCGTAAGGAGATAGAATTTAGAATTTTGTTTGTATCAATTGATTTTATTTTGCAGCAATTGATCGTTTTTTTTTTTGATATGAGATTTTTCGTTAATTAACAGGGTTTTCATCCGAATTTTTAACATCATCTTTACACAACCAACATACCCGGGTGTGTATGAAATATTTCTATACATTTTGAATGAAATTTTGATTTAAATTTTAATTTTACGTTAATATTATAAATAAAACTTAATAATTTTTATTAACAACAAGATTTGTTTTTACATAGAGTTTCGCTGCCATATGGTGCCATCCTTCCCTGTTCGCTCATTCGCTTCTGTCTGTTCATCATCACTAGAATTATTTTCCCCGCATACCTTAATTCTAACTGAAATGTCTTAACGCAAAATTTAGTACATGGTATTTAGTTTCCACTCAAAATACTAGAGATATAAACACCGACAATAAAACCCCGTAGCGGTTTCGAATAAAAATAGAGGCGGGGGATGCTAACGGGGTTTTCCATCATCCAAATAGATCGCTGATTGAATTATCACAAATATGACCATTTTTTGAAAATGGTTATTAAATATTGAAAAATAATCATAATATACAGGTGGTCACTATATTGGAAATAAATTAATAACAAATGTTCAAATTCTATCAGTACTTATTGAAATCGGTCACTTTTTGAAGGTGGTCATTTTACAGAAGTGGTCATTACATGTTTTACATGTTTTGCTGTAATAAAATTCGGGTACGCCTTCAATTGTATTTTATTTTTGCACCTAGAACCAAAAACGAACATAAACTAGATTAGTGCGAAGAATGCTTTCACATCTCCTTTACCTCGCTACGTACAAATTGCACGTACAAATGCTATGGCAACAGATTGGTACGATTTATCGCCAATAATATTAACAGTGAGTAATGATGCCCTAAAGACTGGTATGAAACGCCTGATCAATAAAAAAACTAAATGGGATTAATACAGTAAACAAATTGTAGAGAATTGCCAACTGGATATTCCTCTTAGAACACCATCAAATATTGATGCAGCAGAAGCATACTTCAGAGATCTACTAGAAGTAGCAGCAAAAAACGCAACACATAACATATTTTTTTTTTTTGAGAAGTTAATAGACTTTCTAAAAACACCCAAGAATTAATACAAGAAAAGCGGAAAACTCGACGGCAGTGACAGCAGCAAAGATCGCCGATAATAAAATGGAAATTAAATCGAGCAATTAAAACCTGAAAGAAGCTTTAAACGAAGAAAAAAATGAAGGTATTCAAAACTATTTAAGTGAATTTTCGGAAACAAAGAGAACATACTACTCCTTAGTTATTCAATGATATAGTTATTCAATGATTCTACTAGAACTTTGATTAGTTACTCAATATGAGGTTTTTAATATTTTCTTGAGACGCCTTAGCCGTCTTTAACTGTAGTGTACAGCTTCTTATATTTGTTGTCCGTAACGTTGGATCTTACAATTTTCATGATCTTTTAAAAAATGATAGGTCAACTTTGACTCATTTATATGCTATTAACTATATCGAACAATAGTTGGTATCCTCCAGAATCTAAGTCGAATTTATTCATGAATGTTTTTCTTGTTGCTGGAAGGTTTGGGGCTTATTCACATACACTTTTCATTTGTGGTAGTCCCGCAGAAGCTAAAACCTACGGCAATCAAATCAAACAATGGTGACCATCTCAAATCACCGTTTTTGAAAATTGCCACCAGTCGTTTAGTGATGGTTGAGGTACTGGGTTAAATCATGGTTAAATACACCGCGGCCGTAAGTTCGATCCCCGCCGTTGAGCTCCACGCCGTGACCAATTGTGTGTAAAATCGTTCGTTAGGCTGACCACCTACAACGATCACCAATTGTAAAAATATGGTCTGAATGATCTTGTAAAAGATCTCAGTAAGGGTCAACTCTGGCATGTAATGCTGTGGATTTTTTTCAACAGCATTACATGCCAGAGTTGACCCTTACAGAGTTGACCCTTTCTGCAAATCTGAATTTAAATTTAAGTTTGATAGTGGTTATTTCCAATTTGAAGTTGGAAAGGTATAGATATCTTGGAACGATATTCATTATTTCGGTTATATGTCATTGTCGATTGCGATTATAGTAAGAAATTTGTTGTAAATCAATTAGGTTTAAAAAGAAAAAATACATTGTTGCTCGCTATGGACCAGTTTTGATAAGAGAACGAAAATGCATTTCATTTCTTCAAGCTGTTGATGCTGCAAAACTATATTAGTTTTGCCATTTCGTTTTACTTTTGCTTAAATGTAATTCCAACATCATTATATTTCTAAGATTGTCGATTACATTTTGCGGTGCTGGTAAGTTTATTAGTTTTCAAGTATTGGTTTTTGTTAAGGGTTCTATTCCCTCATTTATTGCATTTTAGTGTTTATTTTCTCTTGTTTTGGTCTAAAATGATAAAACTGTCGTTAGAAATAAAATTTACACACGCGTCACAAAAACCAATTGATATCATCATTGAACGATTTTAAAGTAGAGTCTGATTTGGTTTACGTTTTAATGGTTTCCATTCAAACAGTTGCTTATTCATTTTTGGAGCTAGTACTTTCATAATTTATTTTTATTATCTCTTACTCCTATTAAAATTAAATTTCCGGTTTTGTAAAATTTGCAATTGTCTTTATTGTATTCAATCGATCCATCTTTGTAAGCTGTGCTCCCCGCTAAAAATGATTTTTTTTAATTGTACATACACACATTTGACAGATAATGTGGAAATTTGTTACTGTAAATTTTGCAGCAAATATTTGTTTTCCCAGCTCTCACTTTTTTGTTATGTCAGGACAGTTTTGTCGATAGTGTCTTGGTTTTTAAACCTTTGGTCTTCATCATTAATTTGCTGGTAAGATTAATCAAAATTTTTTTATCGTTCGACGACGATTCTAGTTTGGAAATATGTGTTATGTTGTTCCTTACAAGAAAACTCCCATAACATATAGACATCTTTAAACGATATCGACTATGTTTTGGTTATATGCTATTATCGTTGGCAACAATCGCGGGATTAACGATTATTTTAGATGCTTTACTTGAAATTTTACGACTTTTGGCAAAACAATAAAAAAATTTATTCGACATACCAATCTTAAAAAAAAATATTTCATTAAAAAATTATATGCGTATTATTATTTTTAAAAATTTTGTTTAGTCAATGATGTGAAAATGCTTTAAAATTTAGCTCCACTCAAATCAGTCATGAACTTTTGTTCGCACGCACCAACATTAAATATAAACATAATTTATTAAACTGCCCAAAAAAAAAAAATTGTTCGTCTGTTTTATGTTGCCTTAAAACATTTCTTGTTTGGATCAAGCATCATATATAAGCATAACCTAGTATTGCCATTCAATTTGGTTCAATCAATTATATGATTCGACACATTTCTTATTTATTACATTTAATTACGAATATTATTTTATTTTATTTTTAAGCCACTTGAAATGTTTAAGATTTTTTGATTCTTGAGTTAAACAACTAAAATTATTTATGGAAAATTAAAAGCAAAAAATTTTTTTTTGTTTTGAAGGCTAGAAGTATTTATTTTTTTGCTTCTTTTATAATTTTCGATTCCCCATTGTGTGATTTACATTTCAAGTTAATTGAAAATCTATAAATTTATTTTCCAATCTTTGACTGACAGCATCATATAATTCATGCAACCCAAATTAGTAGTTATATACCGTGTGGTTACGAATTATTATTATTTATAATTGATATTTTCGATCGGTGCATTTAATTTCCACCCGATTGATTTATTTTCAAAATTATAAAATTCTTCCAGTATACATATATCATGTAAATATTATGACTGCACTAATTCGATTCGGATAGAAATATTTCGACATTACGTCAAAATAATTTAACTTTTTCTTTTCTAATTTTAAAATAAATTATGAATGAAAATTTATTTTGTTTATCATAAAAAAATAACATAAATATGATTATAAATAAGGTGAAATTTAATTTTCAATTTTCATCCAATTTACAATGGTTTGTTTATGCAATTCTACTGTTGTTGCGTGAATCGATGATTACGAGATTTTATGTTTCGAATAAATTTTTTTATTTTTTTTTATTTTGATCTGAATTATTTGGATAATTAGATTTTCTATAATGTATAGATAATTGAAAACACAGCTGGAGTATTTTTTTATTGGAAATTAAAATTAATTAGAATTATAGATACTTTGTAATTTCTTCGAATTATAATAATTCGGACACACCCACGAAAAAGATGAAACAATTTTTTTTTATTGCTATCAATTATTATAAATTTAAATATAATAATGGAAAAATGCATATTTGAATTATGGTTCTACCTATTCATTTTTCGAGCACTTCTCTTTTAAAAATGTAAAGGACTTGGCACCGAACGTAAAAAAGTTCAACTTAATCTTTAATTTCTCAGAAAATTTTTCGAAAATTTCTTAGGGCCCGTTCGATTTCTGTTAACATTTTTTTTCCTGTAATAATTTCGACAACGTGCTGCATGCAACCAAATTATCACAGCAGCTACATAAAATAATTTTGACATTTCCGAAATAATTTATAGTAAACTGTATGCCGTGTACATAAAATGTATTTATGATACTTTATGATTATTAGAGAATAATTATTTATACGAGGATAAGTGGAGTGATAATTAAAAATATAAGGACAGACCATTGTTTGGCCATGTTGTCATTTGTGTCATAATCATCTTTATACCGTAAAAACAAATAATTTGTGAATGATGTCACATAAAGTGGTTCCCAAAATGTTTGTTGATGCCCCTACTAAATTCTGTAACTTATAT
The DNA here is from genome assembly GCA_963556175.1 of Tipula confusa. Taxonomy (NCBI): domain Eukaryota; kingdom Metazoa; phylum Arthropoda; class Insecta; order Diptera; family Tipulidae; genus Tipula; species Tipula confusa. The sequence goes on from OY744476.1 coordinate 48,137,359, forward strand.
CACTGGTCAACTATAGAACTATTAATAGTTCACTCTTGGATAATAAACTAGGTTAATTATAATAAGATTTTTTGACAAGAACTACCAATTTCATGAATTGATTGAAACTCTTAGACTCATTCTGATCATCGTCAAAATAGAATTAATAATATTGTTGGTGGAAATAAAATTGTTGGTCGCCTCAATGCAATCAATATAAATCATTGCAGATCCAGTTTAAAACACAATACATTTTAGAGTACGAATTTGAATACCTTTATTGTCACCCGATGTACATTTCGCATCTGTTTCTAATTTTCGTATGTTATCCACATTCAATTCATATATCTAGAAGTGATCATAAATAAAGCCATATTTGAATTAAATCATAGTTTTAATTAATTTAAAATTGTTCGCTATATTTATTTTGTAACGTCACAATTACAACAGACAAAATTATTACAGAATTCGAACAGCAAACGAGCTCATTACAAAATATAGAAGAGACAATTATTTCACTTATGTCAAAATTATTACAAAGATCATAATTATTATGGAAATCGGACGGAGCCTTAAAATAATTTTATTATTCCATACTATAAACGTTTTTATCCCAATACATCATAATTTTTATCCCAGTAGGTTTGCGATTATTAACCAAGAACGCTTTTGAAAAAATTGAGAACATCTATATAGTCCGAACGTCTGGATTTGGATGTAGGATTTCAAAAGAAACGATCGGAAATAAAAAATTCCATCGAATATTCCGCATTCCATCGAGAGCCTAGCTATAATCTACCAAGCGATAAAACATTTTCGATATTATGTGGAGGTCGAGATTTTACAATTTATACCGACTACAAACCGCTCACTAGAGTACATTCAAAATACCAAAGAAAAGGGGGTACCGGTCGAAACTAGATTTTTATAACAGGATTTGACGAAACAGGATAATTCAAAACTGGATATTTTAAAACGAGATAAGGTACAAAACGAGATATGGTACAAAACTGGATATTTCGAAACAGGATATAAATAATTTCGACATGTGATTTAAACTTAAAATGATTTTTTAGGAAACTTCTGGAATATGGCCAATTAGGAAGGAACTTCCTAATTGGCCATATTCCAGAAATCATTTTAAAATCCCATTTTCGAATTTCATCATAATCGGTTAAGAACTCGCCGAGTTCCTCCCTAATTGGCCATATTCCAGAACTTTCCCAAAAAATCACTTTTAAATCCCATTTTCATCCTACATATCGAAATTCATCATAATCGGTTAAGAACTCGCCGAGTTCCTTCCTAACTGGCCATATTCCAGAACTTTCCTAAAAAAAACATTTTAAAATCCCATTTTCTTCCTTCGCATCGAATTTCATCAAAATCGGTTAAGAACTCGCCGAGCTCCTCCCTAATTGGCCATATTCCAGAACTTTCCTTAAAAATCATTTTAAGTTTAAATCACATGTCGAAATATCCTGTTTTGAAATATCCAGTGTTGTACCATATCTCGTTTTGTACCTTATCTCGTTTTGAATTATCCAATTTTTAAATATCCCGTTTTAAAATGTCCAGTTCTGAGCGGTTCCCAAGAAAAGGTTAATGTGGTTGGCGAAACACTGTTTCACAACACCAACCCACGAAACTTTAGCTTTCGACATGCACTTTGGCATAACACAAATCACTCGCAAGAAACTGACACCGAGATCACACTCTGAATGGAAACTAAAATGCTTTAAATCTGCGCCACTCGGAAGCTCATATCAACAAGATATTTCTGGCTTAGTATGAATCAGGTTGTAAGCTCACTAGACGAGATCCTGTTTATCTTGCCAAAAATGCTTTAAGTCTCAAGATGGACATTTCAGTGTTCCCCCAGGACGTTTTGAACTGACGGATTTAGATATTGTGAGAATAATCGTTAATCTGTGTTGTCGTTTCACGCAATATTACTGTTGCTCGTACTTTTTTCGAGAACTATATCTCCAGATTTGGGCTACCGGTCAACATGTAAACGGTCCTGAACAACTTCGTACTACCTTCAATTATAAGGCACTGTTGAGCGTTTTCACAGTTAGTTGAACATATTCCTAAAAGACCGACGTAACATTGTGCTTTGAAGCTCCAATGTATCCATACGATTTACAGTAAAGGACGATATAAAATGTTAACCAGCTGAGCTTGTCTACGGACAGACAATAAAGAAACTTGTAACAATCAAGTATGTGAAATCCTGGTGCCCAAACACACTCGCGTCGTATGAGCTTAACATCGTCATACGATGGCCTATACAAATTTTTTCGTTGCTTACGAGAACACTTTGTACTAGAAATTCAGAATAAGCACAAATCTGTCAACATTGGTACAATAAGATTGGCATTCAGGATTCTTTCTTTGGCTGAGAAACCATCTCTAGCAAAACTACCAGCGGTGTCTAGTGAAGCATCGTCGCAAATGTCAATCTCTGCACCACGTTGCTTACCATTTGGATCGACGATTCGACGACGTGCCCACGTGTCAACAGAGACACTGACGGATGCAGAAACGGCAACATGTCCGACTAGGAATATAATGGCCTAAATAAGGGGCCCCGTGCTACAAGTACCGGCTCTCCTAGAACGACTGAACAAAGGTTGGCTCGTATAGAATGAATAATCACCCTCATATCACTAACACTTTTTGCCGTTGGCACTTGGCGAAACACACTAAATATCATTTTTAATAAAAACACTTGTTTTATATTTCGCAAACACAAAATTTTATTTTATTAAATAAAACTCAATTAATTTCGACTTGTTAAGTCATCATCAGGAGTTGAACTACTGAGTAGTTTAACTCCTGATGATGACTTAACAAGTCGAAATTAATTGAGTTTTATTTAATAAAATAAAATTTTGTGTTTGCGAAATATAAAACAAGTGTTTTTATTAAAAATGATAATCACCCTCACGTTGTCGACACTAGATCACTTGTTCGTAGGCAACCAACACAATGGTCAACCTCCTATTTGACGCTAAGGATTGCTGAAAGGATTCGACGAGGTCAATGGAATCAAGTGTCAGAAACACTGTGCACCACCGTGTAACTTTCTTACGTTACAACTATCAGTCACCGAGCAATTGGCGCAGTGGTTAAAGCTGCAATGTTTGGGTCGGGAGGTACCGGGTTCGAATCCCAACGGGGGATGGCTAAAAAAAGGATTTTTCATCATTTGAATTCGATCGGTAATGACGATAAACCCAACTATGATTCCCTGTCAGTACCCATGTCAGTACAGGCTGGCTGGAGCAATGCAGTGTGGAATTGGATTTCAAGCGAACTTGTATTCGTGCGTCCTCGATTTGGCTGGTGACGGAGTAAGGTAGAATATTAAATGTTAGCCGCGAAAGAGTTGGGAGAGTTTCGGCCCCCGAAAAGATTGCAGGGTTCAAACACAAAAAAAAATATCTGACACTGGACTCCAGTAGTCAGTAATGAGAAAGGATTAGCAACACTACAAATGAAATAAGCTTTAATCGAGGTGAAGTCCTGAAGCGGATTAGATTTTCTCATCCGTACGTAATATTATCGAAATTTTTAATATTAAATTCACCACCCTCATCAAAGACTTTTGGGGTCAAATCGCAATATGTAGTTCTAGAAAATGGAAGTTTAGATATCTTGTACTAGATTCCAACAAGATTTAGTCATGTATAGGCTTCAAATAAGAGATCATAGTAAAAATTCAATTAAATTGTCGCTCCGAATGAGACTAGATTGCTATACATATGGTATAATTTGGTCGAAGAAGCATGTGTATTTTTTGCCGAGTATTCTATTATGTATCCATGTATGATTTTAATAACTAAGATTCACTACATTTATTGGACTAGTCTCGTCTGTAATTTAATTTTTTTGTTCTTAACGTTAAAGCTAATTCTCTTGTATTATTTACTGTGATTTACCATGAGCTCAAATTTTTTTGCAGTTGTCGCAGTCCTCCGAAGAAAAAAACAAATATTATTCTTTATCTGATGTTGGTCAATGTTCTCTTCAAAAATGTAACTGTTTACGAATACTATATAGTTAAGTACTTACGTGTTCTGCAACGACAGGAACTTTAAACTTATTAAGTCTTTCCTTAATCGTTATACTTTCCTACTCTTTTATTTTGTCACTTTCCCTTACCTTATTCATAATATAAATACAAATATAGTACTACCATGTAACGTTAGCCCATTGACATCCTAGATGTCGCTACTGGTATCGTTTTAAAATAATCAAAATATTTGTATATGTATATTCGCCTAAATGTCATATATTTATACTTAATTTTGACGATATTCTATCGACCCGACATCTGGAACGTCAATGATGTAACTGTTTTTTTTCTTATGATGGTAGTACTATGTGTATTTATATTATGCCTTATTGTAATAATATTCTTAAAAAGTTATAGTCACTAATTACCCAAATCAAAAAATGAGCTTATATATTAAGTAGTTAAGGTAAAATCCTTTCGAAACCAAGGAAAAGTTTGGTGAAAATCTCCAGCAGAGGCAATACTGGTTACTTTGTCTGAACTCCTAATGATTTAACTATTTATTGTACACTCATAGAACATAATTGTTCTAACTTATTTAGACTTTATCGCACTTTTTCTATAGAGATCATTTTTTCAAGGTTTGAATAATGTTGCTTGTATGTAGAAAAACGTTTAGAGTTGATTTAAAAATAGAATGTGTGCTTTGCTACAGCCTACATTTGATCAGTGCACTGGCTAGATAAAATGAAACAAAAACGTGTCGGCATTTCGCATGACTCTTCCGACTCTGCGAGAGAAAATTTCCAAAGTTTTTCATTTAATTCAAAATATATACCTTTACACTTTTTATTAGGCCTTGTGTTAAGATCTAAGACTAGGACATAACTTTTTTTTTTGGTTACTTAAAATCCCTATTTTTTAAGACGGTTAAACGTTTGTAAAATAACAAAATGATTAAGAACTTATTATTTTTATGTCTTATTTAAGCCTTATTTTGATATTACCTAATTTATATTAGCTGAAACCGAATATTATCAACAAAACTAAAACCAAAATATGTAAAAAGGATATAACCTAGAAAGAACGAAATGTTGATTTATTTTTAACGTTAAATTCGACCATGAAAAAAGGTGACCCTTAGATGCCTAATCTCGTAAATTTTAGTATAACATACTAGATTGTGTGTAATTTTGTAGTTACCGAATCAAAAGTTTATTTAGTGGTTTGTTTAGTTTATTGTGACATTTTGAGGAAACCCCGGTTGTATCTTTTTAGATACACTGGGTATTGAGTATACTTGGAAAATAATTTAAATACGCTAATAAGTAATTCAAAATATTTATTGCGGGAATGTTACAGTTAAAATTTATAATTGCTAATTATGGTGATATTTAAAAAGAACAATTTTTTTTAGTAGTAAGACATAAATTCACATGACATTTAGAACAACACATTTTTGTTTGACCACTAAAACCAGGATATCCAAATCTTCCCTTTGAGTTCATAGTTATCCAATGATCTGTCATATCCAATCGAGCTGGCTTCCAACTATTCATTCGTTTGTACAAGACCCAGGCGTTAACGCATGTCATGTCCAACAAATGATAGAAAATTCTATTAGTCCATTTTCTATTTTTCATATGGATCTTATGGCGTCCCATTAAGCTGTCCATTAAATCAACTCCACCCATATGGCAATTATAATCCTTTATGAATTGTGGACAGGGGATCATTTTTACTGTTTTCTCTTTTTTATCAAATTTTTTTTACGGTTAGCGGTGGAGGTTGCTGGTTATTTTGAAATGGTTTCGTTCCAACGAAACTCGGCTAGTTCGTCTTTCGAATTTCATCATCACTTTTTCTTCGGGTAGTTTGCAGTTTTTTATTCTATTCCATCGAATAGTACCTACGGAAAGTATTCCGCGGGTTCTCAAATATAACAACAATGGAACAGTTGTGTAATAATTATCAAAATAGATGATGTTATTCTGGAAACTTGGCACTTCACGAGTTAATCGCACCACAATATTGGCACAGCTTTGAAGATCAGGTTCATTTTTTGCAGATTCCTCGGATACTCCAGTATAAATCTCAAATTTATATGCGAACCCCATTGTGTAGCACAAATTAAAAAACTTGAAACACCATTTTTTTGGTTTGTTCGGTAAATATTGCTTCATGAAAATTTCAATTTTAGATGAACACATTTGTTCATCAACGGACAATCTCGCCAATTTCGGAATATTTCCAAATGTACCATTCAATGCATTTATTACGGGTCTGAGAAGGAAACGGCGATCGCGATTCGGATCCTCACGAGCAGGTGCTTTACTTTTGTCATTAAAGTGTATATACTGTCGAATTTTTTCAAAAGCAAATTTTGGTTTTTCCATAAAATTTTTTCCAAAGCCATCGATTTTATATCAATTTTTACATTACGAAATTTATATGGAAAGGACGTAAAGGATTCAGTTTGTAATGAAGCTGATTGCCCAGAACTATCAGAATCGATGATTGTCGATTGAATAGAACCGGTCTCTGAAATATTTTGATCTTCACTTAATGAAGCTGTTGGAATATCAGAATGAATTTCTTGAAGATTTTCGATTTCATTTTCAATTATCGGAATGATATTGAGATTTTCAGAAAAGCCCTCTGTAATGGAGTAGTGGGTCGGCAATTCATCACCATCATCATCCAAATCGTCGCAGCTATCATAGCTATTAAAAAGTTCTTGAACACCAGTTCCGTTAGTGAACAAAGATGAATTTTGAACATATTAGCCATATCTATATAAATGAAAATATTAAAAGTCAAAGGCGAAATCAACATAGAATACCTAGTGTATCTTAAAAGATACAGCCATTTGACTGTACATTTTACTGTAAATTTTACTGTAAATATTACACAACTGACACAAAATACTTCACTAAAATTCCGTTATAACCCTTTATTACACATAATTACACTTACCAGAATCTTTTTCACTTGTATAATTTTATTTTATTGCTACTAAGACATAAAAACAACGTTTTGATTTTAATTTTAAAACTACTAAAATGCACAATAAACTGCAAACGTTTCACATACGAAAATAATCCAAACAATGGAAATGGCTTATAGGGCGTGTTTTTTTTGATATCGGAGAAATCGGAGAGATAAATTTACTGTCAAATTTTCAGATATGCGTTTTTGTTTTAAAATCCGAGAAAAAAATTATCTCTCTGTGTCGTTTTTTTTACGCTCCGATAATTATCGGATACGATCTTTTTACTCTGAAAAAATGTACAGATTATTTTATATTTTTTTAGTAAATTCTAAAATGGCAGCTCCGATTAATGTTGAGCTATCAGGTGACAAATAAAACTTTAATTTAGGGAGTTTAGTGCTGAAATTCATAAAATAATTTATTATTTCTGATACTAAAAAAAAGACAAAAAATATTTTTTTCGATCTGACAAATAAAAATCGGAGAAAAAAATTATCAGATATATCCGATAAATAATCTCTCTGATCTCTCCGATTTCTTCGATATAAAAAAAAAAACAGCCATAATGAGAGAATGAATAGTATTTAACAGAAAAAACAATTTAAGATCTAATTTTGGTGATTTACCCGAAAATATGATTGAAAAATATGGATGTATCTTTTTAGATACAACAGGCATTTAAGGGATAGGTCACTAAATAGATTGTATGACGAAATTCACAACTCACACCAAAATGGCCTCCAATAATGTTAATTAATACTTCCTAAAAATGGTTTTGTTTTATCAAATCAATCAGATTACCAAATCAATCAGAATAACGGCGTGTTCCGGATGTTTACTTTCTCTAAGTTTATATTAAGAAGACCATATGTTATGAAAACAGATAAAAGTGACATGTCCCTGATATGTCTTTCTGATAACACTTTTAAACACGATTATTAATGATCTGAGCACTACCATTAATAATACAAAAAGTATAAAATTCTGCCAGAATACAACAAAAATGAATACAAGGCTTAATAATTAGATCCGCAAGAAATGCAACCTAAAGAAATGGATGAACTGGCGAGGACGAGGTATCTCCCTCCTCAGCAAAACATTTAAAATTCTTGCAATGAACATTCTTGACAAAAACACACCTACAACTATTCTCCACTGTACACAAACACCTGACACACAAGACCAAACTACTATTGTTCAACTCGTTTATAAAATCAATACTACTACTGAGATGAATTGAAACATTTCAAAAAAAAAACATTTGAATGACCAGCCCTAACTTGAAGAAGAACTTTGCCAGCGGAAGCTAAAAAACTTGGCAAATCATGGATGAAAATAAAAAAAACAGCCCCCAATAGAGTAAGATGGTCCATCCTAGTAGACGATTTATGCACCTTAATTAGAGATAAAGGAAACAAACAATGATAAGAAACTCTTAAGTTTTAATTTTGCTAGAATTATGAAAGAATCTTTGGGTTAATCAACAAATTACGCTAATGATGCAAATCCCTCGGACTTTAAATTCCCTCAAATTAAGAAGGTTCATTAAACAATTTCTGAACTTTTCATCACTTGATTACGATCGGCGATTGTATTAAACATGACCAACTGTTGATTGCAGAATAATAGATCAGAACTTATGCCGGTATCGAGTGGCTTTGGCCCCAAAAAAGATTGCATAGAATTTCAATTATAACAGCATTCTCAGTACATTTTATGTTCTAATGTTTAAAAAAAAACATTTGAAATATTTCTTCACATTTAATACACGATAAAGAACTTTATAATTTTCGAAACCATTATGCTGTCACTTTGATCGACATTAATTCTATTTATTTATACCACTCTTGTAAACATTTAATTTAATTACAAATTAAATAGAATTAACGTCACGCTTCTTAACTTTTTTTTTTATATAAAACAGCAATTGTTTTAAGTCAAAGAATAGTTAAAACTTATGACAATAAAAATTTTTAAGATTCCAAACGAGAAGATAACAAAATAAACATAAACTTGATATAAACCCGAAATTCTTTAACTAATTTATAAAAATAATTAAATTTTTTAAAAAGAGTAAAAATATTCTCCCTCTCACGGTGAACTAAAATTTTTCAAATTTTCTATTTTTGATGATTGAAAATTTTTGTCTTATTGAGAAAATAATTACGGTTTAGTGATTGGTATAAGGACAGCAGGGTGCCAATTTCGATAAACAAATCTAATTAAAAAATTTCCCAGGTAGTGATTTTAACATTTAAACAATTTAAAAATCATCAATCAGAATTGTTGAAGTCAATACAAGATAGATACATATGTCGCGCGACATGTCGTTTATTGATACATGTACTATACACAAATGCATGCCAAACAAGATTTTCAGTGTCAAAGATTGGCATGTGTATAATTTAAAATTACATAGTAACGACACGAGGTACTTAGCCAAATATTTTTCTCAATTACGACAAATGACATAATGACATATAAAATAAGAAAACCAAAGTAGAAACACATCATCTTTGTGTAAGATAAATATATATTCATGTTCAGATATGTATGACAGTAGTACATCTAATAAAGTTTAAACTTATAAATGCATTTTAATCACATCTTTTTGGCAAACTAACGACACGAGTACAAATTACATAAATTATTTTGTTGCGCATTTAATTATTTTTATATAAGTACATAATTTATGCTCAAATGTCTTATTTTCTAATTAAACGTTTACTTTCGTAATTATGATAAGATAAATTAAATTTGCAATTTTAATTATTTTATTTTATGTATAGATACGATATTTTTCCGCTTATGGGATGCCAACGACAAATCATGATAAACAACTCAACAAATTACATTGGAGAACTTCATTGCAAGGTAAGTGATGACATTAATTATTTATTTTATATTTAGAGCTTTTAAAATCGATTCTGCTTATTGTGTGTCATTCGAGTTGATTTTGATACGGAAACCATTTTCTTCCTAAGCGACATCAGTAATTTTCATTACACTCCTGTCATTTTGAATGAAAATGCAACCAAAATTATGATGATTATAAAAAAAAATATTGGAGATATTTAACAGTTAAATAAGGTTTTGACAACTACTTGGTGATCGCACCCCACTCCTTATCCAACGCAATCTTGAGGTCACTAATGTTAGATGGTACCGTTTTTTTATGTTTCAAAACTAAAGGCTGGCCACTCCATCGTCTCGAGTCGAATCTCACCCAACTGCCGAACTGCCGAGTAGTTGAAGATGTGTGACACCGGGCATTGTCATGCATTAATATAAACTCTTTCCCTATATGTATCCTGCGTAGGGAACTACAGGATTCAAGAGAATGTCCTTGATATATCGTTCAGCGTTAAGACCTCCTATACGGCCTTCACCATGTACGTAAACAAGATCTGTCTTTCCGTCGCTCTCCAGGACATCAGTAAACCTGGCCTCTCCTAACACTACCATGGAGACATATTCTGCACTCATCAGGGAATAGAACCAGTGACAAGTTAGTGATAAATCAATCGTCCTTCTCAGAAGTACCCCGATACCGGATAGTATGTGGTCTCCGATTGAAGGTACCAGTTTCCTGAAACCTTCTGGATAGTTTCGAGCAGATTGGCTCATGTTTAGCTGAAGAGCGACTTCTCGTTGATTGCGCTCTTTTTGCAATAAAGCAACAAGGGCTTCTTCCGGAGTAGTATCCATATAGCAAAACCTAATAAACCACTTAACGATGAAAAAACATACAGACTCATTTTTTTGCTGCCAACGATGTTTAAACTATTTAAAAAATTACTACTAAAGAGACTTAAACCATAATAACCGAGGACAAAAATCATATTCCTCCACAAAAATTTGGATAGAATTTGGTAGTATTCTCCTCACAGAGGCCCGAAATACAAGCTGCATTAGTAATCTTTCTCCTAAATGAAAAAAAAAACACTTTCAGCGATTAAATTAAGTAAAGCTACTATTAAGCTAGAATATTTCGAAGAACACGTCATCAATAGCTACGAAAACCTTAGGTCATCAATAATTGGCACCAACAACGAAACCAACAACATCAATTCACCACCGGAAAGAAAAGTTAAAGGTGTCATAGGCAAGCTAAAGAACAGTAAAGCTAGTGGTATAAATAACATAATCGTCGAAATTTTTAAATGCAATGCATCTTCAACTGTTAGCGTACTAACACCCAAAATTAAAAAAATGTGAAAATTTGGCAGATTAAAATTTGGAAAGAAGGCTTGACAGTTACGAACCCCAAGAAAGGTGACTTAATGAAATTCATGAAATGATGAGGTAGATCCCTGCTCAACACAATATGTCATATATTTGACATGATAAATAGGAACGCCAAATGACAGACACTTTGTGAAATGGACATACCTAAGAAATTAGTCAAACTCATACAAGAAATGTATCCGGATGCTGGATACAAAAAACATATAAGTGAAACATATTACAACGCTCGAGGAGTCAAGCAAAGATGCGATGTATAAGGCATCCAATGAGGATTGAAAAGTAACCTCAATGATTATACAGGCGATATATGCCAGCTCACATACAAATACTTTGGCATGCAGCATAAAGTATAAGCAATCAGATCTAGCTAGCTAGGAAATTGGTCTCAAGATAAACTTCAGAAAAAACCAAGACAGTGATACTTAATACGAATATAACCCCAACGATGCACATTTACCATAACAACAAATAGAAGATGCAAACGAATTCGTATACACCTTGGTTGTGGCAAACAATGGTAAAATCAGGTGGATCAGAGGAAGACATAAGTAACCGCATAAACAAAGCAAGATATGCATTTAATATGTTAAAACTAAAGACCAAGATACGGATGTTCAACTCGTGCGTAAAATCAGAACTAATGTATGGGTGTGAGACATGGAAGCATACGAAATAAATCATACAGAAACTGCAAATGTTCATAAATAAATAGTTTCTTCGAGTATACGAATCTTGAAGTGTTTATGACCGAACACCATAATAAACAACGACCTGCACAGAATAACAATGCAAATGGACATTGACACCGAAATAAAAAACAAAAATGGAAATGGATTGATCATATTCTAAATAACCACCTAGTGGTATAACTATAGGATGTCATTAGACTAAGAAACCGCAAGGAAAACGGAACTTCGTTAGACCGGCAATGACCTGGAAACAAACTTTGTTAGCAGAAGCGATAAAAACTTAGAAAATTATGGGTGGAAATAAAAGCTATAGCCCCAATACAGTAATATGGTCCGGCCCAGTAGACGCTCTATGCTTCTAAACTAGATATAAAGAGCTATTTTGCAATCAATATGGAACTTCCACCAAATCTAAATCATTCCGTAATCTTACTTGGAAAATGCAGTTTTTCCTTATTCTGCTAACTAAATGTGTACGAGCCTATTTATTAATTTTAATTTAAAACATGTTGTGAAGTTACCTTATATACAACTCAACTTTAGCAGCAGTTTCACCTTATAAGAACCACTTGGATCTCTAAAATTGTTTTGGTTTGTTCTAAATTAACTTCTATCTCATATATAATCCATTTTCTCCATTTATTATTGAAAATATTTAAAGCTGGGTAACCGAAATTTTGAGACTGTAGATCGACAAAAATGAGGCCTATTCTGATTTCTAAACTTTTATGTTATGTTATGCTATTTTTGTTTTTTCCATATAAATTCCAAAAGGAAACACTGAAATAAAATAACATGGGTTTTATCGTTCGAGAATCGGTCCCGTTATGCATAATATAAATACAAATAGTACTATCATGGCATGTTAGCCCATTGACGTGCTAGATGTCGCTACTGGTATCGTTTTAAAATGATCAAAATATTTTTATTTGTATAATCGCCTAAATGCCATATATTTATACTAAGTTTAGACGATATTCTATCAACCCGACATCTAGAACATCAATGGGTAAACTGTTTATTTCGTTTTTCTTTTTTTGTGTTTGAACCCTGCAATCTTTTCTGGAGCCGAAGCTTTCCCAACTCTTTTGCGGTTAATTTTTAACATCCTACCTTACGCCGTCACCAGCTAAATCGAGGACGCACGAATACAGGTTCGATTTTAAATCCATCTACACTTACATTGCTTCAGCCAGCCTGTACTGACGGCCCATGGATTCTGCACTCCAACAGGGGGTCATAGTTGTTTTCATCGTCATCATCGATCGTAATCCGGTGATGAAAAATCCCCTATGCAACCCCCCCCCCCCTCCTGTTGGGATTCGAACCCGGTATCTCCCGTCCCAAACACCGCGCCAATTGGTCGGTCTATTTATTTCTTATGATGGTAGTACTATGTGTATTTATACTATGCGTTATGTTAAAATAAAGTTTTGAAGCCGAAAATATATTACTTTTCTCCTGAAACTTGGCTATCCCAGTACTGGATATTTATTTTTTATATTTTTCCAAGTATTAAAATTTAAAATAATTATTTAGCTCGTTGCTAAACCGCAACCTTTGAATACCGACTAGCGAGCCCTTGTGTACGTTACGTACAAATCAAGTATATTTAATTCTAAGTATAGATAGAGTTAAGTGAATTTGTTGTTTGGTTTGCTGTATTTCATATTTGCTTTATAAATATTGTAATTATAGTTTTGTCTCTCTAATTAAAAAAATAAAAGAATTATAAATAATACTTGAATTTCAAATATAGAACTGCAGTATGTACTAATCGTAGGTCGAGGTTAATTCATTTAAATTTGGCTAAGGTTATAAGGTGCCAACAAAGAAAAAATTATTTCACTATAAACTCATTCATTAATACAATTATGTTACATTTTTAAATACGATGTTTTGACATTTTAGAAAGGTTCGGTTTTATGATTAATGTATATCTGTGTTTGGTGTCTAACCCAATATGTACAATTTTGTGATCGACATTTTTTATACAACATTTTGACTTTTCGGCTTAATTGGGTGCGTGACCTGAAACTTCGATATGTGTATTTGACACTTTTTAGATTATGACAAATTGGAATGACACATTAATTTTTATTTAAAATTTATAGTCTACATCGGGTTAGGAAAATCATAAAATGGTAATTTGTTGTCTATTTGAAAATATTTTTTTTTTTTTATGTCGTGAAAATTTTTATTTTTGTCACTTTTCATATAAACACACAAACACACTGCGACAGCAGCACATTTGTAAAAAGAAAATATTGAATATTAAATAATTTATCATAATTTAATTCTGTTTAGATTTGCAATAAATAATATTCATTTCATTTAATAAATCACCAAAAATAAATTGTTTACTATTTATCATATTTAAACGGAATATTTAATAATGGGCGGAAAATTAACTATAAATAAATATGAATAATTAGCGGTGGTTCGAGGAGAAGTTTTGCTGGGTTCAAATCCTAATAGGGGAGGGATTGCAAAAGTGATTTATAACAATCGACCAACTATGGCATTGAACCCTTTAAATTTATCATGGTTTATGGTAGATGAAGATCCCGTTTTTCCTTTATTGATAATGTTACCCCTGATATTTTGACAGCTAAGCGCCTTCTGAGGCGATATCATGTTCGACTTAATTAATTTATGAGACATGCAAGTTTTCGATCAAAAATTCAATATTATTTGGAAATAAAAAACTAATTATGGATCAAAAAATATATGCTGGAATGCCAATGGACTAATGCAACATAAACAAGAATTGCAGGTGGTCTTGGAAATAGAAAAGATCGACATATGCCTTATCACGGAAACTCACTTTACTAGACAATCAAATATTAAATTTAAAAATTATCAAGTATATAAAACCAATCACCCAGAAAACACTGCTAAAGGAGGTAGCGTTGTTATAATTAGAAATAATATCCACCATTACGAAGAGCTGAAATATGAAACAGTTGAAATACAAGCAACTGTTGTTAACGTCAAAACAAAAAATAATTATGTTAGTGTTGTTAGTGTTTACTGCCCTCTGAAACACGCGCTAAAAGAAAAAGATTATCTCGAATTCTTCGGTAAACTAGGAAAAAGATACATAATTGGAGGAGATTTTAATGCAAAAAATGGCCATTGGGGTTCTAGGCTAACAACGACTAAAAGTAAAGAACTGCTTAAAGCTGTCAGAAAATGCGGTAGTGAAACCTTGTCAACTGGAAAACCAACCTACTGGCCTACAGATCAAAACAAAATACCAGACTTGATTGATTTTTTTAAAATCAAAAATATATCAATGAACTATATACAAGTAGACGAAAGTCGAGACCTAAACTCGGACCATTCTCCTATACTTTTGACATTAAGCGAAAAATAATTCAAAAAGAAAGAAATCCAAGCCTAATAAATAAACGCACTTGTTGGGAATACTTTAGGCAGTCCTTAGAAGAAAAAATTAACCTAAAGGTTCCATTAAAAAAAAGGAGCAAGTAGAAAACGAAGTTCAAAAATTTGTAAATGATACACAACAATCAGCCTGTGAAAGTACCCCAACAATTAAATATAAAATAAAAGGAAACAACTACGCTAAAGAAATTATAGAACTATTGTCAGAAAAAAGAAGAGCGAGAAGAATATGGCAGCAAACACGAGCTCCTCAATATAAAACTAAATTAAACAATTTAACCCAACAGTTAAGAAGGGAAATCCAAAAAGTAAAAGATGTGTCAATCAGTAACTGTCTAAAAAAACTAACTAATGGTAGCAGGACTGATTATTCACTTTGGAAAGCAACCAAAAACATTAAAAGACAAACAATGCAGAACCCTCCAATAAGAATAGAAGGGGGGAAATGGGCTCGAAATAACGAAGATAAAGTTCAATGTTTTGCGGAGCACCTCGAAAAAATATTCCAACCACATGATGATCAAACTTTAGAATCTTAAATAATAACGGTGGAATCTGAAAAAGAAAGTGAAGAAATTCTATTGACTTCACCAAAAGAAGTCATGCATGAGATAAAATTCAATATGAATTCGAAAAAAGCTCCTGGTTATGATCTTATTACTACAGAAATTTTAAGTTAAGCTTACTTATCTTATCAATGCAGCATTTAGAATCAAATTTGTGCTAAGTTTGTGGAAAATTGCAGAAGTAGTAATGATATCAAAACCTGGAAAACCACCATACGAAACTTCATCTTATAGACCAATTTCGTTGTTGCCAGTTATGTCTAAACTCTTTGAGAAAATACTGATTAAAAGGTTAAATCCGATAATCGAAAGGAATAACTTAATCCCAAATCATCAGTTTGGAATACAACAAGTACACAGAGTAATCACTGTAATTGAGAAAGCACTTGAAGAGAAAAATGTCTGCTCCACGATATTTTTAGACGTGGCGCAAGCTTTTGACAAGGTTTGGCATGAAGGACTTAATCATAAGTTAAGATACCTCTTACCAATGCAATTCGCTAAAATACTGGAATCATACTTGAAAGATAGATTCTTTAGAATTAAATTTGCTGAAACTTATTCTGGATTAAAAGAAATAAAAGCAGGTGTACCGCAGGGCAGTGTATTAGGACCGATTTTATATTTACTATACACGTAAGATCTACCTGAATTAGAAAACAACACAGTGGCGACTTTTGCTGATGATACTGCGATCCTAGCTGTTGGAAAAAGCAACGAAGAATCAACACAAAAATTACAATCAGCTATCTCCGAAGTATATAAATGGACTAAAAGATGGCGAATTAAGCTAAATGAAACTAAATCAGTTCACATAAATTTTACTAACAAACGAGTTGAACATATATCTGTTTCAATAAATCGAAAAATAATACCGTATGCGAACACAGCTTAGTATCTAGGCATGACCCTGGATGCTAAACTTAGACGGAAGGTCTACGTCAAAAAGAAAAATGAAGAACTAAAACAAATATAAAAAAAATGCATTGGCTGATAGGCAGACACTCAGCAAATACTGAAACCAATATGGACTTATGGTATTGAACTCTGGGGTTGTACAAAACCCAGCAACGTCAGTATCATTCATAGGTTTCAGAACAGGGTACTAAGGAACATCGTCGATGCACCATGGTATATCAGGAATTGTGATCTATATAGAGAACTTACAGTAGATCCCGTTTCAATTGAAATTAAAAAAAATGCAAGGAAACACGAAGAAAGACTCCAGCAACATGTGAATATAGAGGCAATTCACCTGTTAACCAACACCAATATTATACGCAGATTGAAAAGGGATTGAACTAGTTTTATTGTTAATGCAACAGCGGCTTGCTGATTTAAATCCACAATAACGTGGTTATGTGGTATAACCAACAACTTACCAGAAACTATGAAACGCCAATGGGTGGAGTCATAGATATAATTATCTTAGTAAATTAAGTCAGAAACAAATTGCTCATTAGTCCAGAAGACTAGATTGTAATAAAATAAAATAAATAAAGTCAATTTATTTAAATTAAAAAAAAAAAAAAAAAAAAAATGGATCAAAAAAGTACAGCACTAAAATCGTAATGGCGCCAAATTTAAATGATCACAATTAATAACTGATTTCCGGAATTGAGAATAAATAATAATTTAAACGTTTTTTTTTTATTTCCGGAAATAACTCATTAAATGATTGGATGTGTTGATTTTAAAATATAATTGACACTAATAAACATTAATAGATTAACTGTTGAAATATACGTATTAGACAGAAGCGTGTCAGATATAGTTAAACTTTGTTTATGATCGCTAATGTTGTTTACTTTGTAATCTATAATTGTAAAGTATAATTGAAAATGGTTGTGATCGGGAGCGCGCCATTGACATAGACAACTATAACTTCTCAATGGTATATACCTAACTTAAATATTTTGATAACAAAAACATTAGTTCTAAAAGAGTAAAACTCTAACAAACCTCATCCAAGAATTGAATTCTTAAATTTGGATACATAAATTTTCTAAGGTCATAAACAATTCTTAAATGTAACCTCTAGTAAACGTTTTGAGGAGCTATCGCAATACGCATTATTACATCGCAATACGAGAAATTTAGTAAAATCAAAGTTCTAACCAAATCTATGCGTAAGTCAACTGCGCAAAACTTTTTTATCAATCTTACATGATCGTTTCATGTCAGATTTGAATTTAATATTAATTCTAAGTTATTAACTTTAGGAACAAATGAAACAAATGTCATTACCTATAAAAATTACAGTTTCAATATTATTAGGATTACTTCTATAGAGAGCAATAACCTTACTTTCCGCAAGATTAATCGAAAGCAACTTATTTTTAGCCCAGAAAAAAATATCACTGAGATCTTCATTAAGTTTTCTGAAAATATTATCCAAAATTGAAAAGAAACCGACAATCTAGAATGTGCCTGGGTAGATCTTTTATATAAATAGAAAAAAGCAAAGGGTCTAAAATTGATCCTTGAAGTACCACAACCAATCACATCAATTATGATGTTTTGGTTACCATTATAGACGATTACTCACGTTTTACATTCGAAATTCTGTTGACACTCAAGTCGGAGGTTGAAGACACTGTGAAGCGGTTTATCGCATTGTGTAAAAACAAATTCGATCGAAAACCAAAAATAATCGGATTGGGGTAGTAAGTACACTTCAAAAGAATACACAAACTGTTTAAAATCAAAGGGGATTCAGATCCAGTTAATGACGGCCAACTGTCCATAACAGAATGGTAAAGCTGAACAGAAAAATCGTACATTAACCGAAATGGCATGCAACGAGCGATGCGAAGTTATTGATGCGAAGTTACCGAAACAGTCTTTGGGGTGAGGCCATTGCAACGTCAAATTTCATTCAGAATCGTGTGTTAAAAAGAACAACGAACATGACACCATGTAAACGTTGAAATGGCATAAAACCAGGAACAGACAATTTTCACACATTTGGTTTTAAATGTTTTGTTCATGTTTCATCAGCAAAAAGAGAAAAATTGGACCACGTGGCAGCTAAAATGATTTTCCAGGGACATAACCAGCATTCGAAAGCAAATTTTTGCTACAATCCATCAACAAAAAAAGTATTAGCCTATCGAAATGTTCCTTTTGGTTCACCAAATACAAATGACAACGAAATTTCAATTAAACACTGAGCTGAAGAGGAGGTCGCTTAACACAAGTAAATGAACAATAAAACGATCAAGTTCAACCAGCAGTATACTGCGAATCTGCGATGCACGAAGAAATTGAGGCACATGAACACAACGATACATGAGAATTTGTAGATTTGCCACCAGGTAAAACAGCAATTGGAAGTAAATGGGTGTTATACACCGGTGCGGTCGATGAAGTGCAACGATACAAAGCCAGATTCGTGGCACTAGGATTGTCACAGAAGAATGGCGAGGAGTATGACGTGGTGCTTCATACAATATTCAGAACGATGTTATCAGTAAGCGCAAAAAGAAAAATGTTCGTGTATCACTTCGACGCTAAGAAAGCTTTTTTTATAATAAACAATTAAAGGAAAAATTTATGGTCTAAAACAGGCTGCCATATCTTGGAATTTCATGTTTGTATTCGAAGAAGTTGACAATGAATTTTGCTACGTAATTGTCTACGTGGATGACTTAATTGTGAAAGGTACGACAAAGAAACAAATTACAGATATTGAAAGCATTTTCAAGCCACATTTAGTAATGCAAGATTTGGGACCAATCAATTACTATTTGGGCATGGAGGTTACAAAAGATATTGATGTTAATTCTAAATTGAATCAATCAGCATATACATAATAAAAATTGCATTAGATTTTGGATTATCTGACGCAAAACCGGCGAAAACACCAATGGATTGATATCCATTACGGAAAGTAAAACTCGACACAACCATTGGAAAATAACAAGAAATACCTGTATCACTGATTGGACGTTTGTTGTATTTATCAATGAATTCAAGATCTGATATTTCGGGCAGTGTTAGTGTTTTGGCTCAAAATATCTCACGGCCAAATGTAAAAGATTGGAATTTACTCAAGTGTGTTGTTAAATATTTGAAGGTGTTGTCTTGAGGGCTTAACTGAGGCTTAAGATGAGCAATATCAAATCGAGCGAATTATCATTGTTTGGTTATGCAGATGCAACATGGGCCGATGACAAAATCGAGTCGTGTAACAAGCAAGACACAGTTGCAGCATCAAAGTAAATATCATCAAGATATTCTACACACCTAACAAGTTCTGAAGCCAAAATTTCAATTTTGCCAATGGTTATAGAAAATATTTCTTTGACCTTCGGGCTATCGAATTAAATAAAAAGCAACAGAACCCTAGGGCGTATTATTAATTTATTTGAAATTTTACTATATCTAAATATAACTCTTTTAAAAGGGTCTCGGCTATAAAGAAAGAAAGTCAACTTTATATACATCTAAACAAAGCGTATACTTTAAATGACAAATCTTTAAGCAAAACTGATGTCCGAAACTTTGCTCGAAGAGGCAATGTTAACCGAAAATTTTTAAATCCCGTAATAATTACACCAGTAGGCCAATTATCAGGGTCAAGAGCCTTGGAACCTAACTAAGCTTTTACACGCAATTTAGGAAGCACCGGGTAGCAGTTTTTTACCAGCCGTTTACCTGAACCAATCTCTACCAGTTTCATTCGTTGTTTCCACAAAATCATGGATTACTCTCACTACCTTCCATTAGAGCTAAAAGTATTTCAATTGAAAGCTCGCATTGATAATTTGCAATAGCTTGATAATGTGCAATTGGTTTTTTCAACATTTAGGTTACTTTTAAGCTACGAGTATTCACACCTTTTTTAATTCTTAAAGTGTTACTGGTAGTATATGACAGTTTTCTTCACAAGGTTGTAAGTGCCCATCGTTTTATTTTTACTAACTCAACTTCTATTGGATAGATTATTTTAAGCACCTCCTTATTTTGTATAATAGGGTATCATATAGCTCTATCACTTCTGCGTATGCAAAAAATTCTCTAACCTTTAACGTCGTAATTCTATATCCACAATGGGTGTTTTCCACATTAAAGTCACCATGATTATGTCTTACTATAATTATTCTAATTATGTAAATATTTATATACAGTATTAATAAATTTATTAATCACCAAAGGTGAACTCCGTATAATATTATTTTCTGTTCTAAATGTGATCATAAAACGTATTATTAACGGAAGGAAACTGTTATATATACAATTAAACATCCAGTTATCTAGGAAGTACATTTTGAGCTACAGACGTATTAAATTACGATGTGTCGACGATTTGTTAAATTTATCTATGCGCAAAAATAAAAAAAAAAACAAAAAAAAAACAAACTAATTAAAAAAAATTAAGAAAATTAACGAAAACAAAACAAGAGCGGGAAAACTATTTATAATTTAATTTTGTTGTTGTTTTTAAAATATTTTCGATTTGTAAAATGCATTTTACAGCTGAATGAGTGTACTACATACTAATTTAATTTAGCGTGATCGAACCTTGATCGTGTTCGTTCTGCAGTCAAATGCAATTTTTTTTGGCACCAACATGAATTGTTATTTTGTTTAGAGTGTATAACTTCCTCCAAGCTTATCAAATCTTACGATACTTAAAACTATATAAATATTATAAAATTCCAATACACCTTCGGCTTAAAGAAAAAAAAATCTCTAGATGCTCTTTAAATAATCATTTTATATAGTATAAACGAAAGGAAATTGTGGGTAGATTCAAAGCATAACCGATTTTCTATTGTACAGTTATAAGCAAAACATTTTTTTTATAATAATCATCTTTTATGATGGAAAGACGCCAACAAAATAATTAAAAAATTCATCTTGAAATTGAATGCAATTTCATAAAATAAAAAAATGTATTTTCCAACTATTTTAATATTGTTATTTATTTAATTATTGTTTACTATGTAGTAATTACAGCACAGCACCACCGTATTAGTTTATTCGGATTAACCATAAAAATTATAAAAAATTAAAATAAATTTTGAATTTTCTGAAAATTGGTATGACGAAATTTATAATTGTAAAATTGTTGTTATATGTGGGGTAAAAAGTAAAAACTAAATAATTAACAAAAACATTAATACAGATTTTCCAAGAAAATTATAGTAAATACTAAGTGATTTATATGTCGGTTAGGTATACAAAAATCCAATAAATCGTTTAATTTATACACAACAAAAAATTTCGTGGGAATTTTTTCAAAATCATTACAATTTTACAAAATATTAAGATTGAAATATAAAATTTTCCCAAAATATTTACCTATTCAAGTTAATTCCGGTTCAAATCGATGTTTTCGATATTTATATAAAAATCATTATTAATTAAGTAAATAATAAATAATTCGGTGAATTAATTATTTTAACCGAGTGGCAGTGAACCTACCTAAAATAAAAATGAAAACATGTTTTGATCTTAGCTTCAATAAAATTGAATCATTTACACGATATTGATGGCAAAAAGATTAAATCTTAAAAGTCCTTACGGTATACCCATCCCTTTTGTTGTTAACTTTTATCTATATGTATCTAATTGACAGTGGTAGAGTTATATTGTAGTATTTATCGTCATAACCGATTGAAAACAAGTGAGAAAACTCCTGTTTACATCCTTACTTATTGGGATTTGAACTTCATACTTCACGATCTAAAGCAGCAGTTTTAACCAATGCGCTAATTGCTCAGTAAGTAGTTTACGTTTTTCAAAAACTATTTAAGCTTTGCATTATGCATTACAATCAACATTAATTTTATCTTTAAGTTACATACCGAAAACAATGCTTCTGTCGTAAAAATCAGAGCAAAGAAAATATTACTAAAGTTATGGATTTCACTTAAACTTGTTTAGCATGTCAGAGTAAAGAAGAAATTAAATGACTTTGAATTCAAAAAACGGTTTACTTTAAACTTTAAAACGGTTAGTTGAATAAAGCTGACAAAATAGAAGTAAACATTACAAAAGGTAACTTGCATTTAAGCAAATTTGGTTTATAAACCCGTTATACCTGTGTTTAAAAAAGGTCATAGAACAGACGTTAAATTTTATAGTCCGATTAGCCTGCTGTCAGTTTTTCAAATGTTTTTGAAAAGTGATCTACCATAGAGTCATTTTTTTACATAGATCAATGATTTAGCACAGTATGCAGTATGGAGTTAAAAAATCTAGAAGCACCGAAGGAGGTTTATTTAAGTCCACAACATTTTTGTATGAAGCTTGATAAAATCCAATCAATTGCTTCTGTTTTTGTTGATTTAACAAAGGCGTTTATTATGGTTGATCACAGTATGTTGAAAAAGAACCATAATGCGGGTCTTTAGGGTGCGTAGGCAAAATTATCAATATAGAGGTTCCGCAGCGACTGGCTTGGGGTCTTTGCTTTTTCTGATTTACTTAAATTCCATTTTCAGTTTGATTTTTGCTTCTAAGCAGATGATTTTAGTTTTCTGTAAATGTGACTGGCATAGCAAGATTATTTTAAAAATTAAATCGGATCTTGAAGTACTTTAGGATTGATGTGATACTCATGCAAAACGATTCAGTTATTGATTCAAATATTTTTTACCATGCGGTTTAAATTGCGATCATGTTATCTGTTCCACTGATTGTCTGTGGATAGTAATTTGCTGTTAAAACTGCATATTGATATTCTTTGTAAATACATGACTGCGGTAATACGAAAATTTTTTATTTTGCGTTCATTTTATCCACTATCAGTCTTAAAATGAATTTACTTTGAAATTGCTGAATTGCGAAGCTGTCATATGGGTTAGTGTGCTGGGGGACGTATAATTCTAGAACTTATCCAAAAAAAATTTATTAAAATATTTGATCTCATATCTGATTTAATTCTGACTTAAAAGTATTATATTTTTAGTAAGTTTTTAATTTTACCGGTAATTCATTACTTATCGGTAAATTTAAAAACTTACCAAAAATATAATAGTTTTAAGTCAGAATTGAAATCAGATATGATTGATTTGTAGCATTTCTAAGTCTAAAAGCTTTTATGTTATGTCAATTTTTTAAGGAGATGGTAGGATTTTTTTAAATTATGTGTATTATGTTTATTAACTGAGCAATCAAACTGGATTTTTTTAAAGCCACAGATTGTATATGTCAAAAAACTAAATATATAAAAAAAATAAAAGTATATTATATCAAGGGAGAGAAGTGTATGATTTTTTCCCGCGGAGTAAATTGGCATAAGCCGTAGGCGAGCGCTACAATACGACGAGGGAAACAATGCATTTCTCTCCTGCGGTGTATATACTATTTTTTACACGACCTCATATTTAAAATAAATATTCAAATAAAATATTGACATATTAATTTTACACAATCAAATTTAATTAAGTAAATAGTTGCCTACGTATTCCTTGTTTTCTCTTATTGCAAATGCTATAACGACAAATTTCTTTTATTTCAAGGAAAATATAATGAATATTTATTTATTTATTTATTTTTTTCGTATCAACAGGACAGCAAACAGGCATAAGCCCAATTATATGCTGTCACAGAAAAAATATTATACATTGATAGTTTCACACAGATAAGACAAATCAAAAGCAAAAATATAATAAAAATATAAAAACAACTAAAAAAAATAATAATAATAATTACTTTAAACTTAACAATACCAACAACAATAAACAATATAAGATAGCAACAATAAAAATAAAAATAATTTCAATAATAAGAGTTTACATTAATAAATTTTACATTAATACCAAATTTTATACTAATACCAATGATACTAATGATACAACATCCAACAGACTTGAAGACCAAATCTCAAACATCATTTAGCATGAGAACAGTAGCACATTTCCTTCGAAAGTATGGTAATGATGATCCAAACAGATCCAAACTATTGAACCTACGCAAATGACTAGATTTTAAAAGATTTATAGGCGATGAAAGGCCAAGGTTTGTACGAGAAATTGAAACCTGAAACAGTTGATGATGACGAATACTATAGGCCGGTGCATAGAAATTAATCGCTGACAGCAGAGTTAAATCAACTAGATTCGTCTACTTTTCAGTGATACTATGTTAAACTTTTTACAACGTATGTCATAATTCATATAACCAGTGAACATATTTAAAGCACATAAATTTTGTAAACCGTCTCTGAATGCGTTCAATTCTGTTATTATAATCATCATAAAAAGGGTTCCAGATCTGGAATAAGTATTCAAGATTAGATCTAACAAGACTGATAAACAAAATTAATAGTCCAGACGGATCTTTGAAGTCTCTACCCCTTCTAAATATAAAACCTAATATTTTGCATGATTTTCGACACATCAAGTCGACATACTTATCAAAACGCAGTTTACAATCGAATGTAATTCCTAAATCTTTTACTGATTCAAGCTTATCCAGAATAGTAGCACTAATTCTGTAAGAGTATTCAATTTGATTGGACTTTCTGGTAAATGTTACAGAGACACACTTAAGCGCATTAAGTGGGAGCTGATTAACAACGGACCAGTTATACACTGCATTTAAATCAGTTTGCAATAGTTTGTTGTTCTCAATCATTTCAGAATGTATAAAGTCTAGTCAGCAAGTGACTAGACTTTATACATTCTGAAATGTCGTTAATGTAGAGAATGAACAATAAGGGTCCAAAAATAGACCCCTGCAGAACACCAGATGTCTCTTTGAATCCAGGAGAGGTAACACCGTTAAGTTTCACGAACTGAGTTCTATTAACCAGGTATGAGTGAAACCACTTAATCCAAAAGTGCGGTAAATTATAAAAATGAAGCTTATGCAATAAAATAGTTTATCAAACGCCTTTGAAAAATCAATGTAAATACAATCCAATTGGCTACTTTTATCTAGAGAGTTAAACGCGATACTGCAAAATTCCATCAGATTGGTTAAAGTAGACCGTTTGGTAAAAAAACCATACTGAAATTGTGAGATTTGATTTTTAATTTGATAGAAAACTGTGTTATAAACCAATTTTTCAAAAACTTTAACCAGTGAGTTAAGAATTGAGATAGGACGGTAATTATTAATGTTATCAGCATCGCCACTCTTATGAACCGGTAGTATAAATGATTCCTTCCATTTAGAAGGGAAGTAGGAATGATTAATAGACTTGTTAAACAATAATGTGACAAGGACATCCTTTATTTTTTTTCGAAATAAGTTGGGTAATTGATCTGGACCTGCACCCTTATTAATATCTAGCGAATTAAAGACCAAAAAAACGTCATGATCAGAAAATATTTTCAAATTCCCAGCTAACCCACTGTCTGATAATTTAGCCAAGTTATTATCCGATACTTATACAGATTTATAATGATCAACAAATAAATTACATATTTCTAAAGGATTACTGGATTTCACATTATTTAAGAACAAGGTGCTAGGATAATTAGATTTGGGTTGAAACGTGGTTTTGTAGTTCCAAAAAAGTTTAGGATTCTGAATGATATTATTTTCAACATGCAATGTATACACTTTCCAACATTTTTTAATTTAAATTTTCACTCTTTTTCTAAAGTTGGAGAACAGCGAATAATCCACTGGACTATTAGAAAGTTTAAAGCGCTTATGAACTTTTTCTTTTTTCCTGATTAAGAATTTGAGATAGCAGGAGTACCAGCTTGGAAACTTCATAACTTTTTCCGGGCTAAAAACTAAATACTTATTTAATAACGACAATAAATTACTATAAAATAGATCAATAGATTTATCAACAGATATGTTATTAAATAACGATCCCCAGTTAATAATTCCTAGCTCAGCCGATATTTTAGAATAATCCAACTTATTAAAATTTATTTTTGGAAAATAATTTAACGGTTGCTTTGAGCTGCTAAAGGTTGATGATAACTATCAGCCCTCGTCAATAAATAGT
Source organism: Tipula confusa (assembly GCA_963556175.1). Classification (NCBI taxonomy): domain Eukaryota; kingdom Metazoa; phylum Arthropoda; class Insecta; order Diptera; family Tipulidae; genus Tipula; species Tipula confusa. Next base: position 48,164,189 of record OY744476.1, read on the forward strand.
TGGCCTTTAAAAGATTTAAGTTATTCACATCGATATTCGAAAAAATAGGTCTAGAATTTTATTTTGAACGTTTCTTACATAATTAGATTGAGGGAGCAATGTTAATTCCATGATCAATTAAGTACTCAGCTGTACGCCCTCAAGACTTTGAATATTAGCTGCCTTGGGAAATAATGTGACATTCCTATCCTTACTTTGATGTCATAGAAACTAACTTCTACTACCAATCGTGTAAAAAAATATATTATTGACACGTTATAGCCGATTTACATTCAATGAATTTTGTCATCTTGAAAGAAAACGAGACATATTGAAAAATTATGCAAGCCAGACCGAGAAAATTTTTCTACATGTTAAAAAAAGTCGAAAAAGATCCAAACGCAAAAACTGTTATAAAAAGATGAACTTGAACTTTACAGGATGAATAGTTTAAACTTTTTGTTGCAAAACCAAAGCCGTCTTTAATCTCTTTTAAGATACTGGCATGTTTCCATCGTACGCAGATACATATTAAAATTTTAATTTTGTTTTGAATGGTTTTAAATAACTCACACTACCATAACGTCATATACATTAGAGCATATTCAAAACCAACACAAATGTTTATACAAGCCGTAAAGTTTTAATACTTACTCAACGACAAATACTACTAAATTATATATATATATATATATATATATATATATATATATATATATATATATATATATATATATATATATATATATATATATATATATATATATATATATATATATATATATATATATATATATATATATATATATATACATTGTAATTTTGTTATACACATGTATTCGTAAAAAAAATAAATGAATACGAAAAATAAAACAAATAGTAGTTATATTATTTAATAATGTTCGTGGTTTAGCCAGCCTTCATAACTTATATAATTATACAATAGTATTGGTTTTGGCATATTAAATAACTCGTAGTGAGAGCATATTATTTTATATTCTCTATTTAAAAACAAACAGGTAAAATAAAACTTACAAATTACAAATTCGCTCAGTTTTTTGTTATTGCCTCTTTAAGAGTATTTTCCACGATGAAACATATTTTATATGCACGAAAAACGTGAGATAAAAATATAAATTTAACTTTTGTACGAGTGAGACGGACAACTTTTGCTGCACGCTGTGCATACAAAATTATTTTGTATTTTTTTCGTTCTGTCGCCATAATTATGGCAGCAAAACGAAAAAATATAAAATTGGAATACTTTTTATGGCTGAAAATTGCTGCAAAACAATACATGCACATAAAAATTGTGTCTGGACGAGAAAATATTTCTCGCACACACACATAAAATTTTTGTTTATTTTTTTTATAGCTAAATTCATTTTATTTTTATTTTCGGTGTGCTAACAACTAAAATTTTGAGGTTAAAAAATTAAATAAAATTTTTATATTATTGAAATATTTTGATAATAGTGTCGTAATAAATTTAAAAAAAATTATAAAATATTGTCGGATCATTTTTTCGTATTTAAAAATAAAAAATCATTAAAATAGGACAATCTCATAAAAAAAAATAAATACCACAATTTATTTTGGAGATGTGCACATAAATTTGTGATTTTTTTAGGTTATATAGGAAAGGCGTCAACTTTTATAAACTATAAAATTTAGCTATAAAAAAAAACAAAAAAAAACTGTTGTCTTCGTCACTCAAGTGTAATTTAACACTATCTTTCCTGTTTTGGTTTTGCTGCAGATTTTAATGTTTGGCTGCAGAAAAAATATGTTTCATCGTAGAAAAACACCATTAGTTTGCTGTTTTACTATTTTTCTACACTATGGGTTTATTTTTTTTTATATATTGGAGAAATCGGAGAGTTAAATTTACTGTCATATTATCAGATATGCGTTTTTTTTTAATATCCGAGAAAAAAATTATCTCTCTGTGTCGTTTTTTTACGCTCCGATAATTAACGGTTACGAACTTTTTACTCTGAAAAAATGTACAGATTATTGTTTGACAGCAGTGTGTTGTATTTTATATTTTTTAATTCTAAAATGGCGACTCCGATTAATGTTGAGCTATCAGGTGACAAATAAAACTTTAATTTAGGGAGAATGCTAAAATTCATAAAATAATTTATTATTTCTGATACTAAAAAAAAACACAAAAAATATTTTTTCGATCTGACAGATAAAAATCAGAGAAAAAAATTATCAGATATCTCCGATAAATAATCTCTCTGATCTCTCCGATTTTTCCGATACCAAAAAAAAACACAGCCTATATACACAATCATATCGCTCATATACGAGAAAAGTGACACATCTCCATATTTTCTAATTTCCCGTTTTTGCAGTAAATGTGATTAGAAACGTACAAAGTTGTATTTACCAAATCGTCATATTTGGGCTAATGCACTTTTCGTTCAAAAAATGTTAAGTTTAATGTAAAATGTTATGTTGCGCTTTACTTAAATCTTATTTTCTATGATACATGATTTTTTTTAGATGTATCACTTTGCTCGTGTATGAGCGATTTATAAACATGACATAATCTCACAAATAGCTTATGTATGATTACATTTGGGCTTCCTATAAGGGAATGAAGACGGCTTTGTTCAAAACATATAAAAAGATTACAATACATGTGTAAAATTAGTTTAATATACTATGTTCTGGTCTTACACAAATAAAAACCAAATGTTATTGCAATTTTTGTTTTGATTTCAATTTTACAAAATTGATTTCAAGATTAACTTCTTCTTCAAAATTTGTTGAATGTAAATCGACTATTTCGGTAAATTTTTCCAAAATATCAGATTGAGGCATTTTGTATTCACAAGATTTTGATATGAATTGGTTTATTACAAAAATGGCAATACATTTTAATTTTAGTAAGTCAATTAATATATGTAATATTAGCAATCGAGGTTCTTATTATCATTGAAATAAAAATTACTAAAAATGCTGAGAAGTTTTTTTTTTTTTTTTTTGTTTCTAAAACCTGTAATCTTTTCTGGGGCCGAAGCTTTCTCAACTCTTTCGCGATTAATTTTTAACGTCCTACCTTACGCTGTCACTAGCCAAATCGAGGACGCACGAATACAGGTTCGATTTTAAATCCATCTGCACATTGCATTGCTCCAACCAGCCTGTACTGACGATGGTTCGGCCCATAAATTCTGCAATGCTTAGTAGTTGTTAACCATTTAACATCTAAAATTGTATAACCCTTAAAAATCTACTTATAGCGATAGTGTTCTATTCGATAATATCTCCGACGAATGCGATAAAGTCAAAAATAGAAAAATACTACCATCATAGAATTTTCAGTTTCGAAATCTTATTAATTAAAGATAATGCACCTAGCCACCCTATAAATTTAACCTAGCCAAATGTCAAAATAATTGTTTCACCGCGTGGTTTACCACATCTCTCATTCAACCATTGGACTAAGGAATAATAGCCACATTTAAATTTATAATGGAGCCAATTCCAGAGTGTGGATTTTGGTCGCAGTTCTCAGTTTGCGACCAGAATTGACACTTAGATATAACCGTGCCTCAATTGTGAAAAAATATCACGTTTTTAAAACGCTAAAAAATTAAAGTCATCTACACATAATACGGGCTGCAAATAGTTATGTCCTGACTTAGTTTAAGAAGAAAACGCCAAACCGCCATTAATTTCATCGCGTATTAAACGTAGTCCACAATTTAGGTGGAAATGTGTTTAATGATGTGTGAAACCAAACTATCAAGAATTAATTGATGGAGTATTCGATTTAAATGAAGTCTAGCGTAATTTATAAATGCTGAAGTCTCAAATACGAATACCGCTGAAGACAGTTCTGTCGCAAATACTGCCATTTTATGAATGATTATCTCTCTATTGATCACTCTGGAACATTTTAGAGACAGTTCAAAAGTAGTTTTAATGCTATTTTATAAGCTCGAATCGCATTTAGAGCAATACGCTCAGCAGTACTATTTTTTTTATTGAATTAGTAATGTAAATCTTATATAACGCGATTTACATCACGCGAGCTTTTTCCGGAACGTAACTTCCGCGTTATACGAGGATTACCGTACTAAAATTTCTTTTTAGTCTATAACGTTTCGGATAATTGATTTATTCTTTACCTTAATAGAAGAAATTGTTTGATTTAAGAATTTTTTCTTATAATAATTATTTTTTAAGGTAGCCAAAAACCGTGCACTTATCCTGTACACTTCAACAACTTAATGAAAAACCACATTTCTTGTAAAGTGTCTGCCATCAAACAGCAGCTCTCCCCGTTTAAGGTTTTAATAATTGTTCACCTTCGCTGATGTGATACTCTGGTTCACGATAAGGCCACGTAAAGTGGTCTATGTGAGAAAACGGCAGTGTTTAGGTCGATGTCTACATGGTCGAACGTTTGTCCTAGTGATTTATTGATTGCCATTGCATATAGGCTGAAATCACCGAAAATCGTCGTCGTCTTAGGATGATTGGTAAGTCAGTATCTGATGGAGTCATATCGATTTGTAAAATAAGAACTATTTTATCTCAAATTCCACTGATAATCATAGTGCTCCATTGCATTATTCTTTCTTTGGATTTACGTTTTGCAGCAACATTCATATGATTCCTTGCTTCAACAGCAACACATGTCGTGGCATGTGCGATGGTGTTTGCTCATTAAGCAGTTCTGCTGGAAAGTTTCACAGAACCACTAAATCTTGATCTCCTGGCATCAAATCAATGATTATTCTGTTCCTTACCAGCGATTAAACATTTGTTGGAGCCAAAATTACTCATTTTGCTAATTCTTCAACAGACATTTCCCTGAATGTTCTCTCCGTAAAATAAATCAAAGCTATCATAATCATTTAGTCCAGGAATTGGTGGATTATGTTCTTTCAAACATCTAAGAGTTAATTGTTGTGCCCATCCTATTCTTCCCTATACGCATTATGTGTTTGAGTAATAGTGTCGTCTCAACAACTACCTCAACAACTACCACTCAAAAAAGAAAATCCAAAAATTGTCTCAAGAACTACCACTTCCTCTCCAAAAACATGGTGATGCATCTAATCTGTGCTTTGCACGCATTGACTTATATATACTTAAATTAATATTGACAGTTCATACTTGGCAGTCGTGAAGTACACACTTGGCAAATTAATAATGGAAAAATATTCGATTGAACAACGCATTTAAATAGTGAAAAGCTTTTACACAAGTCAATCGCGTCAATTATACATTATAACATTAAGAAAATTACGTGAAAGTTTCGCAAGGAATATGGAACCCAGACAACGACATAAATTAGACAACGTGCGCAAGAACTTGGACTTTAAAGTCCAAAGTGACTTCAAGAGTGAAGTGAATTCGAGAGTTTCTTTTGGAGAGTGTTATCTCCAATATTTTGTAATCAAAAGATTAATCAAAATGTAATCAAAAGAGCTCGTATGTGTAAAGCAAGCTAATCGAGCCGGTCATTTGGTAGACATTGTTTTTTATACATAATTCCAAACAATAAATCTATTCTCTTTTATTAAAAAAAATAGAGGCAAAATATGTAGTAATCATTTCGGGTGGACACCCTGTATATGAATAAATATTATATTCATATATTTTTTTGTATTAACTTTTCTTAATGCTTAAAAATATAAAATTTTCAGGAGAATCGAACCGAGAACATTTACTTTAATTTTCATTGTTATGCAATGGAGCGTTACAGACCACTATAAAACCAAAAAATGTTGATCAATTTGAAATTATACGAGTAGTATATTTCATGGAGCAATCAATTGAACCAAGAATATCATATAATTTCGGCACGTATAGTTTGGTGTTTCTTTGAACAAATTTATTACAAAGAATAAAATTGGGTTATTTTGACCGATGCACTTAAAAACCAAATTAGTTTATTTAAATCTATCGTAACTACCCTAAATAACGTTAATTTTGATTTGTTGTTTATTCAAAATTCAAGGTAACAAATCATTTTATGTGGGGTGGTCGTGGTAGGTCGAATAAAGTGTCAATTTACTAATATGTATTCGTATATTATGTAAATGATTTCAAACTAAAATTATTTTAATTTTGTTATAACCGAACTTAATAGCCCTAATCATACGGTAATAGACATTAGCTACCCTAAAAGCCGATTTTACATTAGCCGATTTTTCAACGAGACAAAATAGTTAAGAAAAATTCCAGTCAACTTATAGCCATCAACTATATTCATCACTGAATACAAGATTTCCATTCGTTTTTGTTTCCCATATATCTTTATTAGATGGCTCTGATTTATATTCTTTTACAAATAGTGATACTTTGTTTCAATGCTAAGTTACCCCGAGTAATACAGCTTGGAAAAGTGAGTTTGGGTAAATAGTATAACATCAACGATTGGAATATTAATTTACGAGTGGTCTTTCGATTCACTGTATGGGTATCAATTTATTGAACAAGTAAAAAACAAGGCTAAAACAGAACTGCAAACTTTCTTGCAAACCCTTATAGTTAAAAGGAAAAGCATAACAAATAACCAGCTGTAGAAAACAAATTATGGCTATCAATACTATACACGCCTAAGGCATAGTACTATTAAGGTACGTTTTAAGATTTTTTGCTACCGGCAGAAGTTACAGTGGAATATTGATATGTGACTGAACGACTCGAACAAAATACGGGTTCTAATAGTTCTACCAACAATTTTCTTCCCTAGTTAGTGATTGTCTTCAGGACTATGGTAGATAGTACTATACTACTATTATCATGTTGTGATAATTTTCGCATTTTACGAGATTATTTTACGAAATCGTAGGCATAACCTCGTGGCATAATATAAATACACATAGTACTACCATTGACATGCTAGATGTTGCTACTGGTATCGTTTTTAAATAATCAGAATATTTTTATATGTATAATCGCCTAAATGTCATATATTTATTCTAAATGTTGACGATATTCTATCGACCCGACATCTGGAACATCAATGGGTAACTGTTTTTTTGTTAATGATGGTAGTACTACTATATGTATTTATGCTATGTTCGTGAACAAAAAACACTTACTAGAAAATACACTTTAGCATTTTTTACTTTAACACTCCAAAATCAAGGCTAATTTCCAAATTCAAATATTCTTAATAAAATTTAACCTTCGATATTCTCCAAAATACGTATAATATCGTATACCACCCAAATTAATTTCCATCGCATATTAACAATTAAGTTTTCTTTTGACGTTATATTATATTTCCAATAACATGAAAATCGTGTGCATTTAACTGACGTACTTTCGACAGAATATTAAAATTGTAAAATCCGCAAATTAAAATGAATTAATTACCAAATAGTTCATTTAATATCTAAACCATATCCGTTTACAATCAATTAAATATAAAAATCATGAGATGGTTATAAGTAATAACGAAATGTATATGCTTCAATTACACTTAATTTTTATTTTGTTTGTATACTTCAGGTCGCTCGCTTCTCAAGAAACAGATTATGCACAAAATAATTTCGATATGCGCGAGGGCAACAAAAAAATTGTATTATTTTTATAATGATTTGTTTGTGTTAAATTGGAATTATTTGCATGCACAGAAAGTATGGCATCATCACCAGATAATATAAACACTATTGTCGTAGCGTTGTATTCTGTAACAAATGTTTAAAAACAATCGCGCAAAATAATTGGGAATCTATAGAAATTTATTGATGAAATTTATTTATATTGCCGAATTGTAGCGACTTGAAAATATCTATGTTATACAATGAGAGATGACTTAATGGTCAGAAAAATGTTCCGTATATTTAAGTTACTAGTAAGAGCATCAAGAAATGCACGGTAATGGTTTAATAATTCGAATGACATTCTGTTCGACGTGAAATTCGATTTGAATTCCAAACCATTTTCAAAGAATAACTAAGTGCAATATTAACAAAAAATATGTACTTACATAACAAAATACAATTAGAAACTATTATCACATTAAACTAGCTCAATTTGAAACTAAGATACGTTTTAAAAGAATACATTTTTTTAACCCATTTTCTACCACTGTGCTTAATTAAGTACACACTATTAACAATTAATTATCGTGCCATCTATACTAAATATAACAAAGTAAACCAATGTATATTATACTTTACACTGTCCTTAATGCTACAAAACAAAAAACAAAAAATTATCTCGTATTTACAGTTATAAAAAACATTATTTAAATTGGGTTATAAACGTGTATTTCACCGGTGTTCTCATTTTTAATTTTTAATTAATTAGCAAATGAAAATATTTTTAGTGGATCTATTGTAATTTGTTTAGGAGGTATGTAAAATACTTAATGTACAATTATTTTTCAATTTCCGAAGTGGTATCTCGAAATATTCCCTTTTAAAAATATAGGTGTACTTATTTGAGTACATTGGTAAATTAGGGACGCTATATTAATTTTAGTTTTTTTTACCACATCGTTTTATGGGAAATTGTATGAAAATCTGGAAGCGGCAATTGACGATATCAATGACGCACAGAGAGACGTAGAAATTGGTATTGTTTCACAGGATGCAGACTATCAAACTGATGAAGATGATATAAAGAACCACGAGATTCAAGTCGATACACTCCCAAAAGAGGTCCCAGGGCAAATTGCAGTTTTTTCTCAGAGTTCTGATGGTTCTGATGACGATATATCGTTAGCTTGTTTGTTCACAAGAGGTGAACCACCAAACAAAAAGGTAAAATCTGTTGAGATTTCCCCAGTTTAAACGCAACAAAATGTTTCAATCGAAATGGTTAATGGAAATGGGTATATATTGCTCGGCAATTACGTGGAAAACGATGTGGAAGGGTTAAATGAAGTCGAAATTTTAGAAAAATTATTTGACAGTGAAGTTATAAATCTAATAAATTTAGAAACACATCGATATGCCAACCAGCATAATAATTATAGTATCACAGTATCCGAAGCAGAAATTAAAGTGTCTATCGGGATTCTTTTATTTAGTGGCTACCATAGACTACCGAGGGAAAATTTATACTGGAGTTTTGATGACGATTTATGTGCTCCAATTATCAGAAACAGCATGTCCCGAAACAGGTACCAAGAAATTAAGAAGTATTTGCATTTGTCAGACAGTACAAACATTGACAAACTCGATAACATTTGTATACTAAGGCCACTAATGATTTTATTGAACAAAAAATTTCTGCAATAGGGAATATTTCATCAGAATCTTTCAATAAATGAGGCCACGGCCAAATATTACGGTCATTACTCATCAAAACAGTTTATCCGTGGGAAGCCAGTCCGATTTGGTTACAAAGACTGGATGTTGTGCAGTTCAACATGTTACTGTTATAAATTTGACACCTATTGTGGTGCAAAACAAAATGGTATTAGAACCAACGTAAAGGACAATATGCCATTAGGGTCTAAAATAGTGTTAGAACTTCTTGAAGTTGTTGAAATACGTCAGGATCATATGGTATACTTCGACAATTATTTCACTAGTAATAGTCTGATGAAAAATCTAAGAGACCTAGGCTTTAGAACGACAGGAACTGTGCGAGATAACCGAACAAAGAACTGCCGATTTCCATCAAATCAGGAAATATAAAAAAAACGAGTATATTTAACACACAAGTATGATAAAGAAGACCAAATTTTGCTTGTGAGATGGAAGGACGTCAGTATCGTCACCATGATGACCAACCACGATAATATTGAACCATTATCAAAGGTAAAATGATGGTCTAAGGAACAAAAAAAGAAAATTGATGCTCCACAGCCGAAATTGTTTGCCAACTACAACGCAGCAATGGGTGGTGTTGATATTTTGGATCAAGGTGTAAATAATTATCGCATCAGTATATAAGGAAAAAAATGGTGGTGGCCTATGTGGACACACATGATCAATGTAGCCGTTGTAAATGCATGGAAGCTTCATATTTTACCGAAAGGCAAAGAGGACTTACTAGGCTTTACAAGAAACATAGCACGACATTACTTAATGGTTTATGCAAAATCTAAATATTCCACAAATCAGAGTGGAAGGGTTCCAAAGAGTGTCACTGATTACGAAGGAGGGCATTTCGCCATAAAATTAAATAAGTAATTACGTTGTCGACACTGCCACATGCGAGCTTTATTAACTAAGGCTTGTGAGTTATGCCAATTGACTAAATAATATTGCAAAACCGGCTAGTGAATTACAGTTACAGTTTTAGGTAAAAACAATTAAAAAGATCTAATTACCCCGAAAAAAGGGGGAAGAATTTAATAATTTGAGTTTTAAATAATGTCATTGTAAGAATTAGTAAGCGAAAGGCTGTCAGTTTGTTTGTTCATTGTATTATTAGTTGTTTTTATGTGGATCATTTCAAGAATATTGCGTTTCAAGTAGTTGGATTCTCTGTCTAACATTTTTACTTTTTCGAAATTCGGGGAGTGTTTTAGTCTTAGGGAATGGTTGTAACGGACCATCGCAATTTAAATTGAAATTGTCCGTTAACAAAAAATTTAGTTGCACAAAGGTCTTGGAGCGGTTGTTCTGTAGCTGACTAGGCTCAGGGTAAAGGGTGGGGTTTTCCAAGACATATGCAACTCGTGTATAAACCGCAGGAGGAGAATGAGAGGGACTAAATGAAAAGGAAAAAAATAGAATAAAAATTTGGGACGGGATAAAGTTTTGATCAACCTATCGTTTAAGCACTGTGATGGGAATTACCTTAACTCATCCTTAATTAATTAAATAGTTTTAATTCATTTTGTATAATATGTTTTATTAAATAAACAAAAAAATAATAAGAAAAAAAATAAGAAAAATAAAAAAATAATAAAAGAGGAAGAAAAAAAATCTTAACTAGTCTTACGCTTAGCCCGCCACCACCAACATGAGCCTTACTATTAAATCACGAACCAAATTATTATTTTGTGGTTGTTGTTGTTGTTGTGCTGCTGTTGTTGAAGATGATGACGTTGGTTATGATAATTATTATTATTAGTGTTATTTATATTATTATATTATACTTTTATGGTTATTTCTTAATATTAAATCCTCAGATGGTATATTTTGACTTGCAATTTTAATGTTATTATTATTAATTTCATTCACAATATTAACTTTATTATTATTAACTTTATTACAACTTTTATTATTATTAGTTTTATTATAACTATTATTATTATTATTTAATTTCAAAAAAATATTTAAACAATTGTTACACGGTACTTCATAAATTAAATTTATTGATTGTATTTGTTTGTCCGTTTTATCTTTAAGTTTGGAGAAGGATTTTTTGTAGAGAGTGTTGAAAGGTTTGGCAACTATCTGTTTGTTATGAGGTTTAAGTATTCGTTTCAGGGAATGGTATGTACGGTGTTTATAAGGGATGGATATGTATTGTTTAATTGTTTGTGCTTATATATATATATATATATATATATATATATATATATATATATATATATATAATATCTGTTTGTCTAGCAATGCATAAAATGTCGTCTACGAAGCATAAGTATAACAAGGGTTGTTGGCGAAGGCTAGCTAACACTGTTTCTTCCAGGTATTCCATAACCAAATTGGCTAAGACTGGTGAAACTGGGGAGCCTATAGGAGAACCAGAGATCTGGTGGTAATGAGTATTTTTAAATGAGAAAAAACAGTTAATGATTAGAAAACAAAGACCTTTTTTGAAAGCCTGGGAACTTAAGTAAGTGTGTTGTTGGATGTCATCCCATTTTTTATTTATAATCTCAGAAATAAGGTTGTTAGGTATTTTAGTAAACAGGCTTGAACGTCAAGTGATCTATAAAATAATATAAAATAATAGATCTAAAATAATCTAAAATCATCCGGGATTGTAACGTTTTTTAATTTTGATTTTAAATCAAACGAATCTTTTACAAAACTGTTTGTCTTACCTACAACGTTTCATATAATATTTGCAAAGAATTTCGACATGTTATAAGTTGGAGAGCCTATGCTTGACACTATTGGCCTAATAGGATTAGTTCGTTTGTGTATTTTCAAGTGGCCGTAAAGTTTAGCAGGGGTACTATTGTATTGTCTTAAGAATTTGCCTAAGGCATTGGTGATGTATCCATTTTTTTCCTATGATGATATTAAAAAGTTTGCATTAGTCTGTGTAGAGGCTGTTTTGTCTTTTTTAATTAGTGTGTAGGTATCATGGTCTTCAAGTAGTTCGGACATTTTTTTATTGTATAATTCTTTTCTTAGTAATACTGTAACGTTACCTTTGTCTACAGATGTTACGAATAAGTCGGGATTTAATTTTAGATATTGTGGTGATTTAGATAAGGTGTCTGGATCAAAAAGGTGTTTAAAAGAGCCAAAATTATGCCTTAAGCATTTTGGTAGCAATCCTGATCGGCGACATCGAAGAAGGAATACTTTTTTGTTTTTTGAGTGTGCCATTGTTTCTTCACTTTCATTAGAGACTTCATTAGCTTAGTAGCTTCTACTTCATGGTGAACCATAATTGTCTGGAAAAACATGTTGTTGATATTTTGCTCTTAATTTGGAGAAAATTGTATGGCCGGTATTTTAAAGAAAACATTTTTAAATTGATATTCTTGGGTTTTTGTTATAAATTATTTAATGAATTGTTTTCCGGTGGAACCCATTTTTCTTTTAATTTAAATTAAAACTGGGTTCCGCCGAGAAACAATAGTGTATGAAAGTAGTGAAGGAAAGTTTATGTCTTTTTAGCAGATTTCGCACTATTCTTGTTTCTTATCTATTGTGTGTTACTTCATCGGTAAAATGTAGAAAATGAATTAAATCCTTATATATATATAAACTTTTAATATTTATTTATTGTGAAATTTTATGTTAATATAAGAAAGGCAATAATGTAATAAAAATATTTAATTTCAATGCGTAAACAATTTTATAGCTAGTGAAATTGCAGATAACCCAATTTTGCGGATCAGAAAAACAATTTTCCGTCGTATACTATATACAAACAATTTTTAATGCGTATGTCAATCGGGTGCACTCCCGCCGCAGTAAATCCGCCAAATTGTATAATCGGCATGAATAAATTTCGTTGTAGTTTCTGTTCCAATTGGAAATATCTTGGAAGTATCTTGATATTTAGAGAACGCCCACAAATTGTTTGCCATAAATATATATATATATATATATATATATATATATATATATATATATATATATATATATATATATATATATATATATATATATATATATATATATATATATATATATATATATATATATATATATATATATATATTATCTGCACTTTAATATATACTATATACATCGTACAAAGGTGTGATTGAGTCAAAATATTGCTCATAGATTACGTACTTATTTCTTATAATTATTTATTATAATATATTGCTAACATGTCGAAATGATTTATTAGTCTAGCGATTCAATTTTTTAAAATATTCAATACTGATGAGTCAATCAGCTAAACAATATTGTAAAATGATGTATGTTGAACAAGCGAATCACTCTGTTTATAGTCAATATTATTGTTATACCAATCTACCCAAACTAAAAACATTTGTTTTTAAATTTCGATTGATTCACATTTACACTATATCGCAAAATAAAACCTATTTAATGATTTAAAATAATTAATCAAAGCCAAAATGTATCATCATCAAGCAATAATATCAATATTGAATTTTTATGATCGCACCCACGAAAAAACCGCAAGATTTGTGTATCTGTGCGTTCGCCAATCTCTAGTTTATGGTTTTAAAAACATTTCTTAATTAAAAAAAAAAAAAAGATTTTAGCTTAAAATAATAGATAACTTTAAATTTGGTAAATTGACATTGATGAAGCGATGTAAAATAAAAAAATAAAAAGTTAAATTTAGATAATAATTAAAAAAATTAAAGATTTTATTTTGTTAATTTTATAAATATTTTATTTTCTAAAAATATAATTAAAGCAATATAAATTCTTTAAAAACATTTTTTTTGTGTTTTTAATTTTTTTTTTATATGTAGTAAAATTGTTGAAAATGTTTATCGAAAAGACAGACATGGTGTTGATATTATCAAAAAAAAAAAAAAAATTAACAAAAAAATATAAAATTTATATAATGTTGCGTCAATTCGATTTAAGATTTTTTTAATATCGAACATATGATAGTGGATTATAAGGTTTTTGTTTTGTTTGGATTGGTAACCTTCTATAATGCCAGACAACTTAAAGTCAAGGATTAGTTTATTTTTGTTGGCGGATCTATTAGAACAGTTTAAATGAAGTGATAAAAACGTCTAGGAAAATATTAGAAATTGTTTTGAATTAGTAAAGTAATATTCGGGTTGATTAAAAAATAGGAGCTAACAAAAACCTTAAACGGTCGTACTATTTAATCCGCTTAAATCATAATTTAACTGGAGTTGTAGTTCATACCTATATATTTCAAAAATTAATCCTTTAACTGTCTTGTTAAAGGAATATACTAATGACAAATTTGACCTAAAAGTAATTGTAACTAACCAGGTCAAAATTCAAGTAAAATTAGCCGAGGCATACCCAGAAGCCAGCAGTCATTAAAGCCCTAGTGGAACGAAACACCGAATTTGGTCATAAACGAATTAAAAAGTGTGTTAAATGGCTTGAGCAACGATGTTGTTAAAATCTGCAACATGAAGCAAATTGGTACGAAAAAGCCACTCTCTTAACTAATTCTTCACTTTACTTCTTTAACAAATAAAGACATACATTTGGTCAGTAGACTAATGCACAGGTCGAAAAACCGCATGTCAAGCGGGAAGTGGTGAAATATACAGGAGAACATCCCAATAATTATTGTGAAAAAAAAGTGGGATACAGAGGTCAAATGTATGTAATGGTAGTCATCTAGCCAAGTATAAAAAAGAGAAAAAAGGGTGGAGAGGTCATAGCCCGAATCTATCTTATCAGCATGTTAGTGGGACAACATATGCGCAGAAACTCAAAGATTCAATTCAAAAGTGAAACATCAGATAGAAATCATACCAAAGAAAATCGTCCAACGGAAAATTCAAAAACTCAATACCAACAGCCCAATCAGTCTTCCACACAACGGTTAGAAAATATGATAAAATTAAAAGGTCAAAATGAATACTATCCTTAACTTTCTAACGACCATTGTCTCCCAATCATTCAATGCCCAGAACCCTTAAATTAGCGATCTGGAATACAAACGGCTTGTCACAACATGATGAAGAAGTTACAAGTTTTTATAGATCAAGAAATTGTTGTAAAAATACCACAAACCATTCTGATGGAACAGATGGTGGCACAGCAGTTATAATCAAAAACATAATGAAACATAAACATAAAACATAATTTTATTTCATTGTGTAATAAAAAAGTATGAGAAGGAGCATCTATACAAGCAACTACTATAGATATATAGAAGATTAGGTAGGTCCTATAACAATTTTGGTCCCATATTGCCCACCAAAACATGCAATAAAAATAAAACTCAAGATCAGATTATTCATTGTGAAAAGCGACTAAGAAGCTGAAACAACCACAACATTATATTCCGCCAATACATAAAACTAATGGTCAATGGGCGAGAAATAATGAAGAAAAGGATGAGGTATTTGCGGACCATTTCGTAAGAGTATTTCAACCATACCCATCAGAAACTACGGACGAAGAGAACAACAACATTCAAATACATTAAGAATTTCCATTGCAAATGAATCATATAATCTCAAAGTTTTCTGTCTTTGAAGTAAAAACTGCAATACAGAGAGAGTTAAATCCTAAGAAGGCGCCAGGATATGATTTTATCTCAGGAAAGGTTTTGCAAGAGCTACCAGATAAGGGTTTTCGAATTCTTACCTACTTATTCAACGTAGTACTTAGAACAGGATACTTCCCAATACATTGGAAAGTTTCACTAGTAAACTGGTACCACAACCAGGCAAGCCCTCAGAAGAAGTAACGTCATACAGACCTATAAGCTTACTAACAATTATGTCAATTATTTGACAACCTCCTACAGAAGAAGATTCCGGACAATCAGTTTGGATATAGGCCAGATCGCTCAACAATAGAACAAGTACACAGAATAGTTCAAGTAATTCAAGAATTTATAAGGTGTGGCATGTGGGATTACAATACAAAATAAAGCAATGATTATACCACATGACTTCTCTAGAATATTAACATCGTATTTAATGGACAGATATTTTATTATAAAACATCAAAATGTTTATACAAATGTCCGTTCAATTAAATCTGGTAGACCAAAGAGTATCGTGCTTAGCTTGATAATATATCTGATATATAGATATATAAATATATATATATATATATATATATATATATATATATATATATATATATATATATATATATATAAATATAAACAGATAAACCTACAAACAATCAAGTAATTGTCGCAACATTTGCAGACGACATGGCATTATTCTCAACACACGAAGACTCAATCAAAGAGACAGAAATTTTGCAGGAGAATATTAACAGTATTCAAGTAAGGATTAAAAATGGCGAATTAAAGTTAGAAGCTAAGTCTAAACATGTTACCTTTACGATGCGAATAGGAACACGTTCACCAATAACAACCGATGAAGTAAAATATTTAGGTATATTCACCTCGACAAACATCTAACATGGTGTAAATACATGGGCAAAACGTATATATGGGCAAAACGAATTAGGAATAAAACTTTCAAAAATGAACTGGCTCATAATTAGAAAATCTTAACGATTGAAAATAAATTACGGCTTTATAAAATATCTGAACAGATGGTATACAGCTGTGGGGAACAGCACTGTCCAGCAATTTCAGCCTAGACTTCTAAGAATCATAGTTATAGATGCACCATTGTTCGTGTTAAAAGATATAATTCACAGAGACCTCCAGATCCCAGCAATACGAAAGAAATTAGGGAAGCCAGTGGCAGGTATCACTCAAGATTGACAATTCATTCAAAAAAACTGGAGAACAAACTTCTCAAAATTTTTGTTTTGCCAAATAGGTCTTAGATATATGTACTTGCAATCATGACAATCTAAAAAGACAAAAAATTTCTCTTAAGCAAATAAATTGTAAAAGAAAGCAAAAACAAAAAAAAACACGCTAACATAAAGTTTAAAAGGAAATATCATTTTTTTCTGTATTGGAACCATATAGTTTCAGATACCACCATTTTATTAATATTACTATATTACTATTAATCGAACCTGTATTCATGCGTCCTCGATTTGGCTGGTGACGACGTAAGGTAGGACGTTAAAAATAAACCGCGAAAGAGTTGGGAGAGCTTCGGCCCCCAAAAAAGATGGCAGGGTGTCACAACAAAAAAAAATATATTACTATTACTATTATCTATATTGCACCTAACATTCGGCATCTTTTTTAAGAATTGATCCTCTTTTCAGGATCGTCTAGCACAACATAATTTGGTTCCTAATTTTACCTCCGACTTTATTAAATTTGTCCTATACATCCTTAATTGTAGGCCTATGTTTGTTTCTGACATTTCTCCAACTCTTGCTATTCACTCTAAGAAAATCCTTCTTTAATCTTCATTTGAAAATGCATAAAAGTATACGAAAGCAAAATAAAGTTTGGGTAGCGATATTATTGTATATTGACAGAGCATATAGTGCCAGTTAATATATTTCAGGATCCGAAATAGTTAATATATTTCAGGATCCTTTTGAGCCCGAGTTTTCCTTGCAAGATTTGTATGAATTTATAAAAAGCTAAAAATAAGGAATTATCGGTTGGAGGGAGACTATTTAAGCTGTATACATAAGATCAATTCATCAGTATAATGACTTTGACATAGCCGAAAAGGGCCGAAATATTAGTCAAGTCCAAATGTTAGGCAGTAATATATTAGAGCGTTATATATAAAGCAGTACATAGCTGGTACTTGACAGCCACTCAGTTTCTTATCAGTACGTCTTACAGAAATGCAACAACAGTGCAGTGCGTAATATAAAGACAACTTAATCTGGTATTAACCTCTTCAGATATGTGTATAAGTAGGTTGTGATGTCACTTTATTCACGGATCATCAAATTTATACAAAATCCAGAATAATCATCAATTTAGACATCCTAATCTCGTCAATTTCGACATCTTGATTTCATCAAAATTCACAACCCATACTCAACACATCTCCGGTGCTAACAATGTCCAAAGCATTTCACGCATGGATCAAGTTTCTATTCTTGAAAGTATTGATTATGCTAAAACTACAGAAGCTCAAGCCAATAATGACGGACTGCGAGAGTTATGTAATAATACAACACCATTAAAATTTGTGCTAATTTTTTTCACGTTAAAATCAGAACATTCTATCTGTTGTGACGTATTAACTGGTATATACCAAGACTTTTTTTCCATCATCATTCTAGTTCAATCAATCATCTTTTCAATCTTTTTTATAATTTTTCAAACCCTGGCGTAAAAGCCAAAATTCAACTTTTAACTTAAGATGTTAGTTGGTCCTCTATTTCTAAAGATTCAAAACCAGTGGCTCAAAATTGCATACCATGTAAAAAATTCAACATTTCTATAAGCATTTTAAATTCATTTTCGGATCATTTTTAGTTGCATCGCAACGATGTTGAGAATTTCATCTACGATATCATTGGCTTTCTTCCAATTTCCGGAAACAATCGATATTATGTGTGACTTTGATTTATAGATGTGAATATCTAGATCCTTAACTGATGTGATTCCAGCATCTGATATCTTTGCTGCTAAAGTTGCATTCACCGTGTTTTAAAAATGCTTATCCAGATTTGGCGTTCCCGAATTTATAGTTTTTGATCAAGGAGTGCAATTTGAAACACAACTATTTTTTAGAACTATTTGACTAGAACCAAATTCAACCTATGATTTTACTAAGACTATACGAACAGCTTTTAGTACAAAATTCAACACGACACTGGTTAAAGTATTGTAGTTTCGACTTATTTATCTTGGTTGCTAGTGCTTCCTATTTGAAACCACTGGAAGGAGAGTATTGTAGCTGTTATCTTCAGTTTTCACGTTATTTCACTTTTCTAATCACAAGTGTTTTTCAATGAGCAAAGTGGATGTTTTAAAATTATGGAAGAGCGTTCCAATAATTTTTGAAAACCTCAGCACACTGGAAAAATAATTTCATTTATCTTTAGAAAATTTTTATAAATAATTTGTAAATTGTAAAAATAAATAATAATTAAATATAAATTAAGTGTAATCGTTGGCCGCATTATGAAAGAACTATTATGCCCCCAATAAAGTTATATTCACAGACTCGACAAGTGGTTTAAAACTAATAAAATAGGGAGAGGGCACCCATAGCAGCGTGTTTAAAGATATGTTGTACAAGTAGCTCCAATATTACGTGTATAACGGTGTTAAATTGTATTCCTTAATTTTTTTCTTACCTTTGTGAATCGCGGAATACGGGCTTAGAAATTTGTCTGAATTGGTACAGAAGTATACAAACATTTCTTCCATTTCTACAATTTATAAACATTTTTGAAAAATCGTCTTAGATAAAAACCTTTTTTACTATACCGCGTCATGTCAAAATAGATCAAAAAATAATTCACCAGCTGTTCTCATTTGATTGCCACGATGACATGACAATCTACATGGTAAATTTTAACAAAAAAAAAAATATTTTATAAATTATAGTGTAATGATGTCGATGTAGTATAATATATTTAGTCTTACACATCGCATGACGAGTGTAACATGGGACAAGTGCGGTTGATAAAGCTAATAATTTTTCTTTTCTCTACACTAATATAAGCATCTTAATATCTTCGATAGGGTTTCAAACAACATATGAAATGCAAGAAGATAAAGATTTACAAAAGCCTCTAGTTTTGATGAGATCAGTCATGATCCAGTCATTTTTTAAGATTTTAATCACCATAAACATTTATAAATAAACATCATTTTCAATTTTTCGAACCGGTAGGAATATGTCAACTTTTGAAGGTTCCTTTAATCGGTCGTTTAACTACTGGTTGTTAGTAAAATTAGACTCTCGTTACCTTTTGCCCTGTGGTTGAGAATAACATTGTACGTGTACGAGGTAGAAATGTACTCCTATACATTTCCATGCAAGATACTATAATATACACTATAATTCAATATAAATACAATGAATATGTAGTATTAAAAGATAGCGTCTCCGACTTTTCTTGACCTAAATCAATTAATTCCAAATTATTTCAATGATCACAAACGTATTTGTGATTAATCGCGGAAGTGGCAGTTTTTAGTACATTTTTTATTATGATTACACAGATGGGGTAACTTTTGACCCCGGTACACAGAAACGCGTTTAGTAGTGTTTACACACTCCAAACTATAATTAAATCAATCGATTTTAATGCGGTTTTTTGTATTTTGAGGACAATTCGGTTTTTAGATGGCATTACTAAAAGGGATTAATATAATTTTAATCCGTTAAGTTTACATTTACATTTTTATTCGGCTGGGGTTACTTTTTATCCCTGTACTCAAAGTAAAGGTTAAAGAAGTGGTCATAAAACATTTTGAAATAAAGTTCCTAGTTGGTGCTATTCGGGTAGTCTAGAGGAAACAATTTTAGGTCCGTATCTTTTCTCATTTTTCTACCTTGATATCCTGAAGTCCTACAACTAAGCTGGGCTAAATTTATCTCGTCATATCTTATCTTTTCTAATAGTCTGAATTTCGAATATACAATGAAATGGACGGTTAAGAGGAGTTCTGGTTAACATCTTAACTCTGACTTGTAAAATGTAAAAAACACCGGAGCACATTTATGGCTATTACCTACTTTACTTATCTCAAACTTGAACAGAAACGGCCAAACCTATGAAGAGTCAAATGCTAATCATATGAGTATAGCAGGAATTAAAAGGGAAAGAAGCACAATTTACTAAAATACCTACAGCCGCTTAATTAAGTGCCGCAGGTAATAAAAATATAATTGTTTTTGGTTAACCAATTGATAAAACATAATTTTCAAAGAAAAGCCCGATATGCAAAATTTTATAATTTTAAAATGCATATATTCCATACGCCTTTTTTGAAGTGTATAGTAAAATAGCTGAGCTTCAGAGCAACTTAGTTGAAAAGACGTTTTGTTTTTCCAGGCCATTTTTATACTTTGATGGCCATCACACACGTGAATTTCGGGTAAAATATTTTTAATTTTAAATGGAAACTTGGAAAAAGTTATTGGTCTAACAGTGGTATAAAAAAAATGAATAATTTGTTTCTTTACTGGGGGTAATAAATAAATTTGTGACCTCGCAAAATATTTGCTTAAACTTCAGAATGGGTTGCCGTGTTTAAAAAATTAAATACCGCTGATCACGTCACTACAACATAAAGCACTAACAAATGCTTTAAATGTGTCATTCAAAACGAACGTTAATGGAATGTTTAACTGTTAATACACAGCCTTTAACACTTTTTTATCTAATTAAAGACATTTTTGGTGAATTTTTCTAAAACTAAAGGTGATTATGCATTCGATGATCTTAACACTTGACCTCTTTCTCCGCTAATAAGAATAATAAGTGCAGAAAGTGCAGTAAAACCGGGCGCCAAAACTATGGTGCAACACAAAAAATTTACTAATCTATAGACATTTTGCCAAAAATTTTATTTGTATCATACAATTTTTCTTTTTCTAATTACAATCTCAGTAAATTCGTTGAGCCTCACATTGGAGCTGTTTTTTTTAAGATTTGCATTTGTTTTTTTTAATAGTTGTACCAAACAAGGGCAGTAATCTATTCTAATGCATCATCTGATAAAGTAAATACGTTTTAGGCCGAATAATGTTCATCTTCTTTGAAACATTCTGTACACAATTTTGGTATAAGTTGGACATGATGGCTGATTTTAAAAATGTCATTGCGTTTTAGTTTTAATATCAGCACTTCAAAGACACAAGTAACATTATAGACATTTACAAGCAGCTAGTTTTAACGCATCTTCTGTTGCTGAAAAGAGTCTAACATCTGAAACCGTAAAGCCAACTAGATTGATCGCTGTTTTACAATTTTTGATAAAGTTGATTCAGATATAGTTGTGGATTAGCACTTTTGTGCAAGTTGTAAGTTGTAAAAAAGGTTCGAAATAGTCATCGATTTTAAAATTCGCTGCACAATTTGTTATAAAACGATTTGAATAAATTTTTAAACACAACAATATTTTCAAGTGTTTGCGTGAAATTCCGTCGGCTTCATCACATTTTTCTATTTTTTACATGATAATTGTTTAAAGTTAGAAGAACACCTTTCTTATAAAGACAAGTTTGACATAAGTGGATTAGAACTGTTTTATGAACTGCAAATAAAGGTAAGTTTTAATTTTAGAATTTTCGAAATTCCTACTAATCTATACATTAAATATCATATTTAATAAAAAATTAGAATCGATATTTCCCAAAAACACTAAAGATTTAAAAAATTTAATAAATACGCAGAGACTTTACATAATTTCGCTAAAATATTTAAAGGCTATAAAAAGTTAAAAAAAAAAACAAACGATGTCCCTTAATATTTTGGATATCGCTGCGGTGGCTTCCCACATTTTACTTCAATATTTTAGAAATATCTAACGCCTGCGATTAAAAAGAGGAAAAATCTGCAATAATTCGTTACCACCTAAGTCCAAAATCGTATTTCGAGAATAATATAAGTTTAAAGTTTAAAGGCGACATTGAGTTATTAAAAATTGGAATTATTTTCAAAATTTAAAGTTTAAAAATTTGGTACAGAAGCTTTCGTCAAATACTGTCCTATTTCAAAATTTGTGCAAGCTAAATTTTCAAGGTAGTGTCGTACAAACTATTTTAAAATAAATATAAATAAAAATCTTTTTGGCACTAATAATTAGTTTAATTATAGTGCTTTATAATTCAATAATTTTAGGACAAAATGCAATTAATTTAATTTTATACATAATTATTTGTGCACATTAAAAAAACTGGGTTATCATGATTAACTGCGTTCCATTGAAGCAAATTTGCTACTAGCAAGTCTTTGCAAGTACTTGCAAGTAGATGACCAATGGAACACCAAAAATTATGCTAGAAGTAAAACATAACCTATAATTTAGTGTACATATTTTTTTAACGTATATTTTAATTTGAATATGTTTATTCAATTATAAAATCACACAATAAAAAACAATGAACAGTATTCACTTAATACTTCAATTATCTAATAAAACATAAACATTTTTTGTATCATAAATTTAACATACAAAACCATAAACAAACAATTCTTATATATAAACAAATTTTGAAAAATATCTAAAAATCTATCTTATCCATATAAATCATATCTCGAAAAAAAACAATCTCGAAAATAATCGCTAACGCCATCTATTGTAAGTTGTATGCGTAAGTACTTTCGTTTGCTACACCATCGTATGAGCATGAGTAGTTGCGAGTAGATACAAGGTGAGTAGTTTGCTTTCGTCAATGGACCACGCTTATTGTCAAATCAGTGTATTAAAAAATCTGGTTAATTTTTTAGCAAAAATGCCTAAAAACTCTGAATTTAGTGTTGAAGTCAGAGCATCAATGGTCGCTGATTATGAAAATGAAATGAACGGTGCTCCACGCATTTGTTATGGCATTCAAAGTGGTTTCTTCAGTCCTTCTAATATCACACGAAATATTTCTTTTTATATATGCCCATACATTTTCAATCATATTAAGATACAGGCTCTGAGACGGCCATTCTAATAAAGATTGGTTAGAATATTTTTTAAATAATAATGTCATTTTTATGCTTTATGGATAGGAGCATTATCTTGTTGCAAATAGCGACTTTGAACATGTTTCCCTCTTAACAAAATAAACGAACCAATACTGCTATACGATATTCATACCCAAATCATTAAGTGGCCTCCACCAGAATGGCGCATTTGTTTTTAGTGATTATCTAGTGATTAGATGTTTTTTAATGGTGTCTTTTTCAATATTCGCCTCCCTTAATCTTCTGTAAATTTGTTGGTTGGCTAATGGGTCTGTTTCTCGAAGAGTATATACAATTTTTTTATACTGCTTTGAATCGTTACTGAATTGATTTTCACATCTCTTAAAATTTTACAATCTTCACTAGCAGATGTTGCTCGAATTCCGCCTCTTCCAATAATATTTTTATTGGTCCATGGATCTTTTCATTTTTTATTTGGTACAAAATGAAATTTCTATGACAACCATACTTTTCTGGTACCTCGGTAGTCGAAATTCCATTTTCATAATCAACTACCATTGCTGCTCTGACTTCAACACTAAATTCAGAGTTTTTGCGCCTTTTTACTAAAGTATTAACCAGTTTTTTTTAAATCTTGATTAAGATGAATCAACTTTTCCAAAAGAAGAAAAACTATACTTTTAATTAAAAACATAAAAATTTATTTCCATATGAGGAAGTTCTTATGAAAAAACAAGAGATCTCATTTAAGATTATAGCATTATGACTAGTCAACAAAATGAATCTCGATTCCGGTATAAAATTTGCAATATTTTATTTTAAATTGCTTCCGAATGAATACCACTATTTTAAAACACAATGATTCGGTAAATTATAAAACAAAAATTAGACTCGCAAAATTGCATGCTCGCAAAAGCTTCTTTCCAAGTAAACATTTTACCGAATTAGACACAAATTTAGCACTAAAAGAACTAGTTTTCGGCTACCCAACTGTGAATCATGAAAGTTGAATGGTGATGAAACAAAATGTGAGGCCATTATTAAAAAAGATTAATTACCCCTAATGAGTTCTAAAATAAATATATCTTTCTTTGTTACTTTATAAAATATAATTTTTAAAAATACATTGTCCCTTCTTGTCCCTCTTTGGACAAGAAAAGTCCTTGTTTGCTCGTCTGGCAGCTTTACTATGGTATCACCAAAAAGGACATACGATAAAAATAATTATTAATGTTTGAACTACCATGGACTTGCAACAAATTAAAACTGTGTAACTCTAAAACTATTATACTTACAGCAAATCAGATTAAAGCATTGAAAAGAGCTGTATGGAAAAATTATGTTGATCCAACAGAAAAAACTGTAAATTAGGTTTTTGGTAGTGACAATTGTATAATGCTGGGGTGACGAATTATAGGCAAAGCATTAAGTCTGCGAGCGAATCGGTTAAAAAATTAAATATTTCAACTGTGGTAGAAATAAAAATAAATAAAATAAATGTCTAGTAAATTTTTTATCTATGGTTATTTGATCCTTAAAACGTCAAAGGAAAATATGATTAATTTTTAACTGTTTTAACCGCGACCAGTCAACAATTTTGTGGTGAATAAAAAGTTAAAATTTTAAATTTTTACGCGTTTTTATTTCGTTTCACAGACTAAGTATCAAATCCATATTTGGACGAAACGGAAACAGTAAGGAAATTTTACTGATTGCTTTCCATTTGAAGTGACATGATAACCGGTCATTATCTACATTCTACACACCGCACAAGAATATTTTACAAGAGATAATAACCAATGAGTTTTCAGCTTACTTGAAAATAGATTTTTAAAATAAGAAAATATTTAATTTATTATCCGTATATTTGATTTATTTGACCACCAAGATTTATATAAGTTTTTTATTAATTTAATACTAAATAATTTAATGAACGACAACCTTAAAATTTTTAATATATGTATTACAATTTGTCAATCGCAATTTATAAAATATTATATATTGTAAATATTATTGAAAAGAAAATATCAATTTTTCTTAATTAGTTTTGGCATGTTTGTGGGTAATAAATTTATTCAATTTTGATATCACCGCGACAAATCGGATACACTCCATATCATTTTTTGTTTTGGCACATAATAATATTTATTAGAAATTAGTACCATAAATCATTGATTTTATATATAATTATGTGACGCCAACTATGTATAGTGAATACGAGTATTATAGTACATATGTGTTGAGTGGCAGCAAATTTTATCAACTATTTATAGTACATCAAATATATTATTCATAAATTTCCCCTATAATAATCTTATGTTAAATTTCGATAAAAAATTATAATGATTATATGATGATTAAGATGATGATGATGATGATGATGTTGATATTCTTAAGTTATTTCAAGACTCAATAAAAATTTCTCAAAATAACATTTTCTGTTTTAATTTTAATCGGATTTTCCGTTTAACAATGCTTTTTGATAGCAAACATTTTTTTGAATGATTTTTTAACGCATGTGTTGCGCTCACACTAAATACAATGGAAAAATTGTATAATCAAATGATTAAAAAGTGTTTACTTGAACACTGTTGAGTAAGACACTTGGTGAATGGTTTTGCACACTCTGAAAATTAAATATTTTGAAAATTAAATATTTGAGCTTATGGAACAAGTAGGCGGGACTTACTTTATATGTTTTGATTGGTCATTAGTATTACTTTATCTTCCTATTTTACTAAGCCGCGTAAACATGCACTTGGCAGATTATAGCATTTAGTTGCAAAAATATTCAAAACATATTGGTATAGCCTTCACCTTTCTAATTAACTGTTCAAGTGTATATTTATTTTTGCGATGATGATTGTTTTCCTCTTAATGCCTTAAAGGCAAAATTGATTTGCGTCTAAGAGGTTAGCATACCTTCTTTCACAATTTTTACGATAGACTTTGAAAATATTAATTCATCATTTGCAATGGTTAGTTCTGAAGCGAAATTGTCTGATACTGTTACTGTAATCGGAGTGGAATTTTGATCAATGATGATGTTTATCGATTCTTCTTTAGATACCATAAATTGGATTGAATGTACAAGGTTGTATTTTATTCGTCAAAATCAGGCTAAATTACGTGTAAAAGCGTGTAATAATTTAACTGATTTTGTGCATAATTTTCCAAAAAGTGTTGCTGGAGTTAATGCTGTGGGCCATACATTTATTATACCACCATCCTATATTGGTTCTCCGTCTCGTTTGACCTTACTTAATTTGTCAGTTAAATATAGAAGTGAATGCGTAAAATTATGTATCCTTGATTGTGCGCGTCGTAAAAATGTGCAAAATGGTGAATTTGTATTCAATCTATATGCTTTCAATCAATTATTCGCATTGATTGTCATTTGCCAAATCATCAAAATATTGTTTTTCGAAGAGGTTTTGAGAATAAAGGTGTTGCAAATTATTCAACGACAAAATTATTAGCATTTTAGACCCTTCTAAATTACTGGACCTAATAGTTTTTTATATAAAGAAATATCACTGCATTATGTTTGTAAGGTTAAAGGAAAAAATTGGACTAAACGTGGTGAAAAAGTGAAATATCTCGATTTTCTGTTGTATCTCAGAAATATAACGAATTGTTTAATTCACAGTTGCTTTTGTTGCATATTCGAGGCCCACTTGTCACCAATTATGTGTGTTTTAATGAAGCATGTAAAACTAAATGTTCTCGACAAACTACTATAAATTATTTTGGTTTATTTGTTGTTTGAATGCTCCAGCAAATGCATTAGCTTTTTGGGAAAAGTTTAAAATATTCATGATTGAAGATTTTCTTAAGGATTATAGTAAAGACATTTCATATAATAGATCTGTCTTGATTATTGATAATTTTCTTCAAAAACTCGATGTTTCCTGTCAATCACTTCGTCTTCCCAATCCAATATATGGGATAAAAATATTTATTTCGGATTTATTGATCATTTTATTTGTTAGCTCAGACAAGTTGTAAAAAAACGAATAAAGTCAAAAAAACAATTTTACGGATTATTTACATATATTAACATTTATTTTATTTTTGGTTCTTTGGTTCCAGAAGCTGTCGTGAAATCATAATCAAACTCCTAGATTCATAAAGTATATGCAGTAAATTTCAGTTTTGTTTATTATCATTGTATTTTGTAGTATAGGTCTTTTGGTCACTATTTATAATCTTTGATTTATACTTTTTCTGTTAACCCTGTTATATGATTTCTTGACTTTGCACTATTACTTTTACTATTTTTACTTTTAGCTCGGTATTATTTTACTGATCGCTACATTTACTTTTAAGTACTTTATTATTTGATCTCTGGTTAAATAAAAAATGACATACTGGTTAAAATACTAGGTCAAAGATAGATTGTTGGTCAAAAATAAGTGAGTTATTTTGTAACTACTTTGATATCATCAATGCTTTTTTTTTGCCTTAACCGACTAAACTAACTAAAATAAAGTATAACTAATTACTTGTTTTAATATATGCATAGATGGCACTATCACAAAGGTCACAAGAGTAAGCTTATCTAAAATAATGTTATTCTGTTTTTGTTTTAGAAAGAATAGGATGAATTCAAAATTATTAGTTTTACTCGAAACTTCATCATAAAATTGAAAAGCTTACATAGAGAATATGTCAAAAAATAATATATTGTATTTTTAGAATTAATTTAAGAGTGACGTGTGCGTTAAACAAAAGTTACACTATGAGACACCTTGTTTTATTGTCATAGCAATTTTATTAATCCATGCATATAGCACTATACAATATTTTTTTCTAAAATTTAAGTGCTCCAATTAAATTCTTTAATCTAATAGAATATTAACGTTATCTATATTTTCTTTTTCAGGCTCCATTCATCATTTATTCAAGGTAAATCGTTGTTGTTGCATTTAATAATGTTATATTTTCATTAAATACATTTCAAAAATAATCCTTTTTATATTCACTTTAACACTGAAAACATTACAAATAGAATTTTATTAAAATAATTAAACGTTTAAATTCGATCAAATCTACCGTTTTATAGCAAGTACACAAAGTACTCGCATGAAAATACTATTTATATTTACTTTAACACCGAAAATATTACAATTAAGATTTTATAAATTTAATTAAACGTTTAAATTCGATCGAATCCACCGTTTTATAGCAATTACACAAAGTACTCGTATGAAAATCCTATTTATATTTACTTTAACACCGAAAATATTACAATTAAAATTTTATTAATATAATTAAACGTTTAAATTCGATCAAATCTACCGTTTTATAGCAATTACACAAAGTACTCGCATGAAAATCCTATTTATATTCACTTTAACGTGGAAAATATTACAATTAGAATTTTATTAAAATAATTAAACGTTTAAATTCGATCAAATCTACCGTTTTATAGTAATTACACAAAGTACTCGTATGAAAATCCTATTTATATTCACTTTAACACCGAAAAAATTACAATTAGGATTTTATGAAAATAATTAAACGTTTAAATTTGATCGAATGCACCGTTTTATAGCAATTACACCGTAATCTTTAAAGTTATTGTAATAAAAAATTCGAAGGGTTTTGATAACTCCATAAGTCCCATATGAGGACATGTAAACTTTATTTGTATCTAAATTACATCAAATTTTAACAATTTTAAAATGATATGTCCCCGAATCTCATCTTAACGTTCGTTTGGCTGACTACCTACGACGTTCCAATTCATAATAAGTGATTCAAAAAATATCTTTAAATACGCGATAAGGTACGTTTGCAGCCTCTATACCATAATTTCGTTTTTACGTTCTTGCTAAAAAGATTTGAGCTAAATTAATGATTTACCTCACGAACTTCAAGAAGTTTCGCACATTCTGCTGAAATATTAGATGAATGTCAGGAACTAGATATAATGCTGACAGTTTAAGGATTTACAAACTTCGATCAATATGATTTCTTCGAATTTAGACGTAGTGTGTTAAGTTCGAGATTATTTAATCTTGTTTGATTTATATCGCTTACATACAGTGACGAGTAGTCTGTGAGGCTTTCTTTAATGTTACCAACAGTTCCGCGGATTATTCAAATTGTAAAATACGTTGCGATATGATTCGCCAAAATCTTTTAAACTTTCTTTAATATCCGTTAATATTAGATTGATTGACGTGCTAAAAATACTTTGTCTTTTATAGTTGGGGTTAGAGTTTTAGTAGATTCCATATTCCCATTGCTTTTTATAGCTTATTCTTTGACACACTAACATTATCATGACACTCATTTCAGATAGTTATGATCATGAGAGTACTTTGATTTGTTTTCTGTAGTTCAGAAAATAATTCTTTGCAATAGCAGCAATAAGATAATTATAAAATTTGAGTGAGGAAAGTATCATCGAAGCCAAGATTTATATTTGGCAGCGAACGAGATTAAAATGTCCTATTGTTGCGATACTTAGGCAAACAACAATATTAAAATTTGAATTATGCGAATAGCTGATATAAGGCGGTAATTAAAGAAACACATCCTATATACCAAACGTCGGAGAGCTTTAATGCAAATTAAAGAATGTCAAAGTGTTTCCAATCAGATATTTCATCAGGTCTTAATAAACCCAGAATTGCAACTAACTACGAATAATTGAAAAGCTCTTGCACATAGATGTAATAGAATTTTTATTTATATCGAGGATATTATGAAGTATAGAGTGACCGAAAGGGAGCATGATGATCGACTTCAAATTGTGAACGAGCGTCTTGCAAATTATGATTGTAGCTCTTTTATTTTTAGTTGAATTTATTTAAACTTTTGCATTTAGCAAAGTGTCTAACAATTTGATTAAGCCTAAACTAGTATTTTCTTATTCAGAATTCAATATTTCAAAAAATCTTCTAGAATTGAAAAATCAAAATTTAAACAGAAATAATAAAATATTTCTTAAACGGGCTCCTAAGGCACATTTGTACATGAATAACTTGATGTTGATGGAGACGACTTAACTAAAACTTTTCTTCTTCAGATTTTGTAGAAAATCCACGGCCCGACCCTCTATTACTTGTATAGCTAAATCCTTATGTAAATCTTGCAGAAATGTATCTCGACTGGGTGTTTTCTTGGTGGTGTATTATTTTTAGAAAATATTATGTAAAAATCAAAAACAGTAACATCAATAATATTATAAAACATTACCTCCATCCACCGGAGTTTCTGACGTTTGGTTGTATAATGAGTAATTTTGGCTTAAATTTCCCATTAATATCCAGAGACAATGGTGATTTTTTTTGGTACATAAGAGCAAATTGTGACTCTGCCATGAGTAGCATTCTTGGGCAATTTTTGGGATTTTGAGGAATGCACATTTTATTTTGTTTGAATGTCCCAACCATAGTAATTTGCCAGGATAGTAATAAATGCCCCAACGGTAATGGGATAAAATTGTCCATAGTAATATTTCGCCCGGAATCATGAAATTGGTGGCACATATCTTGGTCCTTGATCTTTCTCCGGTCCGTCGTAACCTTTTCCTGAAAACTGCTGACCTGTGAGCCGTTAAAATCCTATTTTACTGAATAGGTTTTCAAAACATATAAACATTTGAAGTTTTTGATAAAAATATGTATTTAAAGTATTTTTCCAACTAAAACATATGAAGGTACAAAAGTACCTTAGGTGCCCTAGATAGGTTGTAAAATTTGCAATCCACACAAAGATTAAATAAATGTTTATGAATAATATTTCTAAACCGAGCAATTGGCGCAGTGATTAAAGCTGCGGTGTTTGGGATGGGAGGTACCGGGTTCTCGAAACCCAACGAGGGAGGGTTGCAAAAGGGATTTTTAATCACCTGATTACGATCGGTGATGACGATGAACACAACTATGACCCCCTGTTGGAGTGCAGAATCCATCGATGAACCATCGTTCATACAAATCACATTTTCATCCTACATATAGAATTTCATCATAATCGGTTAAGAACTCACCGAGTTCCTCCCTAACTGGCCATATTCCAGAACTATCCCAAAAAATCATTTTAAAATTCTATTTTCATCCTACGTATCAAGTTTCATCATAATCGCTTAAGAACTCGCCGAGTTCCTTCCTAATTGGCCATATTCCAGAATTTTCCTAAAAAATCATTTTAAGTTTAAATCATATGTCGAAATATCCTGTTTTGAAATATCCAGTTTTGTACCATATCTCGTTTTGTACCTTATCTCGTTTTAAAATATCCAGTTTTGAAATATCCAGTTTTGAAATATCCAGTTTTGAATTATCCTGTTTCGTCAAATTTAGTTGTAAAATATCCAGTTTCAACCGGCACCTATTTGTACCATATGGAGAGCCCGTACAACAGAGGACAGCAACCATTTCCTTAATATTTGAGTTTATATTATTATTGATACAAACAAAAAATTATCGGTCTGAAAGATAAGATTTTAGAAATCGTGTGCAAAAACCGGATCCTATGGGCACTAAACGGCTTTAGACCCTATAAATCGGCAGATCCGGACAGTATCATTCCAGTAGAATTGCAAAAAGACTCGGCGAGCATTCTTCCATGGCTGGAGGTGATCTTCAGGAGGTGTTTAAAGCTGAATTATATTCTTAGGAAATGGACGGAGGTTAGGGTGATTGTTATCCCGAAAACGGGGAAGAATTCAAAGGCCTACCCAAAGGACCTGAGACCTAAAACCCTATCATCCTTTCTGTTGAAAACATTGGAAAAACTGATTGACGTGTACATACGTGCAAAAATAAAACCCAGTAATTGGGCGACTTCTCAGCATGCGTACTGGAAAGAGAGATCTATGGACACGGCTCTGCATTCCCTCTGCATTCCTGCTCGGAGGCAGTTCAAGAAGGACTGTCTTTCTTAGATGTGGACTACTCCTTAAGGTGGTTGATAAATCAGATGCTAGAATGCAGGATTGTTAACGCGGAGATAGGGGAATCCCCGATTAGGAGGCGAGTAGTTAGGGGAATTCCGCAAGATGGTGTCCTATCACCTCTTCTCTAAAACATAGTAATCAATGGACTACTTTTGGAACTGGAGAGGGAGGGAATAGGGATGATAGCGTATGCAGATAACGTAGCGATCGTGATCTCGGGTAGGTACCTAAGCACGATTAGGGAAGTCATGCAACACGCGCTCTTAATCATTACAAAGTGGGCTAGCAAATGTGGGCTGGGTATAAATCCATCCAAAACAGAGCTTGTACTCCACCAAGAATATAAAATCACCAAGAAATATAAAATTCCGATAGTCACCCCTCCTACCTTAAAAGGCTCTGGCCTTTACTGATAAGGCAAGATTTCTGGGCATAATTTTGGACAGTAGGCTAAAATGAAAGCTCAATATTTTAGATAGAGTAAAGAAGTCTACCATGGCTCTGTACTCATTTAGGAACGCCGTCGGTAGGAGATAGGGTCTAAAACCAAAGCTGGTACACTGGCTCTTCACCGCTGTAGTGACTACACAATACCGATTGTATGCTTTGAAAAAGGCTTCCGGACCCTTATCCGCTCAAAGGAATCCTGGAGGAACAGGTCAACAGCGGAAACTGGAAGTATACAATTCCAGACTAGACGGCAAAGTCGGAGCTGGAGAATTTGTGACAAATTAAATGTGAATATATCCGTTCGTCTTCCTGATCACTGCAGTGTGTACCAGGCAGAGGTGGTAGCGATCGGGGAAACGCTGACTTTGTTGATGCATAATGTCATATCCACAAGGGATATAACAATATATGTGGACAGTCAGGCGGCAATCAAGTCAGTGGAATCAGTTTCTCTGACGTCCATGGTGGCATTGAAATGCCGCTCATCTCTTAACGAGATGAGTGGCCATCTCAATATCCAGATAGTCTGGGTCCCCGGTCATTCGGGAATTCCGGGGAACTGTAGGGCTGACGAACTGACAAGAAACGGTACAACTCTTCAATTGAAATCGGAAAGGGCAAATCTGAGGAGGCCTATAGCAGCGCTTTTTATGGCGCTTAAAAAGGAGGCGATAGCCTCAGCACAGAAGACGTGGAATAACACCATAACATGCAATGTAGCATGGCAAGTCTGGCTGAAACTGTACTTGAAACGCTCCAAACCACTACTATCCCTACGTAGACCTGACTTAAGTATAGTCGTGGGGGTGTTCATAGGGCACTGTCTCATTGGATAGCATGCGAGGAGGCTTATCTTAATGGCAAATGACATCTGTAGAAGCTGTATGAATAAGGAGGAGGAAGAGACAGTGAGCCACTTCCTCTGCTTATGCCCAGCGCTAGCTTACGAAGGTACAAACATCTGGGCTAGTATTGTTTCGACGGCCTTATGAATCTCGAGAACTGCAATGAGCGAGATATCTTACGCTACATAAGTAGCTCTGAATGGTCCCAATGAAGGTGAAAGGGGAAGTAGGATCCTTTGGTATCACAATGGACCGTCACCGGTCTAAGTGTGCGTTAGCAGCCACTCTAACCTAACCTAACCTAACCTAATCTTAATATCAAGGAAAATACCGGCCGTCGCTTTACAGTGGAATTTTGAATTTTTTAATAGATTGAATAAGTTGAGTTTTACTAAACGAAGCCAAATTGTTCGTCCGCGCGATATTCCATGCGCTTCCTTCCACAATCTTATATTTCACTTTTTCAGCAAGCTTTTTAAAACAAGTCAAAAGGCTGATTGGCCTTGTATTCAAGCTTACCAGATTTCCCAGATTTTGGGATAGCTATTATTTCGAGAGCGGGAAAAATTTAAAAGTGATAATAGCATGTCACTGGTAAATTTTTAATTATTCTGTTTTAAAAATGTATCTATATATCTGGAAATTGTTTATATTTTAATTTATGAACCAAACCTATAATCTCTGTCAAATTTGTTGCTAGTATCGAAAAGAGTACCACCACATTAAACTGAAACAAAATCATTTACGGTTTTATCAATAATTGAATTATTACTAAAGTTATCGCCTTCATAAATTGATTGATAATAGTCAGCAATTCTGTTAAATATAGTTGTTGGATCAATAATCAGGCTATCATAATCCTCAAGTCATAAATTAACCTTACCGCATGTTTTTTTTAATATTTTTAAAATAATCAAATTATATTTCGTTGGATGATTATACCAGTTTTACTCCTCATAATGTACGGTTATTTATATAATTAAAATCAATTGATTCATCAAGAATAGCCAAATCATTATACGACCTAACAGATGATGTAAAACTGTTAAACAAAGAATATTACCATTTACCAGGATTTAATGGTGGTTTAAATTCGCGTACGCCAGATGTTCAAGAAATATACGAGAAAATTTTAGTCTTAGAAATGCTGAATTTTCGACCTAAATTAAATTGTAATCAGTCAAGATGTATCAGTCAAGTATCAGTTGATACTATCAGTCAAAATAGTATGAAGATGGACTATGCAATATATATAAAATTTTCTGGATAAAACTACTGGATCTAACTATGAATTTCTTTGGTGCTTCTTTTATTTAAGAATAGAACTATATAGTAATTAGTAATAATTCAAATTTTTATTAATTAAGTTGACTTTTTGAATAATTTTTACAAGGGTTGCATTAATTAATTTAGTAAGGTGTCCGATACGAGATTCAATTTTAACCGGGTTATTTATTGATTTAGCCTCAATTGGCAATAATTTGTTGTAAATATAACATCGATAGTTATCTTAGTCTGCATTTTAGTCTAAAATTGTATCTTTCTCAACAGTTTAACAAATTTTAAAATTTTGAAAATGATCCGAAGAAAAAATACTCATTATAATAAAATTATTACAGTTTTATAGAAAAGCATTCAAAGTAAAATATATGCATCAAAATATAAGGCTCTGTATTTTGACATGAATCTCTGTATTTTGACATGATTTATAAGCACAAAGATTTAGTTAATTATATTTGTACTACCTAGCTGTAAATAATTTTAAAATTAGCAATATTTTTTAACCTATGGGGACGAAGCAACGGTAAATTGTACAATTTATATAAATTTCTATAAATTCATGATTTGTTGTTAACTTTTTTTTAGCAATTAAGCACGAGTCAAACCCGAACTTCGTGTGCAAAAAAAAGGACATTCACTTGTTATCATTATAAATTATTCTCAATTAAATTAAATCATTAATTAAATTCAGAAATTGAAAACAAGATATAGGAGTCACCATAATACGACTTCTTTGCAACAACTGGCGCATACACATAATTTATATACGGCAAAGTACACAAAAGATTTTAATTTTTTTTTTTTTTAATTTAAATTAATTTAAATTTATTATTTAATTTTCACACCGACAAATGTAACAAAAAAAATATTTTCATGATAATTAAAATAACACAAACGAAAATCACGCAATTTTCACAGTAAATTAAATCTATCACACCAATGATAAAATACGAGTTAATTGACTTGACCAATAGAAATTATAATAATAGAGTTATAGAGGTTTTTCATATTGTGTATAT
The DNA here is from genome assembly GCA_963556175.1 of Tipula confusa. NCBI lineage: Eukaryota > Metazoa > Arthropoda > Insecta > Diptera > Tipulidae > Tipula > Tipula confusa. The sequence goes on from OY744476.1 coordinate 48,200,418, forward strand.
ATTTAAACATTTAATTTATGATATAAATACTAAAATTAAAATTTTGTTTAACTTGTTGAATTTGAAAATGGTACGCTAATAAACAAATTTATACTCGTAGTACTATACACAAAAGTTTTTACTACGCAAAGTAGTTTAGTTTTCTGTTTATAATAAACATTTAAAATTACTACTATTTTTAATTATTTATTAGATAAAAATTCATTCTTAATTATATATATATATATATATATATATATATATATATATATATATATATATATATATATATATATATATATATATATATATTTATATAACCACTCCATATAATTTACATAGTTTACAAACAAGATTACATCATATAAACGCATTACTTTGATGATTTATGATCGTGTATGGATACGTGATGTAAACCAAATTCTAGAGAAATTTAATGTTTTGAAATGGAAAACATGGAAAATTGATTTTCAGAATGTTTTTAAGTTGTTTAACAAATCCTACCTTCTTTTTATGACTATTGTAATTAGGCATTTCGCTGTAGGTTTGTTTTTCTTTTTAAATTACTACTCTGATAATGATTAAGAATTTTGATTAATTTTCTTTGTAATTTTAAATAAACATAACTATTTTTCTGATACACAATATGTACAAAACTATCGGTTATATTAAATAATTTTTTAAACTTTTTTCGAAATCACCAAAAATTTTCACTCAACTTCACTTTAATTTTTAACACTAATAATTTTTTGTTTATAAAAATATTAATTTATTTTGTTTAATTTTATACAAAATTTTCCCGTTGTATATAATTTAAAAATTATATTTTTGTTAATTTTGAAAATTAATTAACAATTTAACCAAAATTTTAAACTTATCGCATCAATACGATTATCTAGACTGACTGAATGTGAAAATTAAATTTAAATTAAAAAACGAAAATACAACAACACCAAAAATTAAAAATTTCTTTTGATAGGTTTTTTAATTTTTTTTTCTATTTTCCGTTTGATTCGAGTGTGTCTCAGTTGTATACAATTTTTTAATTTTTTAATTTTTTTTTTTTCGTTTTTATTTTTCATTTTTATTATGATTATTAGTTTTATATTTTATTATTCTGGGGGAAAAATTTGAAAATTAAAGTAGCGAGTACATAAATCGCCCCAGTTTAAAATTGTGTGGAAAAATCAGTATGACTAAAATTAATAATTTTTTTTGTGTAAGCTGTTATTATATTGATAAATGGGAATTCGAAAATAAAATTTCACTTTCTAAAATTATTGAATTTTAGGAATTTTGGATTTTTCTGGGCTCCCATAATTGGTTTGTCGATGATTTGGACCTATAAATTTCCAAACATTTAATGCTGCTGACTTAACCTTTCCTGTAAAGTAATGTTAGTAGGTTTATTAGTGAGTTCACTATACTTCACTCAACTATATTTGTACCCTATCCAAACCTATTTATTAGTGATGAATTTAACATAAATTATATAAAATATTTTTTGCTTCTGGATAGACTTTTGATTTTCATACATCTTGCTGCATAGACCACGTTCTCGTACACATTTGCTTAGAAGTTCTTTCAGCGAATCTTTCAAAGTTTTTTGACGTAAAAATATCTAGTGTCTAATTAAAACCAAAGTGTAAAACCATTAAAACCAATTTGTTTGCACTTTGATTCAATGTGGTTTCTTCAAGTCAACTTTTTACCAATATGACCCAAGTATATTTGACATTTGTTTGTTGAGGAATCGTGACTTTTAATTTAACCAATGGGCATGTTCGTTTATTTAGTGTAAACGTTATGTGCGCCAATTTGTTTTCATTCGCTTTTATCATTCGCCACTTTTTTTGCCAATCCTCAATTTTGCCAGTCCTACAATCTTGTAGCTCTCTTGATGTGGTTTGCGGATTTTTATGTGAATACATAATAGCAATGACATCTGCAAATGATGACAGTTGTGTACGGCAATTGGTCTCAACACGCTTTCTCGTCAAACTGCTGCCTTTATCAGATTTAGTTTGGTAATGGCTTCATTTTGTTTAACCTGGAATTTTCTTTCGAACAAGTATTTTCACGGATTGCATGAAATTTTTTGGAAGCAGAGTTTTTATTTGGTATATCAGGCCCTCATGCCACACTTTGTCGAAAGCTTGTGCAATATCCAGGAAAGCGGCGGAACAGTATTTTTTTTCGTAGAGCTAGCTTGACTGCGTTTACAACTATGCACCTGCTTACAGTCCTATGCTGGTTACGAAAGCCAAAATGGTGGTCTGGTATAATATGCTCTGCAGATAATATTGGTTTTAATTTGTGTAGTAACATTGTTTAAAAAAGTTTAAACCTGTCGGAAGAAGACTTAACGTCCTGTATGACGCGACTTGCCAGGCTTCGGGATCATTATAATTAGTGACGTTTTTCATTTTTAAGAAGATATCTACATCTCGTTATTGTATTGAATATGGGAACCGCTCAGAACTGGACATTTTAAAACTGGCTATTTCAAAAAAGGATTTGACAAAACGAGATAAGGTACAAAACGAGATATGGTACAACATGATATTTCAAAACAGGATGTTTCGACAATTTAAATTTAAAAAGATTTTTTAGGAAAGTTCTGGAATATGGCCAATTAGGAAGGAACTCTGTGAGTTCTTAACCGATTATGATGAAGTTCGATAAGTAGGATGAAAATGGGATTTAAAATGATTTTTTGGGAAAGTTCTGGAATATGGGCAGTTAGAAAAGAACTCGGCGAGATCTTAACCGATTATGATGAAATTCGATATGTAGAATAAAAATGGGATTTAAAAATGATTTTTTGAGAAAGTTCTGGAATAAGGCCAGTAAGGTTCCATACTTGAATATTACTAAGGAGGGAAATAGAATTTTTCTTCACTTAATGTTTTTTTTCTTTAATTGTATAATTAAATTTGATTTTAAAATCTTTTTTGGGAAAACCTCTGGAATATGGCCAGTAAGGTTTCATACTTGAATAAATTTAAGCAAAGAGATAGAATTTTCCCTCACTGAATGGTTTTTTTAATTGCTGCTTTTCTCATCTTATTAAAATAATCATTGACTTGATCGAGTTTACTGTCAGTAAAATGTATCTTGATCTATTTTCTATTCTTCTACTTAATATGACTTTTCTTCACTTTAGAGAATCTATATGAGAAAAATTAATTAATTTTCATCAACATTTTCATCCTACATATCAAATTTCATCATAATCGGTTACGAATTCGGCGAGTTCCTTCCTTACTGGCCATATTCCAGAACTTTCCCAAAAAATCTTTTTAAGTTTCAATCACATGTTGAAATATCCTGTTTTGAAATATCCAGTGTTGTACCATATCTCGTTTTGTACCATATCTCGTTTTGTACCATATCTCGTTTTGTACCTTATCTCGTTTTAAAATATCCAGTTTTGAATTATCCAGTGTTGTACCATATCTCGCTTTGTACCTTATCTCGTTTTGAATTATCTAAGTTTGAAATATCCAGTTTTGTACCATATCTCGTTTTGAACCTTATCTCGTTTTCAAATATCCAGTTTTGAATTATCCTGTTTCGTCAAATCCAGTTGTAAAATGTCCAGTTTCGACCGGTACCCATTGAATATATAGATTAAGAGATTTATGCATTTATCTGGTAGTTTTTCAATCATTTTTCCGGTAATAAAATCATGTCCTGGAGCTTTCTTTGGGTCTAGACTAATTTTAATAGCGGTTTTAACACTTCCCCACTTAAATTTTTTATAGGATTTAAGATATAATCATCCTTTGTATAATCCGGCAGTATACTAATATTGGTTTGCTCATTTGATGTGAATACTTTTTTAAGTGGTTGGAAAAAACATTAACCCTTTTAATGTCACTTCTGGCCTAGTGGCCATCTAGTTGTCTGATTGATGAATTCGAGAGGCCTGGGCTCCCTATTTTTTTTGGTGCCTTCCATAGTGAGTAATCGGTTTTTTCCATTGCTAAGAGGTAATTCTGTATTCCTTGATCTGCTTCATCTAGCAAGGCTCGTTACATTTGAGTAGTGAAGACTTTGGAGCTGCTATTGCCGGCTCATTTTTCGCTTTTTTTGAATTAATTGCTGAATATTAGGTGTTGGCCTATTGACCTTTTCAGAGCTAATAACGCCAGGTGTAGACTTTTTGCATCATCTTTTTCGATGAAGATTATTTTCACCTCAGAGGCTATGTCAACAAGGAAAATTGTCGCATTTGGGGCTCAGAAAATCCATACGGTAACATGATGAAGCCGATGCATCAACAACGAGTATCAGCCATAACGGAGATATCAATTGGCCACCATGCAGCTGAGATTTGAAACTGTTGGACTTCTTTTTGTGAATAGAAAACCGTTAAGGATAAGTGTTATGCTGCTAACCATCCAGAGACTATATCCATGACTTTAAAGATCAAATCGGAGTTATCATTGATGAGATAGGAGCCCATACACTCGAAATTTGTTGAATAATTGGGTTGACAGAATGGGGTAATGTAAAGCCAGCCGTGGAAGTCATTTGAATGAAATTGTGCTCCACACAATGTAGAATATACATCTAAAAATACAAACCGTTTTGAAAAATATGCTTTTAACATTTTCGGACATACGTGCTGTCCTAGCTCGAGGACCACATCTGTTATCCAATAGCAAGCCATTCTCATGAGCCAAATTTACTAGATTCACAACAACAGCTCTGCACAACAATTACCTTGAAAATAAGTTTTCAATATTTCGGAACGCTCTTCAAGCGAAAAAATGATTGTTTCGTGCCACGAAACATCAGACTGATGAACTGTTAACATTTCAAGCGTTGCCATATTAAAAGTGTTGCCATATCATATGATTTAAAAACAAACCAATAGATGGCCCACCCTTTAGATATGGTTCAAAATATATTGGTGAGTTTGGTGATGAATTGAGATATGGTAGGAATATTTGCTAGCTCATGAAGTTCATTGATAGGAGTGGATATATATCGGTAATAAATAATGATTCATCTGAATTATTTCGCGAGAAAGCTTTATCGAAATTGAGTAACTTAAGATCATTTAGTGTTACTAGTGGCATTTCATTATCTCGGTTTGTAAATGTTTCAATATTTCTTTGTTGTTTGTTCCTTTGATTCTACACTACAAAAAGAAGCACAAGGAAAACAAATCCAATTGCAACTCAAGCATTTCAATTAGTTGTACCTTTATAGTGAATATTTTAAAGCGTAATCACTAAATTATGTTTCGATTAAAAAAAGCCTATTTAAAACTATTTTGTGAAAATTACAATAACATTGAATCATTCCACACCAAAGATATAATAAATTTATATAACAAATAAATAAAAACTTATATTAGATAAATTTAGAAATTTTGATAAATATCAACTGGTTGGTTGTTGGAACTACATAAAACAAATTTGAAAAAATGCTTTAAATTTAAATCTTCTGTTTATTATTTTTAGTGAAAATAAAAATATCTAAATTAATGATGTGTTAAGTATATAAATTAATATTAATTAGACTATATTATAGATAGAGTGAGGGCACTACTGGATTATATTTATTTAAAAAAAAAATAATGCCTGTAAAAAACTTAAACGATCAACCGCCAAATTTGGATCGAATGTCGATTATTATGTATATAGACAACACAAGTCAGTCAATTTACTTAAACAGTGGCTTATGGACGAATCGTATACATAGGTAGGGCAGATATAATTCACATATGTTTTTTTTTTACAATTTAACCTAATAAAATTTATTTATTTTAATTAATTTTGGTTTCTTGGATTTATTTGTTTAATTTCTTAAAAATATTTTACAGTAACAAAGCACTATTTGGCCAATTAGTAATATTGTGGTTTATAAACGTGGTCCAATTGTATATATAAATTCGTTTCTCTTAACTTACTTCACTAATTAATTAATTGGCGAGTTCTGAAAATTACTAGATAAACATTTTATTTTATCCGTTCAATAAATTCGCGGGAGTTCTTCTGTTAAGAAAATATTTAAAATTACTCATTCAAAAGTTAAATTTTTATTTCGTATATGCGACAATCGTATTATTTGTGAAGTGCTGAGACCCTTTATAGCATTACTTTTTGGAATTCATAAAAAAATCGCTTTGGTCCACGAATTCAATTGGATTATTTTATTATTTTAAACCATCTCGTACAATACGAATTATATAAGTAAATAAACATTTAAATGATTTTATGTCGAGTTTTCGTTGCTTTTGTATTGCTGTGCTCTGCTAAATTTTCCAAATAAATAGAACGCGCACGATGAAGAACATACAATAAACATCCATTTCGTATATAGACTAAAAAGTCATGTTTTATAATTCCGCGCAACACATCAAATAATTCAATCAGCGTACGTTCTTAAAAATAAATTCCATTAAAAATTTTCTTGGATAGCACAGCCAAATCTAATTTATCTCACGTTATATATATATATATATATATATATATATATATATATATATATATATATATATATATATATATATATATATATATATATATATATATATATATATATACATATATATATATATATATATATATATATATATATATATATATATATATATATATATATATATATATATATATATGCGTATATACTTACTTTGTGTTTGAGGATTGCGATTCAGTGTTAACAGAAAAGTTCTACTTCGCGTTGTATATCAATTTTATGTGAAAAGTGATAAATATATATAAACAAAAATGACAACTAAAAAAAATGATTTGTGATTATAATTTATGTACACTAAGATCGTAAAGTGTTTGTTTTACGTCAGTTTGGCATGATAAGACGAAATGATCTAATCTCTAAAATGGAAATTTAATGTGTATTTTTTTACAAATTTGAAAACTTCCAGATACTATCCTATTATGACAATTAAAAATAATTTTGGAAAAACTCAATAAAATTTTCGTTTATTTATCTAACATTGGGATTTTAAGTTTGAAAATTAATATAAATTATACTCGTATTATTGTAACCATCCACACATTCGATCTCATAAAAATTTTTAAACTGCCTAGTTACATTTATTATTTGTTTACGTTATATATATATATATATATATATATATATATATATATATATATATATATATATATATATATATATATATAAAATTGTGAACTAAAATCAAAATTACTATACCCAAAAGATCATAGAATCTGTGTCACCAAAAGCTAAAAGTGAGAAAAAAAATTACTATTAACTGTAGAACATAGTAATTGTGTTAACTGAACTATATCCAGAAGGCCATCTTACATTCACTAATCATATATTCCTAGTACCGTGAGTGAATATCGTACCAATAGTAGGCTGCAAGTAAGCATAAACGTTTACGGCCAAAGAGGACAAATTACGAATCTTTGATTTTGATTGATTGATTTAGAATGTAAAACCAAGCATTAAGCAAGATATCCCGGAAAGCGCCAGGAAACATTTTACATGTACTTGAAAGGATAAGGCCGGACATTAGTTAAATTATTGATATTGACACGGTTAGACACTTTGGCGGCCAATAGTTAGTAAATTTTTGTGGGGTAGGGAAAGAAAAGGTATGTCAGTAATAACAGGATTGGTCTGGTTTCCCGGTAGCCATTATTGAAACAACTGTAGCATAAGACAATCACAATTTTATTGAATTGCTCTGCATACCGTTTTCTGTATTCTGTCATCAAAGCAACTCCAGTGTGCCACCATTTAACTGTAATCTGCAAAAAAATTTCCTAGAAACAAAATTTATTAATGGGCTAATATCTCCAAGCCGTAGACAGTACAAAATAAAACTAATTTTCACCTGAAGGACCGCTGACTCTGCATTAATATCGTACAACATCTTCGACGAAAATTGGAGCTCAATTAAAAACTTCATTACGCCAACAAACGGGATCAAAGGATATTAGAACACCAGCTGAGCACGTTGAATTAAGGGTAATAAATCTATATACGAATTTTATGCAAATGTGAAACGCCAGCTATCGCTAAAGTGCACCAAAGTCACTTCCAAGATTGTCTCTTCTGCAAAAAAAATATACCGTTTAATTTTCAGCCACAACCGCAATATCAACAGCAACAGTATCGGCAATAGCAGAATTAAAACTAACAACAGCAGAATCATAATATTCCACCCGTCAGGCCATTACAACCAAAGCCACCGACACCAATGGACGAAGACGAGTCCGTAAAAAGTTACCAGAACCCCAGTTCCATTAGGGAACTAAATTGATGCCAAATCAAAAACATATAAGCAGCAAATGATATTTCATTTATTGAAACAGGATAAAGAAGATGAACCATACGAACACTACATTGAAAAATATAGTGACAAGGAGAAAGAGGATTCTGAGATAGAAGAACATAACGAAATAAATTTTACCAAAGCGGTAAATAAAATAAAATGAAATAATAAAATTTCTTATTGACACCGGTGCGTACAAAAATTTTATTAAACACTCGCAAATTGCTCACAACCGGTAAACAATCCATTATTCATTAAATCAGCAGGAGGAGATACAAAAATCAGCCAGAAAATTGCTGCACCAATATTTTAAAAAATTTGGTAACGACATAGCAATGGATTTTTTTATTTTGCCAGGCTTAAGCACATTCAATGGGATAATCGGAGATGACACTTAGAAAAAAGTGGCGGCTATGATTGATAGAAGAGAGAACACCTTAACCATTGCACCAGGTATCAAAATTCTGTTAAAAAAAATATCGGTTTAATAACATGTTTAATAACATCGAAGGCTAAGGTCAATTGTCAACAGGTTTTAACCTCTGTGTGGTTCACTTAAAGACGAACAAATTATAGATACAAACATTAGAGCGATCAAAAAAACAACAGAAGAGCCGATTTACACAAAAACCTTCCAAAACAATTGCAAGTAAAGAAATTGCAAGTCTAGGAAACGAAAGAATAAAACCAGACCCAAAAAATATTTGCAATTAAAAAACTCAAACCACATGAAAATCTAAAAGAACTAAAAAAATTTTTCGGGTCAACATCTTAATATTATCGGTTTATCGAGGATTTTGCAACCTTAACAAATTTAACAAAAGGAGAAAATGCGCAGTTAAAAGCGAACCAATCTAAGAAGTTAAAAATTGAGATGAATCAGGAGGAATTGAACAGATAAACTAATTTTTCCTGACTTCAACAAGCCGTACATACTGACAACAGATGTTTCAAACTTTAGCATTGGAGCTGTTCTTGCAAGGAGAAATTGGTAAAGGCCGCCCAATAACTTACATATTAAGGTCCTTAAACAAAACGGAAGAAAACTACACAACGAATGAGAAGGAAAATTAAAATAGTAACTGATCATCAGCTGATTACGTTCGCTCTAAGTAATCGAAATAACAACAGTAAATTAAAAAGATGGGAGGCCCATATTGAGGAACACAACTATGAATAAGTGTACAAACCGGAGAAAATGAATAAAGTAGCAGATGTACTATCAAGATTGAATTAGAGGTGAACACCTTGTGATCCTCAAGTAATGATATCATGCAATTTACAGAGCAAAATAGCACTCAACTATGAGTGCTTGAGGATAGCACTCAACTTATTTGTCATTGCAAAAAATCACTTTTCAAAGATAACAAGTTAAATAAAGAAGTTTGTAACGAAAACAAATATGATTGTCATCCAAATAAACCAAAACTGCAAGAAACACTAATTCCAAACTACTCTTTCGGAAATTCTGCATATCGACATAATGGAGATAAAAAACGTATAAGGAACTAAAAAACGAATTTTTTAAATGTATATCTTGTATAGATAAATCCTAAACATTTGCAGAGTTTTTCGGAATCAAAAACAGATCAGTGCCACATCTGAGCGTAAAAATTATAAAAATCTTACATTATTTTAGAACACCGAAGATGATAGTTGTAGATAACGAGACAAGTTTTATCAGCCAGTTGACAGGTACAACAATCCGGTACACTCGGTTTTCAGGAAAAACCCAAGTGACATATTCTTTGGAAAAACCAGCATATCAATTATCAGAATTTGTTGAACTATAAAGAGAAAGTAAACGAGGATCTAATAGAGCGGATAAGAAATAATCAAATTTAAGCTGCAAAGGGAGAATGTAAAGTAAAATGTACCAAAAACATATGAAGTTGGAGACACCATATATACCGCAAGACCATATATAATACAAGGGAAAGATAAACCTAAATTCAATAAAAACGTAACAAAAGATAATAAAGTCACAATGTTGAACGTTAACACCGCCTCTAGAAAGAGGACACATAAAACCCACATCACAAACAATCCTAAAATAAAAGACACAATATTTCCAGTCCGTGCCTTTGGATAATAGCAACGTTCCAAACGTAAATTACTTGTCTATGAATATAACACTCCAATAGTATCAATAAAACAAGGAAATGGAAACATAATTCATCACATCGAGCTCAGCTGCTATGAATATATCTTAACCAGAATACAATCGGAAATAAAAGAAGTCAGCCCAGCTAGCATTTTCAAACCTCAGTTAACCTATCAAATTAACGAAATAAAAAAAAGTATTAGAAGAACTCAAGAGTCAACCTACAAGACCTAAACGATCAATCAATTGGATTGGTCAGCTTGGAAATGGATTGTCGGTTTACCAGACACAACCGACTGAGACAACATTCTTAGCAGTCAAAATCGAATAATAGAGAACAACATCGAGCAGTAAAAAATAAACACGGCCATCACCCAAAAAAATGCAACAAATCATCAAACAACATCAATATATAATCGCCTTCAATTATTAAAAGAAGAGAATAAAAAAGTAGTAAAAGCCGTTTAACTCGTTAAGGGGGGGATAATTAATTTTAACCTTTTGGACAAGGCAGAAATCAGCCGTTTATTAACTGAGATTGAAACATTACCATACTTGAACGAGATATATGTTATAGAACATGCAGAACCAGCCAAGCTAAACACCACGAGCAGTGATATTAATATTATCCAAAAATACAACAACGCTTTCAATGCCTCTTAATAATTGTTCCATGTATTTTTGCCATTGCGCTGGATTACAAGCCACATCAAACGTTTAGGACGATGCAATCCTTTGTGTTTATTTAACGCAAGCAAATGTCTGTCGTCTTGATGTATTTTCAACTGTGAATATGCCTTTGACAAATCTATTTTTGTTTATGCCGCCGGTCATAAACGCAAACAATTCATCAATAGATGGCAATGGGTATTCATCGACTGCTAACCATGGATTGATTGTCACTTTGTAATGGCCGCAAATACGTACTCTATTACTCGCCCTACATACAACCCAAACGCTTTTGTCCACCTTTTCCATAATATCGTCCTCAACTAATTGATCCAATTCCTTTTCAACTGGTTGCATTAATGGGGACGAAACGCGACGGCCTTTATGAACACTGGAACAGCATCACTTTGCACGTGTAAATGTGCTTAAAAACCAGTGATCCGTCCCAGTGTACACATTTGAAAATAATTGTTCGTATTTTCGTACCAACGATTGTAATTCCCAGTTATATTCGCATTTGATAGTCTCATGTATATTTTGCATTGGTTGCAATGTATGTACTTACTTTGTTGTGTATTTTGTAGATAAGCAAAACCATAGATTAAGAAATAAAGATGGCAAGCAATAAAAATGTATATCTAGCAATAATAATAGATAAAGTAAAAATAAAAAGAAAAATCCACTATTCTTAGTTGAAGGTTTGAAAAATATGCATTCGACAATCAAAGAATAAAAAATAAAACCAAGTAGTCTTTCTCTACGATGAAATCTTTCATTGTAGTTGAAAAATATTTATTTTTGTACTTTGTATAGAAAAACAAAACTTGAATTTTAAAAAACTTTTAAATTTGTATTTAAACTAGCAGGGGTCGTCAGCATATATTAGAGGTATCCGCCACTTACTATTATTTTTTGTTCTAATTGGAACATCTTTTTATATCTTAATCTATGGTAAAACGCAGTAGAGTAATTTATATTATTTTATATTACTGAAATATTGATCGTTATTGTTTTAAGAATGTATGAATATAGTTCCGAGGAAATTTAGTCATTATGGGTTTACTATGATGGTTAAGAACTTAAGATATAATATTTTTACGTAAGTCAGGTTAAATTTGGCAGATTTAGTAGCATCGTGATCCGATCTTATTAGACCATTTAAAATAGTTTTAAAATAAGTTTACTTTCGGTTGGCTTACATTCGTGACCAATGAATACAAATGATTGATTAGTTAGCTCGTCGCATGCGTAAACGTAGCGTACATATACGGTTATTGACTACTTTAAAAACCAAAACAGCCATTTATACCTGTAGCGTTTTTCTTTGTTGATTTGTTTAACAATATGTTTTTAAGGATGTGGGTAGTCGACTCATCAATCCAAACTTCGTTTAGTCGTGTCAAACACTGGAGACAAACTAATAGTTATATCCAGTAATATTAAATCTTCTAAGTAGTTTTTTGATTTCTTGATTCATCTGAATACTGAACTGGTTCTCTGTAACTCTATATCTAAAACTCGCGTAACCTTCTTTTCAAACATCGAATGAATTATGAAATCCTAAATGGTTACTGTCTAGCTTTCTAGGCTGAAAGTTTACACGTGCCTTATTAGTGCTCTGTAGAGTACGAGTTTGCAAAACAGCGACATAATATTTGAATAGCAATAACTTCCTTTTCAATAGCAGTGAGTAGTTTACTAAGATCGGCATCAGCAAGGGTTCTAATAATGGCTGGACATTGTTAGTGGGTGCTAAAACTGTCAGAATAATTCATTGCTATTAGATATGATACTAAATGGTAATTCTACCCAAAGTATTAGTCATTAATATCTGGATGGCCAAATCCTAGAGAATACTTCGTGTGATGACTCGTCGAGGTATGTGACAAACCCAAGTCGAGTTGCCTCTCCGTATGTAGTGTCTGTCATTCTTTAAGTTAATAATGGGATAATCCACTTCCTCTATTGTTGAATTATTTTATTGCAGAAATATATCCCTGTCTCTTGCTGGCACATTTAAATTACATTGGTTTAGTAAATTTTGAAAATGGTGCTGCCATACTTACGATTTGTTCTATAGGTTGTAAACAGTCATGCTACATGTTATAATTCTTGGGTGATGTTATCTACACTAGGTATTTTCTATAAAATGGAAAACAAAAAAAATTGAAAATGGAAAGCCTAGTTATCTTTTTTAGTGATAAGAGAAAATTCGATAACTGACGTAGTAGTTAAATTATTGAAATTGTTACATGTTTAATTTGAGTTTTTCCAAAGGACTGCATGTTCCTGTGCCCAAATTCTGAATCTCTTATCTTTTATCCGGTGATATAATCAGAGAGTCGATATTAGATGGGCGGTTTCAATATTTTTGTTATTGTAGGTTTTGTTAAAAAATGTAAAATAAAAAAAATAAAAAGATTCAAATTTTATTAGCTTTTAACCATTTAATTTTTAACAGTTCTAAAAGTAAAATACTTGTTTACATCGACTTTTAAATTATGTGTTTTGGCCATATGTAAGCGAAGTGATTTTCCATAACGGTATTTCGAGTCGCAAAGTTTACATTGGAATGGGTTTTCACCACTATGTACCAACATGTGTGCTGTTAGGTTGCATCGATCTAACGATACTTTACCACAAATATTACATATGAAATTTTTGGAATTACTTCGATCGTGTACTAAACGTATATGACGCTTTAAATACGATTTGAATGCAAATTCTTTTTTACAATGCTCACATACGTGCGGTTTTTTACCGGAATGTCGTACCTTGTGTGTCTTCAAATAATTTGAAGTCGTAAATAACTGATCGCACTCGTCACACTTAAATTTAAATAAATCTTTCACATTCGGGTCCAATAATACGTCTTTTGATTTTATATGAATTTGCATATGGGTAGTTAAATTGCCAGATCGTACAAAAGCCATATCACAATATGAACATTGAAAAGGTTTTTTCTGTCCCAAATGTTTTATATCTATATGTTTTTGTAAAATAGTTTTTAAAAATGTTTTCCCACAAAATTCGCAGGGAATTTTTTCGGAATATAGATGTTTTCGAAAACTGGCGGGGGGCCCACTACTCTCTTTAGGTGATTTATTATGAGCTTTTGCTTGATGAGTTTTTAAAAATGTATTGTGTCTAAATTTGAGATTGCAAATATTACAAACGATATTTTTTTCATTATGATACATTAAATGTGAATTTAGTCCTTTTGAATGACAAAAGGTTTTCTCACAATGCGGACATTTATATGTTCGTTTGGTTTGGTGTGTTAAAAGATGTTGTCTAAGGCCCTTAAGACATTTAAATCCTTTATCACAAATTTTACATGTAAATCGTCGATTATTACTGTGTATTACTGCATGATAACTATATCTTGATTTTAATTTATATTCATTGCCACACCGTTCACATTCATATAAATTTAAATCTGAAACAATATTTATGAATTTAGATTCGTATTTTTATTATACTAGACAGACAAATACCTGGATGAAATCTCATGTGATATAATATTTGTTTATATGTGCTTGTTTTGTAATCACATTTATCGTCCTCACAGTTGTACATTTCAGGTGATATAACCGATGGTATGTTATAATCTAAATTTGTGCATTGATCAACGTCATCCTCTTGTGTTGATTTGGTACAAATATCGTCATAATTTTTAAAACTTGAAGTTAGAATAATATTATGTATTACATATATATTCTATCAAAGCGCATAGCTATACAAACCTATCCTCAAAATATTCTACTTTGTATTCGCTGAACGGTTCTGAATTTCCAGGTTCTTCGGGAATTGTGTCCGATTTTACCAAGTAAGTTTTTACCAAGATCTCAGCATTAATAACGCTTTCTTTGGTTTCACTGGCAATTTTTATATTTTCCATACAAATTGTGCAGATCGTATCCGGTAAATTAATATTAGAAATTACTTCAATATTAAAGAGAGACATTAAAATTTCCGCAACTACTCCATCGCCACAATTCCTAAACAATGGAAATTCACCAACATTTTTGAAACAAACACGACACAAATCCATTTCCATTTTAAATTATGATGATTATATTAATTTATTGGAACTTTCGATGCAGTAATAAAATGTTTGTGTAGTTAAATATTTTAAAAACAAACCAAAATATCAAGAAACCAGCTGGATATTAAATTTGTTCAGTTGTCAAAGTTTCGATATGAAAATACCATAGACGTATAAGAGATATAGACCGGTTTCAAATATTTTTTCCATAGTAAATCTTCTATTTCACGTGTGATCGGTTGGAGAGTGACGGATATCTAAAAAATTGTATGTCTTATTCAACAATTTGAAAAATAAACAAAAAAAAAATTTTTTTTTCGCCAATTCAAAACAAAGCTTGGCTTGGATTTGTTCTTTTTTAGAAAAAACAGTGATAAAATTAATTAAAACTTATTAAAATTAATAAATTTGTGTTAAAAAATCATAAACTCTATACTATCGTGTATCAAAATTAAAAAAAAACTTGAAAAAATGAAGTATTTGGTGAAAAATTGTCGGAATTCTAAACTCAATAAAGTAGAAGGAATTTCGTTTCATAAGTAAGTTAATTACTAAATTAGATTAAATATAATGTATGTTGTGATTGTAATCTAGTGATTAGTGAAAAACAAAATTAAGTTTTAATTCAAAAATATTAAAAATTTTAAAAAATAATAATGTTATTTTTGTGGTCCCTAAAATCGTAATATACTGTACACTTTCATTTTTTGTTTACAGTCCCTTCTTTTGAATGTAGTGTACTATTCCAGGACCGAATTGTATAATTAGTTCGGAAAAACGCCGTTAAATTACCCACTAATTTTATGATTTTCAAAATATAATACATACGGAGTTTTGTCATATAAAATCATATAAAATTAATATAAAATGCATGATGTGTTTATGTTCTGAATGGACAGGGTCATGAAGCTCATTAGCATTTCGTTTATATGTTGAGCTTTTGTCTAAGGAAATGACTACTGTTCATTTTTTTGTAAATTTGTAGCTGTAATGTAAATAATATTTCTTTCTTTTTAGGTTACCAAAATGTAATAAAACGAAAGAACTGTGGTTAAACATGTTAAGTCTTGACCAACCAGGACCTTTAAGTAGCTATAGTATAGTTTGCTCGGAACTAGAAAGCTTAAAATTCTTTAAAAAGAGTTCATCATAATCTTCTTGATGAAAATATTTTTACCGACAATTTAGAATTTCAATATAGCCATTCTCAAGAACATTTACATTTATTATCTCAGTCCATTATAGAAAAATATTACGATATTCGGTTAAATTTCTTTTGCAACAAAAAATCTGCAAAGCTATCAAAAAGGAACCAATTTGTCTCATTACTCCATTTCCATGGCATGTAGGCTAAAATCTCAAATTCCCCTATTTTTCTAGTTTCAATCTAAGTGGATTAGACCTACTAGGGATACCACACTA
Source organism: Tipula confusa (assembly GCA_963556175.1). Classification (NCBI taxonomy): domain Eukaryota; kingdom Metazoa; phylum Arthropoda; class Insecta; order Diptera; family Tipulidae; genus Tipula; species Tipula confusa. The sequence goes on from OY744476.1 coordinate 48,216,924, forward strand.
ATAAAAATGCGCTAAGTACTCTTCCTCTTGGGAAGTGTGGAAATGAGTACACTCAAGTAAACTATAGTCCTAAAAAGAAACCTTAAAACTTTTTTTAATATTAAAATACATATATCTACTAAAATATCTAATTGCCATACCATCACAAAAAAAAATTATTAAATTTATTTTTTATTTAGCAACCAACTTCATTATAATCAAATAGTAAATTTCTAATTGCGGCCCTGGTATTATTATAGTCTTTCTCTTTTACCCTTGAAAATTTCCTCACTTGACGTTTGCTTGATTCTTGTCTAAATCTATTATACGTCTATGGAAAATACTTTGGAAAATATATATGTATATGTATAGACACGTCGGTAATACAGTTTAGTGTAGTTATTTGGGTCCAAATTAGTGAGAACTATTTTAAACGTAAATAAAAGGGGTTTGTGATAAAATCTTGGTCTTTAAATTTTTGATATGAATTTCTATTGTCTCCATCGTCATAGAACAATATTTTATTAGTGTAAAAATTTTTTACAAAACTATGGGGATTTACCGAACTTGTTTAGTTTATATGCTAATTATTTTGGGAATTAATGAATGATAGAATATAATGGCCACTTGTTAGTTTTCCGTTCGGTAAAATTACAGCTCGATTTTTTTTGGAACATAGCTGACGTAAAAGTAATTTTTTCGAAAACCGAATACATTAGACGCTACTTGACGGTGACGATTTGGGGGAATACATGTTTTATTCTTTCGTAGGGTACCAACACACGTCAGTCCTACCGTCGCTTATCAATATTTGTGCTAATTCGAAACAAGTGAAATTGTTGTGTGGCACGTTCCTAAAAGCTGTGCAAAATAGCACGTTCCTAAAAGCTGTGCAAAATAGTGTGCAAAGTTCATATACAATATTCGATGCCAAATTTGCTCCTCTGTGAGTCGCTCCTTCCTAAATAGGGTATATCTTTTAATGGAAAATTATTTGCACTATCACAAATCCACCAGATTATCATTCCATATTTGTCTGGTTTAGAAGGAATGTATTGTATAAACAAAACACTGCCAAACAAGGAACGCCAAAATTACCGAAGATCCAATACTTCTTGATTATTGACACCGGCGTTAATCAATAAACCGATGAAGCAGCGAATTGATTATATACGACTCATCGCATGTTTTTGTGTTTGTTTTTTGAATATAGTCCCATTAGCTGAACCAGAAAAAAATAGTTTTACGGTATTTTAAAACTTTAAATGATTGGATGTTGGAATACATATATCATAATTTAGATTAAAATACATTTTTCCTTAGTTTTCTAGAAGAAAAATTTAAATGAATCTGCAAGACTCAACCTATGCTGAGGGTCAAGTTTAAAAAATAATTTAAAACTTTCAATTTCAAGTTTATTAGTTTTTGAATATTTAATTTTTAACTTTTACAGTTCTAAAAGTAAAATACTTGTTTATCAATACTTGTTTATCGACTTTTAAATTATGTGTCTTGGCCATGTGCATACGAAGTGATTTCCCATAACGATATTTCGAGTCACAAAGTTTACATTGGAATGGGTTTTCCCCACTGTGTGCCAACATGTGTGCTGTTAGGGTACATCGATCTAATGATACTTTACCACAAATATTACATATACAATTTTTGGAATTATTTCGATCGTGTACTAAACGTATATGGCGGTCTAAATACGATTTAAATGCAAATTCTTTTTTACAATGTAAGCATACGAACTGTTTTTTATCTGCATGTCGTCGTATCTTGTGTATTTTCAAATAATTTGAAGTCGTAAATATCTGATCACACTTGTCACACTTAAATTTAAATAAATCTTTTATATTCGGGTCCAATAATACGTCTTTTGATTTTATATGGATTTGCATATGTGTAGTTAAATTGCCAGATTGTTCAAAAGCCATATCACAATATGAGCATTGGAAATTTTTTGGTTTTCTGATTTTAAAATGCTTAGCATCTATGTGTTTTTGTAAATTGGATTTCAAAAATGTTTTCCCACAAAATTCGCAGGGAATTTTTACGGAAGATATATGTTTTTCCCGCCCACTACTCTCTGTAGATATAACATGATATATTGCTTGATGAGTTTTTAAAAATGTGCTATGTTTAAATTTTTTATCACAAATATTACAAACGATATTTTTTTCATTATGCATTAATAAATGTCCATTTAGCCCTTTTAAATGACAAAATGTTTTCTCACAATGCGGGCATTTATGTATTCGTTCTGTTTTGTGAATTAGCAGATGTTGATTAAGGCTTGACAAACTTTTAAATCCTTTATCACAAATTTTACATGTAAATTTTCGATTATTACTGTGAACTGTTGCATGTTTAGTATATCTCGATTTTGATTTATATTCATTGCCACACCGTTCACATTCATATAAATTTAAATCTGAAACAATATTTATGAATTTAGATTTATATTTTTATTATAACTAGACACAGTCGAATACCTCGGTGAGATCTCATGTGAAATAATAATTGGGTGTATGTACTAGTTATGTAATCACATTTGTCATCGTTACATTTGTAAAGTGCAGGTAAACATGGAAGAACCGATGTCATTTCATTTTCATTTGTGCATTGGTCAACGTCATCTTCTTGTATTGATTTGGTACAAATATCATCTGAATTTTGAAAACTACGAGTTAGAATAATATTATTACATATATTTTCTATCAAAACGTATAGCTAAAATACAAACCTATCCTCAAACTGTTCAACATTGTCTTCGTTGATATGTTTCGAATTCCCAGCTGCTTCGGGAATTGTGTCCAATTTTTCCAAGTAAGTTTTTACCAAGATCTCTGCATTAATAATGCTTTCTTTAGTTTTAGTGGCAGTGTTTAAATTTTCTATACATAAGGCGCAGATCGTATCCGGTAAATCAACATTAGGAATTACTTCAATATTAAAAAGAGACATTATTATTTCTGCAAGGACTCCATCGCCGCAATCCTTAAATAAAGGAAATTCACCAACATGTTTAAAACAAACACGACACAAATTCATTTCCATTTTATATTATGATGATTATATGTTAATTTATTAAAACTTTCGATACTGTAATAAAGTGTTTAAATAGTTAAATATTTTAAAACAAACGTAAATATCAACATAACCAACTTGATATTGTTGAAATGTTCAATTGTCAAAGTTTCGATATGAAAACACTATGGAAAATATATATGTATATGTATCGGACACGTCGGTAATACAGTTTAGTATTTTAAAAATTAAGCAGCGTACACATTGAGCGAACGAACACCGAAGAGAACATATCGCTCTTGGATTGAACGTAAGCGAATGCGAATCGAACATTAGTTCGCGTTTGGTTCATAGTACCAAAACCCTCTTTACTACAAGCCGTATTCATTGCATACTAATGCTACTTAATCATATACACATTAGAATGTATTGTAAGCAATGGTGTTATATCTATTGGATCCACTTGTACTATTATCAGCTTCCTTCCATTGGTCTCAAAATCAATGAAGTTGTTCAAGGTGTTGATCAGACCCGTTGTCATGTATGGGTGTGAAAGTTGGGCTCTGCCAAATGAGTATCAAAGATGGTTAATGACATTCAATAGAAGAATCAGGTGCATGATATATGGCCCAAAACGCGACGATGACGATACTTATCGAGATTTATTAAACTTTTTTCGAGTTTTATGTGAGCCGATCCTAAACAAATAGTGCAGCGATATCCGCCATTTGGCAGGCGCAGAGATGGGATAGAGAATGACTTGTTATTGTTCAGTTTGTGTAGAACAACATGAAAAACCTTGATTGATCCCGTTAATACTATTAACTTATCTAGAATGCAGCGCGAGAAGCTTTTAAAACCTACGAAATTCTTTTTTCCATACTTTGAAGCTTGTAATCCATTTACTCTATAAATCGAGGCAAAATGAGACTATTGTCATTTTGCCTCGATTTGGCAACCTGGTAATATTTAAAGAGTTCCCGGAAGAGAAGATACAACCCTCACTTAAAGCTGAGATAAGATGACGATTGTTTTCCAATTAAATACATGTTCACGTCCGCAAGTTGTATCCGTGTATTGAAGCAGGAGTTGATAGTATTCAATATTTTTGTTAATATTGGTTTAGTTAATTTAAAAATTAAATTTCAAGTTTGTTAGTTTTTGAACTTTTTATTTTTCGACTTTTACAGTTCTAAAAGTAAAATAATTGTTTATCAATACTTGTTTATCGACTTTTAAATTATGTGTCTTGGCCATGTGCATGCGAAGTGATTTCCCATAACGATACTTCGAGTCACAAAGTTTACATTGGAATGGGTATTCCCCACTGTGTGCCAACATGTGTGCTGTTAGGGTACATCGATCTAACGATACTTTACCACAAATATTACATATACAATTTTTGGAATTATTTTGATCGTGTACTAAACGTACATGGCGGTCTAAATACGATTTAAATGCAAATTTTTTTTTACAATGTTCACATACATAAGGTTTTTTGCCGGAATGTTGTATTTTGTGTCTTTTCAAAAAATTTGAAGTCGTAAATAACTGATCGCACTCGTCACACTTATATTTAAATAAATCTTTCACATTCGGGTCCAATAATACGTCTTTTGATTTTATATGAATTTGCATGTGTGTAGTTAAATTGGTAGACCATACAAAAGCCATATCACAATATGAACATTGAAATGGCTTTTTCTGTCCGAAATGTTTAATATCTATATGTTTTTGTAAAACGGGTTTCACAAATGTTTTCCCACAAAATTCGCAAGGAATTTTTTCGGAAGATAATTGTTTCCTCCGCTCACTTTTGTCCTTATGTGATTTATTATGAGCTTTTGCTTGATGAGTTTTTAAAAATGTGCTATGTCTAAATTTGTGGTTACAAATGTTACAAACGATATTTTTCTCATTATGAAACAATAAATGTCCTCTTAGTCCTTTTGAATGACAAAAGGTTTTCTCACAATGCGGACATTTATGTGTTCGTTTGGTTTTGTGACTTAAATGATGTTGTCTAAGGCCGTGTAAACTTTTAAATCCTTTATCACAAATTTTACATTTAAATTTTCGATTATTACTGTGAACAGTTGCATGTTTAGTATATCTTGATTTACATTTATATTCCTTGCCGCACCGTTCACATTCATATAATTTTAAATCTGAAACAATATTTATCGATTTAAATTTGTATTTGTATTATACTAGACATAGTTAAATACCTCGATGATATCTCATGTGAAATAATATTTGGGGGTATGTACTTGTTCTGTAATCACAGTTGTCGTCGTCACATTTGTAAAGTGCAGGTAAACGTGGAAGAGAGTATGTCATATTATTTTCTAAATTTGTGTATTGATCAACGTCATCTTCTTGTATCGATTTGGTAGAAATATCATCATCATAATTATGAAAACTACGGGTCAGAATTGAATAATTACACATATTTTCTATCAAAAGGTATAAATATAATACATACCTATCCTCAAACTGCTCTACTTTGAATTCGTTAATCTGTTCTGAATTTCCAGCTTGTTCGAGAATTGTTTCAAAATTTTCCAAGTAAGTTTTTACCATGCTCTCAGCTTTAATAATACTTTCTTTGGTTGAGCCGGCAATTTGTATATTTTCCATACAAGTGGTGCAGATCGTATCCGGAAAATAAACATTAGGGATTACATCAATATTAAAGAGAGACTTTATTGTTTCTGCAACAATGCCATCGCCACAATCTTTAAACATAGGAAATTGACCTTCATTTTTGTAACAAACACGACACAAATCCATATCCATTTTATATTATTAAGATGATTATATTAATTTATTGAATTTCTCGATGCAGAAATAAAATGTTTATTTTGTTAAATAATATAAAAACAAACCAAATTGTCAAAGTTTCGATATGAAAATATACACGTCGGTAATACAGTTTAGTATTCATATGTGTTTCTCCGCTGGTTCAGCGATGATAAAGTTTATTATGTTTCACAGTACAGGCGATGCCACATGCACATCTAATCACAGACGTTTTTTCTGTAAATTAGCTTTTTGATGCCAAATGAGTAAACAAAATACCGCCGTTTATGTTACAATTTTTTTATTTTTTTTTTGTTATTTGTTTTTGACTGTCACTTGACTATAAAGCAAAAAAAAAAAAAAACACAAAAACTTGACAGCGGTTGTGTCAAAATCATAAATATGAAAACAAAACAATAAAATATAATAAAAAAAGATTATCGACGAAAAAAATAACGTAGGAAATTTTGGGTGAGTTCGGATAACGTTTAAGATTATAAACAGAAAACATTATACCATTTAGTGAAAAATCTGTTTCTAGGAACGGTAAAATAGAAAAATTCAAATTATTAAATGAAAATTGTTAAATTGTTGAAAATTTATATAATTTTTCATCAAAAAAATACAAAAAAATATTTTTTATTTATTTGTTTACATACATACGCTCTGTGCGAATTTGAATTGAAGTCAAGTGTGGGACGCAGTGTGGAACGAATTGCGTATATATTTTTATTTTTCAAAATTATCAATTAAAATTTAATTAGTTAATAACTATTTTGATCAATTTCTATAGAATTTAATATTTTCAATCAAATATATCTGATTTATAAAGTTAAAAACTTTAAATAAAAAAAAATTATTTCCGCAGCGCAAAGTCGAGGCGGTAATAGTTTTGGGCTAAACTTTACTTACAGGGGGTAACGGAAAACTCAGGTAAGGAGGGTATTTTTTGATAAAATTGTTTTACAGGATTGTTTACCTTAATTTTTAAGGAGGTGCAAGCCAATTTTTCTGGAAAAATTATCACATTTTCCGGGAAAATTTTAACACTAAACATTTTAATTTTTTTTTTAAATTGTTTTTAATAAAGGCAATATGTATTGTTTGATAATGCTTTTAAGTATTATTTTATGTCTGATGCATTTACAAAGTGCAAATCCATTTTTCCGGAAAAATTTTTCACATTTTCCGGAAAAATTTTCATGAAATGTTTTTTTTGCATTTTATTTAATCTACTTAAAAATGTAGAGTTTCTATAGAGGTTTCGATTCTATAATGTTTTAAGAGCAGGGATTTTGGAGCGGCAGCCCCCATCCTCTAAGATATAAAGCGAATTAAAAAAACAGCTATTATGTAGATTTTGATTTTAAATTGTTTTAAATGCGGAGGTTTGAGAATAGTAGCCATCCTTTAAATTTTTCTAAAAAAGCGGGGGTTAGGGGCGGCAGCCCCCATCCTCTAAGGTATAAAACGAATTAAAATAACCTAAAACAAATTAATTTAAATTTATAATTTTGGAATTGTAGTAATGAATTTTATATAATCCGTTCCTACGTGTGGCTTGTTTGTTGATTCCGGCTCCTACGTCTCTTGAAATTTAAATCTAAAGCCTCTCGGAGGGCACGCGGGGGAGCGAAGCGACCTCCCGCGTGCGGTATGAAAATGCTTCACGATTGCGTTACTATATTACGCAGAGGAGTCAAATGCTAAGATTCTTTGAGGAGTTCTCAATTTTAGTATGAGTATTACTAATAATCCAACAAATAAAAATTTTAATTGAATAACATTTTAGGGTAGTTGTTTATCATATTAAATATCAATATTTTTGTATTATAAATAACGCATTTTTGTTATGTGTAACGCATTTTAGTGCATTTTGTAAATTAAAAAGATGGGAAAAATAATTTTTTTTTCGGAAAATGTGATAATTTTGTATTATGTAAGTCGTTACAGATTATTGTGCATTTCGTCGAAATAAAAAAATGAAAAAAGTGAAAAATTTTCCGGAAAATGGGTTGATTTTTCCGGAAAAATTGGCTTGCACCTCCTTAAAAATTTAGATAAACAATCCTATAAATTTTTTTTTTCAAAAAATATATTCCTTACCTGATTTTTCGATTACCCCCTGTAAGTACAATAATGCCTATTAATTTTTAACTTTTACAGTTCTAAAAGTAAAATACTTGTTTACATCGACTTTTAAATTATGTGTCTTGGCCATGTGTATGCGAAGTGATTTTCCATAACGGTATTTCGAGTCACAAAGTTTACATTGGAATGGGTTTTCACCACTATGTGCCAACATGTGTGCCGTTAAGGCACATCGATCTAATGATACTTTACCACAAATATTACATATGAAATTTTTAGAATTATTTCGATCGTGTACTAACCGTATATGGCGGTCTAAATACGATTTAAATGCAAATTCTTTTTTACAATCTACGCATACGAACTGTTTTTTATCTGAATGTCGTCGTATCTTGTGTATTTTCAAATAATTTGAAGTCGTAAATATGTGATCACACTCGTCACACTTAAATTTAAATAAATCTTTCACATTCGGGTCCAATAATACGTCTTTTGACTTTATATGAATTTGCATATGTGTAGTTAAATTACCAGATCGTACAAAAGCCATATCACAATATGAACATTGAAATGGCTTTTTCTGTTCCAAATGTTTCATATCTATATGTTTTTGTAAAATTGTTTTCAAAAATGTTTTCCCACAAAATTCGCAAGGAATTTTATCGGAATATAGATGTTTCCTCCGCCCGCTACTCTCTTTATGTGATTTATTATGAGATTTTGCTTGATGAGTTTTTAAAAATGTACTATGTCTAAATTTGTGGTTACAAATGTTACAAACGATATTTTTTTCATTATGAAACAATAAATGGGAATTTAATCCTTTTAAATGACAAAAAGTTTTTTCACAATGCGGACATTTATGTATTCGTTTGGTTTTGTGAGTCAAACGATGTTGACCAAGGTTTGCTAAACTTTTAAATCCTTTATCACAAATTTTACATGTAAACCGTCGATTATTACTGTGTACAGCTGCATGATAAGTATATCTTGATTTACATTTATATTCATTGCCACACCGTTCACATTCATATAAATTTAAATCTGAAACAATATATTGATGGTTTTAGATTTGTATTATTTTACTAGACATTGGTTCAAATACCTCGATGAGATCTCATGTGAAATAATAATTGGGTGTATGTACTAGTTATGTAATCACATTTGTCATTGTCACATTTGTAAAGTTCAGGTAAACGTGGAAGAACCGATGTCATATCATTTTCTAAATTTGTGCATTGGTCAACGTCATCTTCTTGTATTGAGTTAGTAGAAATATCATCAGAATTTTGAAAACTACGAGTAAGAATTAAATTGTATGTTCTATCGAAACGCACTTATAACATGGTATAACTACACAAACCTATCCTTAATCTGTTCAACATTGTCTTCGTTCATCTGTTTTGAATTTTCAGCTTCTTCGGAAATTCTGTCCAATTTTTCCAAGTAAGTTTTTACCAAGATCTCTGCATTAATAATGCTTTCTTTAGTTTTACAGGCAGATTTTATATTTTCTATACATTCTGTGCAGATCGTATCCGGTAAATTAACATTAAAAATTACTTCAATATTAAAGAGAGACATTATTATTTCTGAAAGAGCCCCATCGCCGCAATCCTTAAACAAAGGAAATTCACCCACAGTTTTAAAACAAACACGGCACAAATTCGTTTCCATTTTATATTATGATGATTAATATATTAATTTATTGAATCTTTCGATGCAGTAATAAAATGTTTATGTTGTTAAAATAAAAACAAACCAAAATATCAACATAAGCAGCTAAATATTGTTGAATTGTCATAGACACGTCGATAATATAGTTCATACAAACTTCAGATTATAATAAAGGGTGATTTATTTAGAGGCCTGTGAACTTTAAAACACAGACAAATGTTTTTTTAATATCCATTAAATTGGCTTCGTTTACCAGTTAAGTTTATGACATTAATATTTGAATATCGTTTCGGGCATTTCTGAAGTTTTTCTGGATATAATGGTTAGTCGACAATGGCTTGTGGATTATCATTGCTCCAAATGCGGCAATTTTGTTTATTGACGGAGCCATTTGACTAAAAGTGTCCCTCATCAAAGAACAAATTTTTTTAATGAATTTGTAGATCATTAGCAATGACGATATTGTTGACGATATTCTATCGACCCGAAATCTTGAACATCAATGGGTGAACAATAGGCAAACACCATCCGCTAAGAAATGTAACATTCATTGATGATTTTTCGAATCATCTCGAAAAATCTCGATCTACCTGTTGCGGCATAAATCTAGTATTTTTGGAAAATTCATAGAATTTATCGAAAAGTCAAAACAATGTTTGAAAAGGAAATGAAGTTCTTGCGCTCGAATCGAGGAGGTGAATACTTAAGTAAGAAATTTAAAGAATTTATGGTACGAGAAAGTGTTCAGTACCAGAGAACCGCTTCCTTCACTTTACAGCAAAAAAGCGTCGCAGAAATATGTTCAACGAAATTAATGTCGTTTACGCTGTCAAGGACCCCAAAAATTTAAAAGAAGTAATTACATGTGAACATAAAGACGAATAAAAGAGTGCCATGCAGATGGAGATAGGCTCGCTGAACGAAAACCCATCTTGGGTTTTGACTGAAATATCTAAAGGACAAAAACCTATTGGATGTAAATGGGTATTTAAAGTGAAGTACGAAACGGACGGTTTCATTTGCCGATACAAAGCTAGGCTAGTGACACAAGGTTTTTCACGGCGATACGGGGAAGATTATGATGGGATGTTTGCACCTGTGGTAAAGCAAACAACATTTCGAATTCTTTTGTCGATAGCAGTGAAAGAAAAAATGGCTGTATTCCATTTCGATGCAAAGTCGGCATTTTTGAACGGAATAGTTAAAGAAACTTTATTTATGAAACGACCACCAGGTTTTGTTAAAGAAAATGAAAAACATCTTGTGTGCCGTTTCAAGAAAAGCTTATATGAATTAAAGCAATCAGCTAGGTGATGGAACTAAGCATTAAATGACGTCCTTATAACATTTGGGTTTATTCAAAGTTAGTCCGATGTAAAATGGGCGATCCATTTTTGAGATGAGAATGGAGTTTGTTACATACTTGTTTATGTTGGCGATCTTGTGGTCGCCAGTAACAACACCTCAATGATTAAACAAGCAGAAAATTTAATCATATCAAAGTTCAAGATTTAGAACTTAGGACCAATTAAAAAGTACCTTGGTTTCGAAATAAACAAGTCAGCAACTGGAAATTATTTACTTAGTCAAGCTGCCTATATCAACAAAGTGATTGTTGAATTTGCATGACCGATGCAAAGATCTCAAATATTCCACTTGGATTGTGATACTACAAAGAAGCAGACATATCGGAAGCTCTTCTGACTAACAACAACTCTAGAAAACTCATCGGAAGCCTGCTATATATTTCTGTTAATATTTCGGCCAATTCGGGCTATATTCTTTTTGTGTTTGGAGGAACCGTCAACATGGACAACATGGCCAACATGGAAATAAAACCGTTAGCTGAAGTACGACTACAGAAGCTCCCCGTTTTTCCCTTTAACGGTGTTAATTTTTTCGTTAGCTTTGTTCAAACTGCCATTTGTTAGACAGTTTGATATCACCTATTTGTCCCATCATTTCGTTCATTCCGTTTTACAGCTGCTGCTCCATTAATTGTTTCATTCCACTTCGTTGCTGCTGCTGCTCCATCATTTGCTTCATGACATCCATTAAATGTGACAAATCAAAATTTAGTGTCACGAAGATCCAACTATTCTTTCAACCGTTTATTCGTTAACTTCTCCATAATCACTTTAAATATTCACAATCCCATTGTTGTCTCCAATTGTTACGTTTTCGCCAATTGCCCTTTCGTATCACTGGATTGTGAATAACTTGAACTGATTACCACTTTCCATAAACAAGTTACACAACACAACAGTTTCCACTTCAAATAAGGTTTACTCTCATACAAAATAATTTCCATAATAATAACACAATTATTCTTTATTTTAATCACAGTTATTATTAATTTCAGTAAGCAATTTTTTATTAATTTAAAACAATTGTTTTATCAATACACAAATGAAAATATTCTTACATATATGTACATAGAATGTATTAAAAAGAAACCAGTTCCATCAGCCTAATTGTAAACGACGGTTGGATTTTTTAAAGATATCTGACTCATGAGACCATTTGTAAACAAGGTGATTGGGATTTATAACCCGGTCCATGCCAATCCAAATGCCACTGGTTGAACAACTGAACGAATTAAACGGTATTTCTAGCGTGTTGACTAAATTGGACCTATATTCCATTTTTATTACCTACTTATTTCCTAACAAAAGGTCTTTTTTTTACTCAAACCACCTAAAAATTAGAATTTACTCAGTTTTTTAATAATTTATTAATTAACTTTGACAGTTTTAAAAGTAAAATACTCTGTTACATTAACTTTTAAATTATGTTTCTTGTCCATGTGAGTACGAAGTGATTTGCCATAACGGAATTTTGAATCACAAAGTTTACAATGGAATGGATTTTCTCCATTGTGAGCCAACATATGTGCTGTTAACCCACATTGATTTAAATGCACTTTATCACAAATAGTACATACAAAATTTTTGGGGTTTGTTCGATCGTGTAATAAACGTACGTGGCGCTCTAAATACCTTTTAAAAGCAAATTCTTTTTTACAATGTACGCATACGAACTCTTTTTTATCAGAATGTCGTCCTATCTTGTGTATTCTCAAAAAATTTGAAGTCGTAAATATCTGGTCACATTTGTCACACTTATATTTAAATAACTCTTTCACTTTCGGGTCCAATAATACGTCTTTTGATTTTATATGACTTTGCATATGTTTAGTTAAAGTGTAAGACAATTCAAAAGTCATATCACAATATGAACATTGGAAATTTCTTGGTTTTGTGGTTTTAATCAACGCAGGTTTTACTAAATGCTTAGTATCTATGTGTTTTTGTAAATTGGTTTTCCAAAAGGTATTCCCACAAAACTCGCAAGGAATTTTTGCGTATTTAACATGGTACCTTGCTTTATGAATTTTTAAAGATTTGGTATGTTTAAATTTTTTATCACAAATATTACAAATATTTTTTTCATTATGAATTAATAAATGTGAATTTAGTCCAGTTGTGTGACAAAAGGTTTTTTCACAATGCGGACATTTAAGTATATGTTCGGTTTTATAAGTTAAACGATGTTTCCTAAGGCCCTTAATACTTTTAAATCCTGTATCACAAATTTTACATTTAAAACGTCGATTAGTACTGTGTACAGCTGCATGATAATTATATTTTGATTTTAATTTATATTCATTACCACACCGTTCACATTCATATAAATTTAAATCTGAAACAATATTGACGGTTTTAGATTTGTATTTTACTAGACATTGGTTCAAATACCTGGATGCGATCTCATGTGAAATAATATTTGCTTATATGTTTTTGTTTTGTAATCACATTTACCGTCCTCGCAATTGTACAGTTCAGGTGATATAACCGATGGTATGTTATTTTCTAAATTTGTGCATTGATCGTCATCTTCTTGTATCGATTTGGTAGAAATATCATCATAATTGTGAAAACTACGAGTTAAAATTAAATAATTACACATATTTTCTATCAAAAAGTATAAACATAATACACACCTATCCTCAAACTGCTCTACTTTGAATTCGTTAATCTGTTCTGAATTTCCAGCTTCTTCGGGAATTGTTTCAAGTTTTTCCAAGTAATTTTTTATCAAGATCTCAGCATTAATAATGCTTTCTTTGGTGTCACTGGCAATTTTTATATTTTCCATACAAATTGTACAAATCGTATTCGGTGAATTAAGATTTGGAATTACATTAATATTAAAGAGCGACATTATTGTTTCCGCAGCAACTCCATCGCCACAATTCCTAAACAATGGAAATTCACCCACATTTGTTAAACAAACACGACACAAATCCATTTCAATTTTATGATTATATTAATTGATAGTATAGAAGCAATAATTTAGTGCAGTAATTATAATCATGCCCTGGTAAATGGCTAATTTTGTAAATGGTAAATGTTAATGGTATGACAATGACATTTAGTATGTCGGTAATACAGTTTAGTAATCATACAAACCACTGAGATATTTACATTTTTCTCAGTCAAAACGAATGGTACAACTTTTTTTTGTAGCTGTACCGCTCAATTTATATATGCCTCACACTCTAAAAAGTTAATTCCAAAAAAGAGCCCTACTTGAACATGTTTAACTTCGAAATAAACTCAATAATAGTTTTCTTGACATTAAATTAGCATTTAGTCATTAAAAATATAAATATTTTAATAATTATTAATTAATTGAAGAATTATTTGGATTATCCAAACTATAAAATAGTATTTATTTTCAGAAAAAAATTAAAATATTTGTTACGAATTTCCCTTTAAATTTACGATACACATCTGGAACTATAATACAAATCGAGTGAAATGTCAAATTTCCAACATAAACAAACGTGTTTTCAAAATAAAAAGTCTAACTCCCAACGTATACAATTTGGTGATCAAAATATATTTATTTTATAAATTAAATTATTTATTTTTAGTTTACTAATTTAAAACTTATTTAAAATATATGTCAACGAAAAAAATTTAAAGTTACATTAATGAAAATTAAAAAAGTGTCAAATCAGCAATTGTTTATTTTTATTCATATATTTTATTACCGAAAATTCGAAATTCAAGACAAGGAAAATAAATAATTTCTTTCTGTTACCCACACGTAATCTTTTTGGCTTCTTCGTTTTTTTTTTCTTGTACCACAACTTTTTATGCATGTTGTCTCCATAGTTCTATCTCAGTGTTCTATATCTAGTCTTTTATTGAGGTATTCCTTTTCCCTATCAACCGTAACTAGTCTTTTATTGAGGTATTCCTTTTCCCTATCAACTAACTTTTCCCTATTCAGTATGTTTACATGATACATATATGACACTATCTAACTTGCTTGATTTTTTTAGTAAATACCTTTAGCGGAATAGAACACAAAATATTAAATATTTACTCAAAACATTTAACGTTCATTAGTTTTTGAACTGTTTCGGGGCCAAAGCTGTTACAAGCTAATTCGAGAACTTATTTTCGTTTTGATTATCCATGTTAGTGTTTACTAGCGTGCATTCTGTAATGCAGCAGGGGGTCATAGTTTTGTTTATGGTTATCACTGATCGAAATCAAGTTATGAAAAATCCATTTACGTTCTTTTTCGTTGGGATTTATAACTATGGGCCGCCATGCCGATCCAAATACCGCTGGTTGGACAACTGAACGAATTAAACGGTATTTCTAGCGTGTCGACTAAATTGGAACTATCTTCCATTTTATATTACCTACTCATTTCCTAACAAAAGGTCTTTTTTTTACTCAAACCACCTAAAAATTAGAATTTACTCAATTTTTTAAAAATTTATTAATTAACTTTGACAGTTTTAAAAGTAAAATACTCTGTTACATTAACTTTTAAATTATGTTTCTTGTCCATGTGAATACGAAGTGATTTTCCATAACGGAATTTTGAATCACATAGTTTACAATGGAATGGATTTTCTCCATTGTGAGCCAACATATGTGCTGTTAACCCACATTGATTTAAATGTACTTTATCACAAATAGCACAAATGAAATTTTTGGGATTTGTTCGATCGTGTAATAAACGTATGTGGCGCTCTAAATACTTTTTAAATGCAAATTCTTTTTTACAATGTACGCATACAAACTGTTTTTTATCTAAATGACGTCGTATCTTGTGTATTCTCAAAAAATTTGAAGTCGTAAATATCTGGTCACACTGGTCACATTTGTATTTAAATAAATCTTTCACTTTCGGGTCCAATAATACGTCTTTTGATTTTATATGAGTTTGCATATGTGAAGTTAAAGTGGAAGATAATCCAAAAGCCATATCACAATATGAACATTGGAAATTTCCTGGTTTTCCGGTTTTACTAAACGCAGGTTTTACTAAATGCTTAGTATCTATGTGTTTTTGTAAATTGGTTTTCCAAAAGGTGTTCCCACAAAATTCGCAGGGAATTTTTTCGTATGATATCTGTTTTTCCCGTCCACTACTCTCTGTAGATTTAACATGATATCTTGATTGATGAATTTTTAAAAATCTATTATGTTTAAATTTTTTATCACAAATATTACAAACGATATTTTTTTCATTATGAATTAATAAATGTGAATTTAGCCCTGTTGTGTGACAAAAGGTTTTTTCACAATGCGGACATTTAAGTATTCGTTCGGTTTTGTGAGTTAAACGATGTTGACGAAGATTTGCTGAAGTTTTAAATCCTTTATTACAAATTTTACATGTAAAACGTCGGTTATTACTGTGAGAAGCTGCATGATAAGTATATCTTGATTTTAATTTATATTCATTGCCACACCGTTCACATTCATATAAATTTAAATCTGAAACAATATATTGATGGTTTTAGAATTGTATTTTTATTATAATAGACATTGGTTCAAATACCTGGATGCGATCTCATGTGAAAAATTATTTGTTTATATGTACTTGTTTTGTAATCACATTTATCGTCTTCGCAGTTGTACAGTTCTGGTGATGTAACCGATGGTATGTTATTATCTATATTTGTGCATTGATCAAAGTCATCTTCTTGTATCGATTTGGTAGAAATATCATCATCATAATTGTGAAAACTACGGGTTAGAATTAAATGATTACACATATTTTCTATCAAAAAGTATAAACATAATACACACCTATCCTCAAACTGCTCTATTTTGAATTCGTTAATCTGTTCTGAACTTCCAGCTTGTTCGGGAATTGTTTCAAGTTTTTCCAAGTAAATTTTTATCAAGACTTCAGCATTAATAATGCTTTCTTTGGTTTCACTGGCAATTTTTATATTTTCCATACAAATTGTACAGATAGAATCCGGTGAATTAAGATTAGGAATTACATTAATATTAAAGAGAGACATTATTATTTCCGCAGCAACTCCATCGCCACAATTCCTAAACAATGGAAATTCACCCACATTTGTTAAACAAACACGACACAAATTCATTTCCATTTTATATGATGAATGATGATTATATTGATTGATACTTTCGATGTAATCGAATAGCAATAGTGTTAATGTATTTAAATAATTACAAAACAAACCAACATAACCGCTGAAAGTTTGTTGAATGTTGAAATGTCAAAGTTTTGTTAGCGTGTTCCATTGGAGAAAGCAAACTAATCACAACTTCACATGTAACTAAATCCTTCTCGCAACCACTCATGCTCATCAAATATCGACAGACACGTCGATAATACAGTTTAGTACGAATTTATCTGTCAAATTTAAATCTAAAAGTTTTGTTTGTTAAAATATTAATTTTAATTTTCTATTATTGTTTAGAAAATTGTTTAGTTCGGGCCAACACATTTTTAAATTATAAACATTAACCGACTCTAAAATACCTGATTTCTATTTCTTCGTTTGGAAGCATATCATTTATATGAAAAGGATACGGGGGACAATGAAGTGTAATGATAAGTTTATATTCGTGTCTTGTGGTTATTTAGATTTTTGAAGGAGACATAATTTTTGCTGATCGAGGATCGGTAGCATTTCGAGTCATTGAATTAACTAATTTTTTGGTTATTTCAGTTTGTGTTGTAAAATGTCAATTTTCGTCTGAAACGAGCACATCAACGAGTGAGTAATACATTTTTTATTTATGTGAGTAACCAAAACATAGTATTTTAAAATAATTTTATACATGTATTGTCATCTTTTTATATGTTTTGCTACAAAAAGATAAAACAAAACTTTTCATCTTGTAAAAAGCAAGATCATCTTTTTTATAACAGTTTTTGGGTTTGGATCTCGGGTTTCATCTTTTTATTTTTACAAGAAGAAATTTTTTCTCGGTTTAGCTTGAATAATTATTCAATCTAGTGTCTCGGTGTTTTTCAAGATGAAAAGTTTGTTGAATGTAAATCGGCTATTATATAAAATTATTTATTGTTTTTCCCAAAAACAAGTTATTCACAAAAAATAATTGTTTTGTATCTGTACAGAATTTCTACCTTTCTAAAACAAATTTGTCGTATCTACTTGTGCGAGAATGCATTTGTTGTTTTTTTTCATTAGGAACGTTATTATCTGCATGCTTTGTTTTTAGTTTTTTGTGCCTATAAAGTAATAACACGTGACATTTTTTTTGTTTTGACTATGTAAAATTAAAAGGCAATCAACATTTTTCTACATTTTCATTACTAATTAATTAAAACTTATTTAGTTTAATATCATAAAAATGTTAAGTGAAAGAGCTAAAGTAATAGTTTCTTTGGCAACTAAAGGCCTAAATAAATCGCCAGTTTCAACGGCAAAACTTTGTCTCCCAGTGTAAACGGAGCTGGTGATATTTTACCTAAATCTAAAGTTTCGACGAGGATGCGTGTTTTAAGGGAACGATGTGTGCAAGGTCACAAGTTTGAAAATGTTGATAATATGAGTACTTTATCAAATGAATCTGTTTCTGTAGTTGAACCAATTGATCAGATAATTTTTGTTTCGAAGTAATGTATCAACTGAAAATGTAGAGTATGTTAAAAATGGTCTAAATGAAAAAATAATGCCGAATGATGCAGAACTTTAACGATACACCTCAACGGTAATACAAGATCTCCCCTGTACAATTATATAGAGTGAAAAATGACAAGATACTGATTAGAAAATAGCAATCAATAGCAATATCAATATCAATATTGCAACAGCAATATCTAATGAAACAAATGAAAGATTAGAACATTTGGAAACAGAAAATTTGAATGACACAGACTTCACAAAAATACCTAATCCAAGAAAGGGGTGGTGGTTAAATCCCAAAATTAAATTAGAACTTTGCATGACTAGGGCAAGAAGAATGCGAGCAATGTGAAAAGTTCAAATTACATGAGCACCAAGAAGGTAATTTGGCCAATATTTGCAAAATTTGTTCAAATTAGAAAATTCATAAAATTCATGCTGCTGAGTCTAGAGAACTTTATCAGACACAATCTAACAATCAGTTTGAAGATGGAACTATCTTTGTTTCTGCAGTTTATATTAAAAGGCTTCAGCCTTCAGCGTATAATGCATGTTTTGTACCACTCGATTCAAAATCACAATTAAAGCCGTACACTATTTTGTGGCACGAAGGTATCTCAGGACGACATCGTCAGTTGTTTTTATTCGTTTTTCAAAAAGACATAGAAATGCCAAGCAAATTACAATATGGTTAGATAACTGTGCTAGTCAAAATAAAAATTGGTGTTTGAATTAATGAAATATCTGCCACGGAGATATTCCTTAATTATTTTCGACATAGTTTTAGAATTACCGCTCAACAAACAAGGCAAGACCTACGATGACCTTGTTGATGCAGTTGACCATGCACAAAAATCAAAAGTAGATGTAAAAAATGGAATGCTATAATTTTTCTCAGTGGAGAAATTTCAAATCTCAGCTGACTACGTAAGGTACTTAATTTTTGGAGATGCCGCACATTGGCCTAGCATACATATACACAAAAATATTTTTTTTTTGAATAATGCCATATGTGATTTTTTTAAGTTAACTTCTGACATTTTTTTAATTTTAACAGTTAATCGATTTTTAACCATGATTTACATTATAAATTACCATTATTAATTTTAATTTTATCGAAAGCTATCAAAAAAACTTCAATTGATGTACGGCAGTATAGTTTTGAATATCCATCCGAGTCTTTACTGGCGTGTCTTCTATATTCCAACAGGCGGTCATAGTTGTGTTTATACAGGGTGGCTGAGACCAAGTGTTACCAAATGAAAACGCTGTAATTTTATTAATTATTATTTTGATTATTTTTTATTGTGATTTCGTGGAATATGTTGAAAACATATTACATTTTATGAAAAACATGTTACTGCTCGATATGACCTCCTTTGGCTCTGATTATTTGATTCAGTCTTCCATAGAAAGCATTGCATGCTGACCGAACGTGAGCTTGCGGAATTTTATTCCATTCTCGAACAAGAGCTGACTTCAATGCATCAACACTTTCGTATTTTTTAGTGGACAACTTACTCTCCAAAATGGACCTTATGGAGAACTCCATGGGATTCAAGTCTGGTGAATATGGTGGCCATTCTTTCGAAAAAATCAGCCGCGGAACGCAATTTTGTAAAAATTGCTGTGTCGCTCGAGCTTTGTGTGACGGTGCCGAGCACTGTTGGAATGTCCAACGGTTCGTACCAAAGTGTTTACGTGTCTACGGTAGCAAAGCATCGTTTAGGATCTTTTGGCGGTACACCTCTTGGTTTACCTTGACTCCATGTTCGATGAAAACCAGAGGAGTGCGTCCATCTGCAGTAACTGCAGCCCAAACTATAACATAAGCTGGTGATTGCTTGCGCATCCAAATTATCGTTGGACTTGTGCTCTAACCAAACACGATCATTTTGTTTATTCACATACTGTTGAATGGTGAAAATTTTCTCATCAGAAAAGACAATTTTTGTAATCTCATCAATATGAGATTTTCAATATGGTTTGAATGCTGTATCGTGAAACATGTAGACTTGCGGCTAATTGATTGGCACTTGGACGAGGATTTCGTTGGATTCGTTTCTTCACCTTTCGTATCATTTCTTTTGATGTTGCTGTCTTTTTAGGACCGCCTCTGTTGCGTTTAGCGATGCTACCAGTTTCGTTGCATCGAGTTATGGTTCGATACACAAACATTTTATTCACATTCAAATGCTGGAGCTGACGAACTATTGCTGTTTGTGAATTTCCACCCAAATACAGTGCAATTACACTATTACGCTTAAATCCCATTACGATTTTTTTATTAAGATATTAATTTAGAACAATTATTTGTTGACCACATGTAAACAACTGGCCAAACTTCAATCTGTCAAAAAATTGACGCGCGAAAATGACAGAGAGTGAAGTCAGTAACATTTGGTTTCAGCCACCCTGTAATTATCACCCATCGAAATCAAGTTATGAAAAATAGATTTACGTTTTCTTCCATTGGGATTTGTAACAAAAGGTCTTTTTTTTTATTCAAACCACTTAAATATTAAAATTTACTCAGTTTTTTTTTTAAATTTATTAATTAACTTTGACAGTTTTGAAAGTAAAATACTCTGTTACATTAACTTTTGAATTATGTTTCTTGTCCATGTGAATACGAAGTGATTTTCCATAACGGAATTTTGAATCACATAATTTACAATGGAATGGATTTTCTCCATTGTGAGCCATCATATGTGCTGTTAACCCACATCGATCTAAATATACTTTATCACAAATAGTACATATGAAATTTTTAGGATTTGTTCGATCGTGTACCAAACGTATGTGGCGCTCTAAATAATTTTGAAATGCAAATTCTTTTTTACAATGCACGCATACGAACTGTTTTTTATTTGAATGTCGTCGTACCTTGTGTAATCTCAAATAATTTAAAGTCGTAAATATCTGGTCACACTTGTCACACTTATATTTAAATAAATGTTTTACTTTCGGGTCCAATAATACGTCTTTTGATTTTATATGAATTTGCATATGTGTAGTTAAAGTGGTAGACGATACAAAAGCCATATTACAATATGAACATTGGAAATTTCTTGGTTTTCCGGTTTTACTAAACGCGGGTTTTACTAAATGCTTGCTATCTATGTGAATTTTTAAATTGGGTTTCAAAAATGTTTTCCCACAAAATTCGCAGGGAATTTTTTCGTATATGTGTTTTTCCCGCCCACTACTCGCTGTAACATGATTTTTTGCTTGATGGATTTTTAAATATGTGCTATGTTTAAATTTTTTATCACAAATATTACAAACGATATTTTTTTCATTATGAATTAATAAATGTGAGTTTAGCCCTTTTGTGTGACAAAAGGTTTTTTCACAATGCGGACATTTAAGTGTTCGTTTGGTTCTGTGAGTTAAACGATGTTGATGAAGATTTGCTATTCTTTTAAATCCTTTACCACAAATTTTACATGTAAACCGTCGATTAGTAGTGTGTACAGCTGCATGATAAGTATATCTTGATTTGCATTTATATTCATTCCCACACCGTTCACATTCATATAATTTGAAATCTGAAACAATACTGATAGATTAAGATTTGTATTTTTATTATACAAGATCTTGGCTCAAATACCTGGATGCGACTTCATGTGAAGTAATATTTGGGTGTATGTACTAGTTATGTAATCACATTTGTCATCGTCACATTTGTAAAGATCAGGTAAAGGTGGTAGAACCGATGTCATATCATTTTCATTTGTGCATTGAACAATATCATTTGCTTGTATTGATTTCGTAGAAATATCATCATCATAATTGGGAAAACTACGGGTTAGAATTAAATAATTACACGTATTTTCTATTCTAAAGGTATAGCTAAAATACATACCTATCCTCAAACTGTTCAACATCGTCTTCGTTGATCTGTTTCCAATTCCCGGCTTCTTCGGGAATTGTTTCAAGTTTTTCCAAGTAAGTTTTAATTAAGATTTCAGCATTGATAATGCTTTCTTTGGTTTCATTGGCAAATTTTATATTTTTCATGCAAGTTGTACAGATCGTATCCGGTGAATTAACATTAGAAATTACATCAATATTAAAGAGATACTTTATTGTTTCCGCGGGAACCCCATCATCGCCACAATTCCTAAACAATGGAAATTCACCCACATTTTTTAAACAAACACGACACAAATCCATTTCCATTTTATAATTTATGTTATGATGATTTTATTAATTGATACTAAAGAAGTAATAATATTAGGGCACTAATTGTAATCAAATGGTTAATGTAAGTGGTATGACAATGACATTTATTATGTCGGTAATACAGTTTGGTAATCATACAAACAGCCTCGAAAAAAAACAAACACATCTCAGTTGTCTTATGTGGACAGTTGATAATAAATATCAGTGCATTTTTTTCACAATCCAGTGATACGACCAGACAATAGACAAAAACGTAACAATATCAACATTTTGTCAGCAATAGCATAATGGAAACCAAGCACCATTCTAATGATGTGGACGCTCTATGGAAGGTATTGAAAATTTAAGTTGGCAGTGCCGACCAAGCAACGAGAAATTAAATCCTAAAATTATTAGTTGGATGAGCGATATCGACATTTTACATAAATGTACATACATTTTTTTTTGATATTCCTAAATATCGCAAAGCAAACCATAAGTTAATACATTGGATTAAGTCATATACGATCGTTCATTCAATAAGTTCCGAGACTAACTAAGAGATGGTGCCTTTTAAAATACCGTTCAAGCTCAGCAATGGCTTGAAAAGTATTACTATTTGTACTCTGTTCCGTCGAAACCAACCATTTATCGACTCAAATGATGTTGAACCTGGTCACAGAACAAATTAATATAGATATTATATTATTTTTTCTGTGACTAGGAGTATATGAAAACGAACCATTTACAAAAACATAAGTACCAGGAACTTAAAAAATAAATTTATTTTTCATCTCTTATATTTTTAGGATTAAAATACTTTTTTACAACAACCTTTGAATTATGTTTCTTGTCCATGTGTATGCGAAGCGATTTTCCATAACGGAATTTCAAATCACAAAGTTTACAATGGAATGGATTTTCGCCGCTATGTGCCTTCATGTGTGCTGTTAACCCACATCGATCTAAATATACTTTATTACAAATGGCACATATAAAATTTTTAGGATTGGTTCGATCGTGTACTATACGTATGTGACGTTCTAAATACATTTTAAATGCAAATTCTTTTTTACAGTGTTCACATATGAACTGTTTTTTACCTGAATGTAGCACCTGGTGTTTTTTTAAATGATGTGCACCTGAAAACATCCTGTCACAATCAACACACTTATATTTAATAAATTGTTTTGTTTTCGGGTCCAATGAAACAGCTTTTGAGTTTATATGCAAATGTATAATATGTGCATTTAAATTGGCGGAAAATTTAAAAGCCTTATTACAATATGAACATTGGAATGTCTTTTTAGGTTTAAAATGCATAGTATCTATGTGTTTTTGTAAATTGCGTTTTGGAAATGTTTTCCCACAAAATTCGCAGGGAATTTTTTCGTATATGTGTTTTTCTCGCTCACTACTCTCTGTAGATTTGACATGATATTTTGCTTGATGAATTTTTAAAAATGTGCTATGTTTAAATTTTTTATCACAAATATTACAAACGATATTTTTTTCATTATGAATTAATAAATGTGAGTTTAGCCCTTTTGTGTGACAAAAGGTTTTTTCACAATGCGGACATTTAAGTATTCGTTTGGTTTTGTGAATTAAACGATGTTGACCAAGGTTTGCTAAACTTTTAAATCCTTTACCACAAATTTTACATATAAAACGTCGATTAGTACTGTGTACAGCTGCATGATAAGTATATCTTGATTTTGATTTATATTCATTGCCACACCGTTCACATTCATATAAATTTAAATCTAAAACAATACTGATAGATTAAGATTTGTATTTTTATTAAACAAGACCTTGGCTCAAATACCTGGATGCGACTTCATGTGAAGTAATATTTGGGTGTAGGTACTAGTTATGTAATCACATTTGCCATCGTCACATTTGTAAAGTTCAGGTAAAGGTGGTAGAACCGATGTCATGATATTTTCTAAATATTTGCCTTGAACAATATCATTTTCTTGTATTGATTTGGTAGAAATATCATCATATTTTTGAAAACTACGGGTTAGAATTATATTATTACATATATTTTTCTATCAACACGTATTGCTAAAATACAAACCTATCCTTAAACTGTTCAACTTTGTATTCGTTGATCTGTTCTGAATTCCCAGCTTCTTCGGGAATTGTTTCAAGTTTTTCCAAGTAAGTTCTAACTAAGATTTCAGCATTAATAATGCTTTCTTTGGTTTTATTGGCTATTTTTATATTTTCCATACAAATTGTACAGATCGTATCCGGTGAATTAACATTAGAAATTACATCAATATCAAAGAGAGACTTTATTGTTTCCGCGGGAACCCAATCGCAACAATTCCTAAACAATGAAATTTCACCCAAATTTTTTAAACAAATACGACACAAATCCATTTCCATTTTATAATTTATATTATGATGATTATATTAATTGATACTATACAGGTAATAATATTAGGATTAGTAAATAATATACATTTATGACATTTATTATGTCGGTAATACAGTTTGGTAATCATACAAACAGCCTCGAAAAAAAAACAAACACATCTTTACTTGTTTGTGGGCAGTAAATATCAGTGAAATTTCTTCAAAATCCAGTAATACGAACAGGCAATAGGCAAAAACGTAACAATATCAAAATTTTGTCAGCAATAGCATAATGGAAACCAAGCACCGTTCTAATGAGAGAACTCTTTATGGAAGGTATTGAAAATTTGGGTTGGCAGTGCCGACCAAGCGACTTGTATAGTAAAAAAAAAATTAAACCCTAAAATGATCAGTTTGATGAGGGATGACATTTAACATAAATGCACATATTTTTTAGGTATTCCTAGACATCGCAAAGCAATAAATTATCTCGATGTATTGAGTCATACACGATCGTTCAATAAGTTCCGAGACTAATCAAGAGATGGTGGCTTTTTAAAACACTGTTCAAGCTCAGCAATGGCTTGAAAAGTATTACTATTTATACACTGTTCCGTCGAAACAAACCATTTATCGATGGTATGCTGATTTCTAACGTGGTCGTACCAGCACAAAATATGTTGTACGCCTTGATTGTCCGACAATAACTAAGAAAACATCAAGAAAGTGTAAAAATAGAGATAAAAGAGCAAAAAGTGCAATTGCGTGACATAGCTGAGATCGCTATGATTCAGAACACTGTTCACTTGAAATAAAAAAGATTTTCTTAAATTTACATCATAATCTGATAATTAGGTATGTCCGCACCTTCGATAATGTTTATTACAGAAACCACTGTACCTCAAACGTCTAAAGATTCCTTTCTTCCCTTAAGAGTAAAATCCTCCTTTGCACATTTCTTTTTAAAGGATTACGATTTATGACACTAACCAATACAATATACAATACAATACAAAACTTAAAGGACGGTTAAGATTATAAAAATTCAAATATTATTTAAAAGTTTATAGCTTAAGAGAAAGAAGAAAAGTTCTAAGCTCGGTGAAAGCAAATAATTTGTTTTAAATTGAAATGGATTAGGCGTGGTAAAACCATCAAAATGGTTTTGATGAAGATGACAAGATAGGCAAAAATCGTACCGGTATCAGAGGGAGTGCTTTTTATTCGGGCAATTTTGAATTTTTTTAAAATTTAGACTTGGCTTCTATCATACTTTCTATTACAGACGAGTTACCTCGCCACATATTTTTACAAATTTCACTTTTTTTTATTTTTTACATAATTATAATAATAAATACCATTCTCATTACCCCAAATACTTCTTCATCTATTTCTTCTTTCACACTGTTATTCCATTTACTTTTATTCCAATTTATTCTAACAAATTCATACATTTCCTTATAAGTTAATCCTCCCTTTTTCATTAAAACCGTTAAACTTATACCATTCCGAAGGGTATTGAAACTCTAAAACGACGTTTCCACTTTCTAGTTACCATGGTTCAATGTAATTCGTTCAATCGTTTTTATCATCCTGGTATATATCCTTTGAGTTTTGTCAAATGGACTTCTCAAAGGAGCACCACCACACATCTATTTGTAGGTCTTCTTTCAGTAAACTCTTCTTAATAAATTCATTATCCCATTTATTCCATAGATTAATCAGAATCATATGAAGTACACCTCATACTTCTGAACCAACTCAATCATCGGCCGTGTTTTTTTTTGATGTCGGAGTAATCGGAGAGATCAGAGAGATTATTTATCGGATATATCTGATAATTCTTTTCTCCGATTTTTATCTATCAGATCGAAAAAAATATTTTTTGTGTTATTTTTTAGTACCAAAAATAATAAATTATTTTATGAATTTCAGCTTTAAACTCCCTAAATTAAAGTTTTATTTGTCACCTGATAGCTCAACATTAATCGGAGTCGCCATTTTAAAATTTACTAAAAAATATAAAATAATCTGTACATTTTTTCAGAGTAAAAAGATCGTATCCGATAATTATCGGAGCGTAAAAAAAAACGACATAGAGAGATAATTTTTTTCTCGGATATTAAAAAAAAACGCATATCTGAAAATTTGACAGTAAATTTATCTCTCCGATTTCTCCGATATCAAAAAAAAACAGACCCATCGTTCCCCATTTAGCTGTCATTTAGGTTTTTTCATTTCCTTCGATCTATCATAACTTCATTCATTTCCTTATTGAAATCATCCATACAATAATACGTACCATAACCAATTTTGAAGAATATTGGCGCCAAAAACTTTCAAAGTTCATTTCTCTATCAAGATCCATACACCTAAGTATCTATTTACATTCACATGTTCAATCCCAATATTAATACTTATACTTCCCATGTTTGTTCTAAGAGTCGGCGATCTTTTACTGTCTTAGGGAAGTCCAATATTCACTATACTCTCCAAGCTATACCTCATGCCAGTTGAAATAATTCTCCTATCACACATAAAATCTTTTATCAACTCACATACTTTCCGTGAAAACCTAAAGTTATCATAGAATTCGGAAGAGTTTCAATGTTTCGACGAAACTGGTTTTGTAGGGGAAGGGAAAAAGAAATAAAGAATGAGTCCGGTATCATGAGACCAAGTGTAAATTGGGTGATTCACAATTTTAATAAAAAGATGCAACAGACATTCCGAGATAATTTGTTGCCACGTTCAGGTCCCGATCGTTTTTTGGGAATTGCCAGCCTGGCAAAGTTCGACGTATTAATCAAGAGCTTCAAATGCGTGATTGGCGTAAGCAATCTTGATTTCTTCAGACATTATATAACTCCGAATGTCATTTTGCCCTCGTTAGAGAGACTTATTGCCATTACGCAACATCAACTAAACGCATTTAGCAGTTTATCGGGATGGAAAACTATTACCACCGATTTATTTCTAAACTTGACGAAATTTTGGCCCCGATTCATTCACACTTGGCCACTTTACTCAAAACCTGCCAAGAATGGCTCGTGGCCCGAAGAATGCAACAACGCATTCATTAAATCAAAAACAGAATTGTTCAACATAAAGTTTCTGCACATCTACTGAATATCGCGAAATTCAATTTAACTACGGTATTATCCAACACTGCTGTTGGCGCAGTGTTGCAACAATTCAATAATGATTGTTGGACTTGTGAGCCGATGGGATTCTTTTCGAAGAAACAATCATATGCTAAAAATAAATAATCAGTAATCAACCGAGAATTACTTGCAATTTATCTATTTCTAGGCATTTCAGATATTTTGTCGAATGTCGGAAACTTGCTAGTTAAGACGGTCGTTTCAACTACTTGAAACTAGATCTGTTCAAGCTACCCTGATTAGAAATCTACTGTGAAACGTCGACGGGTACGAATTGGCCATATACCGCAGAAATGCTACGAAAAAATTACTTCGACACCATACTTATTCTGTCGCATCCGTGTCCTAGAAAATTATTAACCGCTCGCTATTTTTGCACCTTTCACACCTTTCGGACAATTCCAAATTCCACCTAGTCGATTTGAGCTTATTCGTTTGCTTGCTCTGTCTATACCTACCTTTTAACCAGTTTCGTTCGATTCACTCGATGGCCAGAAGAGTACTGAATGCACGATATCACGACTTATGTAATTAATTAAGTGTCGAGATTTGGTGTTCCGAGTAACACCGATCACGGATCATAGTTTGAGTCAAAACTTTTCGCCGAGTTAAACAAATATAAAAATTTATTCTTTTTTTTTTTTATTTTTCATCTTTTATAGTTTTAGGATTAAAATACTTTTTTACGACAACTTTTGAATTATGTTTCTTATTCATGTGTATGCGAAGCGATTTTCCATAGCGGAATTTCGAATCACAAAGTTTACAATGGAATGGGTTTTCGCCACTATGTGCCTTCATGTGTGCTGTTAATCCACATCGATCTAAATATACTTTATTACAAATGGCACATATAAAATTTTTAGGATTGGTTCGATCGTGTATTAAACGTATGTGACGTTCTAAGTACATTTTAAATGCAAATTCTTTTTTGCAGTGTTCACATACGAACTGTTTTTTACCTGAATGTAGCACCTCGTGTCTCTTTAATTGATGTGTATCCGAAAATATCCTATCGCACTCGACACACTTATATTTAGATTGTTTTGCTTTCGGATCAGCTTTTGGGTTTATATGCAAGTTCATGTGTGCATTTAATGTCCTTTTAGCTTCAAAATGCTTAGCATCTATGTGTTTTTGTAAATTGGTTTTCAAAAATGTCTTCCCACAAAATTCACAGGGCAGTTTTTCGGAAAATATGTGTTTCCACCGCCCCCTACTCGTTGTATGCGTTATATTATGAGTTCTTGCTTGATGAATTTTTAAAAATGTGCTATGTTTAAATTTTTTATCACAAATATTACAAACGATAGTTTTTTCATTATGAATTAATAAATGTGAGTTTAGCCCTTTTGTGTGACAAAAGGTTTTTTCACAATGGGGACATTTAAGTATTCGTTCGGTTTTGTGAGTTAAACGATGTTGATCAAGGCTTACTAAACTTTTAAATCCCTTATCACAAATTTTACATGTAAAACGTCGATTAGTGCTGTGTACAGCTGCATGATAAGTATATCTTGATTTTGATTTATATTCATTGCCACACCGTTCACATTCATATAAATTTATATCTGAAATCATATTGATAGATTAAGATATTTTGTATTTTCATTATACTAGACATGGGTGCAAATACTTTGATGTGATCTCATGTGAAATAATATTTGGGTGTATGTACTAGTTATGTAATCACATTGGTCGTCGTCACATTTGTAAAGTACAGGCAAACGTGGAAGAACCGATTTCATGTCATTTTCTAAATTTCTGGATTGATCAGTGCCATTGTCTTGTATTGATTTGGTACAAATATCGTCATAATGTTGAAAACTACAGGTTAGAATTATATTATTACATATATTTTTCTATCAACACGTAATGCTAAAATACAAACCTATCCTCAAACTGTTCAACTTTGTATTCGTTGATATGTTCTGAATTACCAGCTTCTTCGGGAATTGTTTCAAGTTTTTCCAAGTAAGTTTTAACCAAGATTTCTGCTTTAATAATGCTTTCTTTTGTTTCATTAGCAATTTTTATATTTTCCATACAAATTGTACAGATCGTATCCGGTGAATTAAGATTAGGAATTACATCAATGTTAAAGAGAGACATTATAATTCCTGCAACATCTTCATCGCCACAATTCCTAAACAATGGAAATTCTCCCACATTTTTTAAACAAATACGACACAATTCAATTTTCATTTTATATTAAGATGATTATATTAATTTATACTTTCGATTCAGAAATAGTTTTTGTGGTTTAATATTTAATAAAAAAAAACAAACTTTTATCAACATCATAGACGTATAATAGATTTAGACAAGAATCAAGCAAACGTCAAGTGAGGAAATTTTCAAGGGTAAAAGAGAAAGACTATAATAATACCAGGGCCGCAATTAGAAATTTACTATTTGATTATAATGAAGTTGGTTGCTAAATAAAAAATAAATTTAATAATTTTTTTTTTGTGATGGTATGGCAATTAGATATTTTAGTAGATATATGTATTTTAATATTAAAAAAAGTTTTAAGGTTTCTTTTTAGGACTATAGTTTACTTGAGTGTACTCATTTCCACACTTCCCAAGAGGAAGAGTACTTAGCGCATTTTTTTAGTGTGGTATCCCCAGTAGGTCTAATCCACTTAGATTGAAACTAGATAAATAGGGGAATTTGAGATTTTAGCCTACATGCCATGGAAATGGAGTAACGAGACAAATTTGTTCCTTTTTGATAGCTTTGCAGATTTTTCGTTGCAAAAGAAATTTAACCGAATATCGTAATATTTTTCTATAATGGACTGAGATAATAAATGTAAATGTTCTTGAGAATGGCTATATTGAAATTCTAAATTGTCGGTAAAAATATTTTCATCAAGAAGATTATGATGAACATTATAACATATCTTTTTAAAGAATTTTAAGCTTTCTAGTTCCGAGCAAACTATAACTCTAGTTCCGAGCAAACTATACTATAGCTACTTAAAGGTCCTGGTTGGTCAAGACTTAACATGTTTAACCACAGTTCTTTCGTTTTATTACATTTTGGTAACCTAAAAAGAAAGAAATATTATTTACATTATAGCTACAAATTTACAAAAAAATGAACAGTAGTCATTTCCTTAGACAAAATCTCAACATATAAACGAAGTGCTAATGAGCTTCATGACCCTGTCCATTCAGAACATAAACACATCATGCATTTTATATTAATTTTATATGATTTTATATGACAAAACTCCGTATGTATTATATTTTGAAAATCATAAAATTAGTGGGTAATTTAACGGCGTTTTTCCGAACTAATTATACAATTCGGTCCTGGAATAGTACACTACATTCAAAAGAAGGGACTGTAAACAAAAAATGAAAGTGTACAGTATATTACGATTTTAGGGACCACAAAAATTACATTATTATTTTTTAAAATTTTTAATATTTTTGAATTAAAACTTAATTTTGTCTTTCACTAATCACTAGATTACAATCACAACATACATTATATTTAATCTAATTTAGTAATTAACTTACTTATGAAACGAAATCCCTTCTACTTTATTGAGTTTAGAATTCCGACAATTTTTCACCAAACACTTCATTTTTTCAAGTTTATTTTAATTTTGATACACGATAGTATAGAGTTTATGATTTTTTAACACAAATTTATTAATTTTAATAAGTTTTAATTAATTTTATCACTGTTTTTTCTAAAAAAAGAACAAATCCAAGCCAAGCTTTGTTTTGAATTGGCGAAAAAAAAAATTTTTTTTGTTTTTTTTTTTCAAATTGTTGAATAAGACATACAATTTTTTAGATATCCGTCCCTCTCCAACCGATCACACGTGAAATAGAAGATTTACTATGGAAAAAATATTTGAAACCGGTCTATATCTCTTATACGTCTATGATCAACATAGAATGAAATTGTCAAAGTTTATTTTGATCAATACATAACCACATACACGAACTATATGGATTAGACATACGCGTCGGTAATACAGTTTCGTATTCAGCACAATAATGAAGTTTGCTATAAAGCAACTGCGATACGTTCCCCATCGCGACTTCATTTTGAAAAGACAGTTGGTATACGCTATTTGATCATTCAGTTTTAATGGTGGCATATTATTACTTCGGTTTTTTTAAGTTTCTAACTAGCTTCCAAACCGCGGTGTGATTAGGTTTTATGTCTAAGCATTTTATCTCATATAATGTTAGTATTTTCTAATAGTTTAGCTTTAAATAATTTCTTTTATGAGATCAATCCAGTGTTCGCGCTGCAATTCGCCTGAGCCTATTGCGATGTGAAACTAGATCTTTAACTACACTACAAACTGGATGTCTAAACGTAAAACTATTTGCGTTGGGGATTATTGATGAAGAGGAATTGCTTGCTAATTGAACATGGTTTGTTAGTTTATCGATGATAGTGTCTATGGACTCCAAGCTGGAAAGTTTGGGTCCCAAGTTTTTATCGATGTAACCACAAAATAATTTCTGTACGATTTTACCTCGAGCTGGAGCCGCAGTTGATCGATTTTATACCGGGAACAAAACAAGCTGGTTCATTGGAGTGATTTAATAGGATGTTAGTGTGTGCAGTAATGATATCATTGGAGCCGGTTCTAAAGCTGTTGGCCATAGTGCAATTCCAATTACGGTGCTTTGCATTAAAGCCTCTAGCTATGACTACTCGATTAAAGAATTTGATTGAAAATTCTAGATCTTGAGAAACAGCTACTGCGGGCCAGGTTTAGTTGGAGTGTTATAAATAGTTACAAAGGGTAATATTTCGTTATCTAATTCTATATCGACGGCAATATATAATTTTTTCTATCGCATCTAGTGATATGAGCTGGATAGAGCGAACTTCTTTTCTTATCTTGTGCAAGCTATGTTTCCGCGAACATAATTACTCTTGTTTGATGAGCTTATATGAAGTTTTCGAATCCCACTTTCTTAGAAATGATGGAACAAGGGTTCCATTAAAGGCACTTTATACTTTGTTTGTTGTTCTCAATCTTCATAATAAATCTATGGTGATGAAATCTAGAACATGGCGATGTTCATGGACCCTTCTTGCGTTGACTTTGATGACTTGATTATCATAATGAAATTCTTTAGTTCTTCGATAATATCCTTGATATTCGGTATCTGCTGGAGTTCCTCTACTTGTGCCTTGAGTTCGCTAAAAATATTTTCGGGTGATGGTTGTCGCTGTTGTGGAGTTATCGTTGGTAGCTTTTCTGGAGGTTAGTGTACGATTTTAGGTACTGCTGCAATCACTTTCCCAAAACTAACAGGTGGTGCCGGTATATAAGTTAGTCTATAGGTGTGACCACCGATTTTTCTCTTTGTTTTACTCTTGCGCTTTTATAGCGTTGGTAGACACTACAACGTCCTTTTTAGTTTGTTGCATGATCCTTGTTGCAGTTGATGCATTTTACTGTTGTCCTTTTGCAGCTTCCTTTTTCATGAAATTCGAGATGTTGGCTTTATATTTAAATTTTATATTTTTCGAATATTGTTGGAATTCGGTTTATTGTTATCATTGTTCGTCTTATCATTTATCTTGAGGATTATAAAGATGTTTGTTGAAGACGCTTCAACAAAAGCGTCTTCAACAAACATCTTCCACTTTGTCTTCCACTTTTGCTGTGAGACTACCATATACTACCTTAGTTTTGTTTTTTATTGTATGTATTGTTTATAATAATTGGGTTTCTGTTTTATTTATGTTAAATTATTTTTAATTAATTTTTAATAATTTGTAATTTTATTTTTCTCTTCAAGAAAAATACCAAACGATGTTTTTCGTACAGTACACTAGGACCGTATTCTAATGGAGTTTGTAAAGTAAGTAGATATCTATTTTATTATTCTATTGTTTGAGCATATACGAATCTAGACATAAGCGAAGATATGCAGTTAAACATTAAACAAATTGTTCAACTACTCTCCTTCACCAGTTTATAATTCGTAATAACATCAAATTTATGATGCCAAAATAAAGGCAAACTATATTGATTATTGAACTCGAAGAGTTGATAAGAGTTGATTAGTTGATAAAGTGATTTAGATTTCGATATTTTTTCGTCGGATAATGGTACTGCGCCACAACGATTTTATTATATGTAGTTTCTTCAGAAATAAATCATACCAACTGAATGATGCAGATTGCGATGAAATTGAGGAACCGCAAATTGAGTAAAATGATCCACAAAATAATAGTTATCAAGTAATATCTACAAATGAGTATGACGGCATTTTAGTAATGCTGTTAAATTTGTAATTATTATTAATGAATCGTTCTGTCGATGAAGAACACTTACTTATTATTTGTACTGCACAGAATATCTGAGAGCATTACAGATCGGTTGTTGCTCAGTCTTATTAGTACTAGACTGTTTCAGTCTCGTTCGAATTAAGAACGACCATGAACTGCCACTCATAGATTCGATAGCTTAGCGCTTTGTTAGCTAGAACACTTTAAATTATTAATTTTGAGTTATCTTAAGATGACCAAGATACGCTGTCGTTTTTGCTAAAACGGAACAGACTATCGGTAAGCTTTATAAATAGGAAAGTAGTACGTGACAAATCTTCCATAAACGTTAAATGACTGCAAACGTTACTTTTAGTGGTATCATTGAATTTTTGTCGGAGCCGGTGGTAATTAACGATCAGTTTTTAACGAAAAAAATTAGGTTCTTTTTCAAAGCCGTATAATAAGCCGCGTGCCTTAAATTTGAAGAACGGTTTAACATATATGCATTTAATAATCGTCTACCGACAAATTCTCGGCTTCAATGGATAGAAAAAAGTAAAAATAATTTTTATAATATTGCAAAACACTGGATAAAATTACACTGGATTTAGTTCAGAAATATTAACTGAACAAATTCTGAGCTTGCTCTGATTAGCAATAATTATATGAGATTTGAAATTTTATTTGCTCTATAAACTTTAATGATCGGTACTGTAATTTTGAAAATTTATATAATATTTCACCCGCAAAAAATTAAATTTCCCTTCGATTGCTTGCGCTTCATACGGTCTCGTAGAGTAGGAAATTAAATTAATTAAAATTTAAATTTAAAAATTTTATTTTAAAATTAAATTAATCATTGTTTCACTAGATGGGTTGTGTAGGTGTCATCTATAACTGTTTAAATTGTACTAAACTTTGTACTAATATTAGATTTTCGGTTTAATCTTATTGAGTCGACTCGACACATTTACGTACATAACATTTTTTATTCTTACTGTAGGTTTAATCTAAATTTGGCTTTCTGTTAACCTTTGTCAGAATACAATAGATCATGTTGGACTGTCAAGATTATACTACAAACGAAAATGCTGCCATCTTTTGGAAAGTGGTATGTGTTACACATATGCCCTAGTGCATTGAAAATGCCACTAGATGTCAGTTAAAGTGTCAAAAAATATGAATAATATATTTTGTGGCAAATAATTCTAATTGTATATAAATACACTAAAAAACGAACATAATTCCTATTAGAATTATTCGGTATAACAACAAATTTGAAACAAGAAAAAAATCATGGCCGACTATCATTTTCATTCATACAATCTGTTGCTTTAAATATTAAATTTTTTATGTTAGATTTATGCTGTGTTTCTCATGCTGTGTACCTTAATTGACTAAACTAACTAAACTAAATTATAACGAGTTAGCTCATGCTACATCCAGATAAATGGAACAACAACAAAAGTCGCTTTGTGCTTCAACTTGAAACTAAGCTAAACCAAAAAGTACTATATATAGTTTATTTATAGTTAAAAAGTATTATAGTTATTTTATACTTTTTGTGAAAAGTAACCGAAAAGTTACCTCAAAATGTTGTCACTTTTCAGCTACCACCTATGAGGCAATAGCTTGAACAATTTGAAAAGTTAAGTTTGAAAAGTCGATTAAGGCACACATCATTAAAACACTTTTCGAACTAAACTTTTCAAAATTCGAAGCTTTCGCTACTGTCTCATAGGCGATAGTTGAAAAGTAAAATT
Source organism: Tipula confusa (assembly GCA_963556175.1). NCBI lineage: Eukaryota > Metazoa > Arthropoda > Insecta > Diptera > Tipulidae > Tipula > Tipula confusa. Next base: position 48,253,184 of record OY744476.1, read on the forward strand.
ACGAATTTACTTTTGAAAAACTTTTCATTTTATAATGTAACTTCGATTGATTGTTAATTTGTTCTGACGTTTAATATACAAATAAGAAAATCGCCGTATAGCATAGATGTATAGTTAGTAAATTAGATTCTATATGCATATATAATTATATAATCATATCATATCATATCATATCATCAAATTTATTCAAGCTAAAATGTGGTAATTATTATTTTACAGAACAATATAACAAAAAAAAAATCTTCCAGCAATGTTTGGTACTATATACTTTGATCGTGCTGACTCTTTCGAAAAACATAGTTAACTGCATACTTTGATCGTGCTGCCTCTTGCGAAAAAATATGATATACTAAATACTTCGATCGTAGCGCCTCTTTGGAAAACATGATCTATAGACGTAACAGCTAGGTTTCGTCTAGATAAAATCTATCATCATTTCCAATTTTTTTTTATTTGCCCTTTATTGATCTTTTTAGTCGCGTGCCTTCAAACCAAAGTTTTCGTTTAAAAAATAAACCGTCAGATGTACAAACTTCAGATATAAAAAAATTAAAGATGTTAAGTCAAAAGGCTGCTTGATATGTCGTATATGAACCTATATTCAAAAACCAAATCTTACTGATTGGTCTAGTTATCTAGAATGAAATACGAATTTGATAAGAATCTGCTGATATTTGGAAAGATGCTATGTTCGATATGTGAGCAAGCTTACAAATTTGAATCTTATTTTCTCGATTATTTTTTTGCAAATAATACAGTTTTTAAACTAATACGTATAATCATAAAAACTTTTTATTCAACCAATAGGTAGTCCAAAATAAAAAATTTGCTAGACCCATGATGGTGATGAGTAAAATTTGTATAATAGATTTACCTAATCGGGAGAGAATAAACTATTAACTATTAACGATGGGTCACACGCACAAATCTCTATTCTGACGTTGTGATATGTATATGAATTCCAGCAGATTATCCAAATTTTTGTAACATTGGACTATAACTTCTGTGGACGCGTGGAGATAAGTAACGACATTTAGCGCATGGCTTTGCCTGTAACCAAAGGTCACTAAATATTTTACTAGTGTTAGAGACTTATTTTTTTAATTTTAAATTCAATAAAAACTGTAAATATTTTTGTTCAGCTTATTGCGTATTTCAACATCCACACGCCTCACCTTTGGCCAAAGGAGCTATTCAATGAAAAACAAAATTATTTTATCAAGATCAACTCTAAAAATAAAAATGAAAACAACTTTTAAATTTATTTATTGTTATTACTACTTAGGATCTCGTCGTTTTTTGTTTTAAATATTTATTTTTTTGATGTCTTAAAATAATTTAATAATACGATGTAATTTTGTTATATTATTGTTTATTGTGCTCGAAAATAATGAAAATGTTAAGACATTTTAATTCATCAGAGATCAAAATGTTAAATATTTATAATGAGACAGTTTTAATGTGTGTTGAATATTTTGTGATTAATTTTCGAATTTGCTATTTATATAAACGAAATACTTGTGGTGAACACAAGGTTGATCGTTAATCGTTATCAAATAAACAAAAAAATAAAATTATTTGTCTGTAATCTGTAAAGATCTTATAAAAGAATTGAAAGTCGTGTGGGTATAATAAAGAATACCTTTTGGCACCAGAATTCTTGCATTTTGATGCTAGTATTTGGAGGTTTGAATCATTGATGTTGTATTGTGGTTTGAATGCTTTAACGCCTAATTATGCGATGTTTAATTTCTAATGTTTCTTTCTGAGGTTTCTTGTCGAATTAACTTGACTCTAGTTACATTTTAATTAAACGGGTATTTGTCTTAAAAAACTTTAAAAAACTCCGCTAACACGGAAAGTTTTTGTCTGATGATAAAAATTTGAAGGCAAATCGATGTTAGTTTCAACTGTTGAAAAGCTGACAGCCTTTAAAATCTTTGTTTAAAATGGTAATCGGGTAGAGCTAATTACGTGCTGATCCGTTTAAACTATTTATATAGATTTTATGTTTAAGCCACTCTTGATTTATTTCTCTAAGAATTCGAGAACATAACAAATATATCGTAAACCATTTTAAGGTTTGTTGGCGGGTTAAATCACCTTTTGATTAAGGTACATATTAGTATTCTGTTTCGAAAATTCATAAATTTGTGGGCTAACCCCTTGCTTTATTTTCATGGCCAAAAATGATTTGTGAAAATGTAAGGAAATTTCATGCCAGTATTTGTTCAGACTTCAAGAGCGTTTGATTATGGTAACATAGGTAAATACCTGTCAAATGTGTGAAACTGAATTAGTATTTTATGACTGCTATTCCTTTTTCTCACTTATTTGATAATCAAGTGACTAACTAAAGAAAAACCAGAAATATGAATGGTCTTAGATGACATTCATTGTTTAAGGCAATAGTTTCGGTAACGTCTACAAATATGAAGGCTCCCTCTATCGATCAACCTTAGTACTTTCAAAAACTTACTGTCGAAATTGATATGTCTGGCATTAAAATACGCAATTTTTAGGTTATTAACACTTTTAATACTAAAGCTAGATGATTTGATATCGCAATTTGCCATTCCTTAGGACAAAAGACACCAAGAAAGTGGCAGACACGTGGAAAAGACTACAATTTTTGCACACCGAATATATTTTACTTATTTGTGTCATAATTTTTATCATTAGGTCAGATGTTCAGGTTTATTATAAGGTATCCCAGATTCAGGAGATATTTACAAATGAGGCAATTAGTTTTCAACTTGTTAAAATTGATGGATATGTATGTTATTATATTTACTAGTTTTTAACATTACTGACGGCATAACATCATAACTGAATATTCAGCTGTGCATAAAACCATAAAATCAATCACAGGTAAGCTTTTTTTTTTGTTTTTGATCCCTGCAATCTTTTCTGGGGCCGTAACTCTCCCAACTCTTTCGCCGTTAATTTTTAACGTTCTACCTTACGCCGTCACCAGCCAAATCGAGGGCTCATGAATACAGGTTCGATTTTAAATCCATCTGCACATTGCATTGTTCCAGCCATTCTGTACTGACATGGACTATGGTTCGGCCCAAGTATTTTGCACTCCAACAGGGGGTCATAGTTGTGTTCCGATCGTAAACAGGTGATGAAAAATCCCTTTTGCAACCCCCCCTCCCCCGTTGGGATTCGAACCCGGTACTTTCCGTCCCAAACACTACAACTTTAACCACTGCGCCAATTGCTCGGTCACAGATAAGCTACAGATGCATTTTAGCGACGAAGCGGAGAGGTTTCCAAAGAGGATATATTGGTAGATCTCAAACGAAAAAAGCTACAAATAGAAAATGTAGCAAATATTTTAAAAATAGAGAATGTTAAAGAAGAGCCTGGAACAAAAAAAAACATCGAGCTTTAAACAGGCGTCTAGAAGTCGGGAAATAGTGGATGAAATAACATCGATTTTATAGTAATGCTTTATGCCTTAATCAACTTTTTAAACTAAACTTTTTAAATTGTTCAAGCTTCCACTATTACCTCATAGGTGGTAGCTGAAAAATATAAAATAACAATAATAATTTTAAACTATAAATAAGCTATAGTACTTTTTGGTTTAGTTTAGTTTCAAGTTGAGGCACAGTTAGCGACATTTGTCTAGTTCCATCTATCTAGAAATAGCATGAAATAATTCGTTTTAATTTAGTTTAGTTAGATTAGTGGATTAAGGCACACAGCATAAACGAATATGACAAATCAAAAACTAATAATTGTAATTTGGAATGCAAATGGAGTAATCCAAACTATTCCAGAGTTAGAAATCTTATGTCTAAATCTTATCAAAAATAGACTTTTGTCTTATATCAGAAAGTTATCTTACTAAAACCTTATATTGCCAAATACGTCCTTACATTTCCTACCACGCTATGCATTTGGCTGGAAGATCGAAAAAGCAATAGTAAAAGCATTTCCTGAGAAATGAGTTCCAAAACTGCTTCATATAATCAACGAAGGATTACGAACATTATAGAAGATGAGCTTGAAAATAAGAAAATATGCTCTGCAATCTTTCTGGTAGCCCAAGCCTTATAAATTGAACGGAGACTTACCAAAATATACTTTTACTTTGCTAACCGATATTTTCGTGTTCAATATGAAGAAGATGTTTCCGAACTAAAACAAAAATCAGCAGGGCTTCCCCAAGGTAGAGTCTTAGGACTAATATTATATATACTGTATACAAGCGATTTGCCTAACACAATAGTGAAACAATAATACATACTTTCGCGGATGAATCTGCAGTTTTAGCAAACGGAGCTAATATAGAAGAGGCAACCTGAAAACTGTAAATTACTACTAATATTGTTAGTAGCTATGAACTAAAAAGTACCGCATTAAGCTAAATGAAGAAACATCAACCTTCGCTAATAGTTTTGGATTACCATATAAGAAGTAAGGCTCTACAAAGGGACCCACTTCATCGAAATCAGTTTGCTTATTCGGCTGGCAAATCTACGGTGATGGCTCTTAGTAGCTTGATCACTAAAATTGAAATCATTTTTGATATTAAAGAAAACGGCCTTTGCGCCTTTGTTGACATTGAAGGTGCTTTTGACAATACCTTCTAGGAGCAACAGAGAGAGCAGTATACGAAAATAGAATTGAGCTTCCCACAGTTAAGTGAATTGGTTCGATGTCGAAAAATAGAATAATTACAGCTCAATTAGGTAGTGAATCAGTAACTATCAAGGCTGTAAAGGGATGTCCCCAGGGAGGGATATTTTCTCCATTACTATATGGTCAATAGTTGTTGATGGAAAACGGTTACAGTGCCCTTCACTAAGAGGAGTAAGCTTGTGCTTACAGCTCTCTCGTTAAATGGTGTTACTGTTAATTTTTCCAGTGAGGTTAAATATCTAGGAGTCATTCTGGAAAAAAAATTTAATTGAAAACAACTCATACTCAAGGTTCAGAGTAGAGCCACTAACCTGAGCCTTTCGGAGGGTCTATGGACGAACCTGGGGTTTACAACCAAAAATGATCTTTTGGTTATTTCTAACAATCATTAGACCCATGGTCACATACGCTTCAATAGTGTGGTGTTAAGTAAGGTTTAACGTTTGGCTTGCCTCGGTATTACGGGAGCAATGAGAACATGCCTGACTGCAGCAATGGAAATTCTCCTAGGTCTGGCTACATTGCAACTGCATGTTAAAAAGGAAGCTGCAATTGCGGCTTTGAAGATGCAAGCAGAAGAATATTTTCAACCAGGCAATATGGTTGGCCACTTGGAAATCTTTCGGGAGCTCCAGGCAAAGCATTCGATTAAAATGCCTTCCGACAGTATGCTCGCTAAACTGGATTTCGATAAGAACTTCTGTGTTCAGGGGGCCATCCTTTGAAAGAGGGTCCATGATGTCGGTTCCAAAACAGTAGACGGAGCAGGAGTAGGAATATTTGGGAGTGGAAATACCCTTTTCAAGTCCTTGGGTTCTAATCCTACTGTTTTTCAAGCATAAATGCACGCCATAGCACTTTGTGCCAGAATATGCATAGAAAGGGGCCTAAATAGCACTTGGGTCTTTATTGTATTAGCCAGTCAAACAGCCTTAAAGGCTCTTTGGTCCCACACAAGGTAATACTTGTGTGGGTGCCAGGACATACTGAAATCGAGCGACACGAGGCTGCAAATAACATTGCCCGGGTGGGTTCTCGTTCTCCATTTATTGGGACAGAACCCTTCTGCGGTGTCACTAAGGCACACCTTAGTTCAGCGACGAAACGCTGGCAAGATATTGAAAAGTCCTCTTTTTAGCGCAGAATTCCAGGACTACGACAGGAGTCGAGTTAAAGAACTCCTCGTACTTGCTAAAGCTAAGTTGAGGCTACGAAAAATTGCTGCGCATTGGCACAGGACATGTTCCGCTGATTCCACTTCCATATTACAGAAGCGACAAGCATCCATCGCACTTAGACCCATATTCTTAAGATAATATCTTAGAGGAACATGGCCTGTGCTAATGCGCAGCAATTTTTCGCCATCGACTGCAACATTTAGGTGGGAGAATAATGAACCCAGACCAACCCACTTTTAAAACCTGCATGTACTCCAGCTTTGGGCCTGTACTAAGAAAAATAATCTTAATATATTACAAGCTTTCCAAAATAAAGTGTATAGGGACCTACAGATGGAATACGTCGACGAAATCACCAATCATGCGATGAAACACACACAACATCTCGGACAACTCGAAAATGCTGAGATTTGTGGTATACGCTGAATAACAGAAATAGGTTCCGACGCCTACAAAGAAAGAAGCCATTCGAATTAGAAAGTCTACAATAAGAAGAGTTTAGATTAATAGTTATAGCCTAGATGCTTAATTTAGATGCAAATATTTTGAAACACTATCCCAAAATAAATCGATCACTACACGATGATGCCTTTTCAGTGGTATATAAATTTGTTTGCCCACATAATTTACGCATTTCAATTTAATTTCGCATTCAACATACACCAGACATTTTGTAGTTTATAATAAGTTTATTCAAAAAAGAATAATTAATTTGGAAAATTTATAAAAAAGAAAATGTTCGCTTTATATTATGTACAATATACATGAATACATACTGTTTAATTTACATTCGTGCAATTTGATTGATCTAATTACACTAATTGATCTTGTAACTAAGTGGTGAAAGAAATAGTGTAGGGTGATTTATAATTTACTTTTAATCAGTTATGTTTACGTTGAAATTAATTCGATTTTTTTTTTTAAATTAATTAAAGTTGATACCTTTCAAGTTTAATAAACTTGAATTAAACTTTAAATAAATAATTGAAGAAATCAATCTATTCATAATTAATAGATATAGACATTAAATAGTTTTTTCTTTAATGTTTTGCAGAATCTAAATTTTTCAAATGGTTAGTACAACCTTGTGGTATACGATAATTATAGAATATTTCAATTTAATTTATTTTAAAATAACAATAAAAAGATGAACAGAAGAATGCCAACACCAAGAATGACGAGGTCATCTCTACTGTAAAGCAAAGTATAACCTTGCAAGACACATGGTCTTCGAGATCATCGATTTTGGCCATCGAGTTTCTTGGACACGATCCTAAGCTGTGTGTTTGTTAACATAAGCGATGGGAAGGTTATATTTTGGCGGTATCCGTATTTTGTTAAGTATAAGTTGTGAAATGTAAAGGCTTTTTCCGAACCTTTTTTAATGTGAGAAAGAGGTCCGTTTACTATCTATTATCACCACTAGGTATTTGATTTGTTTTTTCTATTCTAAGAATGAAATAGGGCGGCTTCTGGTATTTTTCTGTACTGCGGTTGCGGTAGAAATGAATAATTTCGGTTTGAAAAAAATTTACCTTCATTTTTTTGGATATTTGCAGGATTTTTTAGTACATTTTCGGGCGCTAGTTGAAGAGGGAATAGCCGTGTCGGCGATTTTGGTTTCTGTGTTGTCGGTTTTCGATATATCATGAAAGAAAAATGAGAGACGTCGTGGGTCTAGGATTGAACCTTGATCAACTCCTGCTGCTATTGATTTAGTACCAGAGCAGCGTTTATTTAGCGATACGAAGAATTTCCTATTTGTAAGGTATGATTCAATTAATGGGGTGGTAAGGAATATCACATTTAATTAATCCAAGTTGTTCTTCTGGAATATGGGGTTCTAATAGGGATTGGAGCCTATTGAGCTTTCTTATTCCGTGTAGGAGTAAAATTGGGATCCATGACATCACCAATGATTACACTTTTCATTACAGCGGCCATCAGAATGGAGGAGAATTTGGAGTTGGCTTCCTTATCCATCAACGCGTGAAGCATTATATCATTGACTTCCGCCCTAACAACATGCGGATAATTCCGCACTAAGAAATTCAACATCACGATCGTTATTGTACATGCACCCACCGAAGATAAATCTGTTGACATCAAATCTCTTCTTTGTCGAGCTGGGGGAAGACTTCAATAACATACCGCACCACGACATTAAAATCATCGTGGGCGACTTTAACGCAAAAATCGGTAAGAGTACAGAAAATACAACGTACATCGGTCCTAACAGCCTGCACCTAACTAGTAACAATAACGGCCAACGCGTCACCGACCTAGCAATAACGCACAACTTAGTTGTATCAAGTACGTTTTCCTCACACAAGAGAATCCACAAAGTAACGTGGAGATCGAATGATGGAAGAACGGAAAACCAAATCGTTCACGTCATAGTGTCTAAGAGACACTCCACCAGCATATCCGATGGTAGATCTTACAGAGGTGCACACATGGACAGCGATCATGTGCTTGTCATATTTAAGTATAATTGCCAATGGTCATCTACGTTCAACAGCCAAGCACAAAAGACCGTTCGATGGAATATCGATGCTTTAAAAGACCAAGCGGCACTGCAGAGCTACCAATCAGCTACCACTAGTTATTTAAATGTGAATTTTTTCGTAGTTAGACGCGATTATCTCGCGATTAGGATCTATGATTAGACTAAGATCTTTAATTATCGACGTTATAACGTTTTTTTACCGTTAAGCTTCCGAATTTCAAAAATTTTGGAGAATTGTCGAGAATTTTAGGCATTCTTTTTGTGGATTCGGAAGTTCTTAGTTCGCTGAACCAAAAGGAAATCATATTCGAATAGAAATTATGGAGTATTTATTATACATCATATTCGAATAGAAATTATGGAGTATTGCAACTGGGAGGTTTCGATGGACATGAATTTTAAATTTTTATCCAGTCGGCTTGGCAGTAGTTGTGAAATACTTTTGGGTCTTGATTGGGATTGTAAAAACAATTGGTAAATGATCTGAATAAAATTTGTGTTAGACAGAGAGATATTTTTAGATACAACCAAATCAAGAACCGAGTTTCCTCTAGAGAATGTTGGCTTGTTAGGAGCATTTAATTGGATATTGGAATTATAGCAGAAATTAAGAAGTGATTGATCATTTTGGTTTTTGTTCAGGCAGTCTCTCGTGTTGTGGTTTCGAATTGAAGTCAATTGCTAAGATAATTTGTTTACTGGATTTAAGAAGATGTTTGAAATCGAGCCTCTTGGCTTGTCTCACAAATACGCTAAAACATGAGGTTTTTGTTTGGGGTCCCAACATTTCAAACTGCTGCTTCAGTTTCGGCTGTTACATATGTTTTTATTTATTTCTTTAATTAGTATATGCAAAATTTTATATTGAGGAAAAGCACATATGGAAGCAATTAGCAAAACTTAAAAATAAAATAAAATAAATAATCTAAAAAGTTGCTTCCATTGTACGCATAAAAAATTCTTAAATTTTTTCAAAACAATTTCAACCAAGTTCCGCACTCCATTTTGAGCATGCACTCATTCATGATGGAATATGCAACAATGGGTAAAATAATAATAAATAACAACAAACAAGTAAAAAACTACGTATACTGCTAATTAGTCAGACCAACGCCATTTTAAAAATTCTACTTTAAAAGATTTGGCCGATCCTGACCTCTTTATGGCTTTAGTGGAATTGAATTCTAAATAGAAATTCCACTAACAAAGAACGATTTATTTAGCGATTTATAAATATTTTTGGGGGCCAGAATACGCAAGTTATAGTAATGAAATCTACCAAATAACGATTTCCCAAACAATTAGAAAGGTTGCTAAGTTTTAAGCAATTTGAAAATAAAGAGACTAACCCTAAAACAACACTCGAATAAGGAGAAATATGATGAAATTTCCTGATACTAAAAATAAACCTGGTACAAGTATTGAAACATCTTTAGGGGATATCCATATTTAATTGAAGCATGTCAAACAAAACTACCTCACCATAAATAAACTGTAGGCAGAAGAAAAGACATAAACATTTGCCTGTTAGGCTCAATTGTATGAATAACGATAGCTAAAAAAAAAGTCCGAAAGTAACGATTAAGGCGACTTCATGACAACGAATATTATGCTAGCATTTTAAATTCATACTGTGACGTCATAGTTGTCATTTGTATGAAAATCAAACAAAACACGATGTTTTTTTAATGATTAAGTTGGCCGTCTGCGAATTTTTTTCATAAAGTTAAAAATATTTTAACTCGTAGGGGCGTGTTTTGTTTAAATTTAATTGCTGTGGTTGGTCGAGAGCATGAATTTAATATGCTAGCATAATATTCGATGTCATAAAGCGATGTCGATAGCTGACGATTATTTTTTTCGTCCATTGAAACAGTGACCTTTGCTTTTCAAGTCTATATTTTATTATCATGTTGATGAAAAATGTATACTGTCAGATTTACAAAATATTATGTATTTTGTATTTTATAAATATTTTTTAATTAAATTTAATAAAATAAAATAGGTAATCGAATTATTTTGAAAGGTATCTATATCTTTTATATCTTTTTATTAATAATTATTTAATAGTTCGGTTGGTTTTTAGAAGACAGATTCATCAATAGATTTCGATTTTTATATGCGAAAAATTGAGATGTTGTGCAACATTTGTCGATTAAAATTTATGGGCTTCCTTGCATTTTATACAATGATAGCTCATGCCGCACTTTAATGATGTGTGGCCGAATCTCTGGTGTCTACCATACTACTTGAAAGAGCGGCATCGGGACGTTAGTAATCCCTTCCCTTGTTTTTTCTTGAATATCTTCTTTGAGACTTGGGCATCAATGTGGAACTATCTCTGATTTTATTTAACTGTAAGTGCTCATTGTTTGCCAACTATATATTTTTTTAAATGTACAAATATTTTATACCTATTCTGTAACTGGCCGATCCTGTATTATCAACTTATCAATCTTACACTTTTTTCATATTAAAGTTATTTTATTTGGTAAAATTTCCATATATTCGTACATTTACTTTCTTGACCCAGATTTTAGTCTTTACTTTATCATCTAAGCGTTTTTAATGAATTTTTTTTAGCCTTGGTAATGGTTGAGAAACAGTGTCTCCAGCACGAAATTCGAATGTTTCCTCTGTGATGTAGGGTTCTAATATTAGCTGGGACCTATTGAAAATGACATTTTTTATGATCTTACTCAATTTAGAAGGATAATCAGGCGAATTTGCTCAATGGGAGTGCTTTTCTGATTTAGGAATAGGTTTGACTTGGTCGATTAGAAATCTTAATGTAGATATCTTATTAGATTTTTCAATGAGCTGTGTGATAGCAATTTTCTAAGTACCGCGTTGGGTTTGTTTTTGACATCTGAAGTTTTTCTTTTGTTCAGACCCCGAGATGTTGGCAATTTCTACTTTTTTTTTTTGCACATTCGATTGCGTAGCCTAATCAATGAATAAAGTTAAGAAGGCACATTATTTGAAAGTTATTAGAAGAAATATTATTGCTGCATTTTCTTTACCAAATGCATCAATAATATTCCTCCTAATAACTCCTAATAACAAGCAATGATTTCCATAAAGGTAACTCGTTTTTAGGCGATGTTAAAATCGTTTTTCAGCGATGTTAAAATCGTTTTTTGGCGATGAAGGTAGCGAAGCGGTCGTATTTCGCAGAACTCAATCGTATTTAGTATTGAAAATTTAGGAGAATACTGAGTACCATGCAGGTTACTAGCTATTACATTTGCTTATAATATGACTTGTCTTCGCCTAGACTATAAGATGCTTAACTCCTTACATGTATATATAGATTTGGCCACTGTTCACTGTAGTGTGGTCAAACGTCTGACAATTGCGATAAATTCTAGGCTCGATTACGATTTTTCTCCTAGGTTACTCTGTATTTGCTAATTTATTTTATGGTCAAAAGTTTTTCAAGTTTTCTCTTCGATTTTAGCAGTCATGCATCTTAGCAGCCCTTTTCATATAGATAGTCTCTGGTGGAGCTGTGGTGTTAATGGTAGAATACTGGTGACTTTCTTTCTGTTCAACCAACATTTCTGGTTGGCTAGAATGCAAGGAACTGCCATCGCACTACTAGCGCTCTGTTTGATCATGTTGAATTTGCGGGCGTAGATTTATTTCATTGTTACAAGATACGATTTATTCGTAACACAAATATTTATTAAATTATGACTAATACACAAATATATTTATTTAATTATTTAAAATTTAAATTATAATCAATACACTTGTGTACAACTTAAATTCCTTGAAATTCACGAAATTCGATCACAGTTCCTTTGTATTGTCTTCACTTTAGTGGAAATGGGTTGGTGACAAGTACAGAAATTACTAAATCGAAAATAGAAGATAACATTTTCTGCTTAGGACATCAACAAAAGATAACCTGTTAACTAACAACATAATTCTTACTCTTCTGGTACTTAATTTTCTGGAACAGGTATTGACTGAGCGTTTTCTTGCACATTATTCATTTTCAGCTTCAATCAATTGTTATTTTAATTATGGTGATTTCGATAAATAGATTCGCCTTTTGAACTAAACTCATGCTTAATAAATGAGTTTCGTTATGTTTGTCAACACTGGAGAAATCCATTTTTGGTGAATCAAAATATTCCATAGACAAATGACTCCGCTCTACAAATTTTACTCACATTAAAATACTACGCCATTTGTAGCTTAGGTGTTTTACAGCCCAGTATGTGTTATTGAAATGTGAATAAATTCCAATGCTATCATTTACGCGCATATGCTATATTGAAGTTTTTTTGTTAAAATAAACTTAGTACGATCTCTTTTGTTATGCCAAATTTCTAGCCAACTTATAGGCGTATTAAAGAATGTACGTAACAATATTTACTTACTATAAAGTCTCCCAATAGGGACGCTCGAAATTTGTTTGATTATTGTAGCTATGTTGTTAAAGCAATATCTGTCAAATTTGTTGTTAGTATATAGCAAACCACCATGGAAGGTTAAAGTATTAACAACGTGTTCAAATCAACAAATTTTATATTTAAAACAAAATTGGCAACGGCGATTATCGGCAACGTTGGCTACAGATCGATGATAAGCACCTTCTTGTGACCTAAATTGGATAATTATTTGAGGCTATTTCAAACTTCAGGTCTATGGATTTACAAAAAGTGAATATAACGAACGCCAGCCATCAAATTCAGTCATATTTATGCGACAAAGATGGACAGTCATCGAAAATTTGACCTCCCGACTCGAATACGTGCCACCAAGCGAAGCCATTTCAACATTTGAATGAATGTTTTATTCTATACTTAACGTCATAAAATATTATTTCAAATAAAAAATCGAGCGTTCTTGGTGGAAGACCCTTTAAATAGTTTAATATTTATAGTGTGTACTAAATACATTTATTTTGCAGCTCAAAGTTACATTCAATTATCTTAGTAAAAAAAACATCTCGTAACTCGTTGTTTCTAAATTTACGATTTTCAAGTCAATATTTTGGTTGTTGAATTTAAAATTTATAAATAAAATAAATAACATTAGTAAGGTCTGGGAAATTTACATTATTTCCAAAAGTAAAGACATAATAAAAGTGATGATAATTTTCATGATTGGTTTTGTTTATGTGTAGTTAGTGCAATGTATATACTGTAAAATGTGTAAAATGTTAGGAAAATAGGTGATAGTTCGGTGTTGATATTTAAAATTAAAATTATGTTTACCCAAAATATGTAGTTGCTGTTTTCACTACTATCCATTGGTGAAACGATTTAATCCCAAATCAGCGCTTTGTCCGGTCTTTGTTCATCTTTATCTATTTTTCGAAAAAAATATATTAGCATTTTTATTAAGTTTCTATAATCACCTTGACAGTTTTCGAATAAACAAAACATTTTAAAATGTATTGTTATGACAAATAGAGTTGCCTACCAACCTTTATAATTTTTTTTTTAAATGATTCTTTAGAGAATTTAAACATCTGACAAAGTCAGTGTGAGTGAACTGATTTATTTCAACCTCATAGAAGGATTATTTAAGGAGTAGTCGATTTGATTTGTGTGACTATAATTTGTTTTCGAAGTGGAAAACTAAACGTTATGTCTGTACACTTTTGTGAACCGACAGTAACGCAAATACGCTTTTGATGCATAGTTGAGCCAAAAATTATAGAGTATGCTTGCTTGCTTAAACACTTGTCTTTAAACGATTGGGCTAAGTGAGAATCCAATTTATTCGAAATTTGTGATTTTTCGAGCAATCGAGCACTTTGGTAAAAATTACCCAAATACCCTCGTTTACTCGAATATTTATTAATACACCAAAATCACGCATTAAGAACCAAGTTGACGTGTAGAAAGACGTGTATAGATTTATTAGAGCCAGTAGTAATTCAGTTGGTAAAATAAGTGTTAATTTTTTATTTAAATTAAAAAAGAGCTATACTTTTAATGACAGAATAAAAGTCTATATTAAATTATGATAATGCCTTTCGTGACACGCTTTTTAAAGTTCCGTTCAACTAAACGTAATCTAGTTTGATCAATATTGGCGAAAGCATCAATAATTTGCTGCCACAAATTTTTAGGTGTTACCTCTGTACATAATATAAATACACATAGTACTACCATGATATGTTAGCCCATTGACGTGCTAGACGTCGCTACTGGTATCGTTTTAAAATAATCAAAATATTTTTATATGTATAATCGCCTAAATGTCATATATTTATACTAAATGTTGACAATATTCTATCGACCCGACATCTAGAACATCAATGGGTAAACTGGTTCTTTCTTATGATGGTAGTACTATATGTATTTATATTATGCTCTGTATAACAAATGTCTTTTAATAATTCCCGAAGGAAGAAACTGAGTGATGTTAGATCAGAAGAGTGTGTGTGGGCCAATTTAGACTTCCTCCACGACCAATCGATATGTGAAACTGGTGTCAGTTTCTACGATATGTAAAATTGGTTTGCTACACACCATGATGAATACTGGTTTTTGAAGTAAAACTTTACCTATTTTTAATGTAGAATCTTATTCTGCCATAAAAAAGTTGTTAGATATAGTGTCTATTTAATTATAAAAGTTTACTCTTATTATTATTATTGCCAACAAATACAGTAACGCCATCTAGTGCTCTCCTTTCTACGCGTGAACTTTGCCGTTTTTTTGTAGGACACGTATTTTTTTAGGGGTACCGGTCGAAACTGGATATTTTACAACTGGTTGTGACGAAACAGGATATTTCAAAACTGGATATTTTAAAACGAGATAAGGTACAAAACAAGATATGGTACAAAACTGGATATTTCAAAATTGGATAATTCAAAACGAGATAAGGTACCAAATGAGATATGGTACAAAACTGGATAATTCAAAACTGGATATTTCGACATGTGATTTAAACTTAAAATGATTTTTGGGAAAGTTCTGATGAACTTAACCGATTATGATGAAATTCTATATGATGTAGGATGAAAATGTGATTTTAAAATAATTTTTTCAAGTCAATGATTATTTTAATAAGATGAGAAAAGCAGCAATTAAAAAAAAACATTAAGTGAAGGAAAATTCTAACTCTCTGCTTAAAATTATTCAAGTATGAAACCTTACTGGCCTTATTCCAGAACTTTCCCAACAAATCATTTTAAAATCCCATTTTTGTCCTACATATCGAATTTCATCATAATCGGTTAAGAACTCGCCGAGTTCCTTCCTTACTGGCCATTTTCCAGAACTTTCCCAAAAAATCATTTTTAAATCCCATTTTCATCCTACCTATCGAATTTCATCATAATCGGTTTAGAAATCACCGAGATCCTTCCTAATTGGCCATATTCCAGAACTTTTCCAAACAATTATTTTAAAATCATATTTTCTTCCTATGTATCGAATTTCATCAAAATCGGTTAAGAACTCGCCGAGTTCTTCCCTAATTGGCCATATTCCAGAACTTTCCTAAAAAATCATTTTAAGTTTAAATCACATGTCAAAATATCCTGTTTTGAAATATTCATTTTTGTACCATATCTCGTTTTGTACCTTATCTCGTTTTGAATTATCCAATTTTGAAATATCCAGTTTTGAACCTTATCTCGTTTTGTCAAATCCTATTTTGAAATATCCAGTTTTAAAATAACCAGTTCTGAGCGGTTCCCTTTTTTTATATACATATTTACAAAATTGTCGTAATCGATGTTAAAAAATTTGATAAACTTCATTGGTTTGCTTCTACAAATTTGATCAAATCAACTTTGTATACTTTTTGGTTTTAAACCAAGTAGTATTGCGATAATTACAATATTTGCACAAATGGCTTCTATCGTATCAAGATCTAATTTTCGCTACGTTTACCGCATTCTGGCCCAATTTAGTTTCCAAACTCAGATTACAACACCTAATTCCACGATTTTACAATATAACCTATTTTGTCTTTATCTACTACAGTGGGTAATTTATATATATTTTAGTGACTGAATAACAGATGGAGCAGTTTTTTGATATTTTTAATACTAAAAATTCCCATTACTAAAAATTTGATTATTTGTAAATGGGATAAATTTATTGAGTACGCGATTACCTAATGGATTCTCTAGAGCTGCGGGTATATATAAAGTGCAATGAATTTTGGGAATGTTTACTAAATGACTTTGAAATAATGTATGGCATTATTGACATTCGACTTTGTACAGGAAGATGAAATCAGCTAAACCTGAGTTTATAAGAAATTCATTTCAACTAAGATTGCTGCCAAATTTAATGATTCATCGGCTATTAAATCTATACCGGAAGATTGTTTTAGATATTATCAGTTCCTTAATGAGATCCCAAATAAAAGTTTTACTTTCAAGGATTCTGAAGTGTTTTTGTGGATAAAATCAAATTCATTACCGGAAGTTTCGCTTATAATTTCTGTAGCAGATTTCTGTATGAAAAACTGGACAGATGTCTTTTAAAATATTATAAAAAACGGCATTGAGATCATCACGCACTACCTAAAGAAAATTAAAGCAGCGACAAAATTATTCAGAGTAGCTGACAAATTTATTGTGATAATACGCAATCAATATAAAACAAAGTTCAGTGATCTGATCCGTCTATTTCACACAATCAGGTCTCTGCTTCATCCAAGGAATCCAGACATATTTAAAATTACCATAGGCTTATCATACAATGTGGACCGCATTGAGAGTGCCCTGAATTATTTGACAACAAATATATCTTCTAACATCAAATGGTTACAGAATATTCCGATTAACGATGTAGTGAGATTCAAATGGGCTTTATCTTCCATCTGGAAGATAAGATTTAACATCATGGAAATGTAATTTGTGTGTGACTGTCCGATCAAAACATAAAACTCTTTGAAAGATTACCTTATGTGATAGTGACTTTAACCAGACATACTGAAAAGTTCCAGTATTTTGCACCTATTGAAGGTGGTCAACTTTACTCATAAATCTAAATCGCTTTAATTTCAAACCAGCAAAAACTTGAATCAGTTATTCTGAAATGTTCATCAAAACCGGCTGGTAATAATTACAGTGAACGTAACTCAAGTAGATTCAACTTTAATAACAGTACACTTATAACCACTTCACGGGAAAAAATGAAACAACCATTACTGCAAAACCATCAATGCAAATCAACAGAAAAGTTAACAGAAAAATCAAAAGAAAAAGAAACTTACATTTTATTGCCAAAATGTTAATAAAATGTTTTCCAAAGCCGCCCTGTTTCTGCATACATCATTTGTGAGACATCATTTAACAAAGAGATTCTATGTTCTGAATTTTTTCCCAGCCTATATGTAGTTTTTATACAATAGATGACTGTACACCTGAAACAAGTACTAAAGAATCTGGCGGTGGAGTGCTAATAGCTTTTGACACAACTATATCCAATGTGCTTGTTGAAATAAAAAGCGTGTCTGTAATCATATATCATATATCAAGGCATAGACGAATATGTTCCTATCACCATGGCAAAACTTAACGATTACTCTTCTTGGTATGACGATACATTGATTAACTTGAAGAACAAGAAGGCTTAAGCCTACAAAGAAACATTAAAACAATATTTTGTGGCTAAGAATATTAAATTTGCAGATTGTAACCATAATTTCGAAAACTATTTTGAGCATAAATACAAGACTTACATAACGTGTATTAAAGACAAAATTAGAAATGATCCAAAACATTTTTGGAATTTCTTTAAGTCAAAACGTTAAATTACCGGTTTTCGTATATGACATTTAACGGTAAGTCGCTGATATTGGAAGAATTTCCTAAAAAATGGAAGATTACCAGAACTACACCATTGTTCAAAACCGGAGCAAGAAGTGATATCATGTTATAGAGGTATAACGTCGATTTCATCTATACTAAAATTATTTGAACTTGTAATATGTAACTTATTCAAAGAAGTGGTTCCTGGACATGCTTCGCCGTACCAACATGGATTAATGCCAAAGAGATCAACATCAACTAACCTTATTGAGTTACAGCAGTAC
Source organism: Tipula confusa (assembly GCA_963556175.1). NCBI lineage: Eukaryota > Metazoa > Arthropoda > Insecta > Diptera > Tipulidae > Tipula > Tipula confusa. The sequence goes on from OY744476.1 coordinate 48,271,556, forward strand.
TATCAAAGTTGTTGAGAGTCACAAACAAGTTGATGTGGTGTACACTGGCTTTGCCAAAGCGTTTGATTCCAGTAGTCACTGTTATGCACTTGAACGGTTATACTTATTTGGGTCCTCAAATAACTTTGTTGCATGGTTTAAGTCTTACTTGGAAACCCGTTTCTAATACATTGAAATTGGAAATATGAGGCCCAAGTCAGTACAAGCTACCTTTGTGTTCCACAGGGTTCCCAAGTTGGCCCATGGGTTTTTACAATTTTCATTAAAGAAATCACTGAAGTCATACAACATTCAAAAATCTTAATGTTTGCTGACGATCTAAAAATATACAGAACTGTGGAGAACCTAAGTGAAGCCGAAAAACTCCAAGAAGATGTTGACAATATAACGAATTGGTGTTAGTCAAATTTTCTATACCTTAACGTGAATAAGTGAAGACTATGCATCATTTTATCGAGAAGTGAATCCTGATTGATTTTTTCAGTACTATGGTAGAATCTAGCTTATAGTATTAGATTTGCTCTATCAATTTTGATCAAGAGACTATAATCCTACTATACCTTATGACTACAGGTAACCATCCATAAGTGTCAGATAATATTGGGCGGCAGCTTCTACGAAAAAATACCATCGGACCATTTTTGAACTTTCAGAGGCTTTATCTAGGTTTGCTCTAGTCATTTGCTATAATAATAGATACACACAAGTGAACGACCTAGTGCTTCATCTTCCGCTGTTAAAATTTTTTTCGGCAAACAACTCAGTAGAATCGCATTTTTACTTTGTCCAATATTGTGTTATTGATCTACTATTTACCGCGCAGCTTTGGAATCAATTGCAGGAGTTCCTTCATGTGTGTTGTACATTTATTACACTGTGCCCAAATATTTTTCAAAGTATAATTTTTGGTTAGGTTTCGTTTCAAGTTGGGGCATACCTCTCTCCGTCCTCTTCAAGATTAGCAACGGCATAGTCGTCTTGACATTTCATTTAAATTAACAACAACAAATTGTCATTTGACTGCTTTTTAACCTTTGCTCTATTTTAACCGACTAGGCCGGTAGTCTCTAAACCCACCTCGCTTTGTCACTGGTCCTACTAGTAACTCGAACTGGATTTACTGTTCAAGAGCTGCTTGGGGTCCACACATATATATGTATATATTTGCCAATGCTGAACTGTGGAACGTTTCAATTATAATTCTCAATTTGCACAAAATTATCAAATGTCAGAAATGACAACTATATAATTCTGTGGCAACAAGGAAAACGTAATAAGAGTTAACACCAGCAATAGTTTCGTTAAATAATGAAGTATATTCAGTTTTTACCGTTAATTTCTAGGAAATTTAATTTCAAAGTTATTTGACATTGAAAATGGAAATTTAAGTAAAATTAAGTAAAATTTAACTTTAAAACCTCTCTACTGAAAAAGTTCCTTGTTGGAATGACGAAGCGTCTATGGAAGCAAGGGAAGCACTGCTTCCCTTAACAAATAAATCTGTTAAAAAAAATTCTTTATTACAACCAAAAACTAATCTAAATTTGATATTTTATAATTTTGATATTCTAATTGGAAAAGGCAGAAATTAATTACATATTTTTATTTGATACGGTAAGGGCTCATACAAAATATTTCAATTTTTTCCCCTAATTTTTTGCTGCGTTATATTAAAACATACGAAAAAAAAACGAAACAAACTGATTTTCGGTCTTTTAAAGGGCGTTTAATAATAATAAAACAATATCCAAAATATTTTTAACTAAAATTTCTTTTGTTTTGTGTCTTTTTCGTAATCATGCTGTAGAATAGATAAAGACAACTAGTAATTTTTTAAGTAGCTTGCTCTTTTAAATATTTTAAAACAAAACGTTGCATGATACAATTTGTGTATTGATGATACTCCGTGCAAAATATAAATACGCATAGTACTACCATCATAAGAAAAAAACAGTTTACCCATTGATGTTCCAGATGTCGGGTCGATCGTCAACATTTGGTATAAATATATGACATTTAGGCGATTATAAATATAAAAATATTTTGATTATTTTAAAACGATACCAGTAGCGACATCTAGCAAGCCAATGGGCTAACATACCATGGTAGTACTATGTGTATTCATATTATGCTCCGTGTCATGAAAACGATGTTTTAATAAGATTATAGTGGAATTAAAATAATAATAATTAGGATGAATGTTGGCCACATTGAAACGCAGTTTTAATTAAAAGTTGGCAATAATAAATTAATTAAGGCTAATCACAGATTTACACGTCGATTTTTAAATGCTTATTACCGTATTATGATAAATTAAAGAGGCTTACAGAATGCGTCAAACTAATCGCAGTTTTTTGTTGGCCGTATCTTAAGTTGTTTTCATAAAGATAGCTTTGGAATAAAAAAGGGTAAAAACTCACAAATAAATTTTTTTTTCAAAGTCGGTGTACGCTACACATCATTCCAAAACCACATTCAAAATGGCTTCCATTTAAAAATTCATACTAAGATGATTAACTCGAACAATAAAATAATATGTAATTTAAAAAATTTGGGAGATTCTTACAGTTCTTATTGGCACCGTTTGGTTCAGAATACACTGGCTTGCTTTCAGATGTAATGATGAATCTGACAACTCAAATAATCGCGGTAATTATATCAAAACGGTCCAATTGATCCATCGTTTTATACTTCTTTGCGATTTGCAGGTGCCTCTTCAATACAAATTTTCACGCTTCGTCACTGCCTTGTTGCCACAGAATTATAGATAGGGTATAAACAGGATCAAAGCGTCAACGACGAGCGTCCACGAATAAATATAAATTTCGCCAGCGATATAGCTGTAGTAAACATAACTAACAAAAGCGTCAGCGTATCGCGATATAAAAATAACAATAAAAATTTTTAAAACATGGCTGCTTAATACCCACTTTATTAAAAAAGCAACTTAAAAAAATAAAAAACAGTTGGCAACATTGTTTCGCCGGCGATAAAATTAGAAATAGCCTCTAAATTTATTTCAAAGAAAAAATCGTCGTCGCAATCGTCGATGTTTCTGTTAGCATACTATGCTTTTAGAGACTGTTCACACCGAACGCGAATCGCGAATTGCAAATATATTCCATACGCGAATTCGCAAATTAAATTCACACTAAACTCGAGCGAATTTTTATGTCAACATCTATTTATTTTGGACATTTAATAAACAAATGAAGTTCTATTTGCAATGGTCATAATCAAAAATAAAGATATAATATTTAGGTAAAATATTTTTTTACGATATCACAAACAAATGAATAGAATTTGAATTGTGATTTGAAAAATTAGTACGAATGCCAAAATTCGTGCTAGTGAAATTGTGTGAAACGCGAGTGGAAAGTAATTTTTACACCAACGAATTTTTGGTTTATGACATATTAAATACGAATTTCCTTTTTTTTCATTATTTTGAACTTTTTTTTGAAGAAATTTAGTTTAAAATTATGTATTTTTATGTAAGAAGTATTTTAATCATAAATAGAAAAACATTTTGTATTTAATTATTTTTTATGTCATAATATTCTAAAAATAGCTTATTCGCATTTCGCAATTCGCGGTTGGTGTGAACAGTCCCTTAGTGTATTTTAATTTGACAAACGTCGACGCTCGTCGTTGTCGCTCTGGTTCTGTTTCGAGCTAAAAAGTTTTAAAGTTCGATTATTTTGTTTTGGTTTCAAACATTTTTTTGAATACATGGCAATGCATGATTTTAAAATTTAAAATTTTTTTATTTTTAATTTGTAAACCACATTTAGGCTGCAAGCAAATACAGCAAATTTGCCTTTGAAGTACATTTGTATCCAATCATACTGCCACGGCAGACGTAAATCGTGCAGCAAAAAACGAAGAGCAATGCGGTACAAAATGCAGAGATGGTGAGCTTACCAAAGCCAATAAAGTATAAACTCAATTCGGAAATGGGGTGATAAATGACATATCAATTGGCGGCAACCAGAAATACATGAAGGTCGTTTCTCAGATCCGTGCATCATCAAATTTTTTGCTGATTGTCCTTCGGAGGGGAAATTTACTAGTTTCTTTCAAAAAGGTAAAGTAAAATTGGAAAAACAATTAATTCGAGCGAACATGTCACGCAGCAGCCCTTTATCCTTGGCACCGGTTAAATCGAAAATGGTAGTCTTTCGTAGAGCAGGACCATATGTATTTAAGATACATGGCCAAGTTTTTAAAGAGCATGCCATCTGTAACCGGTAAATAGTCAATTTCTGCAATATGCGCAACTTTACGTTGTTGCCGGCTATGTAAATTTGATTTTAAAATCCTTTCAAAAAAGCTCACGGTGCAGGTAATGCTATGCCGGTTGCAAGCCTAGTGGTTTCCGAGATCGTTATACTGAACAGCGAATGTACAATACAACCAATGCAAATGGGATCGCCATGGTATATACATACACAGTGTTAGTGAGCCGCCCTTTGAAGTAACATTCATGTTTATCCTCTTGTGTTTACTTTAAATAAAGCCTTTGTCATGGTTTATTTCCTGATCGCGGGAAAATTTCATATCTTCATCCAATACTCAAGGCGGGTAAAATAAGTGATCATCTTAGGATCGGTATCCTCTCCATCCTACCCTAACTGCTCGATTCCTTGAATGTCGAATTTGTCAAGATAATTGATTTTTATTCATCCACTCGGGGTCATCGAACTTTGGTCTTTCCGAACCAATTCCGAGAGAATCGTGAGTTTTTAACTCGGTTTTTGCAATTTTCGATTATCACTTGTCGAGAGATGTATACAATGAAGCTTTATAGAATTTTTTTGTGAGTGTCGTATTAATTTTTTTGTTAGCTGTAATTTTAGGTTCCGACTGGCGTAACTGTAGACATCAAATAAATAAATAAACACATAATTGGAGAACTGCATAGCGTCTTAATTATTTTTGTCCAGTTGAACCTTAACTTCAGTTGCTTGCTGACCGATTTCCGCACATTTCTTTAGAGCTTTGCTGGCTTAACTGCTGCTTTAGCTCAACTGCTTCCGATTGCTCCGACATCAAGGCATACAGTTTTGTTACTTCGTGGTTTCTTCAGTTGCTAAGAAGTGGTGAAAAATTGTTTTAAACTGATTACGCTTATTTACTAGATAACCTAGAAAAAGTGTCAAAATTATATACCGATTTTCCAAACAAAATTTTCCTTATAACGTACTAACAAATACATTTCCAATATATTTATAACGCACACGATTCGACCTATAATGTAACGGTATTGAGCTTATGTTATTTTAATTTCCGATGAAAAACGGTAAACGAGTTCAGTTATGTTTAACTTGTCGCATTAGTTTGTTGTCTTCCGCACCTCTCAAAAAAAAAAAAAAAAAAAAAAATTCGTTTTGTTGTTCGCGCTTTTTATTTATAAAAATTAAATTTTCCGTTGAATTTATGTGAAAACGTTATATATTGGAAAATTCATTAATAAGTACGCGAGGGTGGAAAAACTATGTGTCTGTGTGTTTGTGTTTGTCTCGTGGTTATAAAGTAAAATCGAAATTGAAAAACAATAAAAACGCGATATAGACACGAATCATATAGACAATCACGTGAATTACGTAAAGTGGATTTTCTTGTACTAAGCATTTGTGTTGTTGTTGTTGTTAAATTATTATTTTATTATTTTTTGTTTTGTAGATTTTCCGGAAGTTTTTACTAAAACAACGAAAAAAAAAAGAAAATTAATTTGTGTGTTTTGTTTATTTTTAGATAAATAAATAAATAAAATAGCGATTTTTTTTTTGATTGTGATAAATTCTTTACGTGAATATTAATTAAAACATAAATTGACGAAAATGAAAGGGAAATGTGCAATTTGTAGCAGTGAAGCGATAACACGTTGTTCGTCGTGCAGTCAAGTGTTTTATTGTTCGGTAGAGCATCAAAAAGCGGATTGGGGAGCACATAGAAAATTATGTCCATCGTACAAAGTAAATAATTTGGCGCGTGCTAAACATAAATAAAATCGACTAGATTATGGTATATTTTTGTGTGTTAGGGCAAAACTGTCTTCTTGAACTATTTATAGATGAATAGCTGCGTGTATATATTTTACACGGGTTGGATATTTTATATTTTGTGTTCAAAACTAACCGAAATAATTATAACAAGTTGTTTTTTTGTGTATTTGGGTTCACCGTTTCACCGGTTATATTTATAATTAGAATATTAATGAAATAGAGACTGATGCGACTGTGTAATATGAGCAGTTAACGAGAATCGTATACATTTGGTGAAAATTAAAATTAGTAAACGGAAAATAGAAAATATTATTGTATGTACTTGTTACCTAGCATCAAAAAAAAAATGATATTGGTGTTGGCAAATTGACAATTTTGTCCGAGTTTTAATGTTAAATTGAACGGGCTAATTATAAATGAATTTGTACAAAAAATGTTTACGAAATAACACCTAATTATATATTTGTATGTACAGAGTTATTGAACTTTTGTGCATATATTGTGTAGGAAGTAAGAACAGTAGGGACTGACTATGATTTGAAGCACTAAAATCAAGCAAATCAAGCTTTTGACCGGCTCCACAACATATAGACGTAAAAATTGACATGAAAATTGTTCAAGATGATTTTAACACAAGAAATGGAATCGATAACACCAGTATGCCATCAATCATGGCTAAACACGCACTAAATTCTGCAAGAAACAATAATGGGGAGAGACTGGTCGATTACCGTCGCGAATTAGCTATTCATAAGAGGCAGCAAATTTCCATCTAAGAATTTACATAGATACACTTGGATATATCCAGATAAAACAACCAAACATCAAATTGATCATGTATTTGTTAACAAGAAATTTCTATCCTCTTAACAAGATGCTGAAAAATACTAACACCAAAGGGCACATTCAAAGAAACGCTCCAATTCAATGTCCCAAGTAACGAAACCCACGCCATCGAACAAAAATTGAACAAAAAGCAGAAGTATACGTAAAGACTGCTACACATGTGCTTGTCTAACAAAAATACACCAGGAAACCATGGATTAGAGATGATACGTGGAAAAAAATTGAGGAACGTCACCTACTAAAGTTACAGCTTTATCCTCCGAATTCGGCGAAAATCAAAATATATATGAAGGAACTGCAATGCAAATCAAGAAAAAGGCAAGAAATGATCCCAGGAAATACTCCGAAATCATTCTCAACACTGTAGAAGCAGCAGCAGAATAGAAACATGTGCACATTACATCAATGTGTAAGTAGGGTCACCGGAAAATTCACAATCCTACTTACAATAACGGATTAATCTGGGCAAGTCCTAACCACAGAAAATCAGCAGCTTAATAGATGGATAGAGTTCTTCGAGGGCCATAGCACATATGGCGAACAAAATGGCGAGTCCCCTAATGGTAACTATATATAACGAAACCATAAATACACATCCACCAATGGAACCGGAAGGTAAAAGTGCTATTCAGAAGCTAAAGAACAACAAAGCAGCCGACATGGATAATATTCCAGCAGAATTATTAAATGGTGACGCATCTGTTACGGCACAAGCTCTAACTCCACTATTGGTAAAAGCATGGAATACTGATAGAATTCCATAGAAATCGAAAGAAGGCTTGACTATAAAAATTCCGAAGAAAGGTGACGTCCTCAACAGTACAATGAAAGGCTTAGCAATGATCATTCTTGAGCGGATATCACCAGCAGTCAACCAGGAAACCAGGAAGCATTAAGCTGGCTTTAGCCTTGGTAGAAAAGCTGTGCAGATCATATTATCTATACTCGTCGTGAACATTGAACACGCATTCGGCTCCATCAGTTGATCTGAAATCTATAGAGAAAACTCTGCGAATTGTTCATTCCGAGAAAGGTAATAAAACTCATTAGAGAAATGTTTAGTAATGCCAGAAATCAAGTTCAATAAAAGGGTAAGCAGAGTGACAAATATTACAACACACGACGAGTCAGACAAGGATGTGTTCTCTCTCGGCACTAATATCCTTAATAGTATTAAATAATGTCATGCAAAAATTGGACAATACATCCCCCCAATGGCATTCATTGGAACCCAATAAAGCGACTCAACGATCTGGACTATGCGGATGATATATGTCTATACTAACGCATAAATATGCAGACATGCAGCAGAAAGCCAAGAAACTAGTTGATTTGTCACAGAAAATCGGTCTTGATTGCATTGAAACGAAAACAGGCAGAACTAAAGAGGACATCAACTAACTCATCAACAAAGCAAGAAATACATTCTGTGGCAATTCAGACAGACCGAAATTGAGCGTGAAATTAAGAAACGAAAATGGAGATGGATTGGACACACACTATATAAGGAAAGGTACCAATGATATAACCCAAATGTCAATGTAATGAAAGAGGAGGGTAGGTAGACTAGCAATAACCTGTAAATGAAGGGTGCTATAGCCGAAGCAAAACATCTCGATAAAACATGGATGAACGGAAAGAAATAGCCCCAAATAGAGTACGATGGTCCAGCCTAGTAAACCTCCTATGCTCCTAAATAGGAGTAAAGGAAAAAGAAAAAACATTGGGTTCGGTATAGAGAGCCCTAGTAGTGGTGATCCCACCAACCTCAGCTTATCGTATAGTGGACCCATTTTTCATCACTAGTGAGTATACGCATTTCACATGAACAAAATCGGTTTTCTTTTCTCGGTTTCGGTTCATATGGAACTCAATTTCCTTGCTTTTGAATCATCATTTCCAATGATTTTAAACGATGTGAAAATGCTTGTTGATTTACTCCTAATGTAAGTTCAAGTTTTTTTTTTGGCGTTTGGCATCAACGTTTATCCAATAACACATAACGAATTTTGGTCTTCCACTATACGTTCTTTGTCTTCGACGTTAAATACGCCATTCTTAAACTTATGAAACCACTCTTGATAACTTCTTTCACTAAATTTGTGAGTTAACCGGGCTTGTTGTGGGCCATAAAAATGCATCGGAATTTCTTTAAGGGTCTCAGTAAAAAAAAATACTTCTAGATTTTAAAGAGCAGACAATAATCGTGTGCTAGCTACGTTATCGCGTATTATTAGCCAATATGTCATTAATATTATTTCATGTGGCAAGATCAATAAATCGAACCTTGAAGCGGTTCGAACCACTAAGTGTGTTTCTGGACGAGGAGTACAACCACTGAGACATTTCTCTGAGTTATCTTATGTTAAGAAATGTTTTTCAATTAGCTAAGGTGTACGTGAGATGCTCTAATCGCAATAATCTTTAATGAAATTTTAGAATTTCTTAGGGCAACGCTAGTACGGCAAATGCAATGACAGCGCAAGTGTTATTTCGTTCGAAATGAGAACAAGTACCAAAGTTGGGGAATATGATCACGGTTGAGGTTATACTTAAGAACGCTGTGCGATTCGGTATAATGGAATGGAAGTCCTTTGAAGTCGCTCCCACGGGAAATTATTATAAAATAACAACACGGCGCCATTTTGAAGGAACCACAGAAACAACTGTCGAAAGTATCCAGCACTTCTAATTGGCAATTGTACATTTTTTTTTAAATCTACTTTTTTGGGAGATGTTTAGCTAATATTGCAGGACTCACGGATGGAAAGCGAATATGACTGTCAAACTATTTTCCTGATGTACAAATTTTAAACACTCTAAATGTCTATTTTGTGCTACCGGTTTTATGTCACAAAATAATACCACATTAATTACACTACCCTAACAGACTAAACCAATTACAATATGACAATGCCCACAAGTTTACAGAAATGACCTCCTATAAAAACATATAGGAGTTCATATGTTGGCCTACCCTTTCATCTGAGTAATCATCATTAGCAATGGAGGGTTATGTATAGTCCAAGGGTCTAGCTAACTAAACAATTTCACAGCTATTTGTTTGTGTAACATCTTCTACCTTTTTATTAACATGTTTTATTTTTAAATTGCAGACTTGCCAAAACCCAGAAATCGGACGTTATTTGGTCGCATCCCGGAAAATTCGAGCAGGCGAAATAATTATAAAGGAAGCGCCAATCTTAAAAGGTCCATCCCAAATTACTCGGCCTGTGTGTGTCGGGTGCTTAGAGGTAGTACACAAATAAATTTGGTCATAACAATATTTACAATTTAACAATTTTAAAATTTCAGTCAGTCGAGGAAGGAAAATGTCTGGAGTGTGAAACATGTGGATGGCCAGTGTGCAGTCGTAAATGTCAATATAATCCTGATCACAAAGCTGAATGTGAATTTACAATCAAAACACGCGGTTCTAAGGTTAAAATACAGCATTTCTTATCGCCGCATCCAACATATCAATGTTTGACGACACTGCGAGCGTTACTTCTAAAAGATAGTGCTCCACAACGATGGGCAAAACTAATGGAACTGGAGAGTCATTCAAGCGAGCGCGTTGGTACAAATCAATGGCGTAGTGATCGTGAAGGTATAGCAAAATTTATACCACGATTTTTTAATTGCGGCGATAAATGGTCGGAAGAAGAAATTCTTAAGGTTACTGGAATTCTACAGATCAATGGTCATGAAATACCCCTGACCGAACCACCGTACGTTGCTATATTTAGCGACGCTTCATTGGTTGAACATTCGTGTATACCCAATGTGACAAAAAGTTTTTCATCAACCGGTGATGTAATATTTTGGGCACCCCGTAAGATTGAAAGAGGAGAAAACTTAAGCATATCGTATACTGATGTGTTGTGGGGCACCGATAATCGACAACAACATTTAAAACAAACTAAAATGTTTGATTGTCACTGTAAACGATGTTTGGACCGTACCGAATTCGGTACATATTTTAGCGCCCTTAAATGTTTAGAATCAAATTGTAAAGGCTTTATTTTGCCGAAGCAACAGCGTACGGCCGAAACACCATGGGAATGTTTAACTTGCGGTAAAGACCACGAAGCAAAACATGCTGCAAGTATTTTGGAGCGTGCAGGAAAAGATTTTGAATGTATGAGCCATGATAATATAGATCATTGTACACGATATATTGAGCACTATTCGAAATGGTTGGTACCGAATCATTTTCGTTTGGTCCAAGTAAAGGTGATTTTAGTGCAATTGATTGGCAGTGGTGGTGCGACTATACTACAAACTACACCGGATGCTGATATTCATAAAAAAATGTTATTAGCTAACGAACTTATAAATTTATTCGATACACTTGCGCCATCCGAAACGCGTCTACTGGGCACCATACACTTTGAATTGCATGCCACACTGGCTGAGGTTGCACGACGTGAACGAGAAAAAGGAAATGAAGAATTTAATCTGATATTAAAAGAATCATATGTACACGTACAGCATTCGGCTGAATATTTAAAACATGAGCCAGAAGTGCTGCCCGAAGGACAAATTGCTAAACAAGCGAGAATAAATATGAACTCGTTATTTGTGTTATTGAACTCTAACACATCGTAGACGTGGGTTTATAGACTAATTTAATGTTGTTGAATTAAAAATTGAATTAAAAATACTATGCTGTGATCTTTTAATAAAACTTGAATATTCAATCATATTCAAACTTCATTTAAGTAAAAAAAACTTAAAGTTCCATGAACTTTCGATTTCGTTGCACTAATGACAATTTTTTTGTAAATATCTTAACGCGATATAGATAAATTAGTCTGTCAGCATGGGGTTAATTTGTTATTAAGAGATTTAACTTCATAATTCCATAAAGTCTATGCAATAAAACTTAAACTAGTTTTAGTAATTAAAGGTGCGAGATGGATGGTTTCAATATTCTCAAGTTTTGTTAAAAAAAATCATATATTCGTGACATTGAACTTAGTCCCATGGTCATTAAATTGTTATAAAAGTAAAATACTCGATCTATTATCAAATATGATATATCAACGAGCTTGGGCCATGTAGTAAATTTAAGTTTGATGTCAACGTATCATGTAATTAATTTTAGTGCGTAGTGTAATTAAATGAACATTTTTTGTTGCTTAAAATTTTGAAGGCGTTTCTAAATTTTAAAAAAGCCATTAAATTGAAATTGTTTTTATTACATATGTCCTTCCCAATCTGATCAAAACTAATTCAAAAATTAACAAATAATTTTAACATGCGATGGTTTTGTGGCTTCGGAAAAGTGAAAACATCACTGTTTTTCATTTCCCATGATAGTAATATAAAAATATGTACATTATGTTAAAGGAAATGAAATAATTTACATAATGTTAAAATAAACAAAATGATTCCGGTTTCAAAATGATAAACGAAAAACTTCCTGAGGTCAAGAGCTTTTGATTAAGGTATCACTCATCACAATCCGACCACTATTTCGTGTTTTAGTATTCGGTTGCGAAAATTCATAAATTTGTGGACTAATCCTTACCATATTTTTATGGCCAAAAATGATTTACGAAAATGGAAGGATATTTTATGCGAGAATTTGTTCTGATCTCAAAAAAATCAGCAAAGGGGTTAGCCTTTGCGAATTTACGAAAAATAGAAAAAGTCAATCTAACACTTAAAATGGTCCGATTGTGATAAAAGATACCTCAATCAAAAGCTCTCGTCATCAATATAAATACTGCTATAAAATATACTTACATTTCCACAAAAATTTATATTCCAAAAAATCAGCAAAGGGGTTAGCCTTTACGAATTTACGAAAAATAGAAAAAGTCAATCTAACACTTAAAATGGTCCGATTGTGATGAAAGATACCTCAATCAAAAGCTCTCGTCATCAATATAATTACTGCTATAAAATAAACTTACATTTCCACAAAAATTTTATATGTCAAAAAATCAGCAAAGGGGTTAGCCTTTACGAATTTACGAAAAATAGAAAAAGTCAATCTAACACTTAAAATGGTCCGATTGTGATGAAAGATACCTCAATCAAAAGCTCTCGTCATCAATATAAATACTGCTATAAAATATACTTACATTTCCACACAAAATTTATATGCCAAAAAATCAGCAAAGGGGTTAGCCTTTACGAATTTACGAAAAATAGAAAAAGTCAATCTAACACTTAAAATGGTCCGATTGTGATGAATGATACCTCAATCAAAAGCTCTCGTTATCAATATAAATACTGCTATAAAATATACTTACATTTTCACAAAAAAATTGTATGCCAAAAAATCAGCAAAGGGGTTAGTTAGCCTTTACGAATTTACGAAAAATAGAAAAAGTAAATCTAACACTTAAAATGGTCCGATTGTGATGAAAGATACCTCAATCAAAAGCTCTCGTCATCAATGTAAATACTGCTATAAAATATACTTTCATTTCCACAAAAAATTTATATGCCAAAAAATCAGCAAAGGGGTGAGCCTTTACGAATTTACGAAAAATAGAAAAAGTCAATCTAACACTTAAAATGGTCCGATTGTGATGAATGTTACCTCAATCAAAAGCTCTCGTCATCAATGTAAATACTGCTATAAAATATACTTACATTTTCACAAAAAATTTGTATGCCTAAAAATCAGCAAAGGGGTTAGCCTTTACGAATTTACGAAACATAGAAAAAAGTCAATCTAACACTTAAAATGGTCCGATTGTGATGAAAAATACCTCAATCAAAAGCTCTCGTCATCAATATAAATACTGCTATAAAATATACTTACATTTCCACAAAAAGTTTGTATGCCAAAAAATCAGCAAAGGGGTTAGCCTTTACGAATTTACGAAAAATAGAAAAAGTCAATCTAACACTTAAAATGGTCCGATTGTGATGAATGATACCTCAATCAAAAGTACTCGCCATCAATATAAATACTGCTATAAAATATACTTACATTTTCACAAAAAATTTGTATGCCTAAAAATCAGCAAAGGGGTTAGCCTTTACGAATTTACGAAAAATAGAAAAAGTCAATCTAACACTTAAAATGGTCCGATTGTGATGAAAAATACCTCAATCAAAAGCTCTCGTCATCAATATAAATACTGCTATAAAATATACTTACATTTCCACAAAAAGTTTGTATGCCCAAAAATCAGCAAAGGGGTTAGCCTTTACGAATTTACGAAAAATAGAAAAAGTCAATCTAACACTTAAAATGGTCCGATTGTGATGAATGTTACCTCAATCAAAAGCTCTTGTCATCAATGTAAATACTGCTATAAAATATACTTACATTTTCACAAAAAATTTGTATGCCTAAAAATCAGCAAAGGGGTTAGCCTTTACGAATTTACGAAAAATAGAAAAAGCCAATCTAACACTTAAAATGGTCCGATTGTGATGAAAAATACCTCAATCAAAAGCTCTCGTCATCAATATAAATACTGCTATAAAATATACTTACATTTCCACAAAAAGTTTGTATGCCAAAAAATCAGCAAAGGGGTTAGCCTTTACGAATTTACGAAAAATAGAAAAAGTCAATCTAACACTTAAAATGGTCCGATTGTGATGAATGATACCTCAATCAAAAGCTCTCGTCATCAATATAAATACTGCTATAAAATATACTTACATTTCCACAAAAAGTTTGTATGCCAAAAAATCAGCAAAGGGGTTAGCCTTTACGAATTTACGAAAAATAGAAAAAGTCAATCTAACACTTAAAATGGTCCGATTGTGATGAAAGATACCTCAATCAAAAGCTCTCGTCATCAATATAAATACTGCTATAAAATAAACTTACATTTTCACAAAAAATTTGTATGCCTAAAAATCAGCAAAGGGGTTAGCCTTTACGAATTTACGAAAAATAGAAAAAGTCAATCTAACACTTAAAATGGTCCGATTGTGATGAAAGATACCTCAATCAAAAGCTCTCGTCATCAATATAAATACTGCTATAAAATCAACTTACATTTCCACAAAAAATTTATATGTCAAAAAATCAGCAAAGGGGTTAGCCTTTACGAATTTACGAAAAATAGAAAAAGTCAATCTAATACTTAAAATGGTCCGATTGTGATGAATGATACCTCAATCAAAAGCTCTCGTCATCAATATAAATACTGCTATAAAATATACTTACATTTCCACAAAAAGTTTGTATGCCAAAAAATCAGCAAAGGGGTTAGCCTTTACGAATTTACGAAAAATAGAAAAAGTCAATCTAACACTTAAAATGGTCCGATTGTGATGAATGATACCTCAATCAAAAGCTCTCGTCATCAATATAAATACTGCTATAAAATATACTTACATTTTCACAAAAAAATTGTATGCCAAAAAATCAGCAAAGGGGTTAGTTAGCCTTTACGAATTTACGAAAAATAGAAAAAGTAAATCTAACACTTAAAATGGTCCGATTGTGATGAAAGATACCTCAATCAAAAGCTCTCGTCATCAATGTAAATACTGCTATAAAATATACTTACATTTCCACAAAAAATTTATATGCCAAAAAATCAGCAAAGGGGTTAGCCTTTACGAATTTACGAAAAATAGAAAAAGTCAATCTAACACTTAAAATGGTCCGATTGTGATGAATGATACCTCAATCAAAAGCTCTCGTCATCAATATAAATACTGCTATAAAATATACTTACATTTTCACAAAAAAATTGTATGCCAAAAAATCAGCAAAGGGGTTAGTTAGCCTTTACGAATTTACGAAAAATAGAAAAAGTAAATCTAACACTTAAAATGGTCCGATTGTGATGAAAGATACCTCAATCAAAAGCTCTCGTCATCAATGTAAATACTGCTATAAAATATACTTACATTTCCGCAAAAAATTTATATGCAAAAAAATCAGCAAAGGGGTTAGCCTTTACGAATTTACGAAAAATAGAAAAAGTCAATCTAACAATTAAAATGGTCCGATTGTGATGAAAAATACCTCAATCAAAAGCTCTCGTCATCAATATAAATACTGCTATAAAATATACTTACATTTCCACAAAAAATTTGTATGCCTAAAATCAGCAAAGGGGTTAGCCTTTACGAATTTACGAAAAATAGAAAAAGTCAATCTAACACTTAAAATGGTCCGATTGTGATGAATGATACCTCAATCAAAAGCTCTCGTTATCAATATAAATACGACTATAAAATATACTTACATTTTCACATAAAAATTGTATGCCAAAAAATCAGCAAAGGGGTTAGTTAGCCTTTACGAATTTACGAAAAATAGAAAAAGTAAATCTAACACTTAAAATGGTCCGATTGTGATGAAAGATACCTCAATCAAAAGCTCTCGTCATCAATATAAATACTGCTATAAAATATACTTACATTTCCACAAAAATTTATATGCCAAAAAATCAGCAAAGGGTTTAGCCTTCACGAATTTACGAAAAATAGAAAAAGTCAATCTAACACTTAAAATGGTCCGATTATGATGAATGATACCTCAATCAAAAGCTCTCGTCATCAATATAAATACTGCTATAAAATATACTTACATTTTCACAAAAAATTTGTATGCCTAAAAATCAGCAAAGGGGTTAGCCTTTACGAATTTACGAAAAATAGAAAAAGTCAATCTAACACTTAAAATGGTCCGATTGTGATGAAAGATACCTCAATCAAAAGCTCTCGTCATCAAAATAAATACTGCTATAAAATATACTTACATTTCCACAAAAAATTTGTATGCCAATAAATCAGCAAAGGGGTTAGCCTTTACGAATTTACGAAAAATAGAAAAAGTCAATCTAAAACTTAAAATGGTCCGATTGTGATAAAAGATACCTCAATCAAAAGCTCTCGTCATCAATATAAATACTGCTATAAAATATACTTACATTTTCACAAAAAATTTGTATGCCTAAAAATCAGCAAAGGGGTTAGCCTTTACGAATTTACGAAAAATAGAAAAAGTCAATCTAACACTTAAAATGGTCCGATTGTGATGAAAGATACCTCAATCAAAAGCTCTCGTCATCAATATAAATACTGCTATAAAATAAACTTACATTTCCACAAAAAATTTATATGTCAAAAAATCAGCAAAGGGGTTAGCCTTTACGAATTTACGAAAAATAGAAAAAGTCAATCTAACACTTAAAATGGTCCGATTGTGAAGAATGTTACCTCAATCAAAAGCTCTCGCCATCAATATAAATACTGCTATAAAATATACTTACATTTCCACAAAAAGTTTGTATGCCAAAAAATCAGCAAAGCGGTTAGCCTTTACGAATTTACGAAAAATAGAAAAAGTCAATCTAACACTTAAAATGGTCCGATTGTGATGAATGATACCTCAATCAAAAGCTCTCGTGATCAATATAAATACTGCTATAAAATATACTTACATTTACACAAAAAATTTGTTTGCCAAAAAATCAGCAGAGGTAAGCCTTTACGAATTTACGAAAAACAGAAAAAGTCAATCTAACACTTAAAATGGTCCGATTGTGATGAATGATACCTCAATCAAAAGCTCTCGTCATCAATATAAATACTGCTATAAAATATACTTACATTTCCACAAAAAATTTATATGCCAAAAAATCAGCAAAGGGGTTAGCCTTTACGAATTTACGAAAAATAGAAAAAGTCAATCTAACACTTAAAATGGTCCGATTGTGATGAATGATACCTCAATCAAAAGCTCTCGTCATCAATATAAATACTGCTATAAAATATATTTACATTTCCACAAAAAATTTGTATGCCTAAAAATCAGCAAAGGGGTTAGCCTTTACGAATTTACGAAAAATAGAAAAAGTAAATCTAACACTTAAAATGGTCCGATTGTGATGAAAAATACCTCAATCAAAAGCTCTCGTCATCAATATAAATACTGCTATAAAATATACTTACATGTCCACAAAAATTTATATGCCAAAAAATCAGCAAAGGGTTTAGCCTTTACGAATTTACGAAAAATAGAAAAAGTCAATCTAACACTTAAAATGGTCCGATTGTGATGAATGATACCTCAATCAAAAGCTCTCGTTATCAATATAAATACTGCTATAAAATATACTTACATTTTCACAAAAAAATTGTATGCCAATAAATCAGCAAAGGGGTTAGTTAGCCTTTACGAATTTACGAAAAATAGAAAAAGTCAATCTAACACTTAAAATGGTCCGATTGTGATGAAAGATACCTCAATCAAAAGCTCTCGTCATCAATATAAATACTGCTATAAAATATACTTACATTTCCACAAAAAATTTATATGCCAAAAAATCAACAAAGGGGTTAGCCGTTACGAATTTACGAAAAATAGAAAAAGTCAATCTAACAGTTAAAATGGTCCGATTGTGATGAATGATACCTCAATCAAAAGCTCTCGTCATCAATATAAATACTGCTATAAAATTTACTTACATTTCCACAAAAAATGTATATTCCAAAAAATCAGCAAAGGGGTTAGCCTTTACGAATTTACGAAAAATAGAAAAAGTCAATCTAACACTTAAAATGGTCCGATTGTGATGAAAGATACTCCAATCAAAAGCTCTCGTCATCAATATAAATACTGCTATAAAATAAACTTACATTTCCACAAAAAATTTATATGTCAAAAAATCAGCAAAGGGGTTAGCCTTTATGAATTTACGAAAAATAGAAAAAGTCAATCTAACACTTAAAATGGTCCGATTGTGATAAAAAATACCTCAATCAAAAGCTCTCGTCATCAATATAAATACTGCTATAAAATATACTTACATTTTCACAAAAAATTTGTATGCCAAAAAATCAGCAAAGGGGTTAGCCTTTACGAATCTACGAAAAATAGAAAAAGTCAATCTAACACTTAAAATGGTCCGATTGTGATGAAAGATACCTCAATCAAAAGCTCTCGTCATCAATATAAATACTGCTATAAAATAAACTTACATTTCCACAAAAAATTTATATGTCAAAAAATCAGCAAAGGGGTTAGCCTTTACGAATTTACGAAAAATAGAAAAAGTCAATCTAACACTTAAAATGGTCCGATTGTGAAGAATGTTACCTCAATCAAAAGCTCTCGCCATCAATATAAATACTGCTATAAAATATACTTACATTTCCACAAAAAGTTTGTATGCCAAAAAATCAGCAAAGCGGTTAGCCTTTACGAATTTACGAAAAATAGAAAAAGTCAATCTAACACTTAAAATGGTCCGATTGTGATGAAAGATACCTCAATCAAAAGCTCTCGTCATCAATATAAATACTGCTATAAAATAAACTTACATTTCCACAAAAAATTTATATGTCAAAAAATCAGCAAAGGGGTTAGCCTTTACGAATTTACGAAAAATAGAAAAAGTCAATCTAACACTTAAAATGGTCCGATTGTGAAGAATGTTACCTCAATCAAAAGCTCTCGCCATCAATATAAATACTGCTATAAAATATACTTACATTTCCACAAAAAGTTTGTATGCCAAAAAATCAGCAAAGCGGTTAGCCTTTACGAATTTACGAAAAATAGAAAAAGTCAATCTAACACTTAAAATGGTCCGATTGTGATGAATGATACCTCAATCAAAAGCTCTCGTCATCAATATAAATACTGCTATAAAATATACTTACATTTACACAAAAAATTTGTTTGCCAAAAAATCAGCAAAGAGGTAAGCCTTTACGAATTTACGAAAAATAGAAAAAGTCAATCTAACACTTAAAATGGTCCGATTGTGATGAATGATACCTCAATCAAAAGCTCTCGTCATCAATATAAATACTGCTATAAAATATACTTACATTTCCACAAAAAATTTATATGCCAAAAAATCAGCAAAGGGGTTAGCCTTTACGAATTTACGAAAAATAGAAAAAGTCAATCTAACACTTAAAATGGTCCGATTGTGATGAATGATACCTCAATCAAAAGCTCTCGTCATCAATATAAATACTGCTATAAAATATATTTACATTTCCACAAAAAATTTGTATGCCTAAAAATCAGCAAAGGGGTTAGCCTTTACGAATTTACGAAAAATAGAAAAAGTCAATCTAACACTTAAAATGGTCCGATTGTGATGAAAAATACCTCAATCAAAAGCTCTCGTCATCAATATAAATACTGCTATAAAATATACTTACATTTCCACAAAAAATTTATATGCCAAAAAATCAGCAAAGGGGTTAGCCTTTACGAATTTACGAAAAATAGAAAAAGTCAATCTAACACTTAAAATGGTCCGATTGTGATGAATGATACCTCAATCAAAAGCTCTCGTTATCAATATAAATACTGCTATAAAATATACTTACATTTTCACAAAAAAATTGTATGCCAATAAATCAGCAAAGGGGTTAGTTAGCCTTTACGAATTTACGAAAAATAGAAAAAGTCAATCTAACACTTAAAATGGTCCGATTGTGATGAAAGATACCTCAATCAAAAGCTCTCGTCATCAATATAAATACTGCTATAAAATATACTTACATTTCCACAAAAAATTTATATGCCAAAAAATCAACAAAGGGGTTAGCCGTTACGAATTTACGAAAAATAGAAAAAGTCAATCTAACACTTAAAATGGTCCGATTGTGATGAATGATACCTCAATCAAAAGCTCTCGTCATCAATACAAATACTGCTATAAAATATACTTACATTTCCACAAAAAATTTATATGCCAAAAAATCAGCAAAGGGGTTAGCCTTTACGAATCTACGAAAAATAGAAAAAGTCAATCTAACACTTAAAATGGTCCGATTGTGATGAAAGATACCTCAATCAAAAGCTCTCGTCAACAATATAAATACTGCTATAAAATATACTTACATTTTCACAAAAAATTTATTAGCCTTTATGAATTTACGAAAAATAGAAAAAGTCAATCTAACACTTAAAATGGTCCGATTGTGATAAAAGATACCTCAATCAAAAGCTCTCGTCATCAATATAAATACTGCTATAAAATATACTTACATTTCCACAAAAAATTTATATGCCAAAAAATCAGCAAAGAGGTTAGCCTTTACGAATTTACGAAAAATAGAAAAAGGCAATCTAACAGTTAAAATGGTCCGATTGTGATGAATGATACCTCAATCAAAAGCTCTCGTCATCAATATAAATACTGCTATAAAATATACTTACATTTCCCTAGAAATTTTATATGCCAAAAAATCAGCAAAGGGGTTAGCCTTTACGAATCTACGAAAAATAGAAAAAGTCAATCTAACACTTAAAATGGTCCGATTGTGATGAAAGATACCGCAATCAAAAGCTCTCGTCATCAATATAAATACTGCTATAAAATAAACTTACATTTTCACAAAAAATTTATATGTCAAAAAATCAGCAAAGGGGTTAGCCTTTATGAATTTACGAAAAATAGAAAAAGTCAATCTAACACTTAAAATGGTCCGATTGTGATGAATGATACCTCAATCAAAAGCTCTCGTCATCAATATAAATACTGCTATAAAATATACTTACATTTCCCTAGAAATTTTATATGCCAAAAAATCAGCAAAGGGGTTAGCCTTTACGAATCTACGAAAAATAGAAAAAGTCAATCTAACACTTAAAATGGTCCGATTGTGATGAATGATACCTCAATCGAAAGCTCTCGTCATCAATACAAATACTGCTATAAAATATACTTACATTTCCACAAAAAATTTATATGCCAAAAAATCAGCAAAGGGGTTAGCCTTTACGAATTTACGAAAAATAGAAAAAGTCAATCTAACACTTAAAATGGCCCGATTGTGATAAAAGATACCTCAATCAAAAGCTCTCGTCATCAATATAAATACTGCTATAAAATATACTTACATTTCCACAAAAAATTTATATGCCAAAAAATCAGCAAAGAGGTTAGCCTTTACGAATTTACGAAAAATAGAAAAAGGCAATCTAACAGTTAAAATGGTCCGATTGTGATGAATGATACCTCAATCAAAAGCTCTCGTCATCAATATAAATACTGCTATAAAATAAACTTACATTTTCACAAAAAATTTATATGTCAAAAAATCAGCAAAGGGATTAGCCTTTATGAATTTACGAAAAATAGAAAAAGTCAATCTAACACTTAAAATGGTCCGATTGTGATAAAAGATACCTCAATCAAAAGCTCTCGTCATCAATATAAATACTGCTATAAAATATACTTACATTTCCCTTGAAATTTTATATGCCAAAAAATCAGCAAAGGGGTTAGTTAGCCTTTACGAATCTACGAAAAATAGAAAAAGGCAATCTAACAGTTAAAATGGTCCGATTGTGATGAATGATACCTCAATCAAAAGCTCTCGTCATCAATATAAATACTGCTATAAAATATACTTACATTTCCTCAAAAAATTTATATGCCAAAAAATCAGCAAAGAGGTTAGCCTTTACGAATTTACGAAAAATAGAAAAAGGCAATCTAACACTTAAAATGGTCCGATTGTGATGAATGATACCTCAATCAAAAGCTCTCGTCATCAATATAAATACTGCTATAAAATATACTTACATTTCCTCAAAAAATTTATATGCCAAAAAATCAGCAAAGAGGTTAGCCTTTACGAATTTACGAAAAATAGAAAAAGGCAATCTAACAGTTAAAATGGTCCGATTGTGATGAATGATACCTCAATCAAAAGCTCTCGTCATCAATATAAATACTGCTATAAAATATACTTACATTTCCCTAGAAATTTTATATGCCAAAAAATCAGCAAAGGGGTTAGCCTTTACGAATCTACGAAAAATAGAAAAAGTCAATCTAACACTTAAAATGGTCCGATTGTGATGAATGATACGTCAATCGAAAGCTCTCGTCATCAATACAAATACTGCTATAAAATATACTTACATTTCCACAAAAAATTTATATGCCAAAAAATCAGCAAAGGGGTTAGCCTTTACGAATTTACGAAAAATAGAAAAAGTCAATCTAACACTTAAAATGGTCCGATTGTGATGAATGATACCTCAATCAAAAGCTCTCGTCATCAATATAAATACTGCTATAAAATATACTTACATTTCCACAAAAAATTTATATGCCAAAAAATCAACAAAGGGGTTAGCCTTTACGAATTTACGAAAAATAGAAAAAGTCAATCTAACACTTAAAATGGTCCGATTGTGATGAATGATACCTCAATCAAAAGCTCTCGTCATCAATATAAATACTGCTATAAAATATACTTACATTTCCACAAAAAATTTATATGCCAAAAAATCAACAAAGGGGTTAGCCTTTACGAATTTACGAAAAATAGAAAAAGTCAATCTAACACTTAAAATGGTCCGATTGTGATGAATGATACCTCAATCGAAAGCTCTCGTCATCAATATAAATACTGCTATAAAATATACTTACATTTCCACAAAAAATTTATATGCCAAAAAATCAGCAAAGGGGTTAGCCTTTACGAATTTACGAAAAATAGAAAAAGTCAATCTAACACTTAAAATGGTCCGATTGTGATGAATGATACCTCAATCAAAAGCTCTCGTCATCAATATAAATACTGCTATAAAATATACTTACATTTCCACAAAAAATTTATATGCCAAAAAATCAGCAAAGGGGTTAGCCTTTACGAATTTACGAAAAATAGAAAAAGTCAATCTAACACTTAAAATGGTCCGATTGTGATGAATGATACCTCAATCAAAAGCTCTCGTCATCAATATAAATACTGCTATAAAATATACTTACATTTCCACAAAAAATTTATATGCCAAAAAATCAACAAAGGGGTTAGCCTTTACGAATTTACGAAAAATAGAAAAAGTCAATCTAACACTTAAAATGGTCCGATTGTGATGAATGATACCTCAATCAAAAGCTCTCGTCATCAATATAAATACTGCTATAAAATATACTTACATTTCCACAAAAAATTTATATGCCAAAAAATCAACAAAGGGGTTAGCCTTTACGAATTTACGAAAAATAGAAAAAGTCAATCTAACACTTAAAATGGTCCGATTGTGATGAATGATACCTCAATCAAAAGCTCTCGTCATCAATATAAATACTGCTATAAAATATACTTACATTTCCACAAAAAATTTATATGCCAAAAAATCAACAAAGGGGTTAGCCTTTACGAATTTACGAAAAATAGAAAAAGTCAATCTAACACTTAAAATGGTCCGATTGTGATGAATGATACCTCAATCAAAAGCTCTCGTCATCAATATAAATACTGCTATAAAATATACTTACATTTCCACAAAAAATTTATATGCCAAAAAATCAACAAAGGGGTTAGCCTTTACGAATTTACGAAAAATAGAAAAAGTCAATCTAACACTTAAAATGGTCCGATTGTGATGAATGATACCTCAATCGAAAGCTCTCGTCATCAATATAAATACTGCTATAAAATATACTTACATTTCCACAAAAAATTTATATGCCAAAAAATCAGCAAAGGGGTTAGCCTTTACGAATTTACGAAAAATAGAAAAAGTCAATCTAACACTTAAAATGGTCCGATTGTGATGAATGATACCTCAATCAAAAGCTCTCGTCATCAATATAAATACTGCTATAAAATATACTTACATTTCCACAAAAAATTTATATGCCAAAAAATCAGCAAAGGGGTTAGCCTTTACGAATTTACGAAAAATAGAAAAAGTCAATCTAACACTTAAAATGGTCCGATTGTGATGAATGATACCTCAATCAAAAGCTCTCGTCATCAATATAAATACTGCTATAAAATATACTTACATTTCCACAAAAAATTTATATGCCAAAAAATCAACAAAGGGGTTAGCCTTTACGAATTTACGAAAAATAGAAAAAGTCAATCTAACACTTAAAATGGTCCGATTGTGATGAATGATACCTCAATCAAAAGCTCTCGTCATCAATATAAATACTGCTATAAAATATACTTACATTTCCACAAAAAATTTATATGCCAAAAAATCAACAAAGGGGTTAGCCTTTACGAATTTACGAAAAATAGAAAAAGTCAATCTAACACTTAAAATGGTCCGATTGTGATGAATGATACCTCAATCGAAAGCTCTCGTCATCAATATAAATACTGCTATAAAATATACTTACATTTCCACAAAAAATTTATATGCCAAAAAATCAGCAAAGGGGTTAGCCTTTACGAATTTACGAAAAATAGAAAAAGTCAATCTAACACTTAAAATGGTCCGATTGTGATGAATGATACCTCAATCAAAAGCTCTCGTCATCAATATAAATACTGCTATAAAATATACTTACATTTCCACAAAAAATTTATATGCCAAAAAATCAGCAAAGGGGTTAGCCTTTACGAATTTACGAAAAATAGAAAAAGTCAATCTAACACTTAAAATGGTCCGATTGTGATGAATGATACCTCAATCAAAAGCTCTCGTCATCAATATAAATACTGCTATAAAATATACTTACATTTCCACAAAAAATTTATATGCCAAAAAATCAACAAAGGGGTTAGCCTTTACGAATTTACGAAAAATAGAAAAAGTCAATCTAACACTTAAAATGGTCCGATTGTGATGAATGATACCTCAATCAAAAGCTCTCGTCATCAATATAAATACTGCTATAAAATATACTTACATTTCCACAAAAAATTTATATGCCAAAAAATCAACAAAGGGGTTAGCCTTTACGAATTTACGAAAAATAGAAAAAGTCAATCTAACACTTAAAATGGTCCGATTGTTATGAATGATACTATAATCACAATTTGCTGACATATTTTCAAACTTTTTTTCCGTTTGTAACTTCATAAATTTGTGGGCTACCTAATGCCTTATTGTTATGACTCTAACTGATTTGTAAGTTTTAGATCGTGATGATTTTATTACTATTCCTTTGTCCATATATTCATGTACCCACTTTAAATTATGTGGTATAATAATTGCATGCGTCATTACTTTTGCACTTACAATAATGAATACTTCAGTATTACCGAACATCGTGAACCAGTTCATCCAGTAAAATTTAATTTATAAAATTGCTAAAAAAATTAACACAATTCAAATGTTTATTAACCGTAAATAAATAAATTAGCTAACTATCAATTAAAGTTATAGTTTCCATTTGGCTTTAATCACATCAGCACCTCGTTCTCCGATCACATAGCTGTATGCCTCCGTATGCCCCGATGGTCCTTCCGGGATTACACTGATGTCAATTACCCGTAAATTTGTAAACCCGTGCACAATAAGTCGATGGTTTACCACACTCGATGGATCATCTTTTGGACCCATTTTACATGTACCCACCTGATGATGGATTGGTGTCGATAAGTGACGTATGTAACATTCCCAATACTCGTTTGTGTCGAATTTGTATGACTCACAACCGGGTACGTTTGCCTTAAATTTTTGTGCACCAAGCAGCCGGAATGGTTTTTGCCGCATAATATCTTGCGCCATACGGATCGAATCGATTTGTATTAAGATGTCGTTGTAGTCGTGATAAAAATTTGGATATAAAAGAGGATGATCGTATGGATTATTTGATTTAAGTTTAATGTAGCCCTTACTGCTCGGATGGAGTAACATAGAAATGAAAAAAAATGAGCGAGTACGATTAAGTGGGCCAAAAACCGAATTGTGAATATCAGCACGCATCCCCATTCCAATTCGTGTAGTTGGTGTAAAATCGAAAGCGTTTGTTTCCAACGACTGCATTAGTTCAATATCGGGATATCCAGGATCACGATGACGTGTGTGGTTTGTTTTGAAATACGCTAGTGACTCAACCCCAGATGATGTTAGTGGCCCCTGACCTCGCAGCCATTGCGCAATCAATTGAGGTCTAAACAAATTCGAATTTGAAATCAGTCCATCGTTTAGATTATCAACTGTATAAATTGGCCCCAATAGTCCAATGTGTTCGTAAAGTGTTTGTCCCACTGGCAAATCTCGAATGACCTCTATACCAACAGTTTCTAAATCACGACGTGGACCAATTCCGGACAACATTAATAATTTCGGCGATTGAAATGTACCGGCGGATAGGATCACTTCTTTTCGCGCCCGCACATAATATTCCTTTTTATTTTTCACAAAATGTACGCCGTCCACGATCGATGGTCTACTAATGTTAAAAATTAATTTGGTCACCCACGATTCGGTAGATATATGTAAATTGCGCCGATACGCTACGGGTTGCAAATAATTTTCGGCTGCTGTATTTCTCCAACCATTTTTTGTAGTCGACTGCATATAACTCACCCCAATTTGTTCGTATCCATTGTAATCGACATACGGTAATCCAAAATCTTGTGCCCCCCGAACATAAGCATCGGCTATTTTAGAATAAAATTGTACATCCTCCACATTTACGGGACCGTTATGACCGCGTAGCTTTGAGTATGGTTGTTTTCGTAATCGCGTACTTTCAAATTTTATAAAATACGGCAATATATCACGATAGCTCCAGCCTGTATTGCCATTGGCTGCCCAACGATCAAAATCACGACGATTTCCACGAGTAAATAATTTATAATTAATGATTGACGATCCGCCAAGTCCACGGCCATGAGGAAATCGACATCGTCGTTCGATCATTGCGCGACATGCTTCTCGTTGTGGCTCTGTAACATATCCCCAATTATATTCGGTCGCCTGCAGGGAAGGTGCCGCAATCATGACATCGGATACAAATGCAACCTCCGCTTTCCCCGCCTCCAAGAGTAAAACTTTAATATTAGGATTTTCCGTTAATCGATTGGCTAGTACACATCCGGCTGGTCCAGCACCCACAATTATAAAATCGTATTCGTTTAAAAGTCGTGGCGTTGGATAACGAAATGAAAATTGTAAATGTAAATTATTTCGTATGAAACTCCAAAATGGATTTTCGGGACCGATCGGTATCGCTATGATTTGTAGTACAAAGTTTAACACCACCAAAATTATTAAATTTAATTTCATTTTTAAAAATATGAACACAAGAATCAAGACTCACACACTTGTTGAAAGTTCGAACTAAAATGAGTTAAAAAAATATCGGTTTAGTTTTTAATCGTGCGAGCTTTTTACATTTACATAATTTTTGCGAATCCAATATATCGATATGACATTGAATGTCGATGGTATAATTGTAATTATTACGTGTTGCTATATATGTTAACCCTATCTTGATAAATGTTCATGTAAACGTTAACAGTTGGATGGGTAACTTTCGACAGTTTGGTGTGTAATATAAAGTTAAGAATTGTGATGTAAACCATCAATGGAATCGATGACGTACGTATGACTCGGTTTAGTGGGTTGAATTATGTAGAATAATTAATTATGACGCTAAATTTGTTTATATAATAAAACTTCAGTAGAATGATAGATCTGACCGAAAACCAGTTTTCCGAAAATATAGTAATTATCGATTAAGTTCATTAACTCTTTAGGAAGCTATAAAAAACATGTAAATCGAACAGTAAATAATAAAAAAATTTCTAGGCTTAGATTAATGGTGCTAATCTGACAAAACTGGATTTTTAATATTTGTTATCATACTTATAGATCATATAAGATAATATATTAATTTAAAATGATGTCACATAAGGTCAAATCACATTACATCAGCTAACTTCAGATTATACCAGCAAATATCAGTTAATATATGCTAATATTAGATCATATAATCTATCATATAACTAATATCCGTTATTATAAGCAAATAACAGAAAATATCAGTCAATATTAGGTAATATCATCCAATATAAGCTAATATCAGCCAATATCAGCTAATATCAGCTAATATCAACTAATATCAGCTAATATCAGTTATTACAGATCATATCACAACAAATTAGATCATATCAGATCAGATAAGATCATATCAGATGATATCCGATCATATCAGATCATATCAGATCAAATCAGATCATATCAGATCACATCAGATCATTTTAGATCATATCAGATCATATCAGATCATATCTGATCATATCAGATCAAAACAGATCATATCAGATCATATCAGATTCAGATCATATCATATGATCATATCAGATCATAGCAGATCATATCAGATCATATCAGATCTTATCAGATCACATCAGATCATATCAGATCATATCAGATCATATCAGGTCATATCATATGATCATATCAGACCATATCAGATCATATCAGGTCATATCAGATCATATCAGATCATATCAGACCATATCAGATCATATCAGATCATATCAGATCATATCAGATCAAATCAGATCATATCAGATCACATCAGATCATATCAGATCATAACAGATCATATCAGATCATATCAGGTCATATCAGATCATACCAGATCATATCAGATCATATCAGATCATATCTGATCATATCAGATCAAAACAGATCATATCAGATCATATCAGATTCAGATCATACCATATGATCATATCAGATCATAGCAGATCATATCAGATCATATCAGATCATATCAGATCATATCAGATCACATCAGATCATATCTGATCATATCAAATCATATCAGGTCATATCATATGATCATATCAGACCATATCAGATCATATCAGATCATATCAGATCATATCAGAATATCAGATCATATCAGATCATATCAGATCATATCAGATCATATCAGATCATATTAGATCATATCAGATCATAGCAGATCATATCAGATCATATCAGATCATATCAGATCATATCAGATCACATCAGATCATATCTGATCATATCAAATCATATCAGGTCATATCATATGATCATATCAGACCATATCAGATCATATCAGATCATATCAGATCATATCAGAATATCAGATCATATCAGATCATATCAGATCATATCAGATCATATCAGATCATATTAGATCATATCAGATCATATCAGATCATATCAGATCATATCAGATCATATCAGATCATATCAGATCGTATCAGATCATATCAGATCATATCAGATCATATCAGATCAAATCAGATCATATCAGATCACATCAGATCATATCAGATCATAACAGATCATATCAGATCATATCAGGTCATATCAGATCATACCAGATCATATCAGATCATATCAGATCATATCTGATCATATCAGATCAAAACAGATCATATCAGATCATATCAGATTCAGATCATACCATATGATCATATCAGATCATAGCAGATCATATCAGATCATATCAGATCATATCAGATCATATCAGATCACATCAGATCATATCTGATCATATCAAATCATATCAGGTCATATCATATGATCATATCAGACCATATCAGATCATATCAGATCATATCAGATCATATCAGAATATCAGATCATATCAGATCATATCAGATCATATCAGATCATATCAGATCATATTAGATCATATCAGATCATATCAGATCATATCAGATCATATCAGATCATATCAGATCATATCAGATCGTATCAGATCATATCAGATCATATCAGATCATATCAGATCAAATCAGATCATATCAGATCACATCAGATCATATCAGATCATAACAGATCATATCAGATCATATCAGGTCATATCAGATCATACCAGATCATATCAGATCATATCAGATCATATCTGATCATATCAGATCAAAACAGATCATATCAGATCATATCAGATTCAGATCATACCATATGATCATATCAGATCATAGCAGATCATATCAGATCATATCAGATCATATCAGATCATATCAGATCACATCAGATCATATCTGATCATATCAAATCATATCAGGTCATATCATATGATCATATCAGACCATATCAGATCATATCAGATCATATCAGATCATATCAGAATATCAGATCATATCAGATCATATCAGATCATATCAGATCATATCAGATCATATTAGATCATATCAGATCATATCAGATCATATCAGATCGTATCAGATCATATCAGATCGCATCAAATCTTGTCAGATTAAATCATTTCACATCATATCACATCATATATCGACTTCATATCGGAACACTAACGTTAGACAAACTTAGCGGGTAATAAATTATAACCTAGCGTTTTAAGTTCACTGCCAACTTTTTATCGGTTTTATATTATCACATCACCTTAATTTGAATCAGACGAAAGTTGATCAACCTTCGCTAAACACACATCAAGGGGTTAAAAAACACAAACAAGGTATAAAGGTAATGTAATATGAAATTCAATGTCATCGCAGACTTGTGCGAAGAAAGAATGAAAACAAAAAACAAACAGAATAAGATTTTTTCCGTTTTCGTTTTTAATCTTGTGACATTCTGATTCAACCGTTCAAGAAGTCGGTCGGTTAAATTTATTGCGGTCATAAAAATATCCGTGAACATTTCGAAAATGAGTAAAACAGTGCTAGTGCTAGTTGTGTTTATAAACTGTGTGCTTCGAATCGAAACGATCCCACGCGACGAAAACCATCCGTTTTGGGTATTTTTACGTGACAATATCCATCGGCAATATTCGTTTAAATATCCAACCTTTCGTTTGCGGGACGAATATGATTTTATTATTGTGGGTGCTGGACCGGCGGGCTGTGTGCTCGCCAATCGTTTATCAGAAAATCCCGATATAAGTGTACTGATGTTGGAGGCGGGAGAAGAAGAAATTTCAATATTTTCGGATGTTATGGTGGCGGCACCAACACTGCAGGCAACAACCTATAATTGGGGATATGAAACGGAACCGCAACGTGAAGCATGCCGTGCCATGATCGATTTACGATGTCGATTTCCACACGGACGAGGA
Source organism: Tipula confusa (assembly GCA_963556175.1). Lineage (NCBI taxonomy): Eukaryota > Metazoa > Arthropoda > Insecta > Diptera > Tipulidae > Tipula > Tipula confusa. The sequence continues at coordinate 48,303,099 of OY744476.1, forward strand.
TTAGGTGGCTCGTCGATAATCAACTATAAACTGTATACGCGTGGAAATCGTCGAGATTATGATCGATGGGCGGCCGCCGGTAATACTGGCTGGAGTTATAAAGATGTGCTACCATTTTTCATTAAATTCGAAAATGTGCATTTAAAAAAACAGTCGAATTTAAAAAATCGTGGACACAGCGGTCCCGTCAATGTCGAAGATGTACAATTTTATTCAAAATTGGCGGACGCGTTTGTGAATAGTGCCCAAGAGTTTGGAATGAAATATGTCGACTATAATGGATACGAACAACTCGGTGTAAGCTATTTCCAATCGACGACACGAAATGGTTGGCGATTTACGGCCGCAGAAAGTTATTTGCAGCCAGTTTCAAATCGGCCAAATCTACATATTTCAACAAAATCCTGGGTCACGGAACTAATTTTCAACGATGTTGAACCGACACAAGTGAGTGGTGTACATTTTGTTAAAAATCGAACTGTATATCAGGTGCGGGCGCGAAAAGAAGTAATTTTATCCGCTGGTACATTTCAATCACCAAAACTATTAATGTTGTCGGGGATCGGGCCGCGAAGTGATTTAGAACAATTGGGAATTAAAGTAATTCGTGATTTACCTGTTGGGCAAACACTTTACGAACATATCGGGCTTTTGGGACCGATTTACACTGTCGACAATCTAAATGATGGCCTCGTGACCAACAAATATTTATTAACACCGGTAAATGTCGCGGACTGGACTCGAGGTAAAGGTCCACTTACAACGTCTGGTGTTGAATCGCTTGCATATTTTAAAACAAACCATACGGTTAGTGAAGATCCTGGCTATCCTGATATTGAACTAATGCAGTCGATAGCAACAAACGCAATCGATTTTACACCAACGACAAGAATGGGTATGGGAATACGAGAAGATGCACACGATTCGGTATTTGGACCGTTAGCTAATCGTCGATCATTTTTCTTCATTTCGATGTTGTTGCATCCGAGCAGCAAAGGATACATAAAACTTAAATCACGGAATCCATTTAACCATCCGTTGTTCTATCCAAATTTTTACCATGACTATAATGACATCCGGATTCAAATTGATTCGATTCGAATGGCACAAAAGATCGTCGATCAAAAAACATTTAAAAATTTAGGAGCGCGTAAGTATCGTGCCAAAGTGCTCGGCTGTGAAAATATGATATTCGACACGGATGAATATTGGGAATGTTACATACGTCATTTCTCCACTCCAATCCATCATCAAGTGGGCACGTGTAAAATGGGCCCACCAACCGATCCAACGAGTGTTGTAAACAATAAACTTTTGGTACACGGTTTTGATAATCTTCGTGTCGCAGACGTGAGTATAATACCCGAAGGTCCATCAGGCCATACAGAAACATACAGTTACCTGATTGGGGAGCGGTGTTCTGATTTAATTAAAACCAAATGGAATATTTAATTTATTTAAAATAATTTTATTAATTAATTTACAAATAACGGTTAATAAATATTAAATTTAATTTATTTATAATTTTTTTTTGTCTAAGATTCCAAGTGTTACTTCTTCTTAATTTTGTCTTTGGTTGATGATGAACTATTGGTGGCACATGGGTGCGCGAATTAACTATGAATATATCGTCATTAAAATCATTTCTTCTAGTGTTAATGGATTAGCTTTGGCTTTAGCATCTAAACTGTGAAAACGTTCGTGGGCCAGATGTAATCGTGCCATGGACATTAAATAGCCTTCAAGTGTTATCTGTGGTGGTAAGTTAAAATGATTAAGATAAGTATTTTTTTGTATTAAGCGTATTAATTTTTAATTTACCTGTCGTCCCCTAGCAAATCGACTAATTAGAGCTTCAAGTACTTTATTACTTGCCGTGGCCCCGCCAGCCCAAAGTAAACTTCGTAACGAGTACGATGACACTTTACTACTCCAACAATTTCGGGTGAGAGTAGCGCCACCACTATTTGGACCACATCGTCTAAATGCCGCCTTCCAAAATCGCAACAATCCTATTAATGCGGGAACATGTTCAATCGATAGTCGCCCGCCAAGTGCTGGATCACGAAGCGCTAACAGAGCTCTACATAAATCGAGCGATGGACCACCCATAGATGTTAATCCACCGAACATTGTGAATCCATTATTAAACGATTTTAATATGGTTTGTAGTTGTTGCGCGTCGATTTCGGATGGAAATCTAGTTCGCAATTTAAATAAAATTCGACAATCGACTGGTCGTTCTTCGCTAAATTCCGCCGAAATATTATGGATCACAAGATTATCTTCGTTCACTTCCCATACATCGGCGTGCTGATCGGCGAGAATACGTAATAAAAATTTCCCTTCGCGATGTTGCGTCGATTGTGGCATAACAACAAAATCGCCCGGTGGCAAAGCAAAAAATGTTGCAACTTCACGTAAATTTTGTAATGGTGCATAGTCTAACGGTATTTGTTCGCTTACATATTGTGGCGTTATTCGTGGCATACCCGGTGGTACCTCGTATATCGTAAATCCAATTTCTTCATTTTCAACACTTCGAGCGTGAAAACATTCGTAACGTTGGGCCACCGCGACGACAACATGTGCTTTAGCCGGATGGCCGCCCGGTACACGTATTCGGAATTGTGGATTTGTTGCTGTCGTTTCAACAAATTTATGAGGTCCACCTGCATTAAAACCACCCCTCCATTGTCGTATCGCAAGTGCGGCTCGCCATGGTGATCGTGAATGTAATGCTGGTTCTAGGGCCCAATCATCCGGTCCAATATGCGCTAACCATATGACGGAAAATCGAGCTAGAAACTCGTTCACTGACATCCTACAAAGAACAAAACAAAAATATCTGTGATCAATGAAATGAGTAGAGATGTGATCATGAAATTACGATATTTACTACTCTTAAATGTAATGTTGACGCGTGCGATTACAAAGTAAAGTCAAGGTACAATTCAGATGCATTATTATTGCAAGGTAGATTAGTATCTAATTGTTGTTGTTCTCTTAAATCGTTTTTAAGTACATAAAGTTGTAATGAGTTTTATTGATTTACATGGATACGGAAATTTTCAATGATTTTGCAATGATTTTGAAAAATATCTAAGGTTTTTGTAGCACATATGCTGATTGATCAGTTCAAATTAATCAGATATGAGCTTGAATATGTTATTGTATTTAATCGAACAGCTTGCTCGATTGTCATCTAGAATTTCACATGGAACAAGGATTAGTTCTCGTGACAAATACATAATGGTTAACCCATAAAATTGCTAAATGAATGCCATAAATCTAAAATTCGAAAATCCGGCAAATACATGATGGTTAGCCTATCAAAACTGTAAAATTTATGGCACAAATCGAAAATTCCAAAATCCAGCAAATACACGTTGGTGGTTAGTCTATCAAAACTATAAAATTTATGGCACAAATCGAAAATTCTAAAATCCAGAAAATACATGATGGTTAGCCTATCAAAACTGTTAAATTTATGACACAAATTGAAAATTCCAAAATCCAGAAAATACACGATGGTTAGCCTATCAAAACTATAAAATTTATGGCACAAAACGAAAGTTCCAAAATCCAGGAAATACACGATGGTTGTTAGTCTATCAAAACTATAAAATTTATGACACAAATCGAAAATTCCAAAATCCAACAAATACATGATGGTTATTAGCCTATCAAAACTGTAAGATTTAGCCACATATCGAAAATTCCAAAATTCAGAAAATACAGCCTATCAAAACTGTTAAATTTATGGCACAAATCGAAAATTTCAAAATCCAGAAAATACATGAAGGTAACCCTATCAAAACTGTTAAATTTATGCCACAAATCAAAAATTCTAAAATTCAGAACCAACATGATGGCCTATCAAAACTGTTATATTTATGGCATAAATCAAAAATTCCTAAATCCAGCAAATACACGATGGTTAGCCTATCGAAACTGTTAAATTTATGGCACAAATCGAAAATTTCATAATCCAGCAAATACATGATGGTTATTAGCCTATCAAAACTGGTAAATTTATGGCACAAATCGAAAATTCCAAAAGTACATGATGGTTAGCCTATCAAAACTGTTAAATTTATGGCACAAATCGAAAATTCCAAAATCCAGAAAATACATGATGGTTAGCCTATCAAAACTGTAAAGTTTATGGCGCAAATCGAAAATTCCAAAATCCAGAAAATGCATGAAGGTAACCCTATCAAAACTGTTAAATTTATGCCACAAATCAAAAATTCTAAAATTCAGAACCAACATGATGGCCTATCAAAACTGTTAAATTTATGGCACAAATCGAAAATTCCATAATTCGGCAAAACAATGATGGTTAGCCTATCAAAACTGTAAAATTTCTGGCACAAATCGAAAATTCCAAAATCCAGGAAATACACGATGGTGGTTAGTCTATCAAAACTATAAAATTTATGGCACAAATCGAAAATTCTAAAATCCAGCAAATACATGATGGTTAGCCTATCAAAACTGTTAAATTTATGGCACAAATTGAAAATTCCAAAATCCAGAAAATACACGATGGTAAGCCTATCAAAACTATAAAATTTATGGCACAAATCGAAAATTCCAAAATCCAGAAAATACACGATGGTAAGCCTATCAAAACTATAAAATTTATGGCACAAATCGAAAATTCCAAAATCCAACAAATACATGATGGTAAGCCTATCAAAACTGTTAAATTTATGGTGCAAATCGAAAATTCCAAAATCCAGGAAATACACGATGGTGGTTAGTCTATCAAAACTATAAAATTTATGGCACAAATCGAAAATTCCAAAATCCAACAAATACATGATGGTTATTAGCCTATCAAAACTGTTAAATTTATGGCACAAATTGAAAATTCCAAAATCCAGAAAATACACGATGGTTAGCCTATCAAAACTATAAAATTTATGGCACAAAACGAAAGTTCCAAAATCCAGGAAATACACGATGGTTGTTAGCCTATCAAAACTATAAAATTTATGGCACATATCGAAAATTCCAAAATTCAGCAAATACAGCCTATCAAAACTGTTAAATTTATGCCACAAATCAAAAATTCTAAAATTCAGAACCAACATGATGGCCTATCAAAACTGTTATATTTATGGCACAAATCAAAAATTCCATAATTCGGCAAAACAATGATGGTTAACCTATCAAAACTGATAAATTTATGGCATAAATCAAAAATTCCTAAATCCAGCAAATACACGATGGTTAGCCTATCGAAACTGTTAAATTTGTGGCACAAATCGAAAATTTCAAAATCCAGAAAATACATGATGGTTAGCCTATCAAAACTGTAAAATTTATGGCACAAATCGAAAATTCCAAAATCCAACAAATACATGATGGTAAGCCTATCATAACTGTTAAATTTATGGTGCAAATCGAAAATTCCAAAATCCAGGAAATACACGATGGTGGTTAGTCTATCAAAACTATAAAATTTATGGCACAAATCGAAAATTCCAAAATCCAACAAATACATGATGGTTATTAGCCTATCAAAACTGTTAAATTTATGGCACAAATCGAAAATTCCAAAATCCAGAAAACACACGATGGTTAGCCTATCAAAACTGTTAAATTTATGGCACAAATCGAAAATTCCAAAATCCAGCAAAACAATGATGGTTAACCTATCAAAACTATAAAATTTATGGCACAAATCGAAAATTCCAAAATCCAGAAAATACATGATGGTTAGCCTATCAAAACTGTTAAATTTGTGGCACAAATCGAAAATTTCAAAATCCAGAAAATACATGATGGTTAGCCTATCAAAACTGTTAAATTTGTGGCACAAATCGAAAATTCCAAAATCCAACAAATACATGATGGTAAGCCTATCAAAACTGTTAAATTTATGGTGCAAATCGAAAATTCCAAAATCCAGAAAATGCACGAAGATAAGCCTATCAAAACTGCTAAATTTATGGCATAAATCGAAAAGTCCGAAATCTAGAAAATGCATGATGGTTAGCTTAACAAAACTGGTAAATTTATGGCACAAATCGAAAATTCCAAAATCCCGAAAATGCATGAAGGTAACCCTATCAAAACTGTTAAATTTATGCCACAAATCGAAAATTCCAAAATCCAGAAAATACATGATGGTAAGCCTATCAAAACTGTTAAATTTATGGTGCAAATCGAAAATTCCAAAATCCAGAAAATGCACGAAGATAAGCCTATCAAAACTGCTAAATTTATGGCACAAATCGAAAATTCCAAAATCCCGAAAATGCATGAAGGTAACCCTATCAAAACTATTAAATTTATGCCACAAATCAAAAATTCTAAATTTCAGAACCAACATGATGGCCTATCAAAACTGTTAAATTTATGGCACAAATCGAAAATTTCATAATCCAGAAAATACCTGATGGTTAGCCTAACAAAACTGTTAAATTTATGGCACAAATCGAAAATTCCAAAATCCAGGAAATACACGATGGTGGTTAGTCTATCAAAACTATAAAATTTATGGCACAAATCGAAAATTCTAAAATCCAACAAATACATGATGGTTGCCTATCAAAACTGTAAGATTTAGCCACATATCGAAAATTCCAAAATTCAGAAAATACAGCCTATCAAAACTGTTAAATTTATGGCACAAATCGAAAATTCCAAAATCCAGAAAATACATGATGGTTAGCCTTTTAAAACTGTAAAATTTATGGCGCAAATCGAAAATTCCAAAATCCAGAAAATGCATGAAGGTAAGCCTATCAAAACTATAAAATTTATGGCACAAATCGAAAATTCCAAAATCCAGGAAATACACGATGGTGGTTAGTCTATCAAAACTATAAAATTTATGGCACAAATCGAAAATTCTAAAATCCAGCAAATACATGATGGTTAGCCTATCAAAACTGTTAAATTTATGGCACAAATTGAAAATTCCAAAATCCAGAAAATACACGATGGTAAGCCTATCAAAACTATAAAATTTATGGCACAAATCGAAAATTCCAAAATCCAGAAAATACATGATGGTTAGCCTATCAAAACTGTTAAATTTGTGACACAAATCGAAAATTTCAAAATCCAGAAAATACATGATGGTTAGCCTATCAAAACTGTAAAATTTATGGCACAAATCGAAAATTCCAAAATCCAACAAATACATGATGGTTATTAGCCTATCAAAACTGTTAAATTTATGGCACAAATTGAAAATTCCAAAATCCAGAAAATACACGATGGTTAGCCTATCAAAACTATAAAATTTATGGCACAAAACGAAAGTTCCAAAATCCAGGAAATACACGATGGTTGTTAGCCTATCAAAACTATAAAATTTATGGCACAAATCGAAAATTCCAAAATCCAACAAATACATGATGGTTATTAGCCTATCAAAACTGTAAGATTTAGCCACATATCGAAAATTCCAAAATTCAGAAAATACAGCCTATCAAAACTGTTAAATTTATGGCACAAATCGAAAATTCCAAAATCCAGAAAATACATGAAGGTAACCCTATCAAAACTGTTAAATTTATGCCACAAATCAAAAATTCTAAAATTCAGAACCAACATGATGGCCTATCAAAACTGTTATATTTATGGCACAAATCAAAAATTCCATAATTCGGCAAAACAATGATGGTTAACCTATCAAAACTGATAAATTTATGGCATAAATCAAAAATTCCTAAATCCAGCAAATACACGATGGTTAGCCTATCTAAACTGTTAAATTTATGGCACAAATCGAAAATTCCAAAAGTACATGATGGTTAGCCTATCAAAACTGTTAAATTTATGGCAGAAATCGAAAATTCCAAAATCCAGAAAATACATGATGGTTAGCCTATCAAAACTGTAAAATTTATGGCGCAAATCGAAAATTCCAAAATCCAGAAAATGCATGAAGGTAGCCCTATCAAAACTGTAAAATTTATGGCACAAATCGAAAATTCCAAAATCCAGAAAACACACGATGGTTAGCCTATCAAAACTGTAAAATTTATGGCACAAATCGAAAATTCCAAAATCCAGCAAAACAATGATGGTTAACCTATCAAAACTGATAAATTTATGGCATAAATCAAAAATTCCTAAATCCAGCAAATACACGATGGTTAGCCTATCGAAACTGTTAAATTTATGGCACAAATCGAAAATTTCTTAATCCAGCAAATACATGATGGTTATTAGCCTATCAAAACTGGTAAATTTATGGCACAAATCGAAAATTCAAAAATCCAGGAAATACACGATGGTTAGCCTATCAAAACTGTTAAATTTATGGCACTAATCGAAAATTCCAAAATCCAGAAAATACATGATGGTTAGCCTATCAAAACTGTAAAATTTATGGCACAAATCGAAAATTCCAAAATCTAGAAAATGCATGATGGTTAGCTTAACAAAACTGGTAAATTTATGGCACAAATCGAAAATTCTAAAATCTAGAAAATGCATGATGGTTAGCCTTTTAAAACTGTTAAATTTATGGCACAAATCGAAAATTCCAAAAGTACATGATGGTTAGCCTATCAAAACTGTTAAATTTATGGCACAAATCGAAAATTCCAAAATCCAGAAAATACATGATGGTTAGCCTATCAAAACTGTAAAATTTATGGCGCAAATCGAAAATTCCAAAATCCAGAAAATGCATGAAGGTAACCCTATCAAAACTGTTAAATTTATGCCACAAATCAAAAATTCTAAAATTCAGAACCAACATGATGGCCTATCAAAACTGTTAAATTTGTGGCACAAATCGAAAATTTCAAAATCCAGAAAATACATGATGGTTAGTCTATCAAAACTGTAAAATTTATGGCACAAATCGAAAATTCCAAAATCCAACAAATACATGATGGTAAGCCTATCAAAACTGTTAAATTTATGGCGCAAATCGAAAATTCCAAAATCCAGGAAATACACGATGGTGGTTAGTCTATCAAAACTATAAAATTTATGGCACAAATCGAAAATTCCAAAATCCAACAAATACATGATGGTTATTAGCCTATCAAAAATGTTAAATTTATGGCACAAATTGAAAATTCCAAAATCCAGAAAATACACGATGGTTAGTCTATCAAAACTATAAAATTTATGGCACAAATCGAAAATTCCAAAATCCAACAAATACATGATGGTTATTAGCCTATCAAAAATGTTAAATTTATGGCACAAATTGAAAATTCCAAAATCCAGAAAATACACGATGGTTAGCCTATCAAAACTATAAAATTTATGGCACAAAACGAAAGTTCCAAAATCCAGGAAATACACGATGGTTGTTAGCCTATCAAAACTATAAAATTTATGGCACAAATCGAAAATTCCAAAATTCAGAAAATACAGCCTATCAAAACTGTTAAATTTATGGCACAAATCGAAAATTCCAAAATCCAGAAAATACATGATGGTTAGCCTTTTAAAACTGTAAAATTTATGGCGCAAATCGAAAATTCCAAAATCCAGAAAATACACGATGGTGGTTAGTCTATCAAAACTATAAAATTTATGGCACAAATCGAAAATTCTAAAATCCAACAAATACATGATGGTTATTAGCCTATCAAAACTGTAAGATTTAGCCACATATCGAAAATTCCAAAATTCAGAAAATACAGCCTATCAAAACTGTTAAATTTATGCCACAAATCAAAAATTCTAAAATTCAGAACCAACATGATGGCCTATCAAAACTGTTAAATTTATGGCACAAATCGAAAATTCCATAATTCGGCAAAACAATGATGGTTAGCCTATCAAAACTGTAAAATTTATGGCACAAATCGAAAATTCCAAAATCTAGGAAATACACGATGGTGGTTAGTCTATCAAAACTATAAAATTTATGGCACAAATCGAAAATTTCTTAATCCAGCAAATACATGATGGTTAGCCTATCAAAACTGTTAAATTTATGGCACAAATTGAAAATTCCAAAATCCAGAAAATACACGATGGTAAGCCTATCAAAACTATAAAATTTATGGCACAAATCGAAAATTCCAAAATCCAGAAAATACATGATGGTTAGCCTATCAAAACTGTAAAATTTATGGCACAAATCGAAAATTCCAAAATCCAACAAATACATGATGGTAAGCCTATCAAAACTGTTAAATTTATGGTGCAAATCGAAAATTCCAAAATCCAGAAAATGCACGAAGATAAGCCTATCAAAACTGCTAAATTTATGGCACAAATCGAAAATTCCAAAATCCCGAAAATGCATGAAGGTAACCCTATCAAAACTGTTAAATTTATGCCACAAATCAAAAATTCTAAATTTCAGAACCAACATGATGGCCTATCAAAACTGTTAAATTTATGGCACAAATCGAAAATTTCATAATCCAGAAAATACCTGATGGTTAGCCTAACAAAACTGTTAAATTTATGGTAGAAACCTTTCATTTTGTCTGCTACCAACTGACTACACGGAAAGATTAGCTATCATTGAGCCGCCATTGCAGGTAGTAGTGCTATCATTTAGTAGGTTTAGGGGACACTGTTGGAAGTATAGCGATAGCGATAGACCCTTTTTGTTTATCTTGAAAAATCAGTCAGTTGCTTGGTTACCCTATACATAATTGCCACCCCATAAATAATGTCAAGTGCATTAGAACAAAACTAGATACCGATTAAACCGATTTGAGTTTGTAAAAAATGTAGTTTACATAATACGAGTAACATGTAATTATGTATCGATCACGTTCATCGTTATTATGACTGTCCAGCATACTGTGCATTACTTAATGCACTGTACACCAATTTAAATTTCGTCACAACAAAGAGTGCATTATGCATTCTACTGTACTTTCACGGTTCGCGCAATCAAAGAAAGTTGATTTTGTTGATGTTGGAAGTACAGAATTATATCGGTTACCAACAAAAGAAGGTCGGTCAGTTATGAAAGTTGCATAACCCAAAAGCCAATCTATGTAGAGTGAAAGTGTTATCTCATTACATCGTGTGTTGATTACAGCGGGCGACTCATTCCATATATAGCGACCGATTATGTAATACAAACAAATCTGATTTTTATTGCTCTTGGACTTGAGCTTTTAGCTCTCCTAATTCATTCTACGCTGTACTTGTTTTTTCATTTGTACCGCGTTTTTTATTTTTCACGACATCTTAAGGTCTACAACTTTTGTTGTATGTTGCGCGCGCAAATTTTTTTATTTTATTCATTGATCTGTTTTATATATGTATGTGCAAAATGTGAAATTTATTTTCAATTTGTGCTCGATCGACGTATAGTACGGACGTTTAAGAATTGAATCAAGTGCGCGGACAATTTTGTCGTTTAAAGTACTTAAAAAATGTCGTTACAAGAAATGGTGAAATTTTTCTTGTACCTGTTGCTGATTGTTTCCAGTGCATCGGGATTTTTTAACAATTTCAATACATCGTCGTTAAACTCGAATCCCTTTGTGAATGTATTACGGGACGCTGTGAAAAATGAGCTGAGTGTTACTTATGATAAAATGGTGAAAAGTGAATATGATTATGTGATTGTTGGAGCTGGACCAGCGGGTTGTGTTCTCGCCAATCGATTAAGTGAAGATCCAGATATTCAAGTATTGTTATTAGAAGCAGGAGAGTCGGAGCTGGCTGCCTTTACCGATGCAATGATTGGTTCAGCTTATCTACAAGCGACTACATTTAACTGGGGATTTCGAACGGAACCACAAGCACGAGGATGTCAAGGTATGACTGGTAAACGATGTAATTTCCCACATGGACGAGGAGTTGGTGGTTCATCGATTATTAATTATGGAATATATACCCGGGGTAATAAGAGAGATTTTAATCGATGGTTCTACGCCGGAAATCGTGGCTGGAGTTATGATGATGTACTACCATATTTTATAAAATCCGAAGATGTGCATCTAAAAAATTATAATCCTGAATATCATGGCACAACGGGTAATGCATGGACCGAAGATGTTCCATTTCGAACAAATATATCGCACGCCTTTGTCCGAGCTGCTCAAGAATATGGATACCAAAGTGTCGACTATAATGCCGAATCACAAATCGGTGTCAGCTATACGCAATCGTTTACGAAAAATGGGTGGCGTTTTACTGCAGCCGAAAGTTATATTCATCCAATTCTGCATCGTACCAATTTGGATGTTATCACAAAAGCAAAGGTGACTAAGCTGATGTTCAATAAAAATGATTTATCAAAAGTGACGGGTGTTCGATATGTGCGCAACAGAATCGAGGCATCAGTGAAAGCTCGCCGAGAAGTCATTCTATCGGCTGGCTCATTTCAGTCGCCACAAATATTAATGCTGTCTGGTGTTGGACCCAAAAAAGATCTTCAAGAATTGGGCATACAAGTTGTACGCGATTTACCTGTTGGCCAAATACTGTACGAGCACTTGGGTATATTTGGCCCAGTATACACAGTCGATAATTTAAACGATGGCCTCCGAAACTCAGAGGAGTTATTTAATATTGAAAATGCTAAAAATTTTATTCATGGTCGTGGCCCATTAACGATGAATGGGGTCGAAGCTATAGTATACGCTAAAACAAATACACCGGCAACTGATTGTGATCCAAATTATCCGGATGTTGAAATTATGCAAACATTCGCCTCCGTTGGATTTGATTTATGTAAGTTGTGTGTCCTATCAAAATTACTATCGAAAACTACTTGCTATAACGATTAACATTTATTTCAGCTGACGCAAATCGACTGGCATTAGGTATTTCGCCAGAATATTATCAGCAAGTATTTAGACCACTATCATATACTCGATCATTTTCGTATCTCATCATGTTGTTGCATCCTAAAAGTCGTGGATTTTTAAAATTAAAATCAACGAATCCATTCCACAACCCGCTTTTCTATCCAAATTTTTATTTCGACGATCGTGACCTCAAATCCCATGTCAACGCTATTCGAATTGCACAACAGATTAGTGCGCAACCAGCATTCCGACATTTAGGACTTAAAAAATACAATGCGACTGTACCCGGTTGCGAAGCTTTCGCATTTGATACAGACGCATATTGGGAATGTTATGTATTAGCGTTTGCTTTACCACTACATCATCAGGTGGGTACGTGTAAAATGGGCCAAGTAAATGATCCAACGTCAGTTGTAAACGATCAACTTTTTGTTCATGGCTTTGATAATTTGCGCGTCGTCGATACATCGATCATTCCGTTTCCATTATCCGCACACACGGCTGCATTTAGTTTTATGGTTGGTGAAAAGGCGGCCGATATGATTAAGCTAAAATGGTCGAACGAGTTTCCCGATATTGTCTCAAATATAAATAAGCGAAGTAGTCGTCGAAAACGGTCACGATTTGATTGGCAGAAAGATGACAAAGAAGAATTTTTCAAAATGGCAATAACACCGAAGAGTACAACTACCACCGCAGAACCAAAAACAGATGCTACCACGACCACAACGACTACAAGTACAACTGTTAAACCAATTGTACATATGGAGGTGCGGAGCGAAGTTATGCCGTCGGCTAATGAAGATATGATTCGCACTTATACATATGAGAGTTCACGTTATGGCAAAGGTAAATCAAAACCGAGATACATAACTCAGATTTTATCTCGAATGAAATCTTCGGAATATACTCCAGAAAGCGTAACGGCACAGGAAACAACAATCGACTCTACTACTGTTACACCGGCGACCAGCACCACAACCAAATCACGTAGTAGACGTGGACTTTTCGACGAGCTATTTAAAGACGAGAGCAGAGCTGATATGAAAAAATTCCTTCAAGATTCGTGGAAGCATACGAACGATGGTGGAAAAACTATGTCCGATGATTTACTCCAACTATCATCAAATTCGTGGAAATTTGGCAGTGAAGCAGTACATCGTAAATCGGAATTTTTCCGAAATATGTTTGGTCGAATATTTTAAAATTTATAAATTCAAAAAATAAAAAATTTTGTATTTACCAAAATTCGCCTTCATGTTGTGTCCTCGAAGCGAGTAATTCACGATCACGTTCACTTAACGCATTCCATTCCCAGCTGCGCTCAGACCATGCACCACCCCAAACGCCACCCCATTCGCCACCCGCCCACGGACTTCGCAATCGTACTAAATTCGTATCTTGTAATCCATTGCTCGTATTTTGTGGTGAATCGGATGTTGTTGTCCTCACTTTTGCCAAACCTGTGACACAGTATGGATGTTCGGGTAATAAACCGGATCGTCGACGTTTCGAATCTTTTTCACTCCCCGTAATTGCTAAAAGTAACGTAGATCGTGGTACTGCACCACCCAGTAGTGGCCCACTGGGTGGAACACTTTGAACAACCGCTCCCGTTAAATCTTGTAGTGCTCGTCCTATTGTGCCATGTTTTAGGTATGCATAGCCACCGTATAGCCTGTGAACAATAGAATGATATAGGATTAGAGAAAAAATCAATTCCACAAACTAAAATTTGACTACTTACTTTGCATAGGCTTTTTCTAGAAGGGCGGCCCAAAATATATCGGGCTGTGCACAATGCATATGAGCCGGACGATCACCTTTTGTAGGTAGGCGATCATCTACACGTATTTCTACCCATCGACCCCATTGCCAAAAACGAAATCTGAAAATATTTGAAATGATGGAATCGATCAAACTTCTATACAAAACCAAGGTAAGTGTAAGCTAATATATAAATCAAGTGATCTTAAATAAGGTAAACAAGTGTAATAAATGATTGAATGTCAAATTCCGATTAGATGCTTAAGGTTTTCAATTTTATTAGAATTTTATTAGTGAGGTCGTAAAAATTAATTTTCCGAATAAAACGGTAAGCAAATATTTGTCCGATTCCTTTCATCACTTTAATCACAAGCCCGATGAATGGAAAGGGTTCGTGTTATAATCTCAAGAAACGAAGTCGCATTAAATTCGAAAAATATTGCAGTATAGTTCTCTTTTGGCGGAGAAAATTATGTTTACAAAACTGACATTAACGCAGAAAGTGCGTCTCCACTTTTGGAAATTTTTGCAATTAGCACTACTTAGCGTACGACAAAAAAACCTTCCAAACTCTCCCAAACTCTCTTTAAACTCTCATTTTCGTACAAGATCATTTTTAACATGATCTATTCAAGAAACAACATTTTGGCTAAATTTATAACTTTTATACGTATTAAGCATAGACTCGAACCAAATGCATACAACATTCGATCATTTAGTTGACAACAACAAAACATTGTTCTTTTTATTTTAAATTATTTTTACTGTCCTTCCATGCCGTGCAAACACTTCATCTTTTGTAGTAAGATACCCTACAAATATTCTGTCTACACTAAACATAAAAAGCTGGAGACATGTCCCGTCTTTCACCAAACGAACTTAGGCCCCATAATTTACGATGAAAGTCATACTGTTACTTCGACTAATCAGTCGTAAGACGAATTTATTAGCAAGTATTCGTCACGTAGCAGACTGATAAAGGTCATAAGCTGTACTAGATTTGTCAGCATTTTATGAAACCCAAAGTAGTTCGGTGGCTTTTTCTTTTAACCGTCTTAGACAGAACCTTTGCCATCCATTAGTAAACTAAAAAAACCAGTAGTCCCAAATCTCGAAATCACTTTTCATTTGAAATCGGGCTCCTACTTGTCGACGGAACATTGTAAAATAGCGTAGCTTTATCTCTACGAAGGACCCTTTCTTAATACATGAAAAATCAAAACGCACTATATTAATTTTACGCGAGAACAATCTACAAAAGAAACTTGTCAATGGTACTAGAATAAAAAGGCGAAATAACGGTAACATTAATAGTAAGGAACTGTTGCAAATTTAGGGCCCAGGATAAATATTTTGAGCTTATCAAAAACTTGACAAGCAACGCATTTACTGCAGCTCTTAAAAGATTTACTACACGTCAAAGTACCCGGAAGCTGCATTGCAATAATGGCACAAATTTCGTCGGTGTTTTGGGAGCGTTGGTATATATAATATCTGACTTCTGCGCAGTAGCGTTCCAATTGGAGAGCTAAGCAAACTCCCGTTCGAGTAAACGAAATAGTCGTAATTACGGAAACAACTTGCCTGTCAACCAATGACTTCTTGATTCATATTAGTTGAGCACGACCGATTTAGCTCTATTTTCTGAACATGCTTCGTTGTAACTTTATTACGTTAAAACATTCGACCATTCATTTGACAACAACAATACATCGTTCATTTTTATTTTTTCCGCTACTCGACAATAGTTGCGCACCTATTCTCAAAAAGAACGTTAAACCTCACTATTCAAACGTCAACATTTTGGCTAGACTTATACATTTTATACGTTTTATCCAAATTCACACAACAAAAATATTCGACCATTTAGTTGACAACAACAACAAAAAATCGTTAATATTTTTATTTTTAAATAAAGTTTGATTCTACAAACAATCTTTGATCATAAATGCAATGGTTATGTCGAAATAGTGCAGGTTCTTGCTCAAAATTACGGTAGTGACCATAAATGAATGAATAACCGCATTTGAGATAGAAGGACACGCTAATATAAAGGAGAATTTAATCAAGAGTTTTACAATAAGATGTAATGTGATCACCTAAGGCATCTTTCGCAAAAAATTATTGCTTGTGCGTTGCGATCGAAGAAGCAATAAAGAAATGGTTTGTTGGGAAAGTCAGGAATAATAAAATTGTAGAGTTATTAAGTGTGAGAGAGCCTTTATTTTTGTTTTGTTTTTAATACTAGCCGCTTGTGGCGTTCTATTTCCTTCTTGTGCTTTTTCTCTAAAATAAATACCTCGTGTATGGACGCTTATCTTTATTATTCGGATTATATTTTTTTTTATTTAAGTACATAATCACATCAGGTTATGGGCCCAGACCGACTTAAATAATAATAAAAAGAAGTTCAATTTGTTAAACTTTCGTGGTTAACGAGTTTAGCGTAATTATTTTTTCTGTGTAAAAAATTAATAAAAAAAAAAAAAAAAAAATTAAAATGGCGGCAACGTTTGCGTTCATAGAGAAATTGCGTGGGAGAGATAACTATGAGACAAGGATGTTTGGGACAGTCTAAAAGTGGCGTTTGTAGATTCCGGTCTACTTTGTCGTATAGCATTATTGTGTGATCTAGTTTCAACAAGACTAATGGATTGCGCTACGATGTAATTTTTCATCAACAAAATTATTATGACCACCCACAAGTTAAAAGGTGCCGGCATGGAAATAGACTATGAGTGGATTGGCACATTGTTCTTGGCCGGATTAAGCGACGAGTACAAGCCCATGATTATGGCGATAGAAAATTCTAGTAAAAAAATTTCGGCTGACTTAATAAAAACCAAACTACTTCTAGAAATTCGTTGGGATGATAGAGTTGAGGGCTCTGTCTCTGCAACAGCCATGTACGTGAAGCCAGCAAAGTCAAACAATTATAAGAAGAAGAAGAAACAAGCAAAGGACGGGAAATGTTTTGGATGTAGCTTAGTTGGTCACTTCAAAAACAAATGTCCGAATATACAAAGATGGCTAATCATTCTTCAGTTTTTTCGTGTTTGACGGCATGCAATATTAAATCGAATGAGTGGTATATAGGCTCTGGTGCCTCTGCACACATGACATGTGAACAACTTTGGATGGAAAATCTCAAACCAGTGCCAGAATCAGGGGAGGTCACGATTGCAAATCAATCAAAATTACAGAACGAATTGATTAGCAATGTTTTACTCCTGCTACGGGTGAATAGTCGTACATTAAATACTAGAGTTTATGATGTTCTATACGTGTCAGGAGTTTGCACAAACTTATTGTCAGTTAGTCAGTTAGTAGGCAAAGGTTTAATTGTCAAGTTTAGTGCAAATGATTGCAAAGTTTTTGACAAAAACAAGAAATTACTGATTGAGGCAAAAGTAAATGCAGGGATGTTCAAAGTGACAAACACGAGTCTAACATGTTTGAGGGTCAAAGTTGAGAATTCATGGGAATTATGACATCGACGTCTAGGACATGTGGGTCACGATAGCCTGATGAGGTTACGAAATGGATTTGTGGACGGGATGAGCTTTGTCGGACGTCAACAGGACAAGTGAAAGTTGTATAAAGGGGAAACAGACTCGCAAAAGGGCAAGGCGGAAAGGATGAATCGTACATTGGTGGAGCGTGCGAGATGTATGCTTTTTGATGCAAAGCTTAACAACAGATTTTGGGGTGAAGCTGTCACCACAGCGGCTTATCTTGTGATTCGTTTACCATATCGTGGGGCTATTGATAAAACGCCCGAAGAAATTTGGTAAAATAAAAAACCAGATTTATCCAACTTGAAAGTTTTTGGATGCAGAGCAATGGTCCATATTCCGAAACAAAAGCGCCAGAAATTTGATTCGAAATCAAAGGAATACATCATGGTCGGCTACAGCGAGAATAGTAAAGGTTATCGAGTTTTGATTTAAAAGAATCTCGAGTGGATGTCAGTCGTGATTTCATTTTTCTGGAGGACCAATGCTGTGGTTTTTTTATCCATTCAAAGATGATAGCAATGAAGTGGAAGATGAGGCAATTGTTACAACAGCAAATTCAGAAGGCGTATCTAGATCTCAAAAAAGTGAGGATCTAACAGCTGAAGATTCAAAACTCCTGCAATGGATACAGATTACGCGAGACCGCAAGACGGGAACGATTTCAATAAATCAAAGCCAGTATATTCAAAATATACTAGAACGTTTCCAAATGGGCGATTGTAATAGTCTAAGTGGTCCAGCTGATTCAAATCAGAAACTTAATTCAGAAATGTCGCCGAAGAATGAGTCAGATCGTGAATCCATGAAGGATGTGCCATATCAAGAAGCAGTAGGGAGCTTGTTGTTTGCTGCCCAGGTGTCACGACCCGATATATAGTTTACAGCAGGAGCTGTCAGCAGATTTAAAAACAATCCAGGCGTTGCTCATTGGTTGGCAGTAAAGAGGATCATGCGATATTTGAAAGGTACAATCGAGATGAAACTGACTTATTCAAAAAATGGAAATTAAGTAGTGCAAGGTTATTGCGATTCAGATTGGACAAGTGATTCAGTAGGTCGACCTTCGACAACAGGCTATGTATTCAAACTGCAAGGTGGAGCAAAACCAACAGTTGCTTTGTCTACAACAGAGTCCAAATACATGGCTATGTCTTTGGCAATCCAAGAGACTATTTGGTGGCGGGGTATATGTCAGGAGTTGCTAGGTGAAAATAAATGTTCAACCATCATACACTGCGACAACAAAGGAGCGATCCAACTAACGGAGAAGACTGCTTTTTCACCCAGAACAAAGCATATAGATGTACGTCATCATTTTCTGCGCGAGAAGGTGTTAAATTTGACAAGGTGGTTAAATTTGTTTACGTCAACACAAACAATATGTTAGTAGACAGCCTTACCAAACCGGTGACAGCAGAAAAACACAGGTTCTGTTCAATGGGAACAAGGTTCTGTTCAATGGGTAAATCTTGTAAAGAGTTGAGTGCTGAGAAATAAGGCTCTAGTGGAGGTGTTGAGTTATTAAGTGTGAGAGAGCCTTTATTTTGTTTTGTTTTTAATACTAGCCGCTTGTGGCGTTCTATTTCCTTCTTGTACTTTTTCTCTAAAATAAATACCTCGTGTATATGGATGCGGTTTTTTTATTCGGATTATGTTTCTTTTTATTTAAGTACATAATCACATCAAAAATATACTGAATAAGTATTAAGGAGCAACGGGTATAGCCCATAATTAAAATAATCAAGATATTAGTAAAAATACGGCAATGCTTTTACTGGTCAAAATGTACACAGTTGGCGATGAGTGGAGTCAAAAATATAAAAGTGTGCGGAGAAAAATTGGCTCTCACGAAAAACCGAAAAACTATGCAACAGTAGAACAACGGATTGATATTGAAAAAAAAGCAGAGTATTTCTGTTTAGATTTTTGATATGTATGATTTGTGGCAAAAGTTTGACCTTAATGCAGACGATACAAAACAAAACTTCTTGTGCATCGTCAAAGCCATTTGACCTAGTCATTAACCAAATTACCATTGGGTTAACTAAGCATTAGCTTACACCACATAAAAAAAAATCGATCTTTGATAGTTACTAATACATTTTAAGATTGAGATTTTCTTATTTGAATCTGTGTACATTTAAAAACTGCGGGCTTTCTCAAGAGAGAATTTGCGACGGTTCTAACCGATTCACAAAATAAAGATACAATTCACTATTCAAAAATCAACGTTTTGGCTAAATATAAAATTTTTATACGTATTAACCATAGACACAAACCAAATTTAAACAACAAAAAATTCGACCATTCATTTGACAACAACAATACATCGTTCATTTTTATGTTTTCCGCTACTCAACGATAGTTACGCACCTATTCACAAAAATAACGATAATACTCACTATTCAAACGTCAACATTTTGGCGAAACTTATAAGTTTTGTACGATTTAAGCATAGACATAAACCAAATTCGAGCAACAAAAACATTCGACCATTCAGTTGACAACAACAACACATCGATGAGTTTTCTTTTTTACGTTCTTTGTTGCCACATTTTCTTAAATAAATAATTAATTTTCACTTTAAATTCCGCGCACACAGCATACAAAAATATATATATTTATAATAGATTACGTTTTAGATAAGATAAATTTTAAATAACATGAAGATATTTATGAATTTATTTGTTTTTTTTTTTACTTTTTTATAATAAAAATATATAAATTTTAATTATTTTAGCTGGTTTGGTTGTTTCGTTTTTTTTTAAATTTAAATTGCATTTTAATATATTTTATTTAATTTAAATATTATTGTTATAAATATATAATATATACATATATTAATAGATAAATACAATTACATTTATTGAGATCATGTATTACCATTTTAAGAGATTTATGTATATCTGAACATTTATTCTTCTACTTCTTGGTCGTTGTCGTCGTCGTCTTCATTTTGTTGCTGGTTACCTTACAACTTATATAAATATACGCTTTGCGCGATTTGATTAGTAGTGATTGTGTACTGCTGTATTATTTGTATTTTTTTTTTATATTAGAAGAATATTATATTAGAACAGATGTGTTCAGTTGAATACGACTAAATATATATAGAATACATAGTTGGATCGAAATTTGTTTGAAATAGATAATTTAGAAGAAAAATAATACGACGGCGCCGAAACGCAATTGATAATCAAGCAATATACGAATGCATATATGTGTTCTATATCTTGTTTGGTATTGAACTTCAGAACTTTTCTATATTTATACTAATATAAGAACGTTTAATTTTGTAATCAAAAATCAATGATTAAGTTATTTGATTATTTATGTGGGATTTTACAAAATAAGTCATGTAGACAGAATGAAATGTGTTTATGTATATACGCGATTTTAGTTTATGATTATGTTTGGAGGAAAATGTTTAATGGTCTTACGGTATAAATATGCTGTACTAGTATGTATGCAGCAAATATAGGAAGTAAAACTCATTAAATATTTATATATTTAAACGTCATGGAAAATTTTTCTATATACTATTGGAAAGTATGAAAAAACTAATGATACAAATCGACTAAAATTGGTTAGTTATGGACTAATGGACTCCCACATTATCGTTGACTTTTCAAAGGAGACAACTGAACATAATTTGGATATGGATAGATGGCCTAACATCCATAGAAAAAAATTGCTACACATTTCAATTAAAATATTAGATATGGTGCATTTATCCCTCAATTATATTAAGCAGTTTTTCTACCCCGTAATAGGTCAGTAGCTAGGGCCGGTGCTTCCATAGGTGCAGATGGTGCAGTAAAACCGGGCAACTATTGGAATAACTTTAGAAATTTAAGTATTAGAACCATAGATATCTTTAGTTCCGTGTGCATCTTATTCTGATAATTTAATACTTACAGATACAGTTCAACTTTCGGCACAGGTTCAACAGTTTTTCGACACTGTTCAAAGTATTTAATATGTATGTTATGCCAATTTAGTTCTAGCTAGAAAATTTGTATAAAGAGAAAGTAAAGACTAAGCACAGATTTAATATAACCTTTAATATAACGGTATATTAAATCTGTGCTTTAACTCTTAATCTATTATGTGAGACTAGGTAGAAAATAGAAAAATATTGTGATTGGTTAAACTTGAAAAGTTTCGTTAAGTTAACTTAACGAAAATGTGTTAAAAACAGATTAGAATTAATAAAATTCCAATAATTTTTGAATGAAGTGTTTAATCGATATTGATAATTTTCGTTAATTTAGTTTCGTTAAGTTTGATTTTAGATCATTCTTGTCTGAATGGCATAAATATAAAACATATTACAATCTAAATTTAAACTGTGAATACTTAAGCTCGCTATGCTTAATTTTTTAACCAAATTGCAAGGAATATATTGCTTATATATAGTAAAAAGAAAAACATTTGATATTTGCAAAGTCTGGACGCCCTTCCTAAAAATGTATTCTCTACTACAAATAGCTTTCATGATTTTATAATTGTTATATAATCTTAAAATATTCCCGAAGCCTTAATAAATCGTTACAGTTTAAATTTTTTAAACTGTTCGTTAAGTTACTTAAATCATCGAATCACGCTAAAATTAAATATAAAAAATGTTTCGTTAAGTTTTTCAATGTTTAATTAAACTGTTAAATTATAATAATATTTCCAATTGCAATTAAAAACCATCACTAGCTTCATAAACAAGTTTAAATTATTTATTAATTAGCGCTTGTTAAAAGTTTATACCAACAGATATTTTAGTTTAAATACTGGGAACTTTTCCAGCTTCAATAATATTTTCCTTCAAAACGGTGATTTTCCACACCTTTAACTAAATATATTTTGAAATGTAAAAAATGAGTCGTATTCATAATTCGTTAATTTACTTGCAAAAACTTGTACGATGCATTTTTATGATAGGCTTCGTGAAATATTCGTTAAGTTTTTTGAGTATAATTTAATGAATTTTTATTGGTTAGTTTTTGAATAACGTTATATGTAATCAAAATTACAAATTTATTTATTGTTTCGTTAAACTTCAAAAGTTTCGTCAAGTTAACTTAACGAAAAATTGTTTTTTTGGAAGTAAACAAAATTAATGTTTTAAATAAATTACTAATAATATAAATAACTTTTGATTTAATAAATTATTGTTTAAATTGCTAATTATTTATAAGTTATTTCCGTTAAGTCCGTTTCTGAATCGGCCTTGCCTTCTGGTCCAAACAGTTAAAAAAAAAAATTTAAACATATTAATATCACACTGATATCGGTCGTGACATTCTACTTAAATTAGGTATCCCGAGTAGTATACGTTTGAGGTGAAAATCTATCAAATAATTGGCAACGTCTTGATCTAAATTACTTGAAGTTTAAAATTGTTTTGATCAATAATTTTAATTTATCTTTTTAATAATTTTGATATTTCGTTAAATATTCGTTAATTTCTTTGTGTACAGTTAAAAAAAATTATTTGATACTTTTTGATAAAAAAATATATTATAGTCAAAATAGAAATATATTTCGTTGGTTCGTTAAATTGTAAAAGTTTCGTTAACTTAGTGGAAACGTGTCTAAAAACAACAGAATAGAATTTCTTAGCAGCTAATAAATTGATAATTTTCGTTAAGTTATTGATGCGTTGCAACCGTTAGTTTTGCTATTATTTTATATATATGAAGCTTTAGTGGAAACGACAAGGACCCATTAACGCGACACTTAGTCGAATGCAGAAAATATTCTGAAATTCGAGTTTATTTGCAAGACCCCATAACATGCTACACTCGACCAAATTATTTTTTAATAATTTAAAAAGTGATTAAGGCTTTCAATTTTCTGTGCTAAGAACTTTGCTATAATAAAATGTTCCATTTACTTTTTCCTCTGCTTTAGCACTTTGTACTAAATCAAGAAGATAGGTTTACATTTGAATTTTATTTTGAAATTTTTGATTATATGCACAATCTGTTCCAGGCCTTGTTAGCAGCTATACCTGTTGATGCATAAGGGAGGCAACATCCCCGTTAGCTTTAATGGTACTAAGAATAGTGTATGCGAATAGGTGTAGGTTTTTCCACTAACCACCAGGACTATCAATTTATAAAAGCATTTCGTAATTAAGGAATCCCGACATAGCACAGCCTCGGTTAAATATAGATACAAAAGACTATGTCTTGTGTATTTTCTTCACCTCCAAGAGCCCTGCATTTATAAACCAAGTATTATGTTATCTCACAATACGAGTATTGACATGCATTTGGGTTTTGTGCATTCAAGTTGAACCAAGCGGTTTGTGACATTTCTGTTCATTAAGCAGCGCTTACAGTTTGATATAGTCTTTTAAATGCACAATTTGGCGTTTGAATAAGCGTAATGCTGATTTAATTGCACTCCGGTACCTTGAAAGCCTGATTTCCCTGGGTTGCATTGAATATTTGTTTACGGAAAGTGGATGACGGCACCATCACGGCCTTTGTATACATTGTATTTAAATAATTTAAGTGTTTTTATCTGGGATTTGTGCACTCACAGTTTTGTCAGTTGCGTCTCAACGACATTCAATTTTAAGTTTTGATGAAGAATTTTTAAATGTGGAGATATCGTAGCTAACATTTCTAATGTTTGTTTCCACTTAGGATGCATTTTGGATAAATTTACTTCGTTTTTTTTGGAGGGTAGGAAGGAAATAAAATACTTTCCGCGGACCAACAAGACTATATAAGCATTGTACACAACATAAAACAATGGTTACCCCAGGTGGTAGTCAATCGGCTGGAAAGTTCATACTCTTCGGCGGCTGGCCCTATGAATTCTGGGAAGGGCTAAACATTACAGGACAAAAGTAAAGCCATTATAGACATTTTTTATTGCGAGCAGCTGGATCTGGTGAAAGAACTCTACACCTAAAAAAGAAAATATGGATTTGTAGGGGAGGTTAGAGTAAATGGAGCAATCATTTGCAAAGTAGAGCAAAAAAGTACAAGAAGTACTGCATCAAAAGCAGTCCAACCGCAGGTCAACTAACCCAAGGTAGTGAATGTACCAAGAATATTGCACCAAAACTAGTGCAACCGAAAGAAAAGCCACCACCATCAATAAATATTGTGGGTGTAACCGCAGTTATCCAGAAATCGGCTAAAGACAAAGAATATAAGGTAATCACTCTAAGTAATGATGTCGGAAAATTGACACCTTGGACTCAGACAGTTATAGAAGTTTATTAACGAAGTTGAATGCTGAAAAATATCAATCGTTCACTTGTTAGGACAAATAGGCTTGACCTATAAAATTTATGGCAAGAGGTCTGCATCACACAGTCTTAATATACCAAATGCTGTAAATATTTCTTAGTAAAAAAGCGAGAATACAAACGAACCTTAAGCACTTTGAAAATGGCAAGGTATTCATGGGCTAACCATAACGTATTTTGTGAATTTTGTAAATTTTCGATTGTGTAGTGCGTATAAGAACGTTCAAACGCGGTATGTACAAAAAATTTTTTCACCAAAATTGAATCGCACAAGGCATTTCATCAAGTTTAAACAGAACCGGAGATATACACCAAAAAGCAATAATCACACCATTTGGACTGTTTGTCTTTTTGACCTTTGGGTTATGCAACTTCACACAGACGTTCCAAAGATTTGTTGATCATGCTACAAGAGATTTACCGTTTGTATTCGGATGCAATGCTGATTTTTTTGTTGTTTCGGAGAATCAGCAGCAGCCTCGTAAGCATATTCGAATATTTTTTGAACGACTTCGAGATTTAGGACTTCGAATAAACATTTTGAAATGCAAGTTCTTAAAGGACGAAATAGAATTTGTAGGCCATCTGGTCACTCCAAATGGACTAAAACTGTTCAAACAATTTCCAAGCCAGACTGTGTTTTAGCTCGCCAAGCAGCTAAAAAATTGATTACCATCGATAAACTTTATAGTAATGATGACGTAGCTAATGTGACCTAACTCAGTACCTCAGAAGTGGTAAGTACTTAACCACACTCAGTACCGATTCTTTATCTTTAAATGTTCATGCGTCAGATTACGCAAAATCTGAAATTAAAATCAAAGTGGAGCTACGACGATATCTTGATTGATTTAACAATCGATGCAGTAGTTCACACGCTGCTTAACTGTTATACTACATTTCTTTTATTAAAACTATTACGTTGTCCAGGCAACAGGAGCCATTTCCATGTAATATCTCACCCTGGCATTCCTAATCCTCTCTCTGGATTTGAAAAACCGAAGAAATTTGGATTCATTTGCGACCCTAACCGTAAACGAAACCATCGGCTCAAATCATTACGGCTACACTTTAATTTTTCAGAGTAAGCAAACCATTCGGTACTCGATTTAAAAAAAATCTACCGTTCACTTCAAAAACCGACTTTCAGTTTATACCGGAACCATCATTCCCAGACTCCCCGCCATTACATATGGTACAAAAGAAGGTAAATAACGGAACACTGTCACGGTTTCGTGGTAGGCCTGGTATCACCAGATTTGCATGAAAACAGAGGATATCCATAAAACTGAATCAATCAATTTACCATCAATCTACCAAATAAAGCAGTTCGCATAGGTATAGTGAACTATTACCACCACTCTATTTTAACATGTACCACGTTTGGCAACGTTTCACTGGCATTTGGCCACGTTTTACCGACATTTGGCTACATTTCACCGGTATTTGGTCATATTAGAGAAAAATTCCAAACTAATGGTTGGCAACCATTAGCATTCATCTCAAAAAAGCTGTCTCCAACCGATAAAAAATACCCTATATTTGATATGCAACTTTTTGCAACTGACAACTTGACTTTATAGCCCAAATCACTACGGAACATCAACACAACCAAAATGTGATGAGCGACTTTTTGTCACGACTTGGTGGGACAAATTTATAAGATCCCAGTGTCCCCTCTTCCGACATGAAAGATATACTCGAACAGTAGCAACTTGACGATGAATTGCAGAAATTGATTTCATTACCAAATCTGAAATCACAAGTAAGCTTTAAAAGTAAACAAGCAGCCAAAATTCAATGAGACAAGTAAAAATCAACCATTCGACCCCAACAACGTCTATCAAATCTATAGGCATATTTATTGCAACACGAAAACTAATAACTTCAAAATATTTCTAATATCGTTATACTAACGATATTAATCCGCCATATAAATTTTACCGTTAAAACATAACTGTTTACATCCCCTTTCGCGTATAATCTATCTACCACATAGTGGTAAATTGAAAAGTTAATTTTTAACTGACATGACTTAATTGCCACTTATCGAATAATATCAATAGTAAATAAAAAACCTAATTAATCCTCAACAGTTCAATAATCCAATTAGAACCTATCATAAACATATAAATCAAATTAGATCGGCACCTTAAACCAAAACATTTCACCACATTTGATCAGTTAACATTTCTTAAATTTTTGCCATTTACGCCACAATCAATCAATATATTATGCTATAGTGATTGATGAAACCCCATAAATCATTCTCCACAAATTTACAATACGTCTATATATACAATTGACTCAACCTCTACCTACATCTAAATACTTAATCATAATTCACTAACAATATACAGGTAAATACGAACAATTGTGCTAATCTGCATATTACACCTATACACATATACGGCAGTATAATAGTTGCCGTTTGAATATAACGCAAATTACTTTTGCTGTGCTGATCTTATTAAAAAAATTAAGATTATGTAAATTTGTTGAAGATATATGATCGCGCGTTCGCTACCTCTTGTATGTAAGACATGGAAAATAAAAATAAAAATATTAATAGAAGAAGCTACTCAAATAACTGGATGATAAAGGTTAACTAGACTATATGCATAAAAGATAATTAATTTTCCAAGTTTTTATTTTTGTATTCGTCTATATGGTGATGATTTGAATACGGTAGCGTTACTTTCTATATAGATACATACAAGTTTATGTTCGTTCGGATTTATCACGAATTTGATTGATTAGTAGAGATAAATCTAAGTACCCACTTTCACAAAAGGAATGGTGCAAATTTTTCATCATCTGATTACGATCGGCGATGATAATGAACACAATTATTATTTATGTTGAATTTTATATATTGAGATCGGTGCCACCAATACTGGATGGCGTGAGTTATGCATGTGCTTATGGTAAAATTAAATTGTTTTGAATCAGCAGGATCGTTATGGTCAGCGTTGAAGGAAACTTTTTTTATTCTAGGAACTGCTCGTCAGGGTTACCACTTCGCTAAGTTGCAAATGTAACCTCTTGGAATTTAGTTCAAATGCAGATAGCGATAAATATGTCGCTTCTGAAAAGTCTAAAAGAATTAGAACTTCTCATATAGGTCCAATAGGTCCAATAGTTTGGTTCTTTATAACCTTCTTGTCATATTGATGTTGGTTATACGAAGTATATCCCGATATGCATGCTCATACAGGCGTTGAAACTGTTTCCTTGCATGATAATTGATCTCGTCCGCGACAAACTCCATTTCCAAATCTCTATATTGGGTCGTCGTTTCTAATGTACCACGGTGCATTTACAATGGATCGTAGTATTTTATTTTGGAACGTTTGAATTATTGTGATATTTGTTTTCTTAGCACAATCCTAGAGTTGTATGCCATAGATCCATACCGATTTCAGGTTTTGTTTATATAGCAGAAACTTATGAATTGAGGGCTCTGAGTGCCTCCCTAAAAGCCAGTGCATTTTTCTGAATTTGATATTTAATGTATCTATTGTCTCTGGCGGAGTCGATGGTAGACCATATGTGGAAATCGAAATTTTTGAAAGGTTCTCGTCTGTATGTCCGGTAGAACTCGTCTTGTCACATTTTTTCTTGCTCCTAATTTAACTCAGCAGCTTTATCTTGGAGTCGATTTTTGGCGAGTTTTTGACCTAAAAATTTTTTTCCTCCGAACATTTCATCTTGTAATGAACATCCTATTAATTTCACGTCTGACCGTTTGATGTGTCCTTCAAAAATAATTGCTGAGGAACTCTCTAGTGAAAGTGTAATACAGGATAGAGTTTCTGCGCAACACACTCTGACCGAATCACAAAAGCACGCTTTGGATCAAGTAACCAAGAAATTTCCAACCTCTTCCTTGTTAGGGTTGGGCAGAACAACATTGTTATCGTGATTGACGTCGGCAATGCTCGGGCCGTGAAGCAGAGGCATTACCCTGTATCGCCGCTGGTTGAAGCTGAAATAAACAAGGAACTAGACCGTATGTCTAGGTGTGATCGAGGAGAGTCTAGGTGTTAGTTAGTTCGTGGTGTTCACCGATTGCTGTGGTGCGCAAGCCGAATGGTAAAGTACGGTTGTGTCTTGATGCAAGGAAAGTCGATGAGGTCACGGTTAAGGATGCTTATCTCTTGCTTCTCATCGATGGATCGCTGGGGCGTCTTGATAAAACTAGGTTCATCTCGAGCCTAGATTTGAAAGACGCCTTTTGGCAAATACCGCTTTGTGAGAGGTCAAGAGATAAGACAGCCTTTACTCCACCTGGGCGGCCCTTATAGCAATTCACAGCCACCCATGCCTTTCGGCCTCTGCAATACACCACAAACCATGTGCCGTTTGATGTATCGTGTGATTTCACACGAACTACGTCAAATCTTCGTCAACCTTGATGAGTTACTCATCACCAGCGCTACTTTTGACGAACACATTAAGCAGTTAAACATTGTTGCTGAGTTACTTAGGTGAGCCAACCTTACAATTAATGTCGATAAAAGCCACTTCTTTCGTAATGAGATTAAATACCTTGGGCATATTTTTGGCGATTATATTCTTTAATCCTCGTCCAAAAACGGTTCGTCAAATTCGCAGGTTTTTGGGTATCACCGGCTGGTATCGCCAATTTATTTCTCGATATACAGAAATAGTTGAGCCATTGACAAATCTCCTAAGAAAATAACAAAAAGTTTGTTTGGACAGCTGATTCCGAAAAGTCGTTCGAGTCACTAAAATCAGCTTTATGCACATCTCCAGTCCTGTGCAATGCTGATTACTCACGGCCATTTTTTAATATATTCCTTTCACCTTAGTTTAGCATCCAAGGTCATACCTAAGTATTTAGCCATGTTTGCACACGGTACTTTTTGAAAATTAATCATTATTGGTATGTGCTCAACTCTCAGATTGTAAAGTTTACATATGTTGATTTAGTTTCATTCCGTCTAATATGCCATTTTTTTGTCCAATTGCATATTTTGTTTATGGCTCTCTGCAGT
Organism: Tipula confusa; assembly: GCA_963556175.1. Lineage (NCBI taxonomy): Eukaryota > Metazoa > Arthropoda > Insecta > Diptera > Tipulidae > Tipula > Tipula confusa. Next base: position 48,333,391 of record OY744476.1, read on the forward strand.
TTGTTGGTAGAGCCAGTTATGTTTTGTGCTGACGCTAATATAGCAGTATCATCAGCAAATGTTGCTATAGTTCCATCAGTATTGGGCATGTCTCTTGTATATAGGAGATAAAGAATGGGCCCAAGGAGCCCATTAGTTCTGAGTATTCATTCTCATATTTTACTCGAAAGTGGCTGTCTGAAATATACGATTTCAATAGCTCATAAGTTTGTTTCGGTCAGATCCCGATGCAGTTTGAATGCAAGCCCTTGATGCCTTGATCCCGGGCATATTTGTTTGGATCCAAGTGATTTTTCGATTGCCTCGATAATTCTATGAACTTGTTCTATAGTCGAGTGTTTTTCCCTGAAACCAAATTGATGTGAAGGAATAAGCTTTCTTTCTTTTATTATTAATTTCAGTCTTTTTAGAAGTAACTTTTCGAATAATTTCGATTGCGTTGGAAGCAGAGATATAGTCCTGTATGAAGATTTTTTATTAGGCGGTTTGTTTGGTTTTAAAATCATATTTACTTCTGCAACCTTCCATTGCCTTGGTACGTATTTTAATCGGATTGATGCATTCATTCTGTGCAATAATTTTATAACGACGGTGTAGATGCGTGTATATCCTCTTTTATAGGCGCGTATGTATGCGCTTATATATCCTCGTGTATATGCGCGTATATTTCCTCGTGTATAGGCGCGTATGTATAAGCGCGTACATATGCTTGTACATAAGCGTACATAAGCGTATGTGTACGTATGTATGTAGAAAGAGAAGAGAGCAACTAATAAAAATATATGCTTGTTTTTTAGCAACAGTTTCAAGCGTAATTTATTTTACAATCCAGTCAGTGGCATATAGTCAATAAAGTGAGTTACATCAAATAAATTGGTGCTTGTTTTTAATTCTTCAAATTCCTTGATTACGTGATAGTAGCAGAAGTCTACATGTATATGTGCTCCTATAAGTATAGGTGAGTATGTAGGAGCGTATATACGTATATAAGCTCGTACGGTGGTTGCAAAATCCGGATCACTTTGAGATTGTATAATGGTGCGGATGATTATGTAATGTTGTATATGCACCCGTTTTTTATTCCGAAAATTTTATTAAAATAAAATTTTCGGTTATGTTTTGTATAAACACAATGTAAATGTTAAAAAATATTTTTGGCTCCAAGTTTACTTTACATATCTTGTGCTTGGCGTGGTATACTTCACACCAAGCGATGGTAATAATAATTCGTGTTTTATTCTAACTGTGGTCACCACTGTGGGGTTGTATGTTGCATGGCCAACACTAGCAAGGGCCAATCCGAGTACAGCTACAGCTGTACTTCCAATTACTTCGATGAAATATAGAACACAGTATAATAAACCTAATAGACCCCAATTTATTTTCTAGAATGCGATTGTTTAATATCAAATTTTACATTAGTAAAAATAACAGTAAATTTTACTGTCCACCACTCCACGTATCAATAATCAATTTAATAATTATTTTTCTAAAATGTGAAAATTAATTTAGTTTAATTTACACAACTGAACGTAGCGAAATTTATTTTCTCTGTCCGTTTTTTATGTTTGTGTAGCGATGGTCGCTACAGTGTTTCTTCATAGGGAGGCAATCTATAAGAATTTTGTCTGTCCTAATGAAAACGAAATCACAAGTCGTAAGTGACTTCGAAACAAATGCGTCATCCTGTTTTGGTTGACGAGTGGTGGTAGGCAAAAGATTTTGCATTGCGGGTCGCAATTGGTCGAGAACTGTGTCGCTGTTTTATAAGGGTGAAAGAGCATTATCGATGAAAAACTCACCAGGTATAGTTTAATCGTTTGACCGTAAACCAGTTCTGCTGGTGGACATTTAATATATCGTCCTTCACTGCTGCTCGGATTCCAAGTAAAATGCTGGGTATTTCCGAACTTCAGTTCGCTGTATTGTCTCTGGTCATAAGAGCCGCTTTAAACTGTCGATGGAAGCGTTCAACCATGCTATTGGCATGTGGATGGTAAGTTATTGTACGTACACGATGCGAACCAAGGAGTTCTATTAACTCTGTAAATAACTTTGACTGGAACTCGGTTCTTTTTGGTTTTCCTTTTTTTTGTCGTTTTTTCAGGACAGCGAATAAAGCGATCGACACAGGTAAGTAAGTATTGGTATCTATTAGAAATAGGAAGTGGTTCTACGATATCTATATGAATATGTTCGAATCGACCAGTCGGTACTTCAAAACGTCCAATAAGTGATTTAGTATGCCTTTGAACTTTTGAGCATTGGCAGGATAAACAAGAATTAGCCGAATGGTTAATGCCATTCAATTTACGAGCAGCAATCAATTTACGCTTTGCACGAACCCCAGGATGTGCATTATTATGTAATGAATCGAAGATCGTTTTTCGTAAAGGTTCTGCGATATATATGCGATTGTTCCCAGTTGATATTTCACAATAAACCTCAAGGCCTTGTAATACAAATAGTTCCAGTTTCCATGATGCAACTGTGTGACGTTCGGAACCAGAAAGTAAATCCTGAAGCTCTAAGTGATCCTTTTGTAACTTAATTATAATTTGATAATCGAAGTGAGTTTTGACTGTGGCCTGCTCGTTGTCAGTAGTGCGCGAAAGCGTATCTGCGACTACGTTATCTTGTCCAGCAATATGCTGAATGTCCGGCGTAAATGGACTTATGTAATCTAAATGGCGAGGTTACCTCGGATTACGTTCAGTTTTCGACTGAATTGCTCTAGTCAGAGGTTTGTGGTTGGTGTAAATGGTAAAGTCCCGACCTTCTACAAAATATCTGAAGTGTTTTATTGCCACATAGATGGCAAGCAATTCTCTATCAAATGCGGAATATTTCCAATATTTCTTTTTTAGAAAAGAATTCCAGAGGTTCCCAACACTTGTTATTATACTGCTGCAATACTGCTCCAACGGCGGTGTTTGATGCAACTGTTGCCATGGTGAGCTTTGAGTCGCTCATTGGATGCACTAGCAGTGTTATCTTTGCTAGTTCATCTTTAACTGACGTAAATGCTGCGTTGCATTCAACAGTCCAGGAGAAGCTCCTTGTAGCCTTGGGTAGCTTAAGCAAAGCGGCCAAGTTCGTATAAACTGTTTATAACTTGGTGCAAGTGTTTGAGCGAGCAATGGTATAAATCGGTGGTAGTAATTCACCATGCCGAGAAATCACTGTATTGTTTTAATTGAAATGGGAGCTGGAAATTCTGTAATTGCCTTGATCCGTTCTTGTGATGGTAAAATGCCATTAGGAGTAACCTTGTGGATAATTCAAATCTGAATAAATAAAATAACGACACAACATTCCACCGTCGTTATAGTGGTGACCCCGACGTGTTACGCGACACGCAACATTTCTTCTGATTTATTTTTCTTCTCTCTTAACTGCGGTATGTGACGAAGCCATGTCGAGTTAAGAGAGAATAAGAATAAATCAGAAGAAGTGTTGCGTGTTGCATATCACGTCGGGGTCATCATTATAACGACGGCGGAAGGTTGTGTCGTTATTTTATTTATTCAGATTTGGATGTTGTGCAAAGCAATGCTCAGTTTCGATCTGATGAGGAAATTCAGATAAAAATTGTCATCTCATCAGGCCATGGCGACCGAGTGCTATGTGTAATTGCTACTTTACGCTCTATATATATTTATGTACAGCGAACATGTAGCGTTAGCGAATTATATCGATTTGCACGAAATATCTGAATTATTTTAATTGTGTGTGTAGCGATGGTTGCATACAATTTCTTCCTTCCTTCTTTTTTCTTCCTTCTTTTTTCTGCCAAGCTTTTAATTACTTGACCCGTTATTAAGTCATACCCCGGAGCCTTTTTAACGTTTAGATTGTTTAGGTATTTATTGACTGACAGGTTTTTATTCTCCTTTATTAAAGTTTTTAGTTTATTGACCAAATTATGAAACATTCTCTTCGCTTCCGATGTTCGATTTCTTTGCCAGTTTTACGAGCTTTCCTTTTATTTTAATCATTCTTCTTACTTTTTCGGGATATGTTTCGTTTTGATTTGTTTCCCTTATATGACTAGGAGTACTATTCCAAGCGGCACTTTGTATATTTTCTATGAGTTTGTCTAGTCCATCTTATAATTGCTCTGGATTACGTATTGGGACTTGAAGGGGATCTGATAGCTTCTTAAGCTAGGGGATCTGATAGCTCTGGATTACGTATTGGGACTTGAAGGGGATCTGATAGCTTCTTGATATCCGTCGGCCAGTAGGTTGGTGTATCGCCTGAGTGGAATTCGAATTTTAGTTTTGTACCGGCTGCTCAAAGGTCCGTTTCTTTAGTTGTTAACTGGGATCTCCAGTAGATATGTTTTGCGTTTAAGTCACCTCCAATTAAAAAAACTCCGTCCAAGTATGTTTTCAGGAACATAATGTACTCCAGGAACATAATTCTTGTTTGAGGTTGTATCTAGATGGACAGTATATTGCAGAGATGCTATAATTTTTTGTTTTACCGAGATGCACTTTAATTGTTGAGCTTGCATGAACAATTTTTCAATTTTCAGTTCCTCGTTGTGTTGGATATTATCTGTAACAAAGATAATATGACTCCGCAGTCTTTATATGACAACTTTCAAATACTGCATTGTTGAACTTTAAGTAAATCAGAGAGATGCTTCTTCCAAGTTCGAGCACTGCATCTATGTAATCACGGAGGTTTACATCCTGGTCCCAAATGGAGATAGACCTAGGTCAGAAAGTATGATACACTCCAGTGACTCATTTAAAAAAGTTACGAGAACTGTGCTGATTGCTGAGGTGTTGTTATCTTAAGACTTTAGTTTTCCACCATTCAAGTTTTTTGCGTCTATACAAATTCGCTTGGCAGTTCTCTTAGCAAGGATCGCTTTATTGTTCCGTGCTATTCTAAAACGTATTCGCGCTTCTTTAAAGCTATATTCTGTTGCTCGACAGCAAGACAATACCCTTCAGCAAACCAATCGTATTTGGGTTTTATTTTTACCATACATATAGTCGCCGCGGAAGCACTGAAAACCGAAGTTTTTAATACCTCCCATAGAATACCTATATAGAAATATAACACCTCTCAAGATTCTGATATCGGCGCGTTTTTATTTTTGTTTATCAGACCTTCACAGTTAAAACGCCAGTTTCGTTTTCCTGTGGTCCCTGACTTATACATAAACTGCTCGAATATTTACAAACTGTTTGTGAGCCACTGTCTGAAAAAACACCAAATCATAAACTATTCAGATGGTAGAACATTAAACTAAGGGTCTAGTCGTTCTGTATCGTGGTCATTTGATTTGTTAAACACTTTATCATCGTGGTAAATGGAAAATGAGGAATTTCATTATCAACATAGGTGATGTCGCTTTAATAAAAGATGTCAACCTAACACCCAATCAATAGCTACTCGGACGAGTAGTGCAATTACATCCCTATTGTCTATTACCGAGTTGTTGATTTGGCACAGGGCAGCCATGGCTTGTGAAAACCTGTTACTATTCTTATTGCAAAGATTTCTAAAATTTCATTTATTTTAAATTTTTTGAATTTAATCGGCTAAACGAAATGTTTAAATTTAATTTAAAATAATGAATTATTTATTTATGTTACTTATGTACATGAATTTAAAATCATGTGAAATTTTTTGTTAAACAGATTACAAACAGATTATAATCGCATACATGTTTTAATTGTATCATTTGTTGTTTCGACTCGACTTCGCCAAATAATAACTCGCTTCCTGTGGCAATTTTTAAAATCGACCAGTTGCAATTTGCAACACATATCAATTATTATAACACACAAAAAAAAATTATATAATTTGCCAAACCGATTTGCATAATTTGGCATGGATTCAAACCACAATTTTTCACTGTGCATCCACAAATGCGCAACAACACCAAAAAATTTTTTTTGTTTCAGTTTTGTTGTTATCACACAAATAAGATCAAATGGATTTGGAATATAAAACACATATATAAGTCAATAACATTTAATTCATTCAACTTGTGGTAACTTTTTTTTTTTTTTACTTCTTCTAAACATAATCTTAATGTCTGATTTCATGAAAGAAACTATAATTTTCATTTCTTAACAATAATTTTTTTTTGTTTTTTTTTTTGTATTACAAGACAACACACAAAACAAATAATCTTCTTCCTTTTGGTTTGGAGATTTGTATTTTGTTTTGTTAATTCTGTTTCTTGTATGTAACTATTTCGAGTTTATAAAATATTTGTAGTATTAATTTTAACACATTAATCCCCGAATTTGTGTGGGCAATCATGTTGTCGAGATGAATGGATTAATGGTTTGGAGATTTATTTTAATTCAATAATTGGATTCAAATTAATAGACTTTTTTCAATTTTATCGAAGGCGATCTAATCGGATTGTTATAGTGGAACATCTTTTTATTTTATTTTATGATTTTATGATTTTTTAGATCAATGCGATGCTATAGCAGTTAGGCAATACGTACGTCATTGGTGTTGTTTAGTCAAATCGGAACCATAAGGGGGATAACGGATAATACAAGGATACAGTGAACCGAATTGCATGTTTGATTGATATACCAAATGTTAAAAAATATGATTAGAGAAACAATGGTGGCACACGTGGCCTAATAATTTCTCATGAAATTATGAACCCAGTTTTGATGAAAAAAGTTATTTGGATATATTTATTAAAAGTTTTAATAAATATATCCAAATAACAATCAATAAGTGAAACTTTTCACTATTTTGTAATTGAGCACCATCATCGGGTGCTCTTTAGTGAAATTCTATCAAAACAACCATAACTTAGAAAAGTTTAGACGAATAAAATCTGAACAAATTTCTTGATACATTGGTCAAACTGTACAGCAGTTATAACTAATTATAAGAGAAGAAAGACAAATAAAAAATTCAACTGAAATTCAAAGATTCTTTTATATTCTCCCGAATGAAGATATTATAAGTAATACCTCGCACTGGTGTTTTCTTAAATACTTAAATAAATTAACTTTTTTCTGAAGGAGCTATGGTACCACCCAAGGAAGGGTATAATAAACGCACGCAGAATTTTGTACGGCAAAAATTTGAACGAAATGAGTAACTAAGAAAAAATAATGTATTTAAGGACATCGATTAAAAACCAAACTGGGATGGGGCAAACACAAATAAGGCAACTATTATAGACCACACTAGTGACATTGTTGGTGACACTAGTTTACATATAATTAAACTTTCTTATCATTCTTTAAAATTATAGATAACGAAATGAATCGGTTATTGTTGAAGCTCAACAATGAGTCTTGGACGAAAGTGACGGACGGTTGGCTAGTAACTACCGAGTCACGACGAAAGAATATTTTAACTTCAAATACCGGAGATATCATCCAAAAGTGGCCATTATATTCTCACACAGTGTAACATAATTTAATTGCGATCGATTTTGCTGCATCATTTCCAGGGAAGAAAAATTATTTTATTAATAATTGGAACAAGATGAAATTCAATTTTTAAAACTATTAAGAATAAAGCTGTTAAACAACTTTATTTACGATAGAAGGAATGATCAAAATGAAGGTAATAATATAATTGATTCAGAAGAGATATACTTGTTTAAATATAAAAAGTATTATTATATTTTTTAGAATGCCAAGACTATCTATCAATTGTGTTACTTGCGGGACTATTGAAACCGAAGAAAATTTCTATTTAAAAAATATTTGGCAGCCATCTATTACCGATGCTCAAACAAGCAGGATTCTTCACGTGAAAACTTAGCCGGTTATACTATTTGTTGGTGAAGATTTGGACCACTTAAGAGATTTTTACGTTTTTTTTTATTTCATAAAGTTTAAGCTACCGACAATTCGAAAAGCGGTAGACGCTATTTTTAAAATTTTTAAAGTTTTTAATTTAAAGTACCCACATGAGTCACAACTCATCTGGACATTTTTACAACAATATTTATTTGATATATATATATATATATATATATATTTGCAAAGTGACAAACTTGCATCCAGTTTGACAAGTTATCACATTGGTTTTAAACAATTAAACTGACAATTTAACAATTAAGAAACCAATATGTAAATAAAATTAAATTATTAAATAAAGTTGAATTTAAAATGTTAAATATTCGTTTCTATTTTATTACATTAAAAAAAAATGTAATAAACCATTCTATAGTATAAAACCTATCCTCACAAATTTAGAATATATATATATATATATATATATATATATATATATATATATATATATATATATATATATATATATATATATATATATATATATATATATATATATATATATATATATTTGTAATAAAAAACATAACATTTCTGTTATAGAAAAAATAATTTAATCTACGTTAAATGAACGAACTATTTAGTTAAATTAAAATAACATATTTTAAAATCAACAACACTTGATAATTTAAAATAAAAACTATTATGGATAGAAAGTATAACAATTCTTGCAAGTTTTACTTTTCGTTATGTTGTGAATTGTAAATGTTGAGTAATGAAAGTAAAAAAAAAAACTTATTGATTTTTTTTTGTTTTTTGAGTAGTAAAATTTACCAATTTTTAGTTTTAAAAGTGACAACCATAATTTATTGACTAATTTTAACAACATTTTTTTTTAGATTTTGCTACAAAATTTTTAAGTTCTACTATTTTTTTTTTCAGTGTGTAGGCCGATTGAACAAAGAATAGCATTTTATGTAATTCTATAAGGAATGCAAAATGTGAATTTAACAATTGTTTCCTAGAACCGGTAACAAACTAATAAGCCAAAAGTCAGATATAGATTCCAGATATTTTGCTCTTTAGAAATCGGTATTACTTAAGAGTGCTTCCATTCATGATGGTAATTAAGGACATATTTGATAAATTTTATAGTCGGCCAACACCGGCCAATGATCTTAAGGCTTTAGTTATAGGTTTCTCTGGATATATTCAGCTTAGCAGCAAATTTACCACTTATAGACAGTGCTTCTGTTCCATTCCAGCCTTCGCCTTTCAAATAATTTCTTTTGATGTTGTTGTTCGTTTATACGACCACTTCCTTTGGGTCTGAAAATGCTGCCAGTATCGTTGTAATGATATATGTAGCGCTACACAAAATATGTATGCACATTATGATGGCGTAGTTCTCGAACAATTCAAAAATAATTTTTTAGATCATCTGCTAACAAATCAATAGTCACGTTGTTTATTTTATTGTAAAGTCAAGCATTAAGGTGCTTCCAAGTTGTTAAGCTAAACACTGAGTTTCTGCATTTTTACTAGCAGTGTTGGTTTTGTTTTTAATTGATTTATATTTCCGATAACGCTCCTCATAGGCACTTTCAACGGGGTGGATGTGGCATTTGGAAGCTGGATTGATCAAATTCTCAAAGGCAGGGTCATAACGGTGAATCTAGATGTATCATTCACCTCAACTGCAAGGTGATATATATTATTCCATCTTCTTTGGAACTTGGTAATAAAGATCTGTTATAAGAAACCTGAAATGGACGGGCTTTAAAGTGGTTGTTTATGCGGATGCTATTGCTATTGCTCAGAGATATTATGCAAAATGTTCTTGGCATCATAAATAAATGGACCAATTCTTGCGGTCTTAGTGTTAATCTACTTAAGACTGAATTAGTTTTTTCCAGGAAGTATAAACTTCCTCGTTTTGACCCTCCAACTCTTAATGGAGTTGTTTTGAATATCGCAGACAAAGTGAAATGTTTTGGGTTTTATTTTAGACAGCAAACTAAGCTGGAAGCTACTTATTCTGGAAAGAGTGAACAAAGGTAGGATAGCACGGAGTTACAGTTTGGTGGCACACCTTAAATACAGTGGCAAACCCTTCCATCTCATCCCTCTTGATATTCTGACCAAGCAAGTGGCTGCGAGTACAGCTATTAGGCTTAAATCAATTTCTCTGTGGTCCTGTAACATTATGAGACACGCGTCTATATTCTAACGAATAAAGAAATCTCCAAATCTATCGACTATACCATCTCGACATCGTCCCACGAAGTTAAATTTCTTACTGATATTCCTCCCAGAAAGGACTGGGCGAGTAGAACAGTTTTAAAGTCTGGTTTTATTAATTTCTTTACAGATGGCTCAAAAATTGATAAAAAGGTCGGCGGTGTAGTTTTTGCGAAGAACTAAATGTGCATCTCTCTTTCCATCTCCCTGATCACTGTAGTATTTTTCAGATAGAGGTTATAACAATCAAGGAAGCCATAGACTGGATGAAGTATCATGTAATATCTGAAAGAGATATTGACATTTTTAACAGTCAGGCTGAAAATAAAGTTCTACTTGTATATAACAATTGGAGTCACATTAAGAAAATTTATTTGACACTGGCCATTTGTCTTGTATCGATTTTATTCTGTTTTATTGATACTTTGACACCATACGGTCTGAAAACTGTGTATCTCATGCTGTTACAAAAAAATTGGCGTAAAGTGTTGCTGACGAAAAAAACAGCATGACAGCTGACAATTCAACCTTATGAAAAGTGGACTGATTCAGGAAAAAACAACGCATTTTCCATACCAATATATTGGGAAATTTATAAAAAATAATGAAATTTTGGGCACCTTCATACAGTTCGCAATTTTCGTACAAAATATGGCGTTAATCTTAAAAATTGTCGTATTTGGGAAATTCTTCTTCGAAAATGCTCCTGGTCAGTCAATAACAGTTAATGGTACTTACTATCACAACATGGTATTCTATAGTTATTTTCAATACAAATTACTTGCGTCAATTTTGGCACACCATTTACATGTGGGTCACTTATGAAAAATTACTAGCTACTGGTTGCAACAATAAGACAAAAATGATCATTAATGCGGTTTGCACATCGATGGTATAGTGGTTATAGTATTACCAGCCAAACTATCTTAGGCCTTGATTTTATGATCGAACATAAAATTTTATTGGATTTGAAGAACAACCTATTGAAATTATGTAGTGCAGGAAGTCTGGCCTGAAGCCAGACATGATGTTACTGCTGTGGAGAACATACCAAGCAGGCCGAGGGCTCGTGCCTGGATCCCGGCTGAGCCTTGTGATCCCACAGAGATTATGGAGCCGATTAGGATTGACAACCCGGAGCTACCTTCCCACAATTAGAAGATTGCCAAGGTGGAAGAGGTTAATAACGACGTTAGATCTGTTGTGATCATTGTCAATAAAGAATCGCTGGCGGAGCTGGCCAAGACAGGTGACATTTTAAGCTATGGTTTTGGCTCTGCAATGCTCAAGGTTTATAAGAAGGATGAGGCTGTAATGTCAGCGACACCAAAATCAGTCAAGGGTACATCCGCTATGCCCAGATCCTCGCTTGATGGTGAGTGTCCGGACGACAATAACACTATTCCTATTAATTTAGACCATGAGTTGTCCAGGTCAATGTAGTCATTCAGTTTTTTCCACATTCAGTTGTGGAATTCTTCCTGTTGATTTTTTGTGATAAAGAAAGTGCCCTTAAGAATGTCAAACCTAACAAAAGCAGCTTGGAACTGTCTCTCATCTCTTAACGAGAAGGCTGAACAATTAAACATCTATCTTACGTGGGTGCCAGAGCATTTTAACATAACGGGGAATATTAAAGCCGATGGACTTGCTAGACAAGTAAGGCTGACATTGGAGTAACACTTTCTACGTGTAAGCTATTTCTTAAGGAAGAAGCATATAAAATCACAAATAAAAGGTGGTCAAAGCATAACGCATGCGTCATTACGCGGCAGATTTGGTAATGGCAGGCTGTAATGTCAGCGACACCAAAATCAGTCAAGGGTACATCCGCTATGCCCAGATCCTCGCTTGATGGTGAGTGTCCGGACGACAATAACACTATTCCTATTAATTTAGACCATGAGTTGTCCAGGTCAATGTAGTCATTCAGTTGTGGACCCTAGAGTCTTCTGATTCTGGGAATTCAGAAGTCAACGTGGTGAAGGATGATCTTAAGCAGGATGCTTAAGATACTGGAAATAAACCTGCATCACTATAAGGCAGCATTGGCTGCCCTAATGCTCAAAGTGGAGGAAGATGAAATAGATGTCGTCTTTATTCAAGAACCAAGGGCCAATAAAAAAAGGGTTCTTGGTCTTAGAGCTACTAACTGTAAGCTGTTTTCTGTGCAAGGTAAAGATAGGATTCGTTCGTGCATTATTGCAAAGAACAAGCTTAAGATTTTTCTGCTTTCCAATTACATCGATGCAGATGTGCTAGCAATTAGCATTGAGGTCAACCAAACCTCTGGCTTGTATCAGTATATTTACCGCATGATGGAGAAATCGTTCCTTCGGCTGACATGCGTATCTTACAAGTGGTTGCTTGTTCTGCCAAGGCCGAATACGGCTTGTGGGCTTGCTGGGAAGATTGTTAGCAGGATAAACATCATGCGGTTAGCAAGCAGTTTTAAGCCATTTAAGTCAGTACGTCTGGATGCCATTATTCCAGCAGAAATTAAACAGACCTCTAATTTAATGGGTTTCTAGCTTGAGGTGATCTTCAAAAGTAGCCTTGAACTATGCCACATTCCAAACTGAAGTAAAGGTTATGTTCATACTTAAGGCGGGAAAATGCTTTCACTGCGATCCGAAAGGCCTTAGGCCAATTAGCTTATCTTACATTTTATTAAAAATTTTGGAGAGACTAATAGAAGCTTATGTTAGAGGCTAGATTGAGCCGGTTAAGTTGTCTGCCTCTCAGCGTGAATACTGTAATGGGAAATTAGTGGAATCGGCACTACACTTCCTCATATGCCTCATATCGAGAAATCGCTCGACCGCCAGGAATTCTTCCTGTTGATTTTTTGTGATAAAGAAAGTGCCCTTAAGAATGTCAAACCTAACAAAAGCAGCTTGGAACTGTCTCTCATCTCTTAACGAGAAGGCTGAACAATTAAACATCTATCTTACGTGGGTGCCAGAGCATTTTAACATAACGGGGAATATTAAAGCCGATGGACTTGCTAGACAAGTAAGGCTGACATTGGAGTAACACTTTCTACGTGTAAGCTATTTCTTAAGGAAGAAGCATATAAAATCACAAATAAAAGGTGGTCAAAGCATAACGCATGCGTCATTACGCGGCAGATTTAGCCTATACTCGACTTAGCCAGGTCTAACTCACTAATATCTATTAAGCGTAGTAGTATTGGTAAAACTGTGGGTGTCATCACTGGACACTGTCTCATTGGTAAGCTTGCAAGTAGACTTGGTATTCTCTCTCATGATTACTGTTGTGGTTGCATGGATGAAGAGTAGGAGGAAATTCTTCTCCACTATCTCTGCACCTGTCCTAACCTGGCTCAGTACAGGCTTAATTTCTAGGAGCTCGTATCCTGTGTGATCTTACAGACCTCAGCGGAGTGAGTGTTAGGGATATTCATCGCTTCGTCAGGAGCTTGAATTGGTTTCAGTAGCGAGAGGTGGTAAGAAAATTCGTTGTGTTAGGGTTACGGACCATTTTGTGTCTACACAACGTCCCTGTATGCTGGCCACCTAAATCTTAACCTAACCTATTATACCAATCGCATATGCAACGCTGTTATTTGAGAGCTAGGCAACTGTTTGGTTTAGTCAGAGAATGACTTATATCTATAAGAAAATTGTTGCTACTTGGCTGATAAAATTCTGGATAAGAATGGAGTATATAATCCCCATTTTCTAGAGTTAATATTTATAGATATCACTGTACAAAACATGTACTCAAATGTGAGAGCTCATATAATACGAATACCATTAGATTACACAAGATCCCGCGATAAATTTTATTTTATTAAAATTTATAAGAAAATAATAAAAAAAAATAAATAAAATTTATCAGAAGAACGTTGTATAAACAGAAATAAAAATTATTTTAATAGAAACCAATTAGATGCTTTCATGTTTTTTGTGTTGTAATTTTATAATTCCTGGTGTGTTATCAGAGTTTTAGATTTAATTTTTTTTTTAGTTTTTCATATGAAAAACTATATATTTATAAAATAACACAAATAATAATAATAAAAAATTAATACAAAATAGTACCTAAAGTATATAATAGCGTGAAATGATTTCATCATTATAACACGCACCGGGAAATGTGGGCGGTTTAGATACATTTATAGACACAACATAACTTTTATTTTTAGTTTTTTTCATCTTCATACGATTACTATTTTATAGTTTTCATTTCAAAATATATAAAAAAAACATTTACAATTTAAGTTATATTAGTAATAATAGGCTATCGAAGAACTGGTATAGGGGTACATTGAATTGAAAAAAGGTCAAAATTATTTATTCTTACAACTATGTCATAAACTGAAGGTCGACAGCTACTTATAGAAAATTAAATACTTCTGAAAAAGCATATGTCACTTAAGTTAGTTCTCGTATTTGACACGAGAGGCGCTACTGTTTAATATTTTAGTAATTTCAATGATCTCTTCATCCAAATTACACATATTGTAATTAAACAATAATAATTTATATAATTTATAAATATTTACAACAATATTTTATCATTCATCATGTTTTGATTTCTGGAACAAACTGATTCGGATAAATTATACGTATTTCAGAGATTAGCCCATGTAATTTTTTTTGAGGAAAATATTAGGTCCTGAAATTTTTTTTTATTGAATCTACGATATGAAAGATAGATACATTTAAACATTTCAACATTTCCACATTTCCACATTTCCACATTTCCACATTTCCACATTTCAACATTTTAACATTTAAACATTTAAACATTTAAACATTTAAACATTTAAACATTTAAACATTTAAACATTTAAACATTTAAACATTTAAACTTATAACTCTGTATAAGAGCAAAACATTGCGGAAGATTAACGACATGATGAGTCAATCGCCCCAAAGGGGAAGTAGATGAAGCAAGGCAAACTATAGTGGCGAGACATTGCTACCGAAAGTGCAACTGTGTAAAGCTACTGAGCCCAGTAGTAGTTATTAAAAATAGAAAATGGGGTAAACTTTGGATAAAAAAAGAGATCGCGTCTATTGAGTCGGTCGCCGAAGTAATGTCAAAGAATGACGTAGGAAGCGAGAGATGTGCGCTGCCAGTAAAGTACCCCAAACCAGAACAATAGGGAAGATGATTCAATTCAACGAGCACTATTCAAGCAAATAGCAATGGATATTAATGATCCATTTTTAGCTACCCAAGATGGTGATAAATCTACATTTGTGTGTAAAGAATATTTTAGTAAAACCATATCCGATCAAAAATCATGAAGGTCGGATAATTGCGGACACACCTGTGAATAACTGAGTATGCAGATTCGGACTACCTCTGGAGCTATATTCTGATCAAGGACGAAACGTGTCATTTCGTTCAATTCGAGTCATCTGTATTTCAGGAGCTGTGTTAAATCCTCAACAACAAGAAAACAACGCCTACACCATTGCATCCACGGTCAGACGGAACGGTGGAGAGATTTAACAGAACATTAGAAAATCATCCACGATAAGAAGCAAACTGCAATTAGTATAATTGAGATTGATGCATTCCTCTGTTTATTTTGATGTATACCATAGAGGATAGACACGATATGACCAGGAACTACGACCATTGCTGGTGGCACGATTCGCTAGCAATGATTGTTTTTGGCAGAAAACTTCGATTGTCGTGCGATTGAAAATTGGGATCACCCGAAGCAGAATCCTAAGACGAATGATGATAAATGTTCACGCTTCAGAGAGGGGTAATATAGTGATGACCAGCGATTGAATGAAGACAAGTTATAATTTGCAGTCAAATATAGTAACGAATTTGTGAAGGAAAATTTGGTTTAGTTATATAATCAAAAAAGAAGGAAAGGCCAATCTCCATAATTGAAGCAGAGTTGGGAAGGACCATTTAAAGTAATAAAGAGGATATGTGACAGAGTAACACGTTACGAATTAAGGTGGTGGTAATGTGACGATTATGCTCCACTTGACACCAACAATATAATCAAAACCGGCGTTGATCTGAACAGTTGACATGTGAGATATTGTAGCGAGGTCAAGGTGCCCAGTTTGAGCTACGGAAAAACCATTTCTTAGTTACATATAATATCATGGATGCGTATGAATGACATATGACGTCATGGATGCATCTAGACTAACTCATTTACTCATAGGCATTTTTGATGTAATAACACTAAAAATTAAAGTTCGAGAACAGCAATGTAATGGTATATAAGCGCAACCAGTTTGCCTAAGAAGTCAGCCTTTATTCAACCAGTAAACAAGTGCTAATAGTAATCTCAAGTGATATTCAGTAAAAGTCTTAAAAAGTGTTGGTAAATAAATTTGTAAATTGTTACAAATAATTTGGTGTTTTGAAATTACAAAATCCTGTGATTTGAACGAATTAGTAGAGTCCACAATTTGTAATAATTTGGTGACAGAAGTGGGATTCGAAGCAACGCCCAAAAAATTGCCTCCATTGGAGTCAAACAACGTGGTTGACTTTTATCAAAACATCAAATTTATTGGTTCAGTGACCCTTGATGTTTAGGTTATTGGAAAACATTTTAAATCACACTAGCTAAGGGCGTGAACAAAACATAAATTCAAGGTTATTTAAAATCCATTCAGAAAATCATCATGAGAAGCTAAATTAACAAATTGAAAATGTTGTGAAAATGTTTTTCGACATTCATTCGTTTTTGTTGACGTTCATCCGATTTTTTATACATTATTTTTTAAATATTAAGCGTAGATACAAATCTCCGTTAAGATTTCTGGTGCAACACAGAACTATTTAGTTACAATTTAAGATTACTTAGTTAAGTCTTATTCATTAAATAATCGGTATTCCTGTGCTCCTGGTAGATGAAAACGTATATGTCAACGACTGGGAGGCTTTATATGCCTTATGCATATTCAGCAATAATGTACCAGGCAAATTAGTCAGAGTATGAATGTAAGCGTCCCCAATACGCAGCATTTTCTGGCAAATAGCTCGGCTGAAGATAATCGGTACTTTGGTATTTTTTATATTCTTTGGCAGAATTTTGTTTTTAGGTCATTCATGCGGTTGACATGCATATAATGTGACGGTACAGAATCCTGTTGGAATGTCCAGGGACTGCAGTGGTTATGGTTGTGTGCCCAATACTTAAGCAAAGCTTCCAAAACGGTTTCGCGATAAACAGTTCCGTTTATCTTCACGCCACGTTAAAAAAACGTGTGTCTAGTGTTCATAACGGGGAGCTAATTTCTAAAATTTGCTGGCGCTTGCTTTCAGGTGACCATCCGGACGTGAACTTTTCATATGACCGCTCTTGTAAATAAACTTGAACATTTTGTAGCACACTTTCAAGGTCACATATGCTAGTCTAATTTTGAAACTCCTGTCATGGTTGTTTTGTCAGATATTTCATTGTGAAGTCTGAAACTTATAAATAACTTAAATTGTAACTTATACGTCAATCTGTAAGAAAAAATATAAAAATATCGCGGGTCACCAATCCTAATATATTGATATGTCAACCGAAAATTATATATTCTAATTCCCATACCGACAGTTTTATTGTTGTTATTAATATTATTAACGATAAATGAGAGGCTGAAGTACCACAAATATAACAATAAAAACATTTCAAAATCGAACAAAAAGCATATTTCATTTGAACCGTTTGTAACATAAATACATAAAAAAAAAATTCTAATCATATTCATAAATCTTCGTATATATACATAATAAAATATTAATAGGTCCACAGTAATTATATTAACCTTCCAGGTGGGCTTCACTTTTCTTTACCGCTCATATACAAAACGAAATAAAATTTTATTCTCTTGTATTACAAAGCGTTTAGGTAACGAATCCAAGAAAAGAAAAAAAAGAAAGTGATTCTATTGTAGTACGAGAGATACTCGTATGCGCCTCCATGTCATCTCTAATTAAAATTTTAAATTATAATTTCACCTATATATATCTAGCAACTATATTAATGGGTGGCATCATACCACGATTACGTATTTAAATTTATAGGTAACTTATTTAATCGAATTTATTAAACGAACGATTTATGAATTCGAAATTCTGCTTAGTCACATGACTTGTAATTTGTAAGTAGGAACATTTTATTGTAGACCTACATGTATGTTTATAGGAATTGAGGGAGTTTGAGAACATCGACGGTTATTTTTTATTAAAAAAAAATATAGTTTGGTTCTATAATGTAAATCTGATTTCGGTTTAAAGCTCGTTCGAACAATGTTGTAAACTTAGCCAAAACTGCATAACACAAGGTGAGATCATTTTCCACCATATATAGAATCGCACATATAACTACATTTGTGCGTATCTTAAGACACGTATATGTGAAGCGAGAAAATAATTATTGTAATTATTCGACGTAAAAGTGAAAAGTGACATTCTACAACTTATTTGTAAACATCTCGTCACATATAGATGAATAATTGTAACAAATAAATGAAAGTGAAAATATGACAACAACAACAACCATAAATATATTAATAATACGCATGTGTATGGTACTTACTTGAACATTCCACAATATCCGTTAGCAGCGTCGAATGTTTGTTCGGGCGGTGCAACACGTTCTAGAAGGCGAGGGAATTGTGATAAACATCCGATTGCAGCTAATAAATTTGGGTCACCTGGACCAACTGGTTCAGGTAGCTCTCGTGCTATTAGTGGTGAGCCAGACGGTGATATTCTAAATTGTGGTCGTGAGCACATGTCCTGAAAATATAAAAAAAACCTTTATAAAAGTTGTCATCCTTTACCAAGTAATGGTTCTCAAACTATAAGATGGGCTCTAAATAGCGCCAAAGTAAAAGAAGGCGCAAATGCACAAATAGCTGAGCAGAAAAAAAAACATCAAGACAGAACAGATTCAAAAAAACTTCAAGAAATACTTCAGAAGCTAAACGATATCAACTTAAATTAATATGTCTGCGCAGAACCAAAGAATATTAAAATATTAGTTTCACTCCAGTAGAAAGCCAACCTTTTGGTCTACACAAATAAAATTCGGGACTTTCTGAATTACTATATTTCAAAAGGTATTTCAAAATTGCTTATCAGCAAAGTGACACAGTTATAAGAGTAATAAGAAAATTGAGCTCTCCAAGACTAACAAATAATAAAACAAACTGGGAATACTAGCGACATCTGTCAAAGAAAATGTGAATCTACGGAATCTCAGTTGACGCGAGAGAATAATTGTTTAACGGAAAAACCAGCTTGTATGATTTGTTAGAGAATTAGAGTCCCTGAAAACTTAACAATCCTAAACGACTTATACAAAATAAACTACTTAAGAAGGAGATCAAAAATGAGATAGTTGCTATAATTCTAAGCTACCAAAGGTTTGAAAATACCTAAAGTGCCAGTGCTACCCATACAAATGCCTGATTTATCCTAGGTTCTCAGCGATGAGCAAAAAACTGGACTGTCGAACACCTATAGCAAATACCTTCAAGACCCCATCTATAGGCAATCAGATAAGGAATATATAACACTTGTAAGCATAATAGGTATATAGGCAAATGTTGTACCAGTTACTCTGAAAGAAATCAAACAAGAAGTAAAAATCCTTCAAAATAAAAAAATCTCCTGATTAAGATTTGAAAACGGCGGAAATTAATAAAATGCCTTTACCAGAAAAAGTACTAAGGAAATTACACCACAAAATTAATGGTTCGAGACAGTGGAAAGTAGCGGAAATCATATTGATTTTAAAGACTAATAAATCGCAAAACGACAAAATGTCGTAAAAGTTCTTTACTAACATAATCCCATCAAAGATTTTTGATTAATTCCTTCAACAATAGAAAAAGAACTACTTGCAATTATTTGGAGCTTAAAATATTTTCGACCATACTTATATGGAAGAAATTTTAACATTAAACGAATCATAATCCTTTGTTCTGGCTTTTCAACGCCAAAGATCCAACATCCAAAATTGTAGCGACTCAAACTAGAGGAGTTCGATTATATTATATCATATCAGAAAATATTTATCATCAACTTTATAATATGGACATTGGAACTGACGGCTTATCAAACCCAAGTACCACATTAAACAGAATTCATGAAACGAATACCATTATAAATGAATTCAGAAATCAATTAGTAATTATAGTCGACGATAACAAACAATTGAAAGGAACGTTAAAGATAACACATACAAACGTCATATAATACGTAAAAACATCTATACAGACGACGATATCGTACAAATTTTTTAAGAAATATATTAACAAAAAATCAATAACTGCAATTTATACTAACGACAACAATGTATTTCAACAGATTCAACAAGTTTTAGAATCAACCTTTCAAGATTCAGGTTTAAAAGTATAGTAAAAAGTACTAAATTTCTACAAGATGTATGCAATTCCCAAAAACAAACAGAAATTATAATAAAAACTCATAATTTAAATCACCGTGGAATTCAAGAAAACCTAAACAAAATTAAAATGTAGTATTATTTTCCAACGATGAAGGAATTAATCACAAATTATATCAAACAATGCGAAACGTGTAACCTGCATCAATATGAAAGAAATCCAATATCAATAAAATTTAAAATTTGGGAAACCCTAAAAGGTCCCATGGAAACAATTCATTCCGACACCTTTGCTCTACGAAGCAAAACATTCGTAACAATCATAGATGCATTTTCAAGATTTGCCACAATATTCGAAATACGCGATAGAAAATCAACAACTATGATAAATAAATTCAAAAAAATTTTCCCAGTAGAAGGATTACCAAATAAAGTAGTATTGGATAGTGCAACAGAATTAACATCAAAATTATTCAAAAACTTTACGTTAATATTTGATATAGAATTACACACAACCACCGCGAAATCTTCAATTGGAAACGCAATTGTAGAAAGACTACACAACACTCTAACAGAGTGAGTACGGATAATATATTCAAAAAACAAAAATATAATAATTCAAGACTTGATGGACGAAGCCATTTTAGCGTAAAATAATTCAATACATTCTGCAACAAAACTAACCCTATTCGAATTACATTGAGGGCATATTATTACTAAAACTTCTATTAAAGACTACAAGGAACAAACCGACGAGTATCTTGAAGCTATTCGAAAAAAATTCAGAATTATCTGAAAATATTTCGGAAAATTATAGGAAATCTAAGGAAAAAACCATTGAAAAGTTAAATAAAAATCGTCAAGAACCTGGAAGATTCCAACCAGGTGACGAAGTATATAAAAAGCAATTGACCAGAGATAAGTTAGCATCTAAACATATTAAACATGTAGTAGTAACAGATAACCAGATTAGTATAGATATTAATACTCGTAAAGTACACACAAATAAAATTAAGAGAAATGGTAATAGACATATTGACCCGA
The DNA here is from genome assembly GCA_963556175.1 of Tipula confusa. NCBI lineage: Eukaryota > Metazoa > Arthropoda > Insecta > Diptera > Tipulidae > Tipula > Tipula confusa. The sequence continues at coordinate 48,354,790 of OY744476.1, forward strand.
ACAATATAATTTCTGAATTACAGGATACTCCAGATGACCTCACAACAGTCGATAGAAACTTTCAACGTAAGTAACACTAAAGGAATCATCGGATTAAACTTAGGAAAAGCACTTATAGTCATGGACTATACAAAACTAATTCATATAATAGAATTAGAGGATTTGAAAATTAATTTGGAAAATATTAACATAAACATCAAAAAATTGGACCATATATCAAACAGAGCATTGCAAAAATATAAAGTTAAAATAGCGTACAGGAAATATGAAATATACTTAAAACATCATTAGATATTACCAATCACGAGAAATAGACGAGAATTAACCAATCCACTAGGTTCATTAATAAAAAGCATTACAGGTAATCTAGACGACGACGATTTAATACAGATACAAAATGCCGTAAAAAATTAGAACGAGCAAGTCAGATTGAATGACATAATGATTGAAAGATTTAAACAAACGACAAGACAAATAAATTAAGTAAATGAACAGTTAAACAAAATTATTGATATATACAAATAAAGAAATGACAGAAACAATATTAGAAGCTAACGGTTTAGAAGAAAATTTTAAACTTCAAAAACTGTTTAGTAACAATCCATGAACAAACATATTCAAACGAAAACAAGAGAAGAACCCACAAAATAATGATAATACAGCCATTTGACGGAATTACTTTAAATACATCAATGAAACAGTTTGTCAATCTACCACAATTATCGCAGCAAACAATCAAAAATATCAAAATGTTGGAACACCACCAAATTTCAGCAAGAATTCGCGACTATTCGATAGGAACTTCAACACTAATACTGATCGCAACGATCAGCACAATTATTTTTTATCTTTATAGAAAAAACAAACTAGCATCTTTTAAAAATTAAAGAAACTATCAAAGGATTTATATTTACCTACCCACATTCCAACCAAATACACGCGAAGGTCATCCATACCATCGATATACAGCTAACGGAACAAAAACCTCATTGTTGACGAACATAACAATAATGCATAATAAAGAAATCAATAAATGTGCGTAATGCACAAAAATATAAATTCTGTATACAAACATAATAACATCAAAGATTTTTGAAAGACTGTTTCTCAAGATTTTAAAGCCATTTAATTATAGAGAGCAGAAATTTTATACAAGCAAATCAATTTGGGTTCCTTAACAGGTTCCCATATACTTGGAAATATGATCACTGATCCAATAAAGGAGGCAGTATAGAAAAAAAGAAAATGTTCAGAAATATTTTAGACAAAGCTAAAGCATTTGATAAGTTTAGCACCGTGATCTGAAATTTAAGTTTTAACAAGATTTACTAAAACAATATTTTGAATAGCTTAACTTTCCTCAATGATCGTTAATTATACGGGTGAGCCAGAAATGGAAGTACAGTAAGTGTTTTCGGCCATTTAATATTTTCTGTATACAAATGATTTACAAAACATAGTAGATACTAATATAGGAACACTGATTAGTGTTGCTAGTCAACACGGAAACTACAAAATGCTATTAATATAGATAATCACTGGACAATATCACTAAAGGAACCGATCTTAACTGGGCCAGAAGGTCTCTTTTAAAGAGAACAGTTCTCTTTTTTCGATCCGATCTTTTTTACTCTTTCTTTTTCTTTAAATCTTTTGTTCTCTTTTTAAACTTATCGTTAAAATGAAATTTTTTCTAAATTTTTCATGAAGAATTAGAATAAAATATTAACTATTTTCGAACACTTAAACAAATGCTATTATTATTGTGCTACAAATTTAAATAATTATAGGCATTATTGTACTTACGGGCGGTATTAGAAAAATACGCTAGGGAGTGTATTTTTATGAAAAAAAATTTTAATAGGATTATTTATCTGGATTTTTAAGGAGGTGCAAGTTAGTTTTTCCGGCCAAATTGACACATTTTCCGGAAAATTTTTCACTTTTCTCATTTTTTATTTTGACGAAATGCACAAAAATGTGTTACGATCTACATAATACAAAATTATCACATTTTCCGAAAAAAATGTAATAATCTTAGCATTTGACTCCTTTGCGTAAAATACGAGTACTAACGCAATCGTGAAGCATTTTCATACAGCACGCGGGAGGTCGCTTTACTTCTCCGCGTTCCCTCCGAGTGGCTTTAGATTTAAACTTCGGGATACGTAACAGCCGAGATCGAAAATTAATTAAAATTAATTTGTTTTAAGTTATTTTAATTCGTTTTGTACCTGCGTGTTTTGCTGCCGCCCCCAAACCCCCGCGTTTTTAGAAATATTTAAAGGATGGCTACTACCCACAAACCCCTGCTTTTAAAACAATTTAAAATCAAAATATCCATGAAAACCGTTTTTTTAATTCGTTTTATACCTTAGAGGATGGGGTTACCGCCCTAAAACCCCTGCTTTTAGAACATTATAGAATCGGAACCTCGATAGAAACACATTTTTAAGTAGATTAAATAAAATGCAAAAAAAAAAAACATTTCATGGGAATTTTCCCGGAAAATGTGAAAAAATTAAAATAATACTTTAAAGCACTGTCAAAAAATACACTCTTGCCTTTATTAAAAACAATTTAAAAAAAATTAAAATGTTTAGAATTTTCCTGGAAAACGTGATAATTTTTCCGGAAAGGTTGGTTTCCTCCATGAAAATTGGAATAGACAATCCTGTAGAAATTTTTTTTTTTTTCAAAAAATACACTCAGAGCTAAAAAAGAAATAGCCATATTTTGTACCTCGTCAATTGAAGCACGAAGCTCATTGTTCAGCTTGTGGTATTACGGTTTTAATTGCGAACAAAGGTAAGTTTGATTTATAGTAACATGTTAAAATAAAAAAGCGTCATTTTGTAATAAGGGGCGGAGAATGCACTAAACACATATTTAGTTCTGAAGTTGTCAAAATTAGTAGATTCAATTTTAGTTGCGGGGGGAACACTAGCATTTTATACTGCTAACACCAATTTTAATTTTCAGTTGACCAACTGTAAATGGAAAATAAATTTTATGATTTTTTCCAAATATGAAAAAACTGTCTTATCTTCTGCATAAATACATGTACTCCTTTTTAGAAAAAATCTCTTTTTTTAATGCAAATGTTCTCTTTTTTCTCTTCTCACTTATGGCCACCCTAATCTTACCACATATAAACTTTACAAATAGGAAATTAGTATATATTTCGATTAGATTGAATTTGCAACAAACTCCATATTTTAATAATGCTAAAAACTCAGTATATGATGCCTGACGCTAAGCTCAGGTGGAAAGTGCATGTTAAAAAGAAAAGGCAAGATTTGGATTTAAAATTCAGAAAATGCACTGGCTTTTTGGAAGAAACTCTAAACTGACAACGCACATCAAAATACTTGTATGTAAACCAATCTTAAAACTTATCTGGATGTATTCAGCTTTGATGCTTCGTAAAGGAAACTATAACGACGGCGGATGTTGTCATTATTTTAACTATTCAGAATTTGTGGTGGTGTTCGACGCAAAGCTCAGTTTCAATCTGATGGTTTAGTTAAAAATTAATTGTCATCTCATCAGGCCATGGCGACCGAGTGCTATGTGTCTATATATATTTATGTACAGTGTACGCTCTATATATATTTATGTACAGTGTACATGTAGCGTTAGCGAATTATATAAATGTGCACAAAATATCTGAATAATTATTTTTGTGTTTGTGTAGCGATGGTCGCTACAAAACTACAGTTAAGATACTACAAACATTTCAAAACAAACTACTACGTTGCATTGTGATTGGTCCGCATATGGCACATTACAAACGACAACCTTTGTCGAGACTAACGACTATAGTGATGAAAATTTGCAATAAATTATGTACTGCGACAGCAGGAGCATGTCAAAAAGGAAATGTGGAACCTAATGGATTGCAGCAATAGACCGAACCACCTAAAAAGAACAAAATCTTTAGAATTTAGCCGTTCTCCCTGTGTTACTGAAACCAAAGGACTAAAAAGAGCTGAGGTGAACCGATAAGTTCCATCCAACATGAACATACAAAACAATTACTAGATAATCACTGATGTTAGTTGTAATTTTATATAGAAATAAAGATTTACTGAATAAAAAAAAATTATAAGTTTCTAAATTATTCGCTAACTATTATAAATTTGCCAATTTTTCGCAAGCATTTTATGGTTAACATTTTATATTAATATTTTTAACTTATCAAAGGTTTATGGTTACCATTGCTAACCATCGTGGAATTTCTGGGTTTGGAAATTTTTGATTTGTGTATGCCATCGAAATTTGTTTCGAATCTTGGTTTTTATTCGTTTTGAAAATTTTCGAAATTTTACATAAACTTCATGGTTTATTGTTAGAATGAATGAATGAACGAAGAAATTGAAGTATAAATTCGGCTTAAAATGACATAAATCTGATAATTGTGTTCTCTTGAATGGCAGAAATATGGAAACCCTTCCAATTTTAAAGAAAATTTGTACAGTTTTTAATTTTCTGTGCATAATTTTTTATGGTAGATTCTCAATATATAACGTCAGCTATATTTACACGCAAACCGAAGAATACAAATTGGTGTACGTTATGTGGGGAGAATTAATATCTATCAGCCATGAAGAAATCAAACAAATCCTTGAGCAAAAATTTGGAATTGGAACTAAGGTTTCAGTAAGAAGGTATTAAAGAGAACTACCATCAACGTACTTATGTCTTTTTGCTAAATTACCATAGAAATTTTACTGCATATCGTGGGGTTCTACTTCATAATTAAAATATTTATCCAAACTTCGACCATGTCAAGTGACAAAACGTTTTTTTCGAGTACTATTTTTTTTAAACAGGACCTGCCAAATATTCTCGAGCCTCCTGTGATTTGTTTGAATCATTCACTGGAGACACTGGAGATTTTCATAATCCCAGTCAAAACTAAAATGATTTTACAAGAAGTGTTACATAACTATGCCCTAGTTGGAAAACTCTGATTATATTAGTGATTTAGCGAACTTAGAAATTTCAAATTTTAAGCAGGATGCCTAGAATTTCATATAAGTCACTAGGAATTTCTAACGAAATTCGCAAGAGTAACTGTAAACAACAAAAGTAGTCTTGTATATTGAAAAAGTTGTCGGTACAGTAACGATCATCTCTAACTTTAAACTTACTAAGACATAATTTACAAATGGAAGTTTTTATGTTTCACTAGCAAACACAGTTCCAGCATCAAATTTCGGAGTTCCAGCATCATAGTAGCAACAAACAGCAAGGTGTTTGTTACCTTTTTGTCAAATATGCGGAAAAAACAATTATTCTGAAACTTCCTCAATTTGAATTATTCAACGTGGTATACAATCGGTGGTACACTGGCCGGCCCGAATGTTAGTGTAAATATTAGCAAATATAACTTCATAATAGCATGGTATACTGGTGGTAACCCAATGCCCACTGGCCGCTTATAAAGTTCTAACATGGCATACTAGTGGTACATCGGCAGTGGACCTATTAAATCCTACAATGTCGCCTATTTTACCCTCATCATTTGGCTTTTACTGTTTGCATATCTGCTGGAGAGTGATTAAATAATCAGTTGGGTATTTTTTCCAGGACGAATGAACTCGAATCTGTATTCGTTGCAATCAGAATAATGATGTGTCTGCTTTAGCGGTAATCGGTAATTCTATTAATTTAATTTTTGGTCTTTAAAATTTTATCACAGCTAAAGGACATTAGATTATATCGAATCCATAAAAAATTATTTCCGGCACTCATAGTTCTTGAGATCCATAAATTAAAAATCGTATAAAATTCTCATTATAATATTGGCTATATAAATATACATACAAAACACCAATCACAACTGGCTTGGCCAAATATATAACATGCCATGTCGATTTAATAATCAGGAACTGTTTGTATACGTTAAGAATATTTTTATCCGAATTTGGGATGATTTTTGAAATTCTGGGATAGATTTTTAAAATCATGGGATAGTATTACCTAATAAACATTTTTATTTTTCCTGGGATGAAATCCCAGGATAACTTCACACTTGATTCCGTATTCATTTATTTGAAAATTAGATCTCCATTTCCTTAATACGAAACTCCTCTGTAGTAATTTGACAGTCATTCACTCTTACAGTTGGATTGCCCCTTCCTCATTTGCAGTCCCGGCTATAAAATCGTCAACAGAAGAATATTTTTGCACATGTCTTCGTCCCCATTGTCATGAGAAAATCGATGAAGAGTCCTGTGGCGAGATAGGCGGATCACAAAAATTTCTAACAGTACTGTTTTCAGCCTGTAATGCCTAACACATTCTCTGAAACTCTCGCGCCTAAGAATTCTTTGAAACTCAATATGATCGTTGGATTTGAGCATTTGACGATACATTTTTTCTAAATCGGCGGTGATGAATATCCTATGATATATAAATCTCATCAGCTTATATCAAAGTGTTGGCTGAATGGTTAAAGCAATGCTTGATTATGCTATGATCTTTGTGCGATTTGTCCTGGGTTGCGTCGTATTACTACAACAGGTTGAGTTATCTGTCTTTTCTTTCAACTCGTTTTTATCTTCGGAATGCAACATCAAAAAAATGCCTACCACTTACATTTTTAAAAATTGTAATTTGATCGGCAAACTCCCACTTGATTGTTTAGAGATAAACAGTTGAACCACAGTTACTATTTACCTTCTTTCGCAGATATCAGCACACTTTCCCAGATAATGATTGGTGGTACATAAAAGACATATTTTAGGTCTTTGTGAAAGTAATGTTACCATTCTTTTACGTGAAATAACTTTGCAAAGCAGATATTAAATTACTATTTTCCAAGGCGCCACATCTTCGATTTAGTAATTGGAAAAACTACTGCAAAGAGGATTATTGAGTTCACTCGTTACATATTTCTATTTGGCGCAACACTGTTGTATGTTAGACTGCTTAATGAAGTGCTTCAATAAGATGTTGAACAATGTTTTTTGGTGCCTCGTCAGAGCTCGCTTTGATTATACTCAGATGATTTATCAATGAAAATGCTTTACCTTTGAACAATCCTTTCACATATTACAGTTTATAAACCTTACTTATGAACCTTATTTTTTAATTCGAATTGTAGTAGTTCGATCTTTTTTTAAAAGTCCCACTGCGAGTCAACAAATTGACCTTTTGATGCCTTTTCCAACGCTTGGCACTTACTTTACTCATCAAACAGCAAATCTCGCGTTTCTTTCCCCTCACTTTTCGTTGTATCATTATTGATCAGTTCGACGCACCAATGTTTGAGTCAACTGAGCTGGTTAGAAAGACAATTATTTAATTCCCATACATCAGTCAGCTTTTATTTAAAATTACTGGACTGTATTTTTTAATGCTATTTTAATTTGTTGGCAATATTCTTTGTTTGCTTGTATCTTTGCTGTTTAGATTACGTGTATTTTGGACTACAAATTTGGGGTAGGTTAAGCAGTGATCTTCAATAATTGATCAGCTTGCTTTAATTTACATAACAACAAAAAAACAAGTTATTCCCTATGCCGAGAGGATCATGGTGGACTCTATACCGATCATATCGGAGTTCTAACGGGCCATACAAGAACCAAATCAGTTTTAAGAAGTATACATATTGCAATAATTCCGATATCTTTTAATTCGAAAGAAAGAGCTATCAGAATTGTCACGTTATGTCCTACATAGTACTTACAATGAAGTAACAGGCTCAAAATTTGAAAATAATACGAAGAGAGATCGACTATTTTTCATATATCAGTATTGGTGAAACAAAATGGCTACACAGGATATTATGCTCATACTGCTGTATTCTGACGGGTACACCCTGTCAAATATAATATCAATTCAATTAGATTTCATCACTTCTAATATTAAACAATTTTAAAATGTTCTGTATACCGACATATTTCACACACGCAGTAACTAATGATATTTTTTTTAATTCACATTTGACCTCAAAAATTTTTCTGAATATACTAACCTGAACATTTCCTAAAACCTTCAAGACAAATCAAATATATTTCATAAAATTATTATATTAGGCACACATCCAAAAACAAAAAAAAAATACTCTCGACAAACATGTATGACTTGCATATAATCTGGTAAATATCATTTTAATTCAAATTCACACGATCAACATTTTAACAGATATTTGCATAATCTTATAACTATATAACAACAACAGCAACCGCAACATTTTACATATATGAAAATAAATAATTATAACTGATTTACACAGAATTTATTAAGGTAAAAACAATACAACAAAAATTATTTTTACCTTACGGCAGTACATCTTGCATAATATTGATATGTGAATAATATACAGGGTGATAAAAATTAATTCGAAATAAACCTAAACAAATACCGAATATCTAATCAATTCATTGTCCGTTAAGTGCAGCACAACTTTTTAAAACATGGTTATAACGAGTGAAGTGTAATTAAAAATGTATATTCTTAACCACCCATTAAATATTTATTTCCTCCATCCTCGAGCCATGACTATTATTTTTTATTTTAGCAGACCTTTATAATTTAGTTTAGTCGATAACTAAATGCAATAAACTAAGTAAATACAAATGTTTCATGTTATACGTATATAGGATTGGCAAGAACCTGAAAGAAATGTGGTAGAGGAAAAACATTTGAAAATTTATTGATCGACCAAACCATCAATTTAACACAAACGAGTGTACTCAAGAATTTTGTTTTAAACATTTTTGAAAATGTTGAAAGCATCAAGGAAGATGATAAATCTCACTTGTGTCTAGAAGATTTATTATGGTATTTTTCGATTTATTATCGACACGAAGAAATTATACAACGCTTCAACATGTGCAACCATTTTAATTAATGTAAGGTGTCGGCGAAATAATAATATAGACATTTCAGCAGATCTTTGCTCGTACTATTGAAAAAATTTGACATCATTGCTTCCGATACATGCGTACAAGTTCAATATACTGTACTTTAGATAATCAGAGCTAAAAGCTAAACTGATATCTATAACTTTGGAATGATTGTTTTCATTGACAGAAGACAATTTGTTTAGCAACAGCAAGTAAAATAAATCAAACCCGTGCCACAGGTGTCATTAAGGTTTAAGTAATGATCATAATACTATAAGGAATCTCACCATATTAAGCTTCGAGTAGTATTTGATCGATCTTGCAAATGCACATCCCCTTTTAAGATATTCTGCTGGCAGGAACTACAATCCGGAAAGACTTGATGCCAATTATTTCTTACAATTCAGAACCGTATCTGTTGGAATCCAAAAAATGTATCGGTAAACCCTAATGAGCACAACCTATTCAATGTACTGTATAAAGAAAAAGCCCAACCAAAAATGCAATACTTTCAACTTAAAACAGGACCGTGTGGAGATATGCCACATTTATAGCAGTTTGAACCTTACAACAACTGCTCACAAGCTGCAAAAATACTCAATATGCGATAAAAACTTTCAAGAGTACATCTGCTCTACTTTCTGAAGGAGGGTTTATAAGAAGTTTAATGATAAGAATTTTATGTAGAGCATTTTTCCCAAGGATTGAAAGCTACCAACATTAGAGCTAGGTTCAAAGAGTACCATTAAAATTGCTGGTATATTATGGAATTTGTTGAAACACAAATTTTGTCACTAGCAGAAAAAGTTTTTAATCCACTGGTCTGGGGTCTCTCCTCTTACTATCCCGATCAAAATAATGCTCCAAAGCATATGGTTAGAACCGGTAAAAAAATGGAACAAAATCAAAAGTAGAATAAAAAACCTCGAAACTAAAAATATTCCTCGGTATCTACACATATCCACTAGTAGTAAACGCAGATAAACGCATTCTCAGATACTTCAGTACTTCTGTGGCAGATAGAATAGTGCATATATAAAAACTAGGACTCTAGGAGCCAAAATAAAACCTCCTCTTATATCAATGAAGTGTCGATGCCGCATTTGGAATTACATAGCTGTCGCATTACTATTGTGTGGCTTAGACCTTAGTGAAGTACATTATAAAATATTTAGGAATTGAGATAACGGCAATGTTATATACTGACTCAGTATATATACTATATACTGACTCATTCATAGTTCCAGCATGGTTAGACGATCATCTAAGGAGGTAAAATTTATTTCATAGCTAATCGCACTTTTGAGATCTTGTTGAAAATTCCCAGAAATCGTTGGTTGCACTTGCCATCTAAACAAGGTCCTGTTAATTGTACGTCTCATGGTTTGATACCTAGTGAGTTGGTAAAACATAATTTATAGTGAAGTGGTCCAAATTTTTTATCAAACGATCAAAAATCACAAAACTCACTCGGAAAGCAATCTAATAGACTTCAACCAACTAATTTAGGTGAAAGAGGAAGTTTGAAAATGTCCTATCGTAGTATCAGTTATAACCATGGATTCGTAACCATCGTCCAGAAAAGTTATCATATGCATTAAATGAGTTATTTTTGCAGATACTAAAACCTTTTGAAACCAGGAATTATCAAAGAACTTTGAATGCTTTTTCCTTTAACCACGTTCAAGAGCAAACCAAAGTTAGAGGCCGAATTGAAAATCCAATTTGTTCTTTTGCCTAGTATCAACGACTACATATTAACTAACTAAATATAAATGACCTTGATAAACGATTTGTCATAGATTTTGAATCTTGAACTAATTTTCAATTTTCTCACTCTACAGACGATTAATTTTATTTTCAATCCAGCAAATATGCTCCTCACTTTAGTGGACTTTAAGAGGTTAACATACCACCAGTAAAATAGCATCTAAAACGTGTCGCAAGACATTCGAAATAATGTTGCACACCCGACTTTTATGCAGAATCTTGGAAGTTGGTTTTTATAAAACGCTTAAACTCTCATTCCTTAGTTGGTGAATCAATTAAAGCCATTCCGCATCCGGACTTAAGCCACATCATATATACATCACGTTTATTGAAGTGGCAGAATGCAAGGCTTTTTGAAAGCATGGCATAGGAATTACTTAACTTCTATGAATTAACGAAATGAATGTTAACTCAAAACAAGGAACTTAGAAAAAAGCTAATATACGATGACATAGAACCAAAGAGTAATGTGTAAAGTGTAAAGTGTAATCTGTAAAGTGAAAAGTGAAAGTGTAACCTGTAAAGTGTAAACTGTAAAGTCAAAAGTGAAAGTGAAGAGTGTAACCTGTAAAGTGTAATCTGTAAAGTGAAAAGTGTAACCTGCAAAGTATAAAGTGTAACCTGTAAAGAGTAAAGTGTAACCTGTAAAGAGTAGTGTAACCTGTAAAGAGTAAAGTGTAACCAGTAAAGAGTAAAGTGTAAAGTGTAAAGTGTAAAGTGCAAAATGTAAAGTGTAAAATGTAAAGTGTCAAATGTAAAGTGTAAAGTGTAAAATGTAAAGTTTAAAGTGTAAAGTGTAAAGTGTAAAGTGTAAAGTGTAAAATATAAAGTGTAAAGTGTAAAGTGTAAAATATAAAGTGTAAAATGTAAAGTGTAAAATGTAAAGTGTAAAGTGTAAAGTGTAAAATGTATAATGTAAAATGTATAATGTAAAGTGTAAAATGTAAAATGTAAAATGTAAAGTGTAAAGTGTAAAGTGTAAAGTGTAAAGTGTAAAGTGTAAAGTGTAAAGTGTAAAGTGTAAAGTGTAAAGTGTAAAGTGTAAAGTGTAAAGTGTAAAGTGTAAAATGTAAAATGTAAAATGTATAATGTAAAATGTAAAGTGTAAAATGTAAAGTGTAAAGTGTAAAGTGTAAAGTGTAAAGTGTAAAGTGTAAAGTGTAAAGTGTAAAGTGTAAAGTGTAAAGTGTAAAGTGTAAAGTGTAAAGTGTAAAGTGTAAAGTGTAAAGTGTAAAGTGTAAAGTGTAAAGTGTAAAGTGTAAAGTGTAAAGTGTAAAGTGTAAAGTGTAAAGTGTAAAGTGTAAAGTGTAAAGTGTAAAGTGTAAAGTGTAAAGTGTAAAGTGTAAAGTGTAAAGTGTAAAGTGTAAAGTGTAAAGTGTAAAGTGTAAAGTGTAAAGTGTAAAGTGTAAAGTGTAAAGTGTAAAGTGTAAAGTGTAAAGTGTAAAGTGTAAAGTGTAAAGTGTAAAGTGTAAAGTGTAAAGTGTAAAGTGTAAAGTGTAAAGTGTAAAGTGTAAAGTGTAAAGTGTAAAGTGTAAAGTGTAAAGTGTAAAGTGTAAAGTGTAAAGTGTAAAGTGTAAAGTGTAAAGTGTAAAGTGTAAAGTGTAAAGTGTAAAGTGTAAAGTGTAAAGTGTAAAGTGTAAAGTGTAAAGTGTAAAGTGTAAAGTTTAAAGTGTAAGGCTGGTGACACCAAATCAGACGAAAACGTTTTTTTCTTGCCTTAAAACGACTTGCACTTAAGTTACCTACGATTATATGGTGTTATGCATACTGAGTGAAACAAAACTAAAAACTGTTTTTTTTACCTAGTGAGCATACCACCTTATACTCGTAGGGAACTTTGAGGCAAGTTGTTTTAAGGCAAGAAAAAATATTTTTGTCTGACTAGTCTAAATCCTAAGAGCTAACGTCAAAAATTTAAAGTTTAACTACAGTTTTAAGTCCAAAAAATTATCTACATTCTAAAGTCTTATGTTTAAGCACTAAGTTTAAATTCAACTGTCTTAAGTGTAAATTCAAGAGAACCTCCTGATATTTTTAGTGAATCAACCGAACAGAATCATTTTGTGATGTATGTATTGTACCTGTTCCTGGATTTAAAACAGATTCAATTAAAAATTTTCGCAAGAAGGCTTAATAAGTGTATATGTTTTTTATGCTTATTTCACCTTAACTACATAGCGGAGGTGCCATATTAAGTTTTTTTAACGGCTTAAATAAACCTGGTAGAGTTTAGCACTATATTCATGACTATATTCAATGACTAATTTTTTAAATAATGGAAGTTTTTAACCGAAAAAAGGCTTCTGAGTGAAAATCCCTATAAAAATGAAATAACTAGATTGGCTGTAAGTGTCTCATAATTCTCATTAAAATATACGAAATAATTCGCGATCCCGGATTGTTCCGAATTATAAATCACTGGATAGGTATATCTGTTTCGGTAAATTAGCCTTGAAAATCGTCAAATTTTACTTCGCCTTATGTCTTTTTGTAAGGTTTAAAAGCAGTTTACTGTTTAATGATTTTTTACAATCATTTAAAAAGAGGATTAATATAAGTTCATTGAAGTCGACGGCAATTATTTTGAGCACTTAATTGAATGGACAGATGGTGAGGTAAGAGAACCGAGAAATTCTAGCATATCAGTAGGATACACCAAAAAAAATGAGTTTCGTCTATAACAGCGCCATCTATCATAAGCGAAACAAAATTTCAGAAAAATTATTTGTTTTCTTAGCACAAATAACTAAAAAAAATTATTTTACAAAAGATGGCAGTAATACAAAATAAAATGTGAATAGATTGCAAAGTAGTATTTTGGTTATGAAGGAAAGTTTTTAATTGTAAGCTACCTCTCATCCGATTGGTGCTGGATTTTTTAATAAAGAACGAGCCAGAAAAGATCTATAATTACTTGGAACTTTTTGTTGTTTTTGTAGAGAGAATTTTTTTTTCTCGGTGCAATTTCGATACAAGCTATTTTGCAACATATTTTTCATGTCTATATATGCATATCTCGAAATAAGACACTTTCGAATCGCAAAATTCTATCAGATAACAAAAACAAACCAAATAAAAACTAATTGAATGGCAGGTGTTTAGGCGATGATAAATTACAAGTTCATTAATGCTTGACATTTTTAACCTGATTTGCATTGTGTATATTAGTCTCGTTGTTATAAGTTTTACAATATATCATTTTGCACAATATTGCTTCATATAAATTGCATATATAAACAATAAATAAATAATAAGAAGTAACAAAACTGTGCAGTATAATATATAAGTATAAACCTCCATTGAACCATATCTAATCCAAACGATCAATATATTTTCCCAATAATTACATTATCGTTATATGCATAATATTTCAATTACACATATATTCCGTACTTGCATATATAGTACAACAAGAACAACAACAACAACAAAAAAAGTTTAATTGAATTGTTGTTTATGTGGGTGCGCAAGATCTATTCTCAATATGGGCAACAAGACAATTGATTTATGATTTTTCCATTCCATGTGTGTGCTAAATGTAATTTTTCTTTGTTGCACCAGCACTATGCACGTAAATGCCTCGATACTATAATATATCGTATATAGATGACTTTTAAATTATGGCAGTGTGATTTGTGGTAAATGAAAACGATGTCTGTATATAATTTATCATAATTATTTGGTAATCTTTATGTCATATACATGTATACAACGATGTACACAGCAAGCATCTTACTAAACGAACTTTTTGTACACATTGTGGAGGTGGTGTATTATTGTGTGTGCAGAATTTCTCACGAATGTCATTTTATGCGGTTATTAATTTGTACTTGGTAATTATTTTATATTAAATTGCATAGTCTTTAAGTGCACAGTACCACTTTATTTTTATATTATAGGTGATAGTTAATAATAGTAATAATTAATTGCTAAAGGCGATTGCAGGTCTGTGCTGTATTAACAAACCAGATTTATCAGATTTGATTCTGATTTTACTATTTTGTATTGTTCGATTTAGTTAACTAGAAGGATTCAAGTTTTTTTTCTATTCGTAGAAGCCATTATCGTCATCAGCATGGCTTCTGAGCCAATATGTAAAGTATGCAAAGCACATACGATCCATAATAAAGGTGACCTAAGAAAATGTAAGAATGGCAAATTATTTCTCTACTCGTTAATATCATAGTTTACAGAAAGAATCCCATTTACCGGGTTTCAAACTCACCTCTTTGGTTTCAAACCAGGAAAAAGTAGCAGTGATCACATAAACTAAATCCGAATCGTCACTGAACCATCTAATGAATGGAAATACTCATTTGGACGTTGATTTTAAAAGTGCATATTTAAAAAAATTTAAAATTTAAAATTTAAATTTAAAAGACGCAAATGCCATAAGACCCACGACCTGTTCATTTTGAGTCAAAATGATACTTTTCGATGAAGTCAGCATGATTGGAGTAAATGTTAGAACGCGTAGATTTGGTACTGAAAAAATAACGAGAAATTATGATGTCGCCTTTGGTGGATTGCACCTCATTTCCATTGATGGTTTGAGGCAGTTACCACCGGTTAGAGCCATAAGCAAAAAAATACAATGGATCGATGTTCAGTATAGTTATGGAAGGGAATTGATTTTATGAATTGATCGAAGTTATGCGGCGGGAGAATGCTGAATTCTCATCATTGTTAACAAAGGTTGGCAAGGAAGATCGATTGGATGAACATGAGTGACAACTGTTTGAATCGAGATTCTACTCAGAGACGGAAGCAAAGGAATACTGTCCAATAATAGAATTCGTTAATTGAGTTCATCTATTGAAATATCGAACTCAGTTGTCAACCAATGGTTTTGGTTTCTTTTTCGTAAAGACATCAGGGCCAAAACACGTCCAAAATTGACTGATTATGCATATGGAAAGGACATTAGTATAGGGGAACGGTTCCTCTCAATCGAAATAAATCGATTCCCTAAACTAAACCCTAAAACTTTAACAGTATTGGACCGCGGAATGAGGGAATCACCAAGATACATTCCAGGAAAGGACGAGGTGTCTAAAGGTTTCTTATAAATTATAATAGACTGAGATTTACTCGCATTTAATCTAAGTCCATTCGCAACCGACCAATTAACTATACTACATAAATCTTCATTTTTCAGAAAAATATTCCTAAATACAGAGTTTTGATCTAAACGACTGTTTCTATATATTTGAACATCATCAGCAAATATATGTAGAGAATATATATGGTGAATAGAGGATTCTATATCGTTAATGTACATATAAAACAATACGGGACCCAGCACTAAACCCTGAGGTACGCCGGAAGTAACTGGAAAGAAATCAGGTAAGCTATCATTTAAATAAACTGCCTGAGAACGATTAGAAAGGTAATTGAAAACTAATTTGGCGGCGGAAAACGAAAATCTTAATTTAGAAATAAGCTTATTGAATAAAATACGTGATTTATAGAATCAAAGGCCTTGGAAAAATCTAACAAAGTTAAAGAGGTCAAATCCCTATTACTCATATTACGCCTAATGTCGTCACAAATGATTAATAACGCAGTGGTAGTACTATGGTTATTTCTAAACCCAGATGGAACACAGCTTACTAAACTATTACTATTAAGGTGTACCTGTATTTGATTCTTGACAACTATCTCGAAGACTTGAGAGATAGAACGTAACATACTTATTGGTCGAAAATGAGATAGTTCAGAAGGATTGCTAATCTTTGGGATAGGAATAATTTTACTAAGCTTTTACTGGTTAGGATAGGAGGAGGACGTAAGGATAAAATTCACCAGACTCATCAGAAAGTAATTCGACCGTATTACTACCAAAGTTAAGATTGGAGCTAAAAAACTAATAAATTCATTGGGCTTGAAAACCTCATGAATGATAGTCCTACATCTAACAAGTCCTAAATTACGAATATTACGCCAGAAGACCTTGAGAGGGAGAGAAGGATCTATCTTATCTTTGAAAAACTTATATTTAAAATACCTAACTAACCCTACAACCCTGTTACGTGCCTGCCTATAGTCAAAGTGGGACTAGAAATTAGGATATTTTTTCCATAAACGGTATTCGCTAGCCCTAACGCAAATAGCATTAGAAATTTCCTGACACCACCAAGGTGGAGATTTTGGTTTTAGACTCACAGCCCTAAATAGAACAAAAGTCTCAAAAACGAAACCAAGATAAGCGTTGAAAATTTCGATTTGTCTAGTAGAAGAACTAACAGAAAAGATATTCTCCCAAGGAACCAAGGTACAAGCTAAATAAAATTCAGGAATCATCTAACCTAGAATAATCCTTAAAGCTAAAGCTTCTAGACTTTGGCGGAGAATAACAATGAACAGAAAAAACTAAAAGATCTTGATGGGAGCCTATATCGAGGGACAACTGATTTAAAAAACAAATAGGGCTATTACTAAAGGAAACAATATGGTCAATAAGAGAATAAGAAATACCGCTAGCGGTTGGACAACAAAAAGTTGGTGCAACAGTGTTAAAAACGGATAAGTTAAGACTATTTAAAAGGTTCAAATAATCTCTAGGAAATGTGGAATTTTGGAGGATATCGAAATTAAAATCACCCGCTATATATATTTCATCGAACCTACAAGAAAAATAACTAAAAAAACTTTCTATATCTACAAAAGATTTTTTCAAATTGAGCATACGACCTCTTACTAGTTTTTGGAGGGTTATAAACCATACCGAATAAGATTTTGCGACCATTTACGAAAACGTTAACAAACATAAACTCTAAATCGGAAACCAACGATTCTAACATAGAAGAAGGTACACTCACTAATCTAGCCTTAATATGCTTTTGCTGCTGCTAAAAAATAGTATCCCCTAGTCCCGTTTTTTAGGACCAAGTAAATAGGAATTACTAGCTCTGGTGCCGAATTTAAAAAAAAACTTCCTGTGGTAAAGAAAATATAAGTATTTTTGAAAACAGCTGTTGCAATCCTGGGTTCTAAAAAGGAAATAAATTCAGCCAGAAAAAATAATTGGCCTATAACTACTTTATTGCCTGTCATTTAGAAACTTTTTGACAAATGTATTAAATGACGGCTGATTTCTTTCTTGTCAAAAACAAAATTTAACAGATCGAGTGCAAACAATTTACTCTGGAGTTCCATAAGGATTAGGCCTTAGGCTACTTCTATTCTTGATTTATATCAATTCAATTTTCATAATACCGCCTACTTCATATTTCACTACTGCCTTTGATGATGATATGGCTCTAGTCCATAAAGGTGATTCTTATAGCCATGTTTTGAGCGATAATCAGTAAAGATTTAAACTTACTAAGAAAGTAGTTTGATTTCATGCCTTTGAGTGAAAAACAATTGCTCTCATTTTTACATCATACTTCAATTTGCACAAATTTTTATAATACAGGCAGCAGCTCCGCTTGTGTTAATGATTGTGTCACTTTCAAGTTAGTTGAATCATTTAAATATCTAGGTTTAGATGTTGATAGTGGATTCAATTGGAAATTACATATTTAAACATTAAAAAACTATTTAGTTTATTGCAATAGGCGGCTATATTTACTGGGGTACACTTGTCCTAAAAGCATGCTAAAATCAGTGTTTTCTGTTTTTGTACAAAGCAAGATAAACTCTGAGTTTTGTTGCTGGGAGGTAAAACACAATAAATCCATCGGAAATTCTACAAAAGTACTCCATAAGGATTATAAGTACTAAAATACGTTTTCCATTATTTAAAATATTAAGAATCTTATCACTTCGACATTTCTTAATCTACTGAACCTTAAAATTGATACTTTCTTCGAAGCGGTAATAGTAACATGACAAGACACCCGTCCCTACACAACAGTTCCACGAAAAGGATCAAGGTTAGCCATACACTAAGGAAATTAAAAAATGATGTAACAATGATGTAGTTCGACTGAAATCCGCAAGAGAAAAGGAAAGTCGAAAAACCAGCAATGAATTCCGTTGTGATCTTTCATTGAAATAAAAACAGTAGCTCAATAGAGTAAGATGGTCAAAGCTGAAAGGGGTGGTTTGCTATATAATTCGAAATAAAAAAACATCTTGATGTACATTATAGTTAGTTGCAAATACTCCCGTTAACTTATTCTCAACTATAACACAGCCTAATTATTTTTGAAAAATTCCAGATATTTCAAAACAAACTGTAAACTCTCTTGATTGATCCTTTCACGCAAGTAGACACGCAAGTAAACACACAAGTGCCCCCAACCTCAGAGGCTATATAATTATTACTATATAATCGCAAATAATCGATAAATTGTATTATCTGTTTCGTTTATATAAAAAAAATAAATAAATAATAGCCCACGCGCACACCATTTGTGCGAAATGAACCATATCCATCCACAATCCATATGGTTGAATCTAACATTAATTGTTTTGGAATTAAAAAAATGTTCTTTAGGTGTGATTATTTTAATTGCCAGTCAATCATTATATATACCATACGATTTGACTACTGTTGGTGTGGGTGGCGATGTACGAGTATGTGTTCCAAGTTCTTTAATTACACCAACAACGATGTTCTTATAGTCATGTACGATTTACATTTTTTTTTTTACTTTTTGATCTCGACTTACATTTTGTTGTTGTCGAAGAAACTTTTGAATTATTTTAATTTATACCGCACCCATAGCATAGAATTAATGAACATCATCGCGGTAACATTAACCGATTTGTATATAGTTTGAGTTTGAATTAAATAAAAAAAAAAACTTGTTATTTGCTTACTTTGGAAGTAACATAATCTGGCGCTTAAATATTTTGTGAACCATCGGGTTTTTAACTTTTTTTTTTTTTAATTTAATTTTTGAACCGTGTGATGTTTGTATTTTTGACGATGATTTCCATAGGTATTGTGCTATATTTTAATGCTATATATTTAAAATTTTACTTATGGTTGCGTTTCTCAATCTTCTTCCATGCATCATCTCTAATTAAGAGTTTATGCATGTAGTTTTGGAAGCGGAGAGCTTCAGTTACAGTTTTAATATAGCCTTCTTTGATCAGATGGTATTACTGATTTAAAGCTTAATATTGAGCGTCTTGGATTTTGATGTTTCGTGTATCAACATTTTCAATCTTCTGGCGTTTCTAAACGATGTGTGTACATATTTATGTACACTTTTGAGTGGAGACATACTGCAATCTATAAACAGCTTTTTTGGAACACATAAGTATTAATGCAAGTATGAGAATCCATACTGGTCTCTGCTCATTTTCCTCTGAAAGTTTATGCCAATCAGATTTACAGAAACGACTGGATCTAACCATCCTAACGAATCAACAATTGTTGATACTTTCGGCACCAGCTTTTGGCACTGTCAAGCTTATTTGAAATACATCAATTGATGAATTCCAATAGAAATATCATTTTCTGGAAAATGACTGCTTCTTTTAGAGTCTGTGTTCCCGCCAAATGTCACTTACATTAAAATCTTTAAGCTCAAGTTATGAACCAATTATATATTTTGCAACGTTGTTCCGAGCTAGTTATTTTATAGGTGAAATTGCCTTTTGATACTGGAATTCCTGAGACCTCTGCTTTAACTCTTGTTCTTGGCAAGTCCAACTGCTGTACCGCATCTTCCGTAATGTACTTGGCTTGTGACCTTTAGTCTGTTAACGTTCGTAGTAAATTAGTCTTCATATGTATGTTGCTCATTTTTACCAGTTCTCATGAGAAATAGGGATTTATCATCGTTGGTAGCTCCGTCTTGCTGCTGGTTCCTTGGTCTCATTGTGTTATGTGCAGTTGTTACAGTTTGCTATTGGAGGTAATTGCGACAAACAAACTTTAATTATTTTATACAGCATTTGCGGATTCTGAATTCCTGAGTTGCTGTTAAAATTACGCCTGGTGTTTAAGATGGTGCTTCATAGCTGTCTTCAGTTATTTCTAAGTGATTCAATGGTTTGCCTGTTGATCTTACACCACGTCGGATTTCAGATAGTGCGTTATTACAGTCTTATAATACATATTATTTTATCACCTCGCGGCGTATGACTTTTCTTTAGTATCGACGCTACCAGATTCCACAAATAATGTCTTCTCTCCGTGAGGGTGTAAATGATAGTTTATTTCTTGATTTGATTCGTTCGTTCTGGTAAATTTCACAAATTATTGGGAATTTCGGCACTTCAGTTGAGTGAATTGCTTCAGACCATAAGTGTTGCTTTTCGCTATATAGGAGGAAGAGTTCGAACATGTCAGTTACTTTAGGGTTATACGCCGTATATCAATGTGTAATTTAGCTCCATTAATAAAAAATGATTTTACTCTGAATGCTGTTACAAACGGGGGTACTACAAAAGTAAGATTTCTATCAGATTTGCTAAATTGTACTTTATCAACTAAATAGTCCACCGAACTCCCATACCGTACTTTGAAGAGGAATATACATTGTCTGTATTCCAGAAAATTTTCAAATGTACAACCTAGAATTTTTTTCGCAAACGTCGTAATGTGATCATATCTGGATAAATTATAAACATATCTCGTAATGGAATTAAACGCAACATTAAGAGTTCTTCTGTGCTCAAAACGTAAAACACCCATTACTAAATAAGCATATGTTAAATAAGTCATAAGCAAAGCATGATGTTTTTATTGGTGTAGATTTTTTAAATTTTGAAAGTCTTTTTAAGCCTCCATAGATGTTAGAACAAATATGACTTACGTGTGAATCCCATGTCAGTGTAGACATCATTATGAATCCTAGATTTCGGACTGTATTAACAAATGGCACAGTATTAACACCAATGTAGACTGGTGGAAAATCGATTATTTCATTTTTGGTTTGGATAGGTAAAACTTGCGATTTAGAATAATTTAACTCTAACTGATTAAGTTTAGCCCATTCAGAAATAGCCTTAATATGAGCATTGACAAACTTAGTCATACGCTCAATATAATCTAGCGTATCGCTTGTATAAATTTGTACATCAGCAGCATAGATATGATTACTGCAAAATAATTACAGCTGAAACATCGTTGATAAAAAGCATGAATAATATAGGTCAAAGTATCGAACCTTGTGGCACTCCGGGTAACATTTATATGATGTGATTTTACATCATTAAAGCTGACATATTGGGACCGGCCGCTTAAATAACTAGAAATGAATTTAATAGAATGCTGAGAGAAATTAAAATGTGTATATAACTTTCCAAGCAATATGTCTACATTCAGAGTATCAAAAACCTTGGAAAAGTCAAGCAGCACTAATAGTGCAACATGACCATTATCCAAAGAAACAGAAATGTCATCAGTTATTTTGAGTAGCGCAGTCGCCGTACTGTGCTTAGCCCTAAAACCAGATTGAAACTTATTTATCATATTATTATTTTTCAAATATCGAGTTATTTGATCACACATCACTCTTTCAAGGATTTTAGATAACATTGGTAATATACTGATTGGTCTAAGATCCTTTAGATCTTTAGGATTTGAACATTTAGCAACCGGGACAACTCTCGAAACTTTCCATGCAGATGGAAAATGCGATTCATTTAAACAAACATTAATTAGAGAACAGTGAATTGGTAAAATGTAATGTAAAATCAATTTAATAAATTTTAATGGAATCGCATCATCACCGATGGAGTTGGACTTAACTCGCAACACAGCCAGCTTCACAACAGCTTCGCGACACTTGTATTACCAATATAATTACTTTTTTAGGTGGTCTTAGCAAACCAAGCGTTAATTTCATTCGCTGTGAAATGAGGTGTTATTCCTGTTACATCTTTACTAAGACCAAGGTCATGGATGTTGTTCCAAAGATCCCTAGGTGACAAATTGGGATCAAGCATTTTATTCAGAAAAATGGATTTGAATTTTATAATAAGTTTTTTAACTTTACGCCTACTATAACAAAAGGATATACGGTTTTCATTCGTTTTGTTATACTTCCAAAGCTTGTAGCATATTTCCTTATCAATTATTGCACTTTCAATCACTGCACTGAACTATACAGGCGTAATTCGTTTAGTTGGAGTAAATTGTAACCGGAACATGCTTATTAAATAAGTACAGAAGATATGCGTTAAGTATCGAAAATTTCTGGTCAATGGAAACAGATTGAAAGATGGACTCCCAATGCAAATTGAGGCAGTCATTAACCAACGCTTCATGATTAATACCTTTATAGGATCTAAATTGAAATGTGGAAATATAATCTGTTACTACGGGTAACGAATACGATAAATAGATAAAATCATGATCGAAAATTGACATATCAAGCTGCACTAGCCTTTTTATTTTATCAATATTTCTTGTAAGAACAAGATCCAGTAGCGATGCACTTTGATAAAAATTTGAAAAATATGTTGGTTAATCATTAGGAAGGTACCCTAAATTCTGGCTAGCAAGTACGGTTTTAAAAATATTTCTTGACGTACTACTTTGAAGCATGTTTATATTGAAATCACCAACAATTAAAATATCATCATATTCAGAAAGTGAAGATAGTATGTCTTCTAATGCTTTCATATTTCCACCTCCAGAATTATATATTACACAAACTACAATGATAAAGTTGTTAATAAACACTTTAATAAATAAAAATTCAGTTAAGGTATGAATAGATTGGTCAAGAATCTTCCATTTCAACAAATTATTTATATAAATGGCCACGCCGCCCCCACGAGATATACGATCATTCCTTATTAATTTGTAACCAGGTATACCTACAGATTTGGAAGATACCCATGGTCTAAGCCAAGTTTCTGTAATGGCAATGAAGTGAAAATTTATAAAATCTATTAACTGAAGGAATTCAGCAAATTTAGAATCCATGTTCAAACTACGTGAATTAAAATATGCCATTTTACATTACTACCAAATGGATTAAGCGAGCATTGCATGCCACAGTTAGCAGTTTTAATAGGTATGGAACTCATCGTAAAACAATTAGTCAACACCATCCTTAACATACCACATCAACATCAGTTCAAGGTTAAACCAGATAAAAAACGATATCTGACATAGAAAGAAGCACACACCCATACCAATATAAATAACAAAATTTCTTGTCAAACAATTATTGAATTGTCTAATATTTAAAAATGAAATTAAAATAAAACAAAAATAAAAATTAAAGTAAACATAAATACTTCACCACCATAATATGGCGTTACTGTTGGCCACTATTGCACTGAGGTCATTAAGATTCGAGACAGTGAATACATTGGCCTTATTAGTTTTTTTATATTTCTTGTAAATATTTGGCTTATAATTCCATTCTTTTTCAGCGGTTCAAGTTGTTTTTGGATTAAATAATTACATTTCGTGAGATTTTCATTAACGTAAATGCGTGTAGTGGTTTGGAAAACTTCTAAATGACTTACATTTAAATTTTTAAACTTTAAATTCTTTAACATAAAACGATCCTTGAGTCCTTCATCAACGAATTTTAGAATTATAGGTGGCAATGCCTTTGGATGTTTTGACGGAACACGATACACAGATGAAACGAATTTAATATCCGAATTAAAAGATATCGTCTTTGAAATTAAATTCACATAATTCATGAGATTCTCTCCATTTGTCCTTGGAATCCCACGAATTTGTAGACTAGCTGAATTCAATGACCGTTCAATAAAGTCTATACGCTCTTCTAATTTTAATGATGTTTTCTGACTACACTCTTCAAGAAGTTTCATTTGAGAGTTATAACTTGCTGTTTTTTCATTCATGGTCTCCTCAAGTTTATCAATTTTTTCAGAAAGATTATTAACCTTATCGTTGAGTTTAGCATCGATACTATCCAATTTTTCTTCGAATATAGATTTACTAAAGTTATCAAATGCTTATGCATTGGTGCGAGTTTTCCCTCGAGGTTTGGAATAAATCGGTGGTAATAGTTCACCATGCCGACAAAGCGTAGTATGCTTTTTACTGTTGTTGGAGCTGGAAATTTGTAAATGGCTTTAATTCGTTTCTCTGTTGGAATCTGTTGGTTCTCTGTGTTGGAATTCCATGAATATATTTATTGGTCGCTTTGGATCTAATATACGTGGTTTTGACTCTGGCAAATGTTCTGCTGTAGCCATTGTCCACTCAGAAAAGTTTTGGACGTCATTGTATAAAGCATGGTTCCATTTATGAACCAGCTATTTCCGATTGGGGTTGACAAGGTGTCCAAATTTACTAATGAAATCGGCGCCAATAATCTGACAAGTTCATTAATGCTAATACAAAAGCGTGTGTCAACGTACGTTTGAGTCCAATATTCACCTTAAGTAATTTCTTTTCAATGATGTGTTAATTATTGTGCCATTGCCAGCTGCTAAGACTAGTTATGTTGATTTCGAATTGAACAAGTAGTATTTAGAAGTATTTTTAATCGAAAATGTTAACCGGTATCACCGAAAGATCAGCCACCGGGAAATGTTATGAAATTATTTGTGTATGCGTAATGTTTATTCTGACGATAATAGTACATTGGTGTGAAGAGCGACAAGACGTATTCTAATTGTATTCGACAGTAAGAAAATATAAGTATGTTAGAAAAATCAAAGATTACGGTAAGAATCTGCCATAATAATTTAAAACCACGACATTGACAGTGAAAATAAAATAAACGACCTATACAAATTCTTAGCAATTCACGTGTACCAAATGAAACAATAAACCGCAACAATAGCAACAATAACAAATCATCAGATCATCGCGCTTTTCAATATTCATTCATCGCGCGCGTATAATTGAAAAAACCATAAAATTATAATTGATTAACAATAGCAAAATGGTGCGCACATTCACCTGTATATTATATGTTACGTAATGACGATACACCAACAAAAAACAAAAATTGAAAACGAATACAAATTATCATCATCATCATCATCATCTTCATCATCAGACAATTGAATATGCACGATCATTTCAATTTCCACCATAATTTTCAATCAATCGGCGTATGTACATTTACATATACTACACATCGATAAATTGTTGCGCAGCCTGCAGAGAATGAACAATCGACAACTCAATTGAAATTCCGCAGCAGCAGATTTTGTTACAGAAAATCGATCAAATTCACGATCGAATCATTATTTGTGATCAAAAAAAAAATTTTTAAAGTAAAATAAAATTGAATTTGATCGTTTTGTTTTATGTTCATCTTAAATGTCAGTCAGAATTTGATTTTGTTTTGTTTTTGTTACAGGTAGGTTATTGTTTTTTTTTAAATTGAGATGAAAAGAACGTTATCGCATTTCAAATTAATGATAATCACGATGTTATTTTTGATCAGAATAGAAAATTGGAAAAAATATAATTTTAAATTTTCTTGGGGTGTGTGTTGGTGTGCATGCGGATATAATGATGATTAAAATGATGATGATATAATTTGCATAAATTTATAAAAATGATTACCATTAAAATAGTGTTGGAGGTGGTATCTAAGATGATCATATCGCGGATAGTATATAGATGTGTGTGGTACATTTGTGTGGTACATTTTTTTCTTAGTGTTATGTATAAATTATCGTAGCGAATTTTATTTTAATTTACGAATGAAATTTACCACAACACCACGCATTCGGTTTTGGTTTTAATCAAAAGATCAATTTATTTTGCAACAGACATGCAGAGACAAGATCACGGTTTGTAATCTGTAAACATGTATAAAGTTGTTATTAATGGAAAGCTACACGGTAAGATTAATTTGTATGTTCCATATATTAAATGCAATGTACAGGTCAAATAAGTATTTGGTTGCAGACAAAAACACTCCTTGAACTTAATGTTGGCTTATACATTAGTATAGTGGCATACCAAAGTATACTGCAATAATGAAGAAAAATGATTAATGACGAACTGGAAAGATGGTATCGTACTTGGTTATTCATCTTAAGAATATTATAATTTTGATTGTTTTGATTTGGTCCTTATAAGGCCACATGCATCGTGATTTAAAAAATAATAAAAATTACCACAATATATCAAATTTTGAAAATATCTCACGATAAGTAATTGAGCTTTGTTTGGATTTGTGCATGATGAATTGAGTCGTGTGTATCTCGTTCATGGTTTCTGGAAAGTCATATTTTATCATTCTGCAGAACATTTCTAAAATCTGAGTTTGCGCTCTCTAACAGGGCATTATGGTTTTGTTTACTATCGTCACTGATCGAAGTTAAGTGATGAAAAGCCGTCATGCTTTTGATGGCCAGGATATGCAATGGCCAACGTTTAACGATTTTAATCAAATACGAATGCATATGTGATAAGAAGCCACATCTGCATTACATAAATGCTACCAACTTCAACGATTTAAAACTGAGTATGGCAAAAACTTCGTTAGCAAAGAAGATGTCAGAACATTCTGTTACCACAGTTGCATGTCGGCTAACACTTGTTTTATGTGCAGAGCGAAGCATCTTACACTTTAACATGAAGACACCAAAAACAGCGGAATAGCGAGTGTCAACATAAAGGCAGTAAACAAGAACGATAAAGTCGGGATTGAAGGAACAAACCAGTTGAAAAAACCGGAAGAATTAAAATCATACACCACTTCAAGGTTTGTTGTAGAAGAGAGCAAGCAATCAATATTACAAACCGTGATCATGTCAACAACGGATACCAGAATCAGAATCTACATTTATTACTGAAACCCTTGCGACACGACACAAACTTATTTGATTATTATCATCTCAACCAATCACATTGAATCAAGATGACGTAAAAAAGGTGATCAGGCAAAGCGGTTCAACAAAGACTTAGTGTAGTATTTGATGGCTCATGCAAATCAAGCACATGACTATCATTGAAATACATCTTAAAACAGGTCCTACAGTTCAAAATAATCTTTTCACCATACTAACCAGACTCCCCATAAGCACAAAATTGCAATGGCTTCAAGATGAACCCATGTTTAACGTACCAAAACTTTCTTCCAATCAACCAACAAAGTGAATCCAGTTATCAGAATGTGGTGAGATATTCGACCCTCTTGGATTGCTTTCACCGGCAACCGAATCACTTAAAAGATTACAGCAAACTCTGTGGTTAACAAAAATAGAGTGAGATAACCAACTTCCAAATGACATACGAAATAAGTTACCCTGCCTTGCTGCACTGTGCAAATCATGATTTCTACATATTAACGCAACCAATTGAATTCAGTCTCATGGATTTTGCGATGCATCGGAGAAGGCATATTTTACAGTATTATATGTTAGATCCAAAGTTATCAAAGGAGAACATTTCGTATGTTTAATAGCTGCCAAAACAAAGGTTACTCCTCTAAAACAACTAAATAATCCACGTTTAGAACTCCAGTAGATTCATTTACGCCAGGACCGTCTTGTCGTGGCTTTGAAGCGTCCTTAGAAAATGGAATTGTTTCGTAGCAAATCATAGAAGTTCTATATTCGACAAGCTACCGAGAAATCATTGACAGCATGTACCAACAAATCTTAATTTGGTGGACTGTGCAAGCCGGGGAATTCACCAACAGATCTGATACACACACAATTTAGTGCAATAGTCCGGATTTTTGGCGAAATGAATCTACAAAATAGACAAACTTTAAGGATATCACAAGTGAACCTACCATCTTCGAAAGGAGAAAAACTTCGTTGCTAACTAAAATTGAGAATTTTGCCGAAAAATTAACATCTCCGGTGGTATATTTGGTCGAGAACTTTCTCGACCACGTGTAAGAATCTAAAAAAAGCTGAGCATATCGAATGAACACAGCTAGGTTGCTTTAAAGATGAAATACACTAGCTACAAAGGCATCGTTCAATCAAACAGAGAAACGGATTTATAATGTTAGGGTAGACTATGCTGGGCTTTTTGCATTAGTTCCAAAAAAGGTAGAGGAACGAAACGTCTCAAGGCATATTTTCAACGTCTCAAGGCGTTCATGTTGGTGTTATGAGTGATTTAACAAACGATAAACTTAGGCACACTTAAACGGTTTATAGAACAAAAAGTCAAAAAAAGTTTGATAAATTCATCAAAACGTTAGCATCCAAGAGACACTACTAGGAATCATCATTTCTGAGCGCTCGCAATACCACCATCAGCCTTGAAATTTGGCGGTTTATAAGAAGCTGAAGTAAAATCAGTCAAAACTCATCTTTGTAGAGTGTTTGAGTAGTTAGCACCACCAACGTTTGAAGAATTGCACACTTTCTTTATACAAATTGAAGCCATGGTGAATTCAAGACCGTTGACTCCAATAAATAATACTCCAAATGATTAAATATTATTTCCGGGTCATTTTTTAATTGGAACATCACTTTTTTTAGTTCCAGATGACGACTACTCAAGCTCAATGTACGATAGTAGCTGGTACAAAACATGCCCAGAGGTTTCTGAAAACGATGACATGTAGAATACCTATAACAATGGTGTGTTCACGTTGGGATTCGCACCCGGTACCTCCCGTCCCTAAAGCTGCGGTGTTTGGTACGAGAGGTACCGGGTTCGAATCCCAACGGAGGAGGGTTGCAAAAATATTTTTTATCACCTGATTAAGATCGGTGATGACGATGAACTCAACTATGACCCCTGTTGGAGTGCAAAATTCATGGGCCGAACCATCGTCCATGCCAGTACAGGCTGGCTGGAGCAATGCAATGTGCAGATTGATATTTAAAAAACGCGAACCTGTATTCGCGCGTCCTCGAGCGTGCTGGCTAATATTCGAGCGCGCTGGCTAGTAATGGTGTAAAATAGGACATTAAGTTAACCGCAAAAAAGTTGGGAGAGCTTCGGCCACAGAACAGATTGCATAGAATAAACACTAAAAAAAACAAATTTCTGCGAATGATCACCAACGCTTACCGATTTGTGACTATCAGGGAAATCCAATGCTTTGGATACTGCATTTGAATTTGGACGTTCCCCTTCCACATGAAAAATACGCAAATGGGAACAAATATCAACATCACTGCCACTTATAGAAAAGCAATTTCAATTGGAATATTCGCTCAAACCTCTTCAAAATCAATTATCAAATTACTTGGGTTTTATGTTGGCCACACAAAACAAGCTGCAATGCAACAGCAAAGCCTTTTCAGATTGAAGTTATGCGGTGCGGTATACTCTTGGCAAAACTATAATGAAAGTGTTAAAAAGGGAAGCGAATACAAAATTCGAAAATATTTCTTGTAAACAGACTCAATTATTGTGCTTAACTCATAGTGGAAAGACCGATTTGACCGATGCTTTCTTCTTACCTAGATAAAAAATACGAATTTTAGGATCTGGTACACCTTGACAAAACTGTGATGGTTTGTTTTTACTGTAACGATAACATCTTGCTGGTCATCGTCCCAATAATACTATGATAAAAATGTGACTTTATTCTTAAATATCACAGATTTGAATATAGGACAAAAACGTGCAAAAATATGACATAACACAAAAATAATAATTTTTTTCAGGCTAGTACTGGCCTGTATCGGATCTATAATCCAGCTCAAACGGTTTCGGTATCAAACTTGCTTTTTGAATTGTTCTAGATGAATAGTCCCAAAGACCGCACAAGTCATTCTCTACTCACTGACAGCGACTATTGCTCCTTTCAAATGATATTTCCCCTCTGATATCAAGTCACGTGACAAAACCAACGTACTTGCTGGCTACGTACTTCATGAACGAAATCGACAATTCAGTGAATTCCTGATCTCGTAGTTAAAGAGGGCTTGGTAACGGTCGTCATTGTTGAGTTTGTGGTCACTTATAAGACGTTAAATATTCTGCCATACAATTATCATGAATGACAAAGTATCCGAACTATCGGGAGCCGGTACCCCTTCAAATGTTTGGTTACCCGTACTAAAACCAATTACGTCTTGGTCTCTTAAGCCTGTGATCATATATTAAGTTTTGGACTCACTGATTTTGACACCATAGGAAGCCTAGTTATAACAAGTGTTTATAAAAATCGAAAAATCGAAAATATATCGATTTCCGAACATTTTTATAAACGGCATATGGGACACTCTAAGATATACGAACGGCGATGTATTAGTAAAAAGGCGTCCACATTTTAATTTTTGGAAACGTCCTTGCCCCCAAAATACTCTAAATCAATAAATCCATCGGATTGGCATCTTGTGAATAAGGCAGCACTGTTTCATTTTTTGCTAGCTTTGAAAGACGGCGCTGAGTTTTCTTGAAACGTCTTTGGTTAGGAACTAAAATGTTTACACGCATGTATAAAAACGCTACTAAAAACCTAAGGTAAACTGGACAGTAAACTGGAACGCGATATAAATGATATAGTGCTTGTGAGTGGAACTATTTGCTTCAGATTATGAATTGGCTTGGCTTCGAGCCAAATCTGGCCACTATAATATAAAAATTACTACCCAACCAGCTAGCGTTAGTTCTAGATAACTTAAAGGAAGCTTAAGATCTACCATCCAAAAGTACTTTTGCTACCCTGCATTACTGTATTTGCTGGTAAGTTCACCTTTGTCATACAATTCATCAAACTGTTTCTTGATCTTTATTTTCGATGGCCGGATCACTTTCGCTGACATTTCGTAAACTTTATTTTAGATCTGCAATACTAAGATCTGTGATTTTTTCGAAAATAATTAAAGCACAACGTTTTATCGGCTAACAGACCGCACCACCTTCCGTGGATCTCGAGTGCTTGACATTTTTCAAATTCGTAAATCAAATGGTATTTGATTTACATATTTGAGTTTCGTGGTAGCAACCACAAAAGGGACAGTTTGTGGTTGCTACCACGATTCTAGTTGATGATTACACCCCTTATTGGTTTTCTTGGTGTAGGTTCCGTATGATCTAATACCGTATGATCTCTTTGGTCATTTTAGAAGCCAATAAAATCTTCAACCTTAAGAAAAAATTACGTTTTGCTTGAGTTTAATGCACAAGCCCGTTTTGTTTCATCATCGCCTTTTTATATGAATCGATAAAATCGATAAGCACCCGCCACGTGTCGTTGCTTGAGGTGTGGCATAGTGCCACTAATCTTGTAAGTACCACGTCACTATAGTATTAGACATTTGTCCATTTTTTTTGTATGCGGAGTAATCTTTATAATCACGGCGTTTGCACATTTTTTCCCAAGTACTTTCATAATTCGCTTCAGTTATTGATACGTGCCTAATGATGTCGCCGCTTAACAATCTATTTAAACGTTAAATGTGAAAACGTTTAAAATTGTCTCATTCTTAAATATTTTAGCTTCGAAAAAATCCTAGAATGACGGGAATTCAGCATAATCTCTAAAATGCATGTATGCTATATTTTAGCAATTTTACCTCATTTTAATGTGAGAGTGAAAATCTGATCAAGATTTTGAAGATGTTGTTGGTCGTTGAATGCAAATTCTGGCATTTCGCTTATTCAATTCGGAACGTATAATTTTGCTTTTATGGTACAATACCTATTTTCAAATTCGGTTGCAAAGGATAGATTATGAGATTATCATCGATTATAAGATTATCATCGGAAGAAATTAAAATGTGAAACAGTTTAATGTGGTATACATGGACAATACTAAAGTCTTTGATTTAATCAGGCAGTACAAAACACTAGAATGCTTGTATAAATTTGGTTTTGCAGCATGTTTGTGACATGATTTAAATCATACCTGCGCTCATTTTATCGACAGAAGTAATTCATAATTCAAAGGTACTTCGTTGGCTATCAGTATCACGATAGCCTATGATTTGATAAGATGTATTATCAACTGTGCAGCCATTGTGAAAATATTGATTCCAGATCAGATATCAGATAATAAAAACAAATCAACATCTTATGTAAATTTATATTTGAAAAAATCTCGCCAAGAAATCTTTTAAATAAAAAAGAAAGTTAAACCAAAAAAAATGTCTAAGCTCCTCAAAATAGCACAGATCTTTCTTACATATAGAAGTAGGCAAATAAATTGCAAAGTTATATTAATATTTTTATATAGAAAAATGTATGTTAAGTAGATTTGTCTTAAACGTATATACAATTTTTGACAGTTTGACGGAAATGAGGAAAAATCCAACAACAATTTGTTAAGACATTTTAATGTATTGTCTAGTTAACGTACGATAATATGTAGGTGGATTCAAATGATTTCAATATTTCCATGAGAATTGTGTTCACTTTCCATAATACCACAAAAAAAAAACACTCCTTACACACCTCACATGTTATAAGTATGTACATATCTGGCAAAGTATATATTAAGATAAAACATGTCTTATGTATAGCTACATAAGATGTAATTTTTATTATTTTTTATTTTTTATGATTAATTTTCTTGTATCTTTTGTTTTCTTAGAAAACATACTTAGAGTGTAAATTGTGAAAATGTTAACGCGCCGCCGTCTACTAAAACGACATGATATGAATCTCTATAAAAAATATATAAATGTGTGTGTGTGTGTATATAGTACTTACATGAGGTCGCATCCATGTTATTGTTTTACGTCTTGACAGTGTACGTGTGGCTAATGGAAATTCTAAATCTTCATGTAATCCTCCCGGACCACGTGTGATCATACCATTCATACCATTAATTCCGTTCATACCGTTGACAACACCACCGTTTAAGCCAGTACGACCACCATTCATTAATCCATTGTGTCCATTTAATCCATTATGTCCGTTACTGTGGCCATTCGATGTTAGGCCACCGTTTGTGTTTATTACTTCGGCTGAACGAGGTCTGAAATTAGAATAGTGATAAAATATTAAGTTCCGGTATTCGATTTTCCTTCAAATTTCCATATTTAAAATTTAATCTGTTATTTTATATCGTATATGAGGTAAGATTAAAAATTTCGTTTTAGGAAAATTCCATATATATCAAAATTATGTTAGTCAATTTTATGGGTTAGCTTAAACCATTTTCAAATGAAGGTCAACAAATTTGTAATCTTCGTATACGGTAAGGCGTCCTATTGTATATTTACTTAACTTGACGTTTAGACTAACTAAGCAATATTTTATTGGTTAGTAGAAGAAATTAAAAAAATTAGTATATGGTACTTTAATAGGCCTATATTCTAAAATGTACTCGAAAGAAATTAGCCTTAGCTAAATTGCCATCATTTAACTAATGACTTAAGTTTTGGACACGTGTTAGATATATAACCAAATTGTGAACTACTATATATGTTCTTTGGATATTTTAGGCGTGAACATGAGTTTGCATCACTAAATTAGTTAAGTAGACCACACTGACTGTTCTATTTTTAATCTTAAAGCGCCTCTGTATCTTGGCGCCATTTATTTTTATATATTCTGTTGACATTTAAATTTATTTCTTACATTTTTGTTCTCGATAAACAGTACAGGCCGACTACAGATGAAAGAAGCTGTTTTATATTTCATCTGTTTCATTGATTAATGGAAGGTCGGTGTACTTTGGAAGTAATAAATAGGGTGGTGAATAAGTATGGGTAAACATGTTCAACAACGTTAAAGAATTGGAATCAAAATACATTCTTGAAATGTTCCTTAATGTATTTGATCTTTCAACTTGTGGCAGAGTCCGCCAAAATATAGTCATATAGTCCGCCGAAATTAGGTCCTGATGGTGGTGAAAAATGCCTTGTTTGGTAATATTTTAAATAAATTAGAAACAGATCACTGACCAATTCTATATGAACTGCCTTACTGCTCATACATACGAATATGGCGATATGTGATTTGGTTTGCCTTTCATTGATCGTAACCATATGAGACCAGCATAGTCAATTCTCGTCTGGTTAAATGCATATTTTAAATTCCCTCGTGCTAGTGAAATATTTTACATTAGTTGATTAGGGTTCTGTCCCTTGTATCGAATACACATGATGCTGCGATGGATGGTTTTTCGGCCCAAATTGCAGTTAAGTGTCCAGTTAGGTTTGTAACTGCGCTGCGTGCAAATTCTTGGTGTGGGATTAATCAATAATCAGTTCCGTGATGACATACGAGTTATTTGCTGGTATTGTGGTATCATTACTGAGACAAGTCCTTTCAATCCTAAAAAATCTACTTTGACCCATTTTAAGATCATGTTAGCTCGTTGATATTCTGGAAGTGACAGGATTCTTGATTTTGGTTCCTCTTTACTGGATTTTTTAAGGTTGTTGGAAAAATGGTTTAATAATGTAAAAATTCGGATAAGCTTCACAAATTTAGAATACTCGTGGTTCGTTCTTCGTCGGTCTTAAGAGTTCTACGAGTTACATGTTCTTGACTGGGATAAGCTTGTGAATGCTGCCAAAATGCTGTCAGTTTTAGAGGTAATATCTCACGTGAGGCTCTATTGGCACGATTCTGTTTCGTCGGTACGTAACGCTAGTAATCTCTCGAGGCTGACCCAATATTCCGGCTAAACGGCTAGCCACTTAGCTTATCCAGCATCGTGGTTGCGATGATAACCACCATAGTATCATTGTGGAAGCAGTCCAATAGAAAATACCAATTTGTGCAACTTGAAGTGCCTCGAGGACTGTCTTCATTAGCCTAGATAATAAAACCTCTCCACACAATTTTAACCTAATAGACATTTGTTTGAATAGGCGCAACTCAAGTTTTGGCACACTCTGTTGGTTTGGATAATGCCTGGTTTCATCAGAGAATCCATGTAATTGATATTTCTCTCCTTTGGGTTGCTAACCAGCGAAGAATCTATATTTAGAACAATTTTTGCCTGACTTCGTGCCAACTTTTGGTGATGCCAAATGTTGGTGGGAAGTGAAACATGGTTCTAGTCAACCAAGTGAATCGAAGATTTTGGAGGCCTCTGATAATATCTGACGTTTGGTATTGGTAATTTTTGAATTCACTATATACTTCTAGCCCTAGCAAGTTGACTGACCGGCTTCTGTAATCTCGATCGGTGATAATTCTTGGCTGTTATTTGGTATTGTAGTCAACAATGGTGCACAGTTCGAATTTCATTTTTTTAATGAAGCCATTTTTTTTACTGGCATCATTTTTATTTTTTGCTCCAGACATTAGATCGTCCATATACAGATCTGGTTTACAATTTTCTCCGCACTTTAGGAAATCTGTTCGCATTATAGTCTACAATATTAACTAATGTTTTAGTTGCCAAGTAACGATCAATAATCCGTAATCCGCAATGGGTAATTCTGAGGATTCACGCCAAATGATTCGTTGGAAGTTTGTATCTTCCATAGGCATTCGAATCTGGCGACAAATATTCTCTTTACCACTCGTAAACACAATCACATGTGTCAAATCAAATCACAATCACACACCGAACTAAAATGCCGAAGAGACTATCTTGGATAGTTGATCCCACCAATAGGTTATTGTCGGGTGATATTTTGGTCGATGACTCCGCCGAGGGTAATATATTCCCACCTTAATGTTACATATTCCTGTTTGAGAAGTGACGGTTTGGTCAACTTGGTTTCCATCCAAACAACCGCGTGATGGTCTTATCTCTGGAGTGACCCAATGGTTTTATAGGTAGTATCGGCTCCAATCAAGATGCCAAAGGTTGGGTTTGTCAGCGGTAATGGTTTTAGATAGTTCTACACTGCTGAGTTGAAGGTTGTCGATAGCATTGGAGCTGTGATTTTGGATAATATCAGTGCGTTCATTATTAAGCTGGTCTTTAATGGAAGTCTGCAATTGATCTGAAGAATCGTTAATCCTTTCGTGGTTCCTGTTGTGGATGGACCAACATCTCTTATGGTACTCGTA
This sequence comes from Tipula confusa, assembly GCA_963556175.1. Taxonomy (NCBI): domain Eukaryota; kingdom Metazoa; phylum Arthropoda; class Insecta; order Diptera; family Tipulidae; genus Tipula; species Tipula confusa. The sequence continues at coordinate 48,391,135 of OY744476.1, forward strand.
GCCTTTTGGCGAGATAAGCCTAAACATTTGATACATTATTCAGTTACTAATGAAGCCTGTGACCCGGAGTCTTAAAGAATACGACATGGTTGGGCATGTCCAAAAGCATCAAAAATGTGAGCAACTGTAATTGGGAGCACCATTTAAAAACTAATGTTCTTTGGTGATTCCTGGGTTTGGATGGGAAGCCTTGATGGGTTGCTTAAGACCTGGTTAGTTGTGAATATACTCGTAGTTATGATTTTGGATTGTGAAACTGCGGTAATACGATTTCACCGTATGATTATACCACTCAAGCATCTTTTAGTTACATTTATCGCTGGAAATTTAGGACAATGCCAGATCATATGGTCTACTTGCAATAATGGACATATTACTTTGGATGTGACTGTGGTATATAGGTTTTCCTTACACTTGCAGTTGATCGCATTACCCATTTACTTGTAAATTCTTAAATTCCGTCTAGCGCGTCTGCTCTGGTCTGAAGACACTCGATTCAATTTTGGATTGTGGGATGATCGATAATCTAATTTAGTAACAACAATGTAAATCAAACATGGATATCGTAGGTCACTCTGTGGCCCAGTTGCTTTAATCCCTCTGATGTTTTCTTCACTGGTGTCGGCCAATTTCCTAATAGTGGACAAACTAACACGTGAGATGTAGTGAGATGGACTGCGCTTGAAGAAAGTTTCAATGTAATTTTTGATGGTAAACTTCTTATCATATCGTTTAGCCAAGATTTGGTACGCCTCTATATAATTAGCGCCTGTGATACTTAAATGATTGACAAGGTTTAGCGGCTCGTCTTTGAGCAGACTCTAACGATATTGGAATTTGTAAGCCGAAGTCAATTTCATCTTTTCATACGCAAAACTATTAAAGGGGTCAAAGAAACTTTGCCACTCCGGAAAGTCTCCTTGGAATACCGATATAGGTAAACGAGGCAACTTAGTTTCATTTGAACACGCATTTTGATATACATATTATTACAATGCTGTCCTGTGGTATTAAGATGTATCATACCTTGATGTAGATGCAACGCTATATTGGGAAAAAAAATGAAGCAAAGTTCGATGAAAAATTCGCGATATTTCTTTAAGAAAGAATATCACTAAAACTGAAAAAACATATCGTCATGAACCATCAAATCAGGAGGTTTTTGGATAACAACGAAACTTTGTCAGTATAGATTGGCATCTATACTGACAAATACTGACAGTGATGATTCTTTGACGTAAAGACAAATTGCTTTTCGTGGCCTAGAATGCCAAGTTCGATGAAATTAAAGGAGCCTGATTCCTGTGTTGGTAAAATCAACTATTCTACAAGAAAATGTCATAACTAATCAGTTAAGCAACAAAAAATTGGTGTATAGAAAGCTTAAGGTTTAGTATCATTTAAACCATATTCCATCAAAACACCATCATATCATGCCTCGATAATGTCGATAAGTGATCTGGCTGTGGTCCAATCCATTGTCTAATTTTGTGTCCACCATCTGAAATTATACAAAAAAAAAAATACTTTAATCAATAGGTAATACTTTAAGTACGATCTAAAGTTTTTAAATTCATCTTATATAACAATCATGCAACATGACGCCACAGTAAAATAAAAAAAATAAATCGTTAAGTCATTCTAATAAATTCTTCATATATACAGAGTACAATGTACATACTGTATAATAAATGTGACAATTCGGTGAACTGTGTCTTATTACATACATTTGATATACGTCCAAGGTTATTTTAGTATTCAAGGTTGACACAATTAAACATTTTCACATCTTAAATAATTTTAGTACTAACTATCATATTTTTGACATTGAAATCATCGATTTCAAAATTTTGCTAAACCGCAACCAACGAATCAACCGAACAATCAATCATCAATCAATTTAATAATCGAATTACATAAAATCATAATACCTATATATTATGTTTTATAATTACACATGTGTCTTAATTTACGGAAACTATAATTTTAAGATTTAATACTTTGGTAAAAAAAAATAAAAAATTAAACCACCATCAGCGAAACCATAAAAATGATAGCTTTTGTAAAAATTTAATTTTTTCTATATGAGGCAACATCAAACGAGCTTATATTAGAAATGAATTTTAAGACTGTACCGATTAGGCTTGCCACCCCTGGAAAATGCCAGAAGAGGAGAGTTAAACTTTTCTTTTAAGCACTGCTACCGACAAAAACATTTTACCATTTTGTAAGCTCACAATCCATACACATCCATTTTGACAAATCTTCACTAGTGAAATATCTTGATAAAGCTGGCCGAATAATTATGGCTCTATCTATAGCAGGCAATAAAGTCATATATGGTCTATATGCACGGTATTGAATGGTATTGGTATCTTATCAATGGGATCTAATTCCCCTTCCTTGTGTCCTGATAAGTCTTTTGTATATTCGAACTCGATACAAGCGGCCATACATTAAACATTTCTCTGGAGCATCTTTCATGTCTTCTAAACTCCACATATCCCATATAGTCGATATTAAGTTAGGCGAATAACCACTCGATCATTCTAGGAATGACTCATTTATGCATCCTGCTTCAGTCTTACGAACATAAGTAAACTGGCCGGATGCATCAGTTCTTCCGCATCGTTTATATTCAGACTCAGCACCACCACATGCTTCATTTGTACCCCTGGTCGACATTCCATGACAAAACTGTAATCTGCTAATTTTAGCCATCATATTCAAATTCTTGGTATTACATTTTTTTTGCTGGCCAATTTTGTAATGACGCAAAATCAGTTATCATCGCGACGAAGACTAAGACCCCCAATTCGTAAAAATGGTACTTTTGTTCACATTGGGTGGTCTGTTAATTTAAATATGCCACAGGTCAACCTCTTTTTATACTGATTGACTTGCAACAAAAATCTACCTAACCTTTTCGTTCAAGCATCGGTAACCATTTCTTGTTCGATAGGATCCCGCCAATTCCATAAGCTATAGTCGTATCTGAGTTCTATTCTTAGGCTGTGAAAAATTTACGTCGGTATTTGTTTTTTATCTTCCAAGTGTAAATAGGGCTCCTGACACATCATGTCCTAAAAATTCTACCGTACGTTTGAAAAAATCGGTATTTTCCAGGTTAAGAAACAGACCATGGCACTTTATTACATCTAACAACCGCTCTAATTTTCCCATATCATCTAGATGTACCACTATTCCATTAGTCTCGTCAACTATGCAATTCATAATTGGAATTCATTTTGGAAAATAGTTGGCAATTGGCCTACCCCTTCGCCTTAGAAACTTATGATGTCCATCAGTAGTAACAAAAGCGGTTATGGGTATTGCATTTGGAGAATTTTAGACTCATCGCTACCTGGTAAAATTCTGATGATAATCCTAAAGTAGATCTTCCATAATCACTAGAGGAGATCGGTCTTTCGCCATTATGCGTTTACTTGTCGATAATCTATTCACATGCTTTCCTCTCTTGTTTTCTTTTTATTATTATTAATTTTCTTTTAACATAACCATTCGCACATCTTTACTCGTTCACATTCACTACCTTACTGTCGTTCTTTTCTAGTCCTTCTCTTTGTTATTTATATTCCAGGGTAGCGCTCTACAAAAATTATATTTATTTTTCTGGTGGAGGACATTTTTGTCTTCGTGGAGGTGGGAGGAAATTTCTTACGAAAGGAGGACTGTCCTCCACAAAGGAGGACGGGTGGCAAGCCTAGTACCGATCGTTTTGAAATATTATGGAGGACAAGCTAAATGTTCTCTTAAACTTACATTCTCACTTTTACACTCCAAGTGGATTTAGTAGTTCTAAATCGATAGTCATTTGTTCTTTTAATTTAATTTTACCGTATTACATTGATTTCGTTAGAGCCTCTATAACTTATGTCTTGGGGACATAAATTTGGAACTATTATATCTCAACTAGGTAAGTCATATAAAATCGTTGTATACGTCCGCCCTTAACAGAATATTGCGTCGTCCTTTAATTTGAACCTAAGCCTTGTGACAAATCAGCACGAATGCAGTTGCAAGATTTGTGGTGGTGGTTATGATGCATGAAATATTAACTTCAATTTTTTTTTAATGAAAGCTTCACCTGTGAAACCATTACTTTTTGGATCAGTGAAACTTGTGAACCTGGGTCAATCAGAGCTATAGGACCTTGACTGGAATTCCACATAAAGAGATGATTATTACCACCGCAGTTGACAGAATAATGGTTTGAATTTCAGGGGGTCTTCGAATAGTGCGAGAGGAAATTAATATAAATCAAAGCTCTATTCACCACGTCAATTCTCCTTGTGGCGGAGATGTTGTGGAAATGGAAGCAGTTATTCAACGCATGTTCCGGCTCATTGCAATATTTGCATTTGGCTGCACTTCAACTGGCTATCTTGCGTTGATATACTTTTTGTTTAAGAACATCCTCCGATGTTCCCTGGCTTTGGGAATAATCAGTCTCATGTTGTTAGGCCTCTAGTGCATAGATATCTCCAATATTCGTTCTGGAAATTAAATATATGCTTTTGTCCAGTTTTCGAACTTCTTGCAAATAAGCTTTGTATAGTTATATCTTGCTTTCCACGCTCGTTCGTAATTTTTTCTAATTGTTGAAAGATGATGGATTAATTGGACAGCATAAATACGACTTTTGTTATGTCGGGAAAAATTAATAGTTACAGTTAATCATGTTGGTGAACATTCATTAAAAACGTGCCAGTTTTTGTTTCCTTCGTATAACCCTAGAATGGGACATTTTAAAACTGGATATTTCAAAATTTGATATATCAATACGAGATAAGGAACAAAACGAGATATGATACAAAACTGGATATTTCAAAACAGGATATTTCGACATGTGATTTAAACTTAAAATGATTTTTTAGGAAAGTTCTGGAATATGGCCATAGGAAGGAACTCGGTGAGTTCTTAACCGATTATAATGAAATCCTATATGTAGGATGAGAATGGGATTTTAAAATGATTTTTTAGGAAAGTTTTGTACCATACCTCGCTTTGTACCTTATCTCGTTTAAAAATATCTAGCTTTGAATTATCCTGTTTCGTCAAATCCAGTTGTAAAATATCCAGCTCCAACCGGTACCCCCGAGAATATACGCCACTGGACATGAGGTAGTTGAATATTTATAGACCTTGATGTTTTTTCTGTTACGAGCTGTTGCAACCTTATCAAAGTTCATTCTACCAAAACTTTTATTTTCAATGCATAGGCTTGTATTAAAATATTATGCTTGATTTTAATTGAGTATTTTCGTCTAATACAACTTGTGATCATGCTTTTGATCATGCATGATTGCAGGTCTGGTAAATACCAACCAAGTATATGTGGGATAAAGCAACCGCAAACCATGAATAAAATTATATTTTAATGATGTAACACTTCCCGTATTATGCAAATTTTAATAGGTGACACAAAATTGATTAACCTACAGTGAAAATTGGTATGAAAAATTCTCTGGTTGCTGCCAAGGAATGTACAACCTATATAATTGCGAGCAAAATGAAAAAAGGATTAAAATGCACCCCATGATAGGTTGATACTTTTCAGAGAAGTTGGTATAAGTAATCCATTTATCGTCCGTGTAATACTTCGAAGAAATTTTAAAAATTTCAGCCGCTAAATATAAATATAGCATTAAGAAAGTCAATGAGAGCGGTTACAAAATTAACTGGGATTATATATGCTTGGTGTTAATGCTAGATACGAATTTTAGTATCAATATTTAGTGACAGTATAAGTTTTTATTACAACATTTAAACATTAATCTAAAAATTTTTTTATTTAAAGTATATTAACTTTAAGTTTCATTTTACTTTGACTAATTAAAATGGTCTAAGTCGCTTAAGTCTTCTGTTTGCATTTTGCCAGTTCTGTAAAACGCCTTAAAATAACATATTTCGAAGTTATCCAAAAACTGAAAATGTTTCTTTTATATGCATTTAGAGTGTGATTTACAGTGTGAACTAAATTATGAAATGTTTGTACTAAACTTACTATTTGCTACGGTTATTTTGTCCAAATATCAAAAATGAAGAATTATTTTTTCGTACGACATATTTGCGACACTAAATCCCCAGTATTTTAATGATTTATTAAATATTTGGATCAAGTAAAGGAGATGTGCTGCGCGAGAACGTTAAATTATTTTTGAATTATACAAGTATTATTACTATTAATATTTTAAAGTATTATCTAATGGAAAGTTAACTTTACAACGGAGATCTGTCTGTTTAATATAAAGTAAAATTTTCTTCACATGGAAAAATGCAGCTGACAAATACAGGGAACTGATATTTTTTGTTATATATGATGGAAATTGAATTATAGTAAGCATTCAACTTTTTTGCCATCGAATACCTTTTCAATATCTAATTGGTGAGGTAGTATTTTGGACTATGAGCGATTCAAATATTTTTGGTCAGCTTTAAAGCTTGATGAATTGTAGAGTCCTCTCTTCTAACAATGAACTGTTTCGGTCAATGAGAAAATTGAATCAGGATTGTAGGAATCAAATTTTAAAGGAATAATTTCCTTTTTTAAATTACCGGAAAAAAGCAAGAAAAAACGGAAACATGAGTAAAAACCCGTTTTCGCATAATACCTTTTTATTTTTTAGCTATGAAAACACATTATGTTAGGTTATGCGTTACCCTACCGTTTATTTTATTTTATATTTAGCACACTTTTTGAATTTTTGACCTAATTTATCTGCTTTTATAGAAGATCATCTAAAAGTAAAAATCTCTTAATATATTTGAAGACGCAATTCAATACCTTAGTACATATATCACTATTTCCGTTTAAATATTGTAACTTCTTCGTTTTTGTTTTGATCTTCTCAATTGTCGATTGTTTATTTTATATTGTTGGGTACTGATATTCGTCCTAAAATATCACATCTAATATCTGTAATCTGTATGAAAAAAGTACGTTAGTACTGTTATTATATTGTAGAATTCTACCTCTAAGCGTATGTCAATTGCAGCCTGGATTCGTTATATCTTGGTTGAAAATTATATTTTCTATGCTATTCCTAACTAATGTTGGATTTTTACTATTTTATTTTACTGTAATTTTAGGCAGTATTATGCTGACAACAGACGTGTGGAAATGCGCGTGTTTTTAGAAAAAGAAACAAATTGCGGAAAAACGCATTCCTAGCGTTTAAACGCACGTTTTTCCGCAAGTCATCTCTTTTTCTAAAGTTTAAACGCGTTTTTCCCCTTAAAACGGGTGTGGACCCAAGTACGGATATAACGGTTCCAATTAGGCTAACATTTTACTGCACCAATTTTGGGAAAAGTTCCTTGAATTCAATTCAACTTAGGTTGTGCTATTAAATTTTTGTATACTTCAATTTGTTTTAAGGACGGAATATAACGTATTTTGGTCATTGGAAAATGTGCCGAGTGTTTAGAGTGGTTATTTAAAAAAAATTCTATTGAAATTTAAATAGAATTTGCATAGCTAGATAACAATTATTTAGAAGAATTCCAAAACACCTATAGCGGAGTTTTACTTGTTGGAATAATTCTTGGCAGTGTAATAAAAAGAATCTGTTGAACTTTTACAAATTATGTAACATTTGAATAAAATCAATTCGGCTAATGTGAAAATACAGGTTCGAACTCCTAACATAATTCAGTATAATTGTTTGTAACACAAACATGTTCGATTATGACGCCCCAAATTCCAATTCTCCATAAATCTTTTAAACGGTTTAAGCCGTGTTCAACATGAGAAAAATAGTTTTACGTTATTGCTGAACTTGGTGTTGAATATGCAGTCAGCTTTGAGAATCGATTTGAAATAATAAGTGTCAATGAATTTGAATATTACGCCGTCGCCAGCCAAAGCGAGGATCCACGAACACATACTCGCTTTAAATATTTATCTGCGTATTGTATTGCTTCAGCCAGCTTTTACTGGTATTGGAGAGGGTTCGGCCCATCAATTCTGCTTTCAATCACGAGGTGAAAAATCCCTTTTACAGCCATCGATTTGTGGTAATAATAGCATTCATGATGTATTTATCTCTTAAAGAGGAAATAATTAATCTGACTATGGTTTTGCTAAATTTGTTGCTGTATTCAGAACTATGATTGAACACAAAATATCTTAAACAGTCGTAGGATTTCTAGCTCTTGATTGGGTTTCAATTGACTAACATTTTACTACACCCACTTTGGAAACGGTTTATTGAATCTATCAGTATTGTTAATTTTAATTTGAACATTATATTCTGTTTTAAGTTTTAACCACAGGAGTGATCCGTTTTCAGGTCCCTATTTTAAAATAAACTGCCTCCATCCTTTCCTTTATCTTTCAAAATCTAGCAAATTTTTCATCTTTAATCATTAATAATATTTAAACAGAATTTCTAGAGACATAAAACATTTGGATGCATTCCAAAAGCCAGCGAAGTATTAGTTGATTAATACTTTGATAGTTGGATTGATTCTTAGCAGTGGAATAAAAATACTGCTGCATCAAATCATGTTTGATAAAAATCAGATCGATGTTTTTAACAAAAAATATTAAGTTTGTATTCCCAACAAGCTCTAGCGACTAATAGTAGAAAGATAATGATATAATTGGGAATCGCAAACTTCATTGAGACTAGCAAATATGTACCTCTTTAAAATATTCACATTTTATTGTACAATTCAGAGATTAAGTAGGAAAATGTTTTAAAATTGTATTACCAGTAGCATTATGGAAATGAATCACTATTATGATGATGTAAATGTCATATGAGAGATATTCAAAACTTCAGTTATCAGTACTACCCAGGTATCTCTGTTAGTATAAAGTAAACATTTAAAACCAAAAATTGTTAGTTTAATGAAAAGTGCAATATTGTTATCGAACAACACAACATAGCTTAAAGAGATGTAAAAATCTGATAAATGAATTTACCATAAAAAAGGGCAAATTGAAAAGACAATTAACTAGTCCAAATATTGCGGTGTCAAAAGTATGATTAAAATCCATAATATTGTTAAAGCACAAACGGGATAGCGCGTAGGCTGGTTCAGCGAAAATTGTAGATTTTACAAAAATTGCATTACAAAAATTGAATTACGATCGGTTTTAAACATTTATCAGACAGACTGACATTGTAGATCAAATTAATTTTGAGTTATACTTATATCGTTTAAATGAAGATTTAGAAAATTTAATTTAATTTCTATGAATATTTACTCGACGCCATTAACTTTTAAATAACAGTTATAGTTGTTTTTAGATAAGTTTTGCTAGTTTTTCTATACTCATTGCAGCATTAATTTTGAAATCTTGCAAATCTGACAGTTCTTTAGAATGTCATTTTTTTATTATTAGTTCTATTTCACAACTTGTTCTGTCGGCATTATATTCATATAGCGGCTGACGGACATTATAAAAGTATAATGTCCGCTAAAGCAAGTACGTTCGTTCAAAACCCACGGCATGCTGTGATGCATTTAAATGCTGATATGAAACCTTACTGCGTTTTGCGATCTCAGCCTGGTGAACACTGAAGTTATCAGGGTCCAGAATAGTCTATATCAATATGCTTAAATGGTCGTGTTGGAGTTACTCTAGCCATTGGAAGACCTCCCATAATTTGAATTAATATTTGTGCGCGTTGATTGTGGCAGGTTATACATCTATTGATGTATGTTTTTACTACTAATGGACCTTTAACTATCTAGTGCTTTTGCCGAAAAAATCTAGTGTAAGGGTCTTTCCTTCGTGTAAGGTTCCCTTGCCCAAACGGCCAGGACTGCGAGGTAAAGGATATTTTGTGCTATTGGGTTTAATAGTCCAAGAGTTTCTCGACCTTCCTAATAAAGACGAGAATCCTGCTTGCAGAGGCCAAATTACATTTCTCCTGGGTCAGATACCTCTCTTCAAAATAAAGCCACCTCAGTGTACACAGAGCAACACACTCACATAGTATGTGCTTTGCGGTTTCTATACCTACCCAAACAGAGTCGGCACTCCGTCTTTGTGGACAGGTTCATTTTATTCAAAAGATATCTCAGGTTAAAGTGACCTGAAATAAAACTCACTATAGTGATACTTCCTTTCATCATTATTCCTGATACTTCTTTATTTCTGAAATTGGACAAGTCCTTAAATATCCTTAAAAGTGAAATGGTCTTGTCACAGATGCAAATGGGCTTGTCCAAGCTCGGGAATACAGTTTCAATAGGTCAATCATTGTATTTTTACCCATTTACTAATTGTGTAGGCTGCAGAGGACCACGGATTACTTCATAAAGGCTCAGAGCCAGTAATTATAGTCGCTGAGCCTGCTCGTGCAAGCTCGTCGACTATCTCATTTCCAGTGGTTCCCTTGTGACCAGGTATCCTCGACAACCTAAATTTGTTATGGCAAGAGACAGATTGTAGCAGTTTATAACAACGTTTAACCGACTTAGAATCCAGGCAGTGAGAAGCCAATGCTTTCAATGCTGCTTTTGGCTGTCGGACAAAATGTGGATAGAGGCACCTTTAAGAACTTTAGTCATAATAGTTGGTTTCGATGGCATGAGTTTCGGTTAAAAAAACACTGGGGTAAGTTCCCAGTGACCATCCGTGAACTAGACTAGGTTGTATGTAAGGTTCCATAGGAGGTCCACCAGTATCCCAATCTGCTAAAGCTTGCCAAAGCAGAGTTCTTCGGGCATCACGTCCTAGACTCGAAACAACATATCCAAGTCTAAAAGTTTATTCCAAATGCCTGAGAGACCCATATGATTATCATAACTAGGCCACCAAACTATGGACCCATACGTTATAATTGGCCTCACTATCATGATGTACATCCAGTAAATCATTTTTGAGCTGAGCCCCATGTCCTGCCAAACATATGCAGGTCTACGTGGGTCTGACTGCTAGTTGAGTTAATATGAGAGTTCAGTTTCTTATCTAAGACAACCCCCAGATATTTAAATTCATTTGAGTATCCGATAGTGATATCATTTAGACTAACGGAACCAACATTCAATTTACGTCTTTTGGTAAAGAGCACCAGGACTATTTTTCTAGGATTAATCGAAAAGCTCTTTTTAGTGCACCAATTCAAAATAACTAGCAAGGCCTGTTGAATGCTGGCAGACATCGTATATTCATGCCCGTCAAAGACTGCGACTATCTGATCGCCCGGTTAGCAGATAGCTGATCAAGTAACTCGTCGATCACAAGTGGCCACAGCAAAGGATCTTGCCTTGCGAGCATCCCTTTACTGCAGTAATCGTGCCTGACTTACCTAGTGTGGATGTAATTTTCCTGCTAACCAACATAGAACTAATCCAGAGGTTAGTTGGATCATCAATACCTCTACGCCTAATTGCCGTGGCAATTGCGTCGTATCCAGTATTGTCAAAAGCTCTGTTGTGTTAGTTTCAACGATAACATTTGGCTCTAACGGAGTTTTCTAGATGTGAGGTATCTTGGGAACGATTTGGTTGTTCTTGTAAACCTAAGCACAAAAGGGATGATTTTTACTGCTTTAGTCAATGTCCAACAGCTTATTCCACTTTTTCGTTGATCAGTTGGCGTAATTATATCGATTTTTTCTATTGTAGTTGTAGAGAGGCATCCTGCGGATGTTTAGGCCAGATTGGATCATTCCCCTACAGTTGTTTATTTAGAAGCTTAGAAGCTTCGGCACTAGTGGAAATATTATGAATTGAATTTCAACGATCCTGTTGGCAACAAACGTTTTAAACTTATTTCCCTCTGAGGAAAGCCAAGGTTATCCAAGCAAGTGTTTTGATCTCGGAAAGTTGTAACGTTTTTTTATTTTTTGAGTAGTCGGGCTAACAGCACAGCGGCGCACAACTCCAAGCTGGGAATTGTCACCCCTTAAAGGTATAGTATATATTGGTAGTTTTGCCAGTGGCCTTTTTAGACATATTGTAGTGTTTGCAGGTTTTGTTTTGACTTGAGGTGCTGAAACTTCGTATCTGAATTTCATCCCTGCTGTATTTTGTTGATACATTTATGTAACTTAAATTAATGGCATTTTTAAATTTTTGTCCATGTCGAGTATTTCTTCATTGTTGTTTCGGACAAACTATACTGATAGATGTTACTGCAGCGATGTCTGTTGCAATTTTTGCATACTTATACTAGTATTTTTTCAAGTCTAAGCTTTTGATGATTACGAGAGATTGCTTGTATTAAAATTTCACCACAGTTTTTCATCTGACTTCGGAGATACAGAATAACTTTCCTAATATCCGGGCTAGACCCACTTCACCCATCCTGTGTCCGTAAAAGCGTTATCACTCGCACTTTATTTCTTTATGCAAATTCGTTAATTACCTTTATATAAATTAATGATTAATAATTTATAAAAACAAAAAAAAAAAAAAACCAATTAAAAAAATTGCAGAAAATTATTTTCACTCATTATACCAGTATAAATATTAATATGTTGTTGTGTGCAGAGAGATACAGACAGAAGATACGAAACGTGAAAAATTAAAATTGAATGAGTTCAACAATTAAATCCAATTAATTAATGTTTCAATTTATTACAATTTCACTCATTTTTGTTTTGTAATTAAATCAAATCATTTTCATTTTTTCTTTTAATTTCATCTCTTGATATACATACACGTCTTGATTCATTATTTAATTTATTACAACTGGACAATGTATGTACCATGTATATAGTGTATATCAAAGAGTACATATATTATAATATACATAAGCCAAAAGATAAGATGTTATATACGAGTCATGTTTGATGATGATGATTAGTTGTGTTACTTGTCTTGAAAGATGGTGGAATGCGGTCAGTTTTTTTTTCTTCATCTTATATATAAAGTTATAGAAGAAAACTAAAACAAGAATTTTTTTTTTCGATTTAAAATTAATTTTTTTTTTAAGTGGTAAATAGATATACGATTTGTGATAATCTGTTTGTAGGACAAATCTTTATGTGAGATGCTGTGATATTATATATTATTATTTAATCGTCAAATTATAATTATAAACTGGGATATGTGTGTTCATTTCGATGCAACATAAAAAACTTGTTTAAGTTAATCTCTTCTCGATCTTTGGTGTGTGTCTGTGTGTACAGATAAGTGCGTATTTATGTCAATTTAAGTATGTACACAATGTTAAACATGTTATGTAACATATACGATTGAATAGTTTTTTTTTTTAAATGCGCTAATGCGCTATGTAATGGGAAACTATTTTCACACGATCAGCTATCGGTCAAACCAAACCAAACCAAACCAAATCAAATCAAACAATTTTTTGTGAATTAATTTCCACTGTACATAAAAACAACAACCACAATTTGCGAATATAATTTGTCTATTTCACACAACATAAATTTATGTTTTTTTTTTTGCTATCGTTTGCCAGTCTCTCTGTCTATAAATATATTCCGCGGTTTCTATTACCGATCTAATAAATCATCCGACAAATAGAAATAACTGAGCATATCCATTAAAGGAATTACATCGTTTTTTTGTTGTTGTATAGCAACATCTGTTCTTCGAATCTATCGATAATACACAATTGATAATTTAACGATTAAATTGTATATAAGATTACCATAAAGATCAAATTAACGAGCTCACGCGGGGTAGATAGACATCACAAAAATTTGTAACATTTCTAATATAATAATTGTAATTGACAATCGCTGCAATAAAATATCATTGTGAAAATGTCAACATAGAGCAGTCATCCGTATATGAGCGAAAAATAAACCTCTTAATTTGGTAATACCAGTAAACGATATATAAGAAGAATTTAAAATCTTCTTTAAGATCATTAGTCGCCTTACGTATCGTATCGAAATATCTGTATATACACACAACAATGAAGACTATTGGTAAATTTTCTAAACATCTTAGATCGAATACTATTTTGATATACAACACGAAAGGTAAAAACCTACTGATTTCCATATACATATTTTTACAACAACAAATTGTAAATTAATTAAGTAAAAAATTATAATTATAAAGAATTGTTGTTGTAATTTATTTATAAATTTATTATCATGTTGAGTGAAATATTTGTGTTAGATCGAAGAATGAGTAGTTGTTTCGATTGACGACGACGAAAACGAAGAAGAAGAATTTCAAGAAAAGAAATGTTAAGCTTTTAACTTTGAACATAATTACATGTAGACGACGTTGAGACCAACCCACAATTTTTTTTTTTTGTAATTTTCTGAAGTTTTTTTTTTTTTCGATAAATTTGAGTGAAATGTTAACAACTTCTTAACGATATACTAACAAGAAAATCGTATAATCTATAATGTGCTTAGTTGAAGAGAATATAGCTTACTTATTACTATATGGCCATTCTGCTTTAAGAATTTAGTATAGATTACCAGCACAAAATTAATTTGTTTTTCAGCTAAGATGTTTTAAGCTACAATATAATGTTTAAGCATTCTGGTCGCTTGCTCCTCTTCGTATTTTCAAGAAAACTCAAAGAGCAGTCCTTCTCTTATAAACCAAGTAGCCATTGTTGCCGAAAGTAACGTCTGCAATTGGCAAATGGTGGCAATCTTTTAAGAGATCGCTAATTCATTCGTTAAATGAAAATTTTCCAGGAATATTCATTAAATTCCTGTCGTGGTTAAACATCTCGTGGTTTGGAATACAAAGCACGGTTACCAGCCATAAGACTTGTTGGCTTTTTGTTTCATTTTCCTTTAGGATGTAGCCCTTTTCTCTAAAACCATCATTGTTAATGTAATACTTGAATTTTTCAAAGACCTTGGATGGATCTTTCACTGGGCTCAAAACAAACGATTTTAAAACTAAATATGTGATCATAGATTTTAGAAACCAATACGCAATAGATTTTAGTGGCAGCGACCACTCGTTTAAAGGAGTGACGGGTTGGTTTCTGATACCCTGTATCAGATGTAATCATATCTAATCATATCTAACCAAACCTAATCAAATCTAATCAAATCTAATCAAATCTAATCAAATCTAATCAAATCTAATCAAATCTAATCAAATCTAATCAAATCTAATCAAATCTAATCAAATCTAATCAAATCTAATCAAATCTAATCAAATCTAATCAAATCTAATCAAATCTAATCAAATCTAATCAAATCTAATCAAATCTAATCAAATCTAATCAAATCTAATCAAATCTAATCAAATCTAATCAAATCTAATCAAATCTAATCAAATCTAATCAAATCTAATCAAATCTAATCAATACTAATCAAATCTAATCAAATTTAATCAAATCTAATCAAATCTAATCAAATCTAATCAAATCTAATCAAATCTAATCAAATCTAATAAAATCTAATCAAATCTAATCAAATCTAATCAAATCTAATCAAATCTAATCAAATCTAATCAAATCTAATCAAATCTAATCAAATCTAATCAAATCTAATCAAATCTAATCGAATCTAATCAAATCTAATCAAATCTAATCAAATCTAATCAAATCTAATCAAATCTAATCAAATCTAATCAAATCTAATCAAATCTAATCAAATCTAATCAAATCTAATCAAATCTAATCAAATCTATTCAAATTTAATCAAATCTAATCAAATCTATTCAAATCTAATCAAATCTAATCAAATCTAATCAAATTTAATCAAATCTAATCAAATCTAATCAAATCTAATCAAATCTAATCAAATCTAATCAAATCTAATTAAATCTAATCAAATCTAATCAAATCTAATCAAATCTAATCAAATCTAATCAAATCTAATCAAATCTAATCAAATCTAATCAAATCTAATCAAATCTAATCAAATCTAATCAAATCTAATCAAATCTAATCAAATCTAATCAAATCTAATCAAATCTAATCAAATCTAATCAAATCTAATCAAATCTAATCAAATCTAATCAAATCTAATCAAATCTAATCAAATCTAATCAAATCTAATCAAATCTAATCAAATCTAATCAAATCTAATCAAATCTAATCAAATCTAATCAAATCTAATCAAATCTAATCAAATCTAATCAAATCTAATCAAATCTAATCAAATCTAATCAAATCTAATCAAATCTAATCAAATCTAATCAAATCTAATCAAATCTAATCAAATCTAATCAAATCTAATCAAATCTAATCAAATCTAATCAAATCTAATCAAATCTAATCAAATCTAATCAAATCTAATCAAATCTAATCAAATCTAATCAAATCTAATCAAATCTAATCAAATCTAATCAAATCTAATCAAATCTAATCAAATCTAATCAAATCTTATCAAATCTAATCAAATCTAATCAAATAAATTCAAATCTAATCAAATCTAATCAAATCTAACCAAATCTAACCAAATCTAATCAAATCTAATCAAATCTAATCAAATCTAATCAAATCTAATCAAATCTAATCAAATCTAATCAAATCTAATCAAATCTAATCAAATCTAATCAAATCTAATCAAATCTAATCAAATCTAATCAAATCTAATCAAATCTAATCAAATCTAATCAAATCTATTCAAATCTAATCAAATCTAATCAAATCTAATCAAATCTAATCAAATCTAATCAAATCTAATCAAATCTAATCAAATCTAATCAAATCTAATCAAATCTAATCAAATCTAATCAAATCTAATCAAATCTAATCAAATCTAATCAAATCTAATCAAATCTAATCAAATCTAATCAAATCTAATCAAATCTAATCAAATCTAATCAAATCTAATCAAATCTAATCAAATCTAATCAAATCTAATCAAATCTAATCAAATCTAATCAAATCTAATCAAATATAATCAAATCTAATCAAATCTAATCAAATCTAATCAAATCTAATCAAATCTAATCAAATCTAATCAAATCTAATCAAATCTAATCAAATCTAATCAAATCTAATCAAATCTAATCAAATCTAATCAAATCTAATCAAATCTAATCAAATCTAATCAATTCTAATCAAATCTAATGTAACGCCATGACCCTGATTTTTCGTAAAAGTTCAGACCTCTTTGCATGCTCGACACTATAGGGAAGCTGCTGGAGAAGCCACGATTAGAGTTAGCCATCCAGATAGCCGCGGGTCAGGGAAGCATACATTTGGTGAATCTGAATATGCGGAATATCTTTAACTCTACATGGGACGACATTTTCGAGGCGCTTCAAATCTTTGTTGTTCCGAGTTATCTGATGATTTTGATGCGAAATTATCTAAGCGATCGAAAACTGACTTAGGATTGGTTGTGTGCTTAGGCTTTTGGAACGTGTTATACGATGGTCTCTTACGACTTGTGATACAAGACTATGTCTTCTTGGTGGGCTATGCAGACGATGTTGCTATATTTATTACCACTTGTAGCTCTGACAAGTAAAGAGTGAAGCAATCGATAAAGAGGATGGCAGAACGAGGGCCACAATTAGTAATATTAAAAACCAAGATTGCCGCATGCTTACTATACTGTGAGCTTGTGTACAACCTTTTCAGAAAGGCATATAACAGAGTGGCCACCGTTTCAGTGTCACTCGATAGACTGAAGGTGAACAGTTGTAAAGTAAGCTCCAGTAAGCTAAGCCTGCTCATGATAGTTGTTAAGTCGTTTTTGCTATATGATGTTGAAATTGAGGTCGGTGCCACGGGAGTTCAAAAATAGAGAATGCGCATGATATCAATTCAGGGATGTAGCGCGCTGAGAGTGATAGCAAAATTTAGGATGGTGCCCAATATTAGATCTCTCGGCTCTGCGGGCTGATCCAAAACCAATATTGCAGCCTACACTGCAAGAAAATTCGTCATTGGACAGGAACAGAGGTCGCTGTCGGCGATTATGGATCATCGGGTTTTTAAATAACTTAGCTTTTTCTGATTGTCTAAAACAATACAAAGAGCAGGCTCGGGATCGAAACCGATCTAAAAAGATTTTTGATTTGGATTGAAGTGGGTTTTTGTATAACGGCTGCAAGAGGTACACAAATCCGAGATAAATAAATTTCTAAAAAATAAATCGATATTGACAATTTTTTAGATCATCCGGTAAAACAAAAAAAAAAATGTATTCAACCACGAGTATAATGATTAGAAATTTTTTAATCACCGGAAACCCGAACAAGAAGTTTTTCGATGGTAGTCGTAATAATAGAAAAAAAAAATACTTTGTCTTATAGAAACAATGAATGCATTTTCTTGACCAGTTCTATATATGTACATTAATCGAACCAATTATTTTTTTTTTATTAAAACGATCGTAACATAGTAACAATTTAGTTAAAATTAGGTTAATGGTATTCATATTATAAATGCGAGAGTAGTTAGTAGAAATAATTATATTAGTTTTTTTTATTGAAACGGAAATTTAATATAAGAAAGTAAAATATTTTTTTATTTTATCTTTTGTATTCGATCGTGTCTTACGATCATCTTACAAAAATTTATAATAAAAAAAAAATAATTTGTTATAACATCCTTTTGTTTTAATTATAATTTATTTAAATTAATTTTTTTTTTTGTATTTAGATATTAATGATAGTTCATTATATTATAGTAAAAACATAATTATATATAATATGGAAAATTCTTTTGGAAATAATCTTTTTTGCATGCAGATAATATTGAAGATGTGTGAAATTTTTAATTTAGCCATGAAGATTTATATTAAGAATTATATTTATAGACATAAGATGAAAGTGCTTTCTATATACATACAAGTATATACATATTTCTTAATTATATGCGGACTGAATTATGCAAAAATGAACTAAAAAAATATTTTTGATTGATTGATTAATGGGAGGTGTTGTAAATATTGATGGATTTATGATGACAGTGAATGATATATTACTTATGGATTAGAAATGTTTTGGATCAACATTTTTTTTTTGTTTTTATTAATTATAAAATAACATATTCAATAATAATACAGTGTTTATTTTGTTGTAGTATATAGCATACACAACAAAATTTATAAATAAATTACCAAATTTAAAATATTTTCCATAGAATTTCAATTCGTCCAACATTAATATTCCAATAAGAAAAAATATTTTATTTTCAATTTCCATATAAATTTCGATTTCGATCGTCGAAATCAATACAACAACCAAAAATTCTAAATAATCTATAATCTCATCTTATAGGCATATTCGTAATAATAGTTTTAGTAACCTCACACACCCAAATATATATCACAGTCAAACATATGAACTTGGTCACATCTTTATGTTGGATATTTATACAGTTATTTTTGAAAAATTAGCAATTTCTGTAACTTTAGCACTAAGTTATAAGTTTTTAATATTTGCTTTATTTGCAAAAGAGACGTGTTGCGAGTTGCTCACATAAACAGATTTGATTTGTTGAGCTTAGGTCTCCATTTCTTTATCCGCAGTGATAGTATTTATTGATGTTTGTAGTTTTCCTGTAGCTTCTGCTTATGGTCCTCCCAACCGCCTAAATTGCTGAGTCATTAGCAAATGTAGCTATATATACATTTGGTTTTATTATTAGCGGTATGTCTCGCATCACAGTAAGGAGGAAATACAAGATTACACACAGAACACCTTCTTGTGGTATACCTGAATTTTTTTTTAGTTCCAAGTTGTTAACTTTATAATATTATCAGGTATTTAGAGTATGTAGTGCTTGCGCTACATCCCAAAATATGTCTGGACATATCTTTTACATTTTTAGCATATATTTCATGTAATATTTGAACTTTCTCTAGATTTTGTGCCCTGTGTTTTCCTTTGAACCCAAATTATAAACAAGAATAAAATCATTAACCATTATTAAGAGCCTCATTCTCTTCAGAAGCAGTTACAGAAGCGGTTTAAGAAGCAGAGTTATCAAATTTCTTTGATTTAAAGTTACCTTGGACTAAAAACTATAAAACTATAAGATCAGGAGATCTGTTCGAAACCGTGGTACGAAGATGTTTATTGGAGTACAAATATGCTGCATTAGCTAATGTGGAAAGAATCGTACCACATGGAAGCCATTTTTTTCAAACGGTTACTAGTAAAATGGCCAAGCCTCACATCTCATTAAATATTTATTTCCACAATGCTGGTGGTTTACGACCAAAATGCAAACATTTATATTTATCGGTATTGAAGGAAGATTACGACTTTATTTTTTATTATTGAGACATGGTTAACGAGTTAATGAGTTCCTAATATAATTTGCCTTATAATGAAAATTATAAGGCAAATTATGTGGTTTTCTACCCATTTTTTATTTGGAACTACAAGTTTGTGATATAAGATGTCTACAATCTTTTTGATAAAAAAAAAATGAAATGATCAAATGACACTAATCTCCTTCAATTTGATCTAAATAGTTATTATACTCAGCGTCTAAAGTTAAACTTTGAGAAGTGCATAACAATGTGTTTTACCACGTGGCGTATTTGTTTGTCATATGAACGGCGTCATCGTCGATACTATCGATTCAGTTAAAGATTTGGAAATTACGTTTGTCCCAAATCTATGATTTCATAAGCATTTAGTTGGTTGCATCTCAAAGATCAATTCAATGTTGGGTTTTAAGAGTTTTATGATCTTTATGTCATTAAATTGTTTTACATTTTTTTTTGATTGAATATTTGGGATCCATATTATGACAATTATTCTGCTTGGATAGAATCCGTTCAAAAGCGTTTTTAAATGTATGCTCTTCGTATACTTCCCAGACATGATAATATGACGGATTTTTTAATTTATCTGTGAACTGATTTGTGAACTAATTTGGGAAATAATTTAATTTATAACGAGGCGGCTATTTTATTATTATTTATTAAACTAGCTCCTAAACGGATACTTGATTCGAGATAGGATACTAGATAAGCATCGGTAACTGTGTTGGTTTCTATTCTACTAACAAAACTTATCAAAATACTGTTTGTGTAACGTATGTTAAAGGAATTTTGGTTGTTTAAGTCGTAATTCAGTTAAATACAAACAACGGTATCCCTCTATCATTTATTGGATCACTAATAGGCATGCTTGGTAAATCTGGAAATTACCTATATGTACAGAAACATGGGCGTTCCGATCTACCACTGGGAACTAATCTTAACTACCTAGCTAGAAATTCAAGCTGGTTTATGTCAAGATGAGCATTTTTCTGACTAACGTTACCTTCGATAATATTCAATTCATAAAAGTTATGTTGTTATTTTACTGCGCTAAAATATACATTTTAAGCACTAAGGAACATACTTTTCATAAATGTATATAAATTTCGGTACATAAATTCTACGATATCGGCCTGTCGAATGAACGATATCTAGCGATAGTACATTATTGCTTAAGATATCATCAAATACCTTAGTTAGCATAGAGTTTACACCATCGAGTTTGGCAACACGTCATAAATGAACTTTATGAGACAAGTATGTCTTTGCAAATGAACATAAATATAAGGCAAACCAACATTGCACTGACCATACTACAAACAACGCAGATTCATAACAAGTAAAGTCAATTTGTATTAATTGTCAGCTGGAGCTGGTAAAACTTTAATGATAAATTGGTTAGTTCTTAACCAGACAGTAGCATATTCAGTAATTGTAGCTTTTACTTTACAGTTTACGAGAATTTCTCAAAAAGAGAAAGTGCTTCAAAAGTGCTTCTAATAGTGTTTTGAGACATTTAACAGAACTTTGCAGGACATCAAATAATATTTGAAAACAATTACTGAAAATAGGATAAACTATTTCCTGAATTATGTAATGATTTTCAGTAGACAAAAACGGCCGTTCCTACAGACTGAGGTCAAGAAATTTAAAAAAATATTCACTAAAATTTCTAACATTTCTTGGTTGTTGCGAGGTTTGAATGGGTAAAAATAGAGTAAGATATTATAGAAGACTCATAAATCGTTTTCAGCTTTATGAAAGTAAAACCAGTAACACACATCCCAGTAAGTTTAAAGGAACAATCAAAACTAACTTACGATCACATGTATTTTCTAAACCGAAAATTTGATAATCTGATGAGGATAAACTGGCTTCTTAACAATATAAATTTTCAAGATAAAATTGCAATACCAAGGGCATATTCAGACTTTTTAATAAGTCACGTAAACACAGAACAGCAAATTTCAAGTTTAAACTGCCATTTACGGTAGTATCAAAAGACAATATTGGTGTTTAGAGATAATTAACATAAAAAGGCAGTACATTAAATCGTATTTTAAAATCATTTAGATCTAACTTTTAAGTTACGCTGTGAATTTCGTCAGACACACTAACGGCTTTTTTAAAGACACTTAAGCTAATGTAGCATAGACAAGCAGATGAGATTAAATAAATTTTCAAAGAATTCTTTAAATTTTCAAGGAAATCTTTAATTTTACGATTGTTGGATTTTTCAAGGTTAGAACTTATATATTTATATTGTTGAACTGATCAAGAATCACCGTTCTTTAATCATTTTATGGCAAACTTTAAAACAAGGTTTTTACCCCAAAGAATTTACCATTGGATAAACCGTTAGTTTTATTTTGAGCAAAAGAAAACCAAAACAAACGACCTTATTTTATAATTGATGCAGCCCTTAACTTAAACACAGTGTATAGTTTTCAAGTACTTTTACAAAAGCTACAGTTTATCTGAATGATTATTTGGATTATTTTTCGGTCAAATAGAATAGCACTTGTCAAAGAAATCATTGATTAAAAAATAAAGAAAGATGAGTTTTCCATGATAAGGCTTGATGAGGTCGGAAAAAAAAGTTCTTACTAAACCATTCTAAAAGTGTGCGCAAACGAGTTGAAGAGAAAACAAACTCTAAACATTTGTAATACACTAAACTATCTAACTGCTATTTCAATGCAGTATGGCTATAATTAATGTAAAAGTCTATAAAATACAAAGATTTTTATCTAGATAGCGCAGCTATGGTCAAAGTGTTAACTATATACATATAAAGCTTATATATTCTTGTTGTTTACTTAACGACAATTCGACGAAATCAATTTGATTTCATAACAATCAATTATATTGTACAATGCATTTTACACAAAACACTTACCGTTTATTTTAACGTACGTGATGCTACCAGCAGCCACGTTTAATCTTTGTTATTTTATGACATATTGTATAATACAACACATGTGCGATTGGTATATGTTGATAAACATAATGTTCAAAGAATTGTCTTTATCAGCCACACAAGTCTCACCATATACGTATATGTACGAGTAAAAAATTTATAATTTGGAATGTACTAATTTCTGTCTGTATAATACATAATATAATTAAAAACTATTTAATTTTATCGATTTAGTTAATCATCACGAGAACCGTTTTAAAGTTTTTGTTGTTGTTGTTGTTTTTCATTTATTAATGGATCTATTGAATTATTATTGTTACAAAATTCTAATTATATACATGATTGTATTTCTTATGGATATGTAAATGTGAATTGAATTGTATCCAAAAATATTATAGATATATGTGGATACCTTTCACTTATGTCATCTAGTTTGAGTGGAATATTAAAAACAAAAGTATATATTTCTTAATTAGTTACCCTGCGAAGAAATGTTCAATATTTTTTTTTTAAATTTTCATAACAATGGCCGATTGAGTAATCGATGGAACTAATATTTAAATGATGACAAACGAAAGACTTTTAAGAGTAAGCAACGAACCTGGTTTATGTAAGAAAATTTATATGAAATTAGCTAAATAGACTATTAAATATTTTTTCTCCGGCTGAACTAATGATAATAATGGTTTAATTTACATTTTTTTTTAATTGATTACCAACAGAATTGGAATTGTTTAGTGAATTTTTTGGAAATCATTACCAAAAAAGGACGATTATTAGATATTGGCTAAATCGATGCAAAATGTATTGATAAAAATAGAATAGACGCCGAAGGTAAAACATTATCGAAATAGAATAATCACCCTTACTGTGATTGTAGATTCGCATGATGTAGCCTTTTCTGTTTTCACTATGCGGAATAAAAAGTAAAAACAGAGAAACCTACACCGAGTCGTGTCGATTATCGTGCGAATCGATAATCACAGTGAATTTTATTACTTCTCAAAGAAGCACTTCGTATCATTGTTCGAAATAAATGTTCCTGCTTTTTATTAAATTATTGTTAATACAGCAACTGATATTTTAAGAACGGATTTACTGCGATTTCTAATCATCAGTTGGAACTAATGGTCTTAAGTGTTTTAAACAAACTGGAAATAGACAAAACAAAACGCAGGATCGGGTTACGATGGAGCTGCTAATATGAGTGGTAAATATAAGGGAGAATAAAAAAAATGACTCGGAATTTTGATTTTATGCATTGTACAGCACATAAATAAAATTTAGATGTGAAAGATTGAGTTCTGGATATTCCTAAAACGAAACAATTTTTTGATAAATGCAATACAAAATATTTGTATTTTTTTTAGTCAAAGTCTTTTACGGAGGCAACAATTTAATAAAACTACAGCTCTTAATCACCAGATAAAAATTACTTTAAAAAAGCTTTGTTCTATACCCGCCGGTTTTCGCGTTTTGATTGTTTGGTTACCGCAATTCGATATAATTTTAAATCAGTTATGCGTTATAATTTCTTTAAGTAGAATAATACTGCAAAGTACCAAGTTTTTAAAAAGGGGAAAATATGTTTCTATTAAGACAAAAACATAAAATCTTAAATTTATTTTATACTAACACTACAACATTTACAACATTAACAACATTTGTAAATGTTAACAATAAGTAAAATTTTAGAAAATATAAATTTAACATCCACGACATTAGAAAGTGAAACTATCAACCTGGAAACTGCAAGATTGTGTCTCGATCGGGCATATGAAATTTTAATAAATTTATATGGAACAATATAAATGTTTTGCACTATTTTGAGGAATATATTGCCAGGGGATTCCAAAAGGCTTTTGTTTAATAAAAATAGTTTTTCGACGAACTGTCATATGATTCCAAAATTAAAGATCTAAATAAGGATTAGGTTAAGTAAAGTGAAGGGTGATGCATCAATATTTTTTTTTTCGGTAATTCGGTAAAAAGTTGTTGAGCTGTCTTTAAATATATTTGCGGGGCTCAAAGGCCTCATTCGCCAGCTC
Organism: Tipula confusa; assembly: GCA_963556175.1. Classification (NCBI taxonomy): domain Eukaryota; kingdom Metazoa; phylum Arthropoda; class Insecta; order Diptera; family Tipulidae; genus Tipula; species Tipula confusa. The sequence continues at coordinate 48,416,223 of OY744476.1, forward strand.
TGCACTTTGCCAGTTAATTGGTGAGGTGATTATTAAATTTAAGCCTGATAAAGCATTACCAACAGTTGACGCTATTCTACAAATTATAAATTTTTTTTAAGAAGGGTAACTGTGATGATATAAAAGAGATTTCTTTTTTCAAGAATCTGGACTAAAAATTTAAATTAAATCTTTAATTTTAAAGGATTCATAATTTTTACAGTTCCTATATAAGAACGATATTCTGCATTATTACTATAATGAAGCAAATTATAAGAATAAAATATCAGTGGCACCTTAAACTGGTGACGAGAGTTTGACGTAAGTTTTCATCAAAATGATGTGTGATTAGCTGCTATTCGAAAAAAGGCGACCGATTTCATCATTTTTCGGTTTATTTGTCCAAATTCGAAATGCTGTATGAAAATATTAAAATTGGCCTTCCCAATTTGTATGTCAAAACTGTATTTTGCCTCTATCACACTATTGGAGAATTTTTGCTTACATTTTTTAATTTAGCTAATTTTTGCCTCGCTGTTTCATTTGAAATTATGAAAATATTAATAGGTTGCCTAGTCACAAAATAAATAGATATACTATGCTTAAAATTTCACTAAGCCATTGCTTATTGAAGGAGGTAACTAAATGGTTGAAACACTGGAATGACACCTCGCTTCTATAAAAACATTTGTAAAAAACAACAACAACAACGCCAAAAAGGTTTACAAAGCACTTTAAGGAAACGCAGTGAGCCAGCCAGCACCAAAAGTCGATTTGAATGACTTTTTACCCGTCTCTGGTCGGGTACACTGACTTTCAATCAAACGAACATGAAAATTACTCTGGTAGCTTTATGCATGTGTTTATGTGTTCTGTCAAAACATGTATTGTCAAAATCTATTGACCACCAAAGTTCTAATAAAAAATTAAAAAATTAACAATAATTAACAGAAAATCAGCCGAAAAATTAACAGAAACTTTAAACACAATTGAACAAAAATTACTCACAAAACTATAATGCAAAATTATATTTCAAATTTTCTGCTAAACAAATTAATCGTCACTGACAAATGGTGTATAAAGTAGGGGTTACTCGACCAAAAAAACCTCGAGTAGCAAAACTTGCACTAGAGCTGTCAAATTAGCTGTCATCAGTTTTTTTTCATTAATTGAACATAATAAGGGTAAATGGAGTACCCTTTTTGCTCTCGTGCCTTAATCGACTTTTCAAACTAAACTATTAAAATTTTTCAAGTTTCCGCTATTGCCGCATAGGTCGTAGCTGTAAAGTGAATTTTCGCGGTAACTTTTCAGTGACTTTTCACAAAAAGTATAAAATACCTATTTTAATTTTAAACTATAAATAAACTATAATACTTTTTGGTTTAGTTTAGTTTCAAGTTCAAGCACAGTTAAAAACTTTTGTCTACTTTTGTGTAGTTGCATCTATCTAGAAATAGCATGAACTAACTCGTAATAATTTAGTTTAATTAGTTTAGTCGATTAAGGCACACACCATTAGTGCAAGTTTTATTTTTCAATCGAAATCGACATTAGACTGTATGTCTTAGGCCGATTTTTTTGGCTAAATGTTTGTCTTTTCTAAATTAATGTATAGTACTGCTAATTATTCTTAGATGGTACTATTGTAAAATATATATACTGTGCCTGCTTTTCAAATTTCTTAATTTGTGGCATTTTTCGAAAATAATTAACAAAATAAAAAATTTAAAAATTTATATAATAAATTTAAAAAAACATTCTTTTTAATTTACAATAACGGTTAAAAAACTATTAAAAAACTTAAAAAATTAATTACAGCGGGTTATTTATATTTTTGTTTGACGTCAAGTTAAATTATAATTGAAAAGCAAACTCTCATCAAGACTCATCTTTTCGTCGCCGCCAAGTGAGTAATAGCGAAATGTAAGGTTGAAATGAAAAGTCTACAATTTAGACAAATAATTCGATCGGGGGCACACAGTCTAGTTACAACTTTATGTATAAGAATACGATAGATCGAGTCCATATAATGTTACTCTCCAGTGAAATTTTTAAGAACTGAACGAAGATGTTTCGTTTAAATGAACTGTCATTTAATAAAGTTAACAGAAATTAAATTACGGAACAAACTATAGGAAATGTCAAATCATTTTACATACACGACCTCAAACCATGGCAACTTGTTGAATTTGCCATAAGAAGTAACATTTGCCAAATTCCGCAATGTTTCTTACGGATTTTTTACGGACTCGCTGGTTAACCTACAAGGTTTAGCTTGTAGCATATATACAGTAATTGAACAGGTGGTTTTGGATTTCAAAGTAGTTGATAATCGTAAGTGTAAGCTATACTTTTACCAATGATGTGACTAGCCAACCAGGCTAGTCACATCATTTTTAATATTGTTTGTATTTGTGCACCCATTGTGATTAGTCAACTTTAGCTGTCAGAGATTACGGATAAGAATGACTCAAACAACTTTTAAAACTCAATTTTAAGAGGGCATACTAACGTCTAACGATTTCAAAATATAAGGTCATTTGAAAAAAATGCAAAAGTGTAAAGAGTTCACTAATTGAATTTAGCAACTTTTTTATACTTTAACTATTTATATATACTCGGTAGAAATTTCAACATTACCCCATTTAATGGCTCTTTTGTTAATATTTCTTCTGAACGTCTAAATCTAGAAATTTAAATTTATCAGCAGAACTAGAGCTGTTCAGTGTATTTTTTAAAAATTAGTGTCTACCTGGTACAAAAAACAATAAGTCTCCTATTCACTAAATAGAAGAACATCTTACCTTAGAATTTTACTTTAGGAGCCGACAAAATGATTGGTAGGCTAGGCCTACCATTTGATTTCATTAAAATTCCTGGTTAAAATAAAAATAGTAATCAAAATTGGTACTGCTAAAATAATGAGACCCACACACGTACAAGCAAATACAGTTAATAATTAGCATTCGGAATTGGATTTTTTTGGGTCTTAGGTAAATCTGTTATATTGGATATAATAGCAATTAAAATTCGTAAGTATATTTTTGCACATGCAACTATATTAAATCTATTAATTAATCAATGGCATCGGAATAGAAAAATACTGGGATAGCAACCCATAGTAGGTCTCTATTCCGAGGTTAAATGTTTAGAACAATATAGAGCCAATGCGGAATGGAATCCGATGGAGACGGTTTGATAATACGGTAGAGGTCTGCAATGGCCAATAGCTTATAGGTCTGTAGGTTATATTTTACTCTAGAGGCTTGTCTGGTGTTAGTATTTCTTGTCAAACTATTACTTTTATACGGTATTGAAAAATATCCAGTTGTAAGAATTGCAGTTGTAAACAGGTAAGTGGAAAATCGTATTCCATTAGCTGGTAACTCTTCACTTCAAAGAATTAAAATTTCGTAAATATAGAATCGATTTACAATGAAGTTTCTAATTTGCTCTTAATGTTGATATTCTCTTCGTCCATAATTTCTGATATGGGTATGGTCGAAATAATCAGCAAATACTTTGACATTTTCTTCATTATCTTATCTGGCTGCGGCGGTCGCTTCAACGGTTTAGTGGAACAGTATGTTTTTTCTAGTGATAGTCGTTATAACTATTTTTGTGTTGGTTGATTTTTTTTCTTGAACAACTCTTTTAACTGTTTGATGGCTTTGCTCAGTTTTTTTTATATTTCGCTAGATAGTAGTTCAAATTCGTTCTACTGTTATTACCATAATTTTTTCCTGCGTAATCTGTACTTTACTCCTGAAGTGATTAAGTCTGGTGAGTAGTCCGATAACAGCTTTATAGACATAATGATATTTTAATATAATTAAAAGTGTTGAACAATGATGAACATTTTGTTTATCTTGACCCCAGTTGTTAATGTTTCACAATGTAGTCACTTCCTGCTAATTATAAAAATTATCAAATTGGTATGTTTTGGAAGACAGTATAGATTTGCAAAATAGTAATGGATCCAAGTCAATCTTATATTATTAAAGTGGTCGCATGAATGTTTTACTTCTAATACTTTTCTAATTTACAGTGTTTAATTACGTTTGATTTATAATTGTAGTGCCACCGTTTGCTGTTGCATCAAGACAATCAGAGTCGTTATATTTTCAAATAAGCTTTGTTGTTGTACGGTTTGGATGTTAGCATGACGGCAATTTCTTGTTTCACCAAAAATCTTTTAACTTCTTGTTCATGTTGTGACAAGCTGATCTACGGTAAGCATTACTTTTCTCACTAATCGGAGTAAAATTAAATTGGCTTGTTGACTGACGGTTTCCGTTGTCTCACATTTCAATTTTTTTTAACTTTATCCGCATTTCAAATGCAATAAGCGCTTTTCAGATTTTAAATTAATAATTTTCGATAAATAGTAATAACTAATTCAATCCTAGTTTTGTCTTTCCAGTTCAACTTCTATCGACAAGAATCATGTATCGACAAGAAGTTATAGTAACACTTTGGTTTGACAAATTTCCGGAAACAGTCTATATATTGTGTTTCAAGCTATCTGTGCAAATCACACAACGAATTTCTAATAGCCGATAAAATTTATGAAGCAGCTTGTTATCTGTGGGCAGACCATTGCCTATTTGTGTGCAAGGGCTAAGGAATACAAACGAACTTCATTCCAGAATTACAAGTGTAGAGAGTTTACTGTCTGAATTATGTATACAAGAACGAAATACTTCAAGGTCATCATTCCGGAATCGATTAAGACCATATCTAGCAACGAGTTAAAAACCAAAACAATTTTGAGATTTCCTAATCGTGAATACAGCGAATGATCGGAGCTTTTTAAATCGTCGTCTTTTCCTTAATGATATAAATTTTCTTATAGATATTGGTGCAAAAGTCTCGGGTTTGCCATTTAATAATTTCAAAGAAACTTTATCGAAATTACACTTTAAACTAGTGTTGTGCATTGCTAATGGTTTAATTAGCAAAACCTATGGCACAAAACTACTAAACATCGATATTTGTTTAAAGTGGCTTTTTCCACACGTTCCCAGTGTTCAGCTGATAGGTCAATTATAGTAGCCGTTTTTTTGATAAAATACGATCTTCTCTGTATGTTAGTGTGTAAGTTAGCCAAATTGTTGTCGCCAATTCATGCGCAACTGGTAAAAATAAATAATATGCAAAAAAACCCAAAATAATTTTTAATGTCCAGTAGCATAATTTGGTAAAATAAAAAGCGCACTTGCTAAAGTTATAAGTTAGCTCATCCCATTAACGGTTCCAGATACAGTATAGCATCTAACGCATCAAAGGTAGCTATAGAAGATGTATTGCTGCAATACTATATTGTTTGTTGGCAACCTTTAGATTTAGTATACCTCTTGAAATAACGACAGTTCAAGGTAACTCACTTGAGAGTGCGCTCTTTTCTGAATGAACGCGTCTACTAGCCGCAAAAGCTAATTGTATGGTCGAAAGATTTCCTAGACAAATAAAAGCTTCACCCAAAACTCGATATAACACCATACACTGGAACACTCTTGTCATTTAGGGTATACGAACATCTGTAAAAAGAGGATTTACAGTGCTCACCAGCAGAACTAGTTTATGCACAAGCCTTACGGCTCCCAGAAGAGTATTTCGTAACGAATACTAAAACGAGTTTCCCATCAGCCTTTGCAGAAAAACTTCATTTTGCGAATATGCGCAACTTTATACCTATTGAAACTCGCATAAGTAATTTACTCCTTCTGTATTTATTCCAAAAGATTTATCGAAAAGGTCATAGGAATAGTCATGTTTCCAAAGACAGAGTAAAGCTAGCTAATGGTTAGCTACAACTAACTTAAAATTTACACATACAAAACCATCCGTCAGATTTAGATTATCATCTTTTTGGAGTAAAAGTGTCGACTTCAGTAGGGGTATTTGAAGAAGAGTGATGTGGTGACTTGTATGTCACTGTACATTGCACACATTTGTTTTGGTATTCTAGATAATATACGCAGAGATAGAGCTCAGTATATCAAATACGGTTATATGACCAGCTACCTAGTATTCATAGGTCAAGAGCCCGGTACGGTTCAATCCACCAGAGCGGCACAGACTAAACAATAAAAATAAAAATATTATTTACTGACGTTGAAACAATAACAAACGCAAGTTTTATGAATCAAACCGACCAAGTCATATACGCATACGCGGAGAAATAGTCATCTCATCACATTCACTTTTCACAAATAAAAAAAAAAAAAAAATGGAAATATGAAATATTAAAAAACAACATCAGAATTTATAATTAATTCACCTTTACGAAAACCAACAGCAATAAAAAAATACAACTTTAAAAAAACTCACAATCGCGAAAAAAACCGCGAAACAAACGCCGGAAGTTCTAAATTAGTATAAGAACAACAACAAGCTATAAAACGAAAAATGTTTAAAACTTGTTTAAATTTGTATATCGACTATTAATAAAATTACATTAATTAAAAAATTGAGATAGTGGTGCTGTAATTAGGAAGTCATAAACTTCAACCGAGAGATGAGTCGCCGGCCTCACGTAGAAATAATTTTAACAGGTATGTCAAAAATGTATGGGAATTTAACAACGGTTTAACTACATATATCATCTAAATAGCAATATTTAAAATTCTTAGCACATTAATTGCATAAATGAATATGAGAATATATAATGATATCACAACATACTTATAAAAAAACAACGTTGCATTTACCATATACGTTGTGATATTATCTTACTTATACGTTTACCGTTACAAATCAATTATTTATAAGTTTTTACCCAATAATAAACATATTACCAATATCAATGTCTAATTGTTACTTAAGCTAAATGCTAATTATAATTTACAGTTGTCTTTATGTATATCTAAGCGGTCATGCTTCTTTACATCTACATAATAACATGTGTTTTACAGACTTTCTTTGATTTGCCATAAAGAAAAAAATTACCATAAAATACAATCATTCGGTTAGTTGCAATACATCGATTTAAGATACTTACGACTCAGTTACATGATTTTCAAAATTTATTTGCGGTTAACTAATTGATGTTGTGTGTCGTGAACTTACCTGAAAATATACAAATGGAAAATGTTAATAATTTAGGTAACAAATTTTACAATTTAATTGAATAATGGAGACAGGATGTTAGTGGTTTTTAATCGATAAAATCGCGAATGAAATGTTAATAAATTAAATTAAATTAAGAAATTAAACTAAAGGAAGTATTAAAGGTATTGAAATAAATTTAAAGTTAAATGGATTGTTCTTGAAACACCGGAAATAATATGATTGATGCCAAAAACCTTAGTAATATATCTTACTCGTGCGATGATTTCCTTTCGAGTATTTATGGAGAAATAGAGGTAAAGAAAATGGGAGGTAGAGTGACAGAAAAAAAAAATTATATAGATATCGACGACATTATTATTAAAGCAGGAGGAGCTGTTGATACAGTAACAACCCACAAAACAAAAACAAACGTGTTGTGTTTGGTTGCTTGTTTTGCCCAATGAACCAAATATTAGAAATGAGCCCCAAGACAGTTGCAGCACAATTATTTTTTTTAAAGCAGTTACGTAAAATTCACAGTGCCTCATCGGCAAACAATATTTTCAATCAATTTGAAATCAATTTTTGCATCAGAGTTCGCAAGAAGTAAAATTGCAAAGAACTGCAATTATTGAAGCCTGTGATATCGAATCAGCCAGAGAAAATAACCAGAAAACAATTGCAGCAGCCCTACAAGCAATACCAATAATTATAGAAAACTTTCAACACCAGTTTTAAAAATGGTACAACCAACGACAGTAAGTATTTTTACTGAACTCAGACAGCAAGTAGAGGAAAATCAACAGACGCACATTACTTCGAAGTTTGAACCCCTCAACTAGCGAAATATGACTTGCTTTCAATAAGAGTTTTGTAGATTCGTTTTTTGAAGTATGATAGTGATATCTCTGATAAGGTTACCTTCTTCGGGATACACATTGTAAATACGAGCTAGAGGTCACTTTGATGGGGGTAGGTGTTGATCTCGGAGAAGCTCTAGCTTCCCTGCTTTTATTTTATGATTCAGAGTATGCCAATTTTTAAATGACGTAATGTATTCTGTTGACCATCTTCCCCAAAATCTTTGTAAAAGGGACTGCATTAACTGCCATCTATTTAAACGATTTATTTTAAATTGACTTTAATCTGGTTCTTGCATAACTTTTATTGGTAGACCAATCAATGGCCAGTAGTCAGGGGATTAAAATCATCATCCTGAATTATCTCAAGAGACTGGGAAGTTGGAAATCTGCTTAATTAGAATAATACACTCCCCATGTGTGTATTGATTCTCCAATCACACGTTGTACATGGAATTTGGTAGTTTTTCCGTAGCTTCCCATAAGCTACCAAATAGTGGTTGGGAGTTTCCGCTGGAATAAAATGCTAAATAATGTGAAGATTGGTGCACCAAGCTTTTATTTTATTTTTCGATTTTGTTCCCTTGGACTTCGTTAAGATATTATGTGTATAGAGTTTTTTGATTTGACGTCCTGCCCTCATAATCACAGTGGATGTGTCTTGGAACTCCTCTGATGGCACAAAACCTTCTCAACCATGCCAGAAACGAATCGGTGGATTTACAAGGCAAGAAGGAAATTTACCAATTAGTTGCTCTACGTGCTGTGTTTTGTAACGTCGACACACAAAGCACATATGAAGAGTGCGATGAATTATGTTGTTATTACGGGGAATCGCATTTCGTTGTCCCAATATTATTTTCATCATCTTAGGTCTGGCATGGAAATTTTTGTTGTGTATTTTTTGTACTATTCTCGGTAATCAAATGGTTGTTTGGTAGTATTATTGGGTGTTTGGTGTCGTAGTCCATTTAAACTCTTGGATAATAAATTTAAAAAAAATGTATGCCAAAATAATTGATATCGTCCGAAATGTGGAGCACTTGGTAATTAATGTACTCACAATTATAAAGTTTGGTTTGATTGTAGCAAAATCGATTAGGATTTCATTGGTACGATTCATTATCGATGGTTTTATAAATTGCAAATTGTGTTTTTTCAAAATTCCATTGACGTAAAGTTAGTCGGTTGCGTTATTTCAGAAGTGCGATTTGCTTCGAAAGTTTTTAATAACTTTGGTGGTTTGGCTAACCATTGCAACATTATGGTTGAGTCCAAATCAAAACCTTCTGTAGTAAAAGCCGAATTCATTCATTACGTATAGTCTGTACAAAAACACCACACCAGATCGAGATTTTTTTTTATATATATCGGCGTGTACCATGAGTTTGGTTTCTATTATAGAAAATTTTGGTCCAAATATAATTTTGAGTAGTTGACAGTTTAAGTGATTGGAGTAGAGTGTTTAATAATCGAACCAATAATGTTGCCCGATTTAGCTTAAGCTTGGGAAACCTTAATGCTTTGATTGGAGCTACATATGTTTTTGCAATGAGCAGATTGACCTTGGGTTGTCCGTTTAATATCTATCGTGACCAATAAAGTTCTTCTGGCTGTTCTGCGGTAAATAACTATCTAGGAGTTCAGCTAACTGATCAAATTGGTTTCTTATTTATAAACGAGGTTTCAATATGTTTAATGGCAGTTTATCATCCCAAAGAATACCGTGTATCCAAAAGCAACAGAAAAAATAAACCCAAGGGATCATATATTCTAGCAATCTCTGATCGAAAGAAGTGTTTTGTAAATTGGCTGATATCTTGACATGGGTTATATTTATACCAAGGATCGATACCATCGATAACAAAGCTTATGCTGATAATAAAACATAGGCTCCAGACATTAAATCATCCATGTAAAAATCTGACTTAAGAATCTCGCTGGCTAATAATCTTTCGTTAAATTTATCGGCCAAATAGTATAGGACTGCGGCTTTTAGAAACGGTTCCGATGCCGTCCCAAAGGTAATGATTTTTAAGCGGTAATGCTGTAAATACAAATTAGGATTGTCTCCAAATAAAACGATCTGTATCGGTTTCTGATATTAAAATTTGCCGAAAAATTTTCTTAATATCAGGAGAGAATACGTATACTTTTGTTTTCGGAAACGGATTAGTCTATAGATTAAGCAAACTATTGGCTGATGCATCGTAGACTACACGAAAACTTGTCGTATTAATGGATTCCTTTATGACCGGGTGGTGAGGCAAGTAGAATACCCAGTTGTTATCCTGGACAATTTCATTTTTCGGCTTAAGGTCAGATACTCGTTCATAAATTGTATGAAATGCGTCCTTTAAACTAGCGTTTGTCTGTAGTTGCTTTTCTAAGGAAAAGAATCGCCTAATTGCTTGTGAAAAGCTTTCATTTTTTGTGGGCTCTATTTGAATGGTAGGCAAACCATAATTCTATTATTACGAAGAATTTTTATTGAATAGTTCAATGCCCTTCTGTTACTCTATACATTTAATGTAATCGGTAATAGTTCTTCAATTTTCCAAAATCACGATTATTGCAGCGGTTTGAAGCATGTCGTTATTTGGCTCACAGTTGGTTGAGTAGGTGGATTTAATAACCTGGTTGATAATAAATGATTGTTTCTTAATGTTTAGTTTGCCTGAAATTATCCAACTAAACCTTGAATTGATAGCGATTGGAAAAATGGTTCACAACCTGTAATATTATTTCGACTTTCAAAGGTATGTTAAACCAGCATATTTATCCAATTCTTGAATTTTGAGGTAAGAGGTTTGAAATAGAGACAAGTTTGGTAAAATTGTGAACATGATCAATGCGTCTAATAACATTGTGTAATTGTGATCGAAATGAGATCTAAATTTTAACTTTGATATTTCTGTAGAATAACCAGCTACGAAACTATATAGTGCATTAATTTTCGTTTCAGTTTAATTGGTGGACACGTTCAATTTCTGTAACGAAGAAATGCGTTGATCATGACCCCAATAAAACTGTCAACTGATCCAATTGCCATCTTTATCTTGTACTTCAATATTTTCCGTTTGTAACAACGGGAACCTTTGCTGCCTTTTATCGCTGGCGAACAAAATTATTCATGGAATTCGTTCCATCGGCTGTGGCCCGATGAATTTTAAGAAAGCACTGATTCATCAACTATATCATGCAACTTCATTATTTTTTCATGTGACGCCTTTTTAAATTTGGAAACAACGAGAGTCTCGAACATATAGCTCTTCGTAATTACTTCTCGTAAGTGAATAAGTAAATACTTGCATTTTTGTGCTGTAGGCAAACTGGCATTTTCATGCAATTTGGATACAAAAATAATTGCCACTGTTTAACATTACCACGGTCTATACCTGGCAAACTTTACGTGGTAATTTAAAATCGGACCAAAAGTTCAGACTCATATTCTTATATTCTTATATTATTATTGGTTTCATCATGGTCTGAACGTGGTGTAAGGTTTAACGATTTTTTCCTAATCAATTTCCGGTTTTTTTATTATCAATGGAACGTCTACTAATACGGTAAACGGTAAACATTCCATGTTGGATAATAACTAACTTCATTAAATCCGCTTTTGCACAAGTAGTACTGAAGGCTACAATTCACTGATACCATTGATATCTGCGAAAGGGTGTATATGTTGTATAATTTAAATTTAAGCCTTACTGATGGATACATCGATTTTTATTTGATTTTAACTTGTCGATTTGCCACTCATTCAAAATTACATTGCTTTTTGTACTGCTTGAAATTGGTAGCATATTATTATGTTCCACATCAAAAGTCCAACTCTTTTCAGTCATTGTGGAACAACAGCGTATTCGTTTGCGCCGTCGTTTTATGTTGTAATTTTTCTTGGTTTGAAATTACATCTTACCTTCTTTCTATCTACTATACTGTGGTCACAACCTGCAAAGTTGTTACAAAAAAATAAATGGCATCAGTTCTTGAAATTCGCTTTATGAAGCGATGGTCAAGTTAGCAGATACTGCAAAAATGATGCAAACATTTTTTTAACTTTTGGACTTTTTAAACTATTCTGAAAGACTATTCTAATCGTTAGGTGTAAAGGAAAGCAACAAAACTGCCATACCATATTCACAACTTATACTGCTTTTCAAACGTGTGAACGCTCTAACTAGTTTCAAAATGCTGGCTATACATAGCAATGTAAGAACATTGCTAACAATTGGAGTATTTCCACTTGTTCAAAAAGAATCCAGCGTTGATATCGGAAATGATTGGTAAATAGTGCTAATCTTTCTATGTGTGCATGAACAGGCATATGTAAGATAGAGGCCCAGAACAACTTGCTGCTTACTGTATAATGGAAAACATAACACACTTTTGCATTACATCAAGTCGACATCGAAAACCGAAATTACATTTAAAATCTTGGAAAAACTAGCAAATCAGCAATCGCCAGTATCATTACCAACTGCCAGAGTTAACTAGTTAAGCTATAACCAAGGTAGCTTTGCAAGCGATTTTGTTTTAAATATTAAAGCTATGAAGGATTCTCAATCAGACTACTTTACCGCGAATTCATGGAGGAACATTTAAGCCTGTACCACATTGAATTAGTTCATGAAAATGAAGAAGATATTCCATTGGCGAACATCTATTTCATTCCGCATCATGGCATAATCAACCAAGATAGCATATCCATATATAAATCCTGTTGTCAATGCGATTAAATTACCTTGAATGTACAAGTCGTCGTTCTTCCAAAGGTAACGTCACAACCACCATTGGTTGAAAAAAATATCGATGAATTGAACGATTTGAATGCATTTGAATTTGCCAATCCAAATTTTCACGTTCCACAAATCGTACAAGTTCAATCCACAATTTTTGATTATAGGTTAAGAAGATTTTGAAAAACGGAAGAATTACCTTTCAAATCAAGATACACTGAGAAGGTAGCCTGCGAAAACCATTTTGTCTTCAATGTTGCTAAAACTATCATCGGACGATTTCTTGTAAAGTTGCCGTTGAAAACCAAATTTTTTTTTGGTCATTCAAGGTTCCATTTTATCGATGGAACATATCGCTTTTATGAAAGAGTATCAAGGTCTTCAACACAATCATGGAGGTTATTCCAAATGCAGATTTATATATCGAGCATACATTTCATTTGCCACACCATGGAGTTCTCAAAAATGATAGTACCACAACAAATCTTTGAGGGTGGTATTCTATGGGTCTTAATTTAATATCTATAGGTCAACAATTTTATCTGTACAAAATAGCGTTTTCCGCACACTTAAAGAAAATGTACAGGTACAAGTTCTAGTCAACGATAAAGATGTAGATTATCAACAAATTGTCTGGAGGATATCATTTAAGCAAGACATAATTGATTATAAGGTGCCCACCATAACTTATGGAACAGTCACTGTTTATTGCTACGCGTGTTCTACGAGAACGACTTTTATGTTGACAATGTGCCAAAAGGAGCTAATCAAGTTACAAGTGCATTGATAATTTAACAAAAATTATTAAAACGCTTACATGCCATTGGTTTCAAATTGAGAAAGAGGCTCTTATTGTGATCAGATTTTAAGCGCCTTATGTCGCTAGAAGACCGTGAAAGGAACAATCTAAGTTTAGGACCAATTCTCATATTAAAAGACTCGGTTTCTTTTAAGGAACCGACACAAGGTTGTGTTTCTCTTTAAAATTTTGCTAGAACTAAGTAGTGAACGTGTATACAAAGGGTCATATATTGTCGGAGGCATCACAGTGGTTTGAACCTTTAGTAAAGCTCCAATAGTAAATTTCTAACAACTTAGGTTACAGGATCTTAGTTGGGATGATATTTAATCTTAAGATCAACGAAATAGTTCAACCTAACAAAAAATTTACCATTGAAAGAACACATTGAAACTCCAAGGTGGCTCATAATAGGTGCAAATAAAGAAATTGAAATACATGGATTCAAAATTAGTGAAGACATTCAAGCTATCAAGATCTTTAGCTGATAAAAAGATTTGATTTTAATAAGGCGGCTTTAATGGAAAAAAGGCTGCTGAAGCTTTCTTATTGGTCACTTCCACTCTACTGCTCTGCTTTCATCATTAACGACAAGAATATCTAATTATTCTAAGATACTAAGAATAATATGCTGGCTGAAATTGTATGTGTCACGTGTAGGGTCAAATAATGTAACAAAGGGGAAAGCGATCGCGACTAAAATTACCCATCCAATGTTAAACATGAGCCGATGGCATAAACAATACAGACAATTTATTAGCACTCTGGGCTAATAACTCTGGGCAAAGGAAAATTTGCATCAAAAGTTCGATTGCTATGAAAGAAGATGAAGTCATTTCAGAAAAAAACCCAACCAAACTGTGAAAGTGTGAAAATACTTTGTGGAAGTGGACCAAACTAGACATCCCATTAAAAATGGTTAGTTCAGGAAAAACTCAGAAAAATATTACAAGTGGATAATATTCTCCCTATTATCCCTAGTGCTATTTAAGAACGATTTTTGGATAATAGATCTCGAGAGGCTTATAAGTCGTGTAACCAATGAATGCGTTGTATGTTACAGGTACAAACAAGTTATGTCGTCACAACTAGTGGGATCATTCCCTGAGACAAGGTCGTTTCTATTTGCAGGAAATATTTGTATGCCACTGTATTAAGACCGTACACACATAAAGCTAGTGGATGATATGACAACAGAATCGTTTCTCGCAGCGTTTTCAAAATTTACCGCAAGTCGTGGCTTGCGCTCTGATATTTTCAGCAACAATGAATGGTTTGATTGTTTGATCAAGCCAAACAAGATCGTTTCAGATCACTTGGTCTAAGTTCACATCAACAGGTACATGATTTTTCCAGCACCTCCAAATTGCGAAGGACTTTGGAAAGCTGCGTTAAAGTCGATGAAGTTTCATCTCAAACATGTTGTGCGAAATCAATCCTTAACATGTCAGGAATTGGACTCTTTTGGTACAGATAGAAAATGACGTTGTTGTCCCGGTGAAGAATTGTCGTTAAATGACAGCATGATGACCGGCTCAAAATTATACAAGGATTAACTGACATCAAACTTCGATGGTGTAAACACAAGAACGTTGCGACTAGTTCGCCGCAGAAGACTGTCAATCTTTACCTAAAAACGGGCTGAAATCATATCAGCAAACTATTACATAGACGACTGCCTGGAGATGGCAATATAGAAGGTAACCTTTCTACGAATATATAAAGACTGAACGACTATATAAAAACATAAGAATTTCTGTATAATCTAAAGGAAGACACCTTTGGATTCGACTTAGATAAGCTACAAATAGTCGCTTTACCAAACATTCATTATTAGCTGACTCGTTTATCAGTAGAATGATGTCACCTGTCACAATTACAATTAAAATTCTTATGCAAGAAACATGGACGTGGGAGATTACATGGGATGAGCAGTTATAAATACTAAATTGCTTGATAAAAAATATAATGAATCATAATATCCGTGGCCCAAAAATAGATGGATAAATACAACGAAGATGATTCAAGAAGCCACGTTAACTATCATTTAATGTGGTCCATCGTGTAATACCTCGATGAAAATTAATAATCCGTGCGTTGGAAACGGCAACGCACCAATCTATTTCAATTCAACTACTACAACTTATTGCGGCTAACACATCTATAACTAGTACGATTGTATCTGTAATTGCAATTTTGATCTAAACTCTTACCTGGCAAGAATAGAAATATCCCATCTATTTTAAAAATCTGTTCAATCGCTTAAATTTGGAAATATCTTAATTTCGATTTACAGAATTCGTTAGCTTGAATATTTACACCATATAGGCTTGTATATAACATTTTCTGTTGTCCACTGGATTTTTCCCCAAGCCATACTTCATAAAAAAATCGTATAGTTTTGAACTGCTCGCTTACAGCTTCTGTAGAATTTTTGGATATTTGTATAATAACTACACATTGTTGTTGTATTAAAAATAAACAAAAGTAAAATTTTTTCAAAGTGTCACAACATTTAAAATTACACCAGCCTACTGATGATACATTTTTTTTATCAACGTGTTGCCAGATCATAATAATCATTTACGGATAGAACAGTAGAAAAAAATCTATATGCAAAAAACGTATATGAAGATGCTCTTAAAGTTTAAGACGATCAATTATGACTTACTGTGAAATTTTCCACACACATAGTACGTTGAGTAACTCTACGGAAACATAAAACGTGAAAACCATATAACAGGGAAATTAATTAATAGATCGAAGGTGTATTCTTATATAGTGGCTCCGCATAAAAGCTCAGACACATTATAAGTACGCTAAGATTTATTACCGATCTATAAGAAGGTATGGCCAATCGATCTACACAATCATGATTTATATCGATGATTTTATTACAGGATAAGATAAGCACATAAATTTTTATTACCCAAAACGATACGTTAAACATATAAACAAGCGAAGGTGGTCTATACTTATTCCAAGTACAAGTGGTAAACAGGAAATTGTCTTAAAAAAAAACCACAACAACAAAATAGTATAACAAAATATCTTAATTAAACGAACTTTGATGGTTCTCATCAAACCGTATACGTAAAATTGCTTAATCATCGTGTAAATAATTTTTTGCCGCCTTAAAACAACAAACGGTATACTCTATACGATTAAAACTATAAGTAGTTAAGATAACTAATTAGCCTACATTCTTTTCGACTGTTTTATTTTTGTGTTATTAATAATCAGAAAATGGTTTTGTAGTTTGATATAATCTCGCACTTTATGAGTTAATTTAATTTTATTTGCTAAATATTTTAAGACGTGCATCGTCGCCATAGTTTTTTTAGAGTGTATATATGGATTATTGTTTATATATGCTACTCGCATTCGGAGGTCACTAAAATTAGTCAACATGACAATTGGCATGTAATTTTTAAAGACTACACGAAATGCCAAGTGCTATAAAAATAAATCACTGCAAAATATTTAATTAAAAAATCGTTTCTCAAGCAAAAATATTTTCACATCGATTAAGAGGCGCTTTTAAAGATGACTTATAAATAAGAATATGGTTTAAAAGGTAATAAATAAATTAATATACAAATAGAACAATAAACAAGAATAATGGAGAGGTATAGGTAGCTATATAGCTGAGTGGACTAGAACTAATCAATTTTTTCTGTTGAATTCTTATAAACTACTCCAAGTTTTGTAATTAAATCGATCATCATCGACCAACAATAACATAAGACTTTAATTTATAATTTCTTCTGTAAAAATAATATAATAATAAGTAATTGCTGAACAAACAAAACAAATAAGTAATTTGATTTGATGTAATGAATTATTTTTGAATGCATTGCAACTCTGTTCAAAGAATGCAATTAAATTGCATTTAACGTTAAATGTGTCTGGATAATTTTTTATTTTTGATATTTGATTTAATTTATTTTAATAGTGCATTATAGTATATCTTAGATATCGGTGATCTAAGATTTACAGTACTCTCATCATAACTGAACAAAATCAATTTGATTGTGATGCACCGCAATTTA
Organism: Tipula confusa; assembly: GCA_963556175.1. Classification (NCBI taxonomy): domain Eukaryota; kingdom Metazoa; phylum Arthropoda; class Insecta; order Diptera; family Tipulidae; genus Tipula; species Tipula confusa. The sequence continues at coordinate 48,433,714 of OY744476.1, forward strand.
CGAGTATATATGGACAAATAAGTGCATATCATGATGGGAAAGTTTTATTGATCGGAAATTTGTGATTTATTGGTAATCTGGATTAGTTGCATTCTAAAGAAAATATCCATAGAAACCGCGGGTAAAAGTCCAGTAGAAATTTAAATGTGGTTAAATAATGTTGTGACCAATGTATGACGGTTAAAGGGCCCGCTCGAAGAAGTCGAGGTACAATACGGCAGTACAACGTTAGGGCATCATTCGAAAGGATTGCGATAGATGTTGCAGAACTATTTCCAAGCAGTTATAGTGGAAATAAATATGTGGTGGTAGTAATGCATATTCCACTAAGTGGACGGAGGTATATCCAATACCAAATCAGGAGAAAACGACTAGCACAAATAATGAGGTGAACAATTGGATCAATCGATTTGGAGTACCGATGAAGGTTCATTCAGATCAAGGACATAATTTGGAGTTATTTCTATTCTAGGAGATGTCAAATGATGGGCGTAAATAAAATGCGAACGACATTTATGCATCGTCAATCGGCACATGGTGGAACGATTTAATGCCACATTGGGAAGCATCGAGAAAAAATAGCGCAACTGAGAACGGATGATTTCCCTGTTTCTAATGGGCTACCGATCGGCACGATACAATAGCAGTTACCCTAGCAATGGTCATTTTAGGTAGTCATTTGCGGGTACCAGGGGGCTTGAAGTTAAAAATGTTTCCAACCGTAGCAAAATAATAAAAATAAGTAAATGTAGCCAGGAGTATGAGGAAAAAATGAAAGAAGAATTGAACTATAAGTAGATCAGTTTCTACCCTCCTTAATACAATTCATAAAAAATAATCGCAGTGATCATCTTTGACAAAATATCACCTAAATTCAATGTAAAATTAAAAAGATTGAATGTTTTAGACCACGAAGAAGTTAAATTGATCACACCAACCCAATCCTAAAGATCACGTAGGGCATCCTAAAAAAATTAATTGAACTCGTACAAGAAATGTACTGGAAAGCTGAAAACTTAGTTCAATACAAAAGAAATCAAAGTGAAGCATACTACAACAAGAGGAGGAAATTGGCAATAAATTTACCCTTGCACTCTCGGAAACTATATGATTATATTTACAAGACATTTAGGAATTGCCTACCCTATTTTTGCTAATAAGATGATCACTGATAAGATGAACATTTGCTAATAAGATGATCCGTTCGAAAATGTAGAAAAGGAAGCTCGTGGTAGGAAATGTAAATAAATAGGAAAAGTACATCCATGCAAAGTATGTTTAGAATTTGAAAGAAGTATCAAAATAGTTCTCGAAAAATTCACATTGGCTATATTTAAACATCTGATTAAATTTTTTGTATTATGTTTGCGTTTCATAATATAAATATAAATACATATAGTTCTACCATCATAAGAAAAAAACAGTTTACCCATTGACTATAATCAATATTTTGATTATTTTAAAACGATACCAGTAGCGACATCTAGCACGTCAATGGGCTAACATACCATGGTAGTACTATGTGTATTTATATTATGGTTTACTGCATGATGGGGTTCTAAAAGTGGTAGTGACGTTTAAAGTAGTGACATAAAGAATCCTAAAAATCACCTTAATCCGAAGGATGCCAACATGTACTTTTCTCTCGATAATTCGTTCACCCTAACACCGCAGCCTTAACCACTGCGTCAATTTCTCGATACAAAATATTTAATTAAAGCCGATTTTTCAAACATCACCTTAGAAGGATTCACAATTTCATATAAATGCAGAGTTTGCAATTAATATGAAGCATGCACTACTTTATATTCTAAACGCTAATATTCTTATCTTAGACTGTGTCCGAAACCCATGATAAATATTTGTGAATAAAATTTTTGACATTTATTTGAAAAATATTCCCCTACATTCCAAATTTTTTATTAGTGTACGTTTCCACCAAAAAGTTAGTTGTTTTTTTTACATCACACCTCACACGGATAGTATACATTCTCAAAAAAATTGCGTCTCAACACAAAATTTATTACCTACACATGCAAACAAAAAACAACCGATTTGTAGAACAAAACAACCGATTTGTACTAATGAAGAGAACTTTTGCTGTTATTTTTTTTACATTGGTACTAAAATAAAAAATTTCCTGCAGGAAATTTTATGGACAACCCTTCATTTATTTGAAAAATGTCATTATCATGTATTTTTGTTGCGATTCAAATTTAAATAAAAGTTATTTATTTCTTTAAAACACTAATAGCCTTTTATTTTTTATTAAACTTTAAACATTTTAGATTTGCAACCATTTACAATAAATTTTTATGAAAAAAATCAACGTTTAAACTCAAATATTTAAATTTATAATTCTTATACATAGAATTTCAAATACACATACATAAAACAAATATAAATATTTCCCTTTGTAAAAAAAACAACCGATTTTTTGGACGAAACCAAGAGACGCTGTCCGAAAAGTATAATAATTGATTGAAATATTTCCTCGCCTTATATATTTTTAAATTCACATTTTGCAAGGCATAAAAACTATAAAGAAAAATTACAAAACCCTTTTGCGGACCAGTCGGCATTTAAATAGGACACGTCGGCATTTGCAACAGACTCTCATAATTGAGTTTTAACTGTCAAATATATATTAATCCAATTACGATCCCAAAACATTAATCAGACTTCATGTAACTCGTCTAGAATCGAAATTATAGCATGTGTCATTGTATGAGCATTTACTAAAAAATGTATGCTCGCGAAAGGGTTAAGAATTTATTGAAAATGTCATAGCAACGAAAAATTTCAAATTTTTTTTAAATATTTTTGAATGGTAGTATTTCAATACCAAGTTGTGAATTTTATATGTTTTATGGTATATATCCGAGTAAGCTATGCGATGAGTTTGGCTTTTATTATAGAAAGTTTTCGTATTTGTCAAAAACTATCATAGAAACTGACCGTGATAATTTGTGTGTCTTCGATTTTATTAAGTATATTTCAAAAATTTGTATTCACAAATATTTATCATGGGTTTCGGACACAGTCTTAGCTGCGGCTACAGTAGCTAGTTATTTTACCGCGCTCTTTTAATCTTATTTATTTGAATATGGAACTGGCATTGAATTAAGTTCTACTGGAGTCTAGTTTACTTTCTGGTTTGTGAATTTTACATAAACATATTTGTCTTCGTTTAGGGTATTGCACAATTTCGTTGTCTAACAATTCACTATGCTTTTGCGTTTTGGAGTTTGCTATACTTTTTCCAGTTGCCAGAATAGCTGTATTTTTTGCAAATATTTCTGTGCTTTGTCTTCTTTATAAGGTAAATTTATGGTGTACAGGATGTACAATATAGGACGTAATTCGCTACTTTTTGGTATGCCTACTGATATTTTCTTTGATTCTGAGTACTCTCTGGCTTCTCAAGAGGGTAATCAGTGTCCTTATGTTCAGTGAGACTACTTAAATATATGAAGTGATTTCAGTTAAGTAATAGTATAGTACCCACTGTTTATTGCCTCGAGTTCGTCTTCCCACTATATCAGTGTTTTTATACTTGCGAAGTTAGTTTAATTATTTGTAAGCTAAGGCAAGTTTTCATTATTGATTTTGAAATGTGGTAACAAGTGACAGATCAGAATACATCCTCCCACTGTTTTCTAGACACCATACTCAAAAATCCTGTTTATTACATCGATATTTTGAAAGGACTGCAAATCAGGCATCGCACTACTGATATTGCATAAATGCGCGCTTCCGTTGTCTATAATCTTGCCACTATATGTTTAATGAGAGTTTTTTAAGTTGAAGATTTCCTGATATTTGGAAAAAAAAATTGACTGTCCTCATATTCAAAACTGGGAGCAGGGGTCATATTAAGTGCAATAGAAGCACTTTTATACACTCGGCTATACTAAAACTTGTTGAATCTTTGGCCATTACTATTCACAGTGCTTCAAGTTCTGTGAGTGTCTATTGCATGCTGCCGACTTATATATATCGTTGCTGCAATTAATTCGTTCAGTTATACTGTACATGTTCAATACGAGCTCGATTATAAACTGAGAATAAATTACCCTTGAGTACGAGTAAATGCAAAGTTCTTTCTTTTTTGGTCGAGACAATACTTGTCCTGAAAGTGTATTTCTTAGCGATCTAGGTTTAAGCCTGTTTCCATATCTTCCATTTTTTGTTTTAAACAAAATTGATTGAACATCACAAATTAATTGAATTAACCGTTTTCTGACAAATGCGTCATATAACAGCCGGAAATCTAATTTATATACACTTTATTTGACACAAAACATTAAAATTAATATAAATTAGATTTTAACATAAATTAGATTAACCATTTTATGACAAATGCGTCCCTTACAAAACCAGGCTTGTGCTGTGATAAAAATAAAATGGACCGTGTTGCCTACACGACCACTAGAGGTTTACGTGATAACGCCTATAGGCGATAAAAGAAATGATACAGATATATTTTTTGAATAGCGATTAAGCATTGGTAATATCGAGAAGTACGATAAGAAAGATATAGAGTCTCAGCTTTGATGTTTTTGACAAATGTGAAATCTAGACAAGTGTTCTAATAATTTTGAATAACTGGAACAGTTTGAAATTGGGTTCCATTCTTCTACTTTTTCCGATATACAAACTTTTATTTTTCGAAGTTCTAAGTTTTCTGTTTTAATTTCAATTGTTGAAGGTTGTTTTGGCTTGAAGACCAGAGAAATCTTGGACCTCGAAACCAGTTCTCACATTTTAAAAATTCATTGGGCATTAAGCCTAGTGAAATCACATCCGCGGAGTTCTCATTCGTTGGAACATAGTACCAATTTTCAGGTTTTGAAATATCTTGGATTTACGAAATTCTATTTGCCACAAACGTTGTAAATCGGGATGGATCCGATTTAATTCGATGCAGCGTTATTTGTGAATCCGTTCATAAATAAACGGCTGAAAAATCTATTTCTATTACTGATACTATACCTTTTGAATTAATTGTGCTAGTAAAAGAGATGCACACAATTCTAGGCGCGGAATAGTTTGCGATTTAAGAGGAGCGACCCGACTCTTGGAACACAAAAATCTAATATTACAACATCTTCATGATCTATGGTCCGAATATAAAGGCAACAATCGAATCTCTTTTCCGACGCATCCCCGAAACCATGAAGTTCGGCTTTCTTTGGGTGTTGAGATATGACACATCTAGGAGTGAACAATCTGTTATCGACAACAATTGCTGTTTAAAAAGACTGTCCAGTACTCGCAAAATTCTATGGGTAAAATTTCATCCCAATCTAACTTGAGTGATCAGAGTTTCTGCATAAACACCTTGGCGAGAAACACGATAGGACCGCAGAACCCAAGTGGATCAAACAACTGAGCGAACTCTGATAAAACGGATCGCTTTGAGCATAGACCAGTTAACGAATATTTGTTGAATGAAAAATATAACTCATCGTGCTCAGTATCCCAGTTAATCCCGAGAATCAAAGTAGAGCTGCTTTGTTTATTATCTTCGGACCGACTATCGAACAATCGTTCAGCGATATTCCAGTGGAACTTTTGGATAAAGCGTTAAATACCACTCGTAACCTTGTTGTAGTACTGCTTTCGCGGATAACGCAATGGTGCGGCATAAAATCACTTTTTGAATGTGTAGGTATGTTAGAAATTTTTATACTCATTCATGAAAGCGATATACTGAGACCGAATTTCGACGTTTGTAATAAATCGCTTTTCTAAAGAATAAAACTGACGCAAGGCGTTAGCTGACGAATCTCCTAGATTTCATGATTATTTTTTACGGGAAGCGCGACAATATATTTTTCGTTTTCATCTCTTTTAATATTTTGAGCATAATGCTCTTCGCATTGTTTTTCTTCCATCGACAATTCGTTTGGAAAGTTAACATCTTCAATTCCCCAAAATCTTTGGATTTGATCATTTAGTTCTTGGAAGGAAACATGATATGACAAAAACTGATCATCGACATAATTGATTTTAGGCGTGTTTGAAATTCTTCCCATAGTGACGTAACCGAATTCAGAATTTTGAAGCGGAATGCCATGCAATATATTCCTTTTTTCTAGCTTCAAAATTTCTAAGATTAATTCAGCACCCAACAAGATATCGATAGATTCGGGTTTAAAGAGCCAAGAATCAGCCAACTGAATATTACTGGGAATCATTTTTACGTCGATTTTGACTGGATGTTGAGGAATTAATCCTGACATTTTATGTTTTACTAGAATTTTGCGATTCGATAAAAATATTTAATTTTTTAGTAACTGTCGTAACATTGTTGTTAATGCCTGAAATCTTTATATTAGTTGGTTCGACTTTAAGACCTAAAATTTGACTTAACTTTGTCGTTATAAAATTCGCTTGTGATCCAGTGTCTAATAGTGCGCGGCATGCAATTCGAGCTCCGCTTCCATTTTGAACCCAAAGTACAACTGTACCTAATAAAATTTGAGACGAATTTGCCGTATGATTAAAATTTGAATGAACTTCAAGCGAAGACGTTGTCAGATTTTCTAAAATCGGTTGACTTTGGTCAAAGTTCGTTGCATGTTTTACGTCAGTTGCTTGTGGATGGTTCGACATGATACTTGCCGCCAATGTTGAATCACTTTGCAAATTATGTTTCTCTATTTACATTACCGAAATGCAACAACGTATGATGCTTTTGTAAGCAAATGGAACAAACACCTTTGCAATCCACTGACTTCACCTAAACACGACACGTAAACACCAAGGTGCTTTACGAAATTGAATCGATGTTGAGGTTTTACACTATGATCTTTGAATTTAGGACACATAACTAATGGAATTTTGCTCCAATTGAACGCTAACCTGTTTTCGAACATCTGGTTTATTGAACCGATATGAATTAAATGGCGAAGCGACTGAAACATTTTGGCTTCTAAAATACGAATTCGAGTGTGCAAAATTTTGACAAAGGTTTCAAACTTTAAAATTTCACTTAAGTTGGATTTCATAATTATTACTGAACGAGATGCGTCATCTAGTCGCTCACAAAGATGATGGAGCATTTCAAGATTTTAATGAATTGTAGTGTGTAGTTACGGTATCTAGGAATGTTTGAAGTGACAAAGCGGAATCCTCCACCGATCTTTTAATATTATACAATTGTTTCATGTGTATTTTTTGTATTTTAACTTCATTGTCATAGAAATCTACTAAACTCTGATAAGCTTTCTGGTAATTATCGGCTGATATAGGATATGATTGTATAAATTTATACGCCTTGCCATCTCGAATGCATGTAATTAAATAATGAAATTTAGCAATATCCCACAACTGACCATTGGAATGAAATAAATCGTTAAAAATTCCTCGAAATTTCAGCCAATTTCCCTCGTGACCATCAAACTTTTGCAATGGAACTTTAGGAATGTTGAGAGAAACCTGCGGCATAGACTGAACTACTGAATTTAATTTTGAAATCTTGCCTACGAATTCTCGAAATCAAGTTATTTTTATTTAATTCATCAGTTACCCTTAATAAAAAATTGGAAAACGCTATATTTGGATCATCAGCCGAGAAAACCGAAGCCCAGTCACAAGAACTTAAATTTTCAGATAGCATACTGTCATTGATTTTTGTTTGAAATCGCCGTTCGTAACGTGAACTACGTAACTTTGGACCAAGCACACTTAAAGCCAATAAAATTGTATTATGATCTGTCACATGCAAATTTACACTTTTGATCTCAAGAGAAAATTTTGAAAAATTTGTTTCAGCAAAGACATGATCAATGCACGTATTTGAGCATATTCTAGTAACGTTATTCATAAAAGAATTCAACCCAAACGAAGCGCACAACAACAAAAATTCGTCCTTTATATAAAACTCTTTCAATAAGTCAATATTTAGGTCCCCAAGTAAAATTTTATTTTTCGATAAATCTGTATGAAGGTCACTATAGTATCTCTATTAAGGTCACTATATTACGAATGTACCAAGCGGCGTTTACAACCCCCCTAGGAACTTTATTTTGGAATCGTTGAACTATCTGTTGATTGTTGGTTTTGGTGCATCCCCATAGTTGGATACCATAAGTCCAGACCGGCTTGAGCACTTGTTTATAAAGCATAAGTTTATTATGAATGGGTAACTGAGAGTTTCTTCCAATGAACCAGTACATTTTTCTATATTTTAACTGAAGCTTTTCTGTTGTCTTTTTCACTTGTACTTTCCACTTTAACATTGCATCAAGGTTCATACCAAGGTATTTTACTTGATTTGCATGTGGTACAGGGATATTATTGAGAGTCACAGGTAGTGGTTCTATTGACCTATTAGTGAAGTTAATGTGAGTAGACTTTGATTGATTTACTTTCATTCTCCACTTAGTTAGGCAATCTTGTATATTATTTAGGGCTTTTTATAGTTTGAATGTGACTTCACCGATTGTGTCACCAACAGCTAGAATTGCAGTGTCGTCGGCAAACGTGGCGGTAGTTGTATTGCTCGTCTATGGTCAGTCGCTTTTAAACAGTACGAAAAGGAGTGGCCCTAAGACACTCCCCTGCGGGACTCCGCTTTAGCTTCTTTTATGCTGGAATACCGTCCTTCCTGTTTAACTCTAAAATATCTTCTTTTCAAGTATGACTTTAACAGTTCGCAATACTCAAATGGCAGAATTTTATCTAATTTAAATATTAAACCATCTAGCCAGACTTTGTCAAATGCCTGTGCTATATCCAGAAATATGGTTGAACAAACTTTTTTTTCCTCTAAGGTATTTTCTATTAAATCTGACGGGTGTGAAGTTTTCGACAAATAACAAAATCTGTATGTGTATTGGTAATTTATTTTACAGTAGGCCAAAAATTTGTTATTTAATGTTAATTTCTTTGTTAATTTACCAACTCTAACTTTCATTATATATATTATATATATATTATATATTATTATATATTATAATATATAATAATTATAATATATAATAATAATATATTATAATATATATTCGTAAACTCAATAAATGTTCGAAACTTATTATTCCTAAATACAAGTAAAACAAAATCTCTTCTAAAATCAAAAACAATAATAATTCGTAATACTATCCGACCACTAAAAGTTTTTAAAAATATTTAAATACGTCAAATTTAGTGGTTTAGTGGCCAAAGATTGGCCAACTCCCAGAAATTTCCAATAGACTTGACATATACGCAAAGTTAGCTAAGACTATGAAGACCTGTAGTAAAATAATAGTCAATAGTTATTACGATGGGGTTGAACCTTTTTTTATTGACTGTGAACAATTGAATATTTCATAAAAATTGGAATTTATTGTTTTAGTTTATTAGAGGCCAGCTCACAGAGTTTTCACCGGGATTTCGTTTATGTGAGTAACAAATGAAGGGGTGTTCTTTTAAATAAAATTAGCCTCATTCTGATATGATGGATTATAGACCTTGTTATTTAGGTCGATAAATGGTCATTTTTGTCTTCTGCTTCGTTGTCGGAGAAAATATAGATGGAGGCGCCTTTAAGACCTTTAGTCATATTACTTGAGACACAGGTTTCAATGGCGTGGATTTCGGCTAGAAAAATACTAAGTGCTCAGTGATTTCGATATTTTGTGGTTGGGTCAGTTTTGTTCAGCTCAGCAGCTGGTAAAGTTGATGCTTTTAAAGGGGTTTCACACTCTATATTTAAACTTTCTGAATTCATATATAATCCTACGAATAACCAAGAAATGAAGATCACCCATAGCAGAGATCAGTTTACTGTGGGACGGCAAAATTAAAACCGGAGGTTGCCTGGTATCCGGAGTTCACATACTAACGACTAAGCTCCCCCTTAGCCACGCAGCTCTTGGCGTATGTTGTCCCACCAAAGCTTGGGGCAATGGATTATCCGCCACTGCACGGTGGTGTCAGTTACTTAGCTACATTCTAGGATGCATTGCCCAGTTCTTGCCACGAGGAGGCGTAACTACACTAGGGAGAAGTCTTATGAGAATTGCGTATGCCTAGAAAGCTTTGACTCTTAAGACCAAACCCAAACAACCAAACGTTCAGAACGTTACTTAAGACTTCCCTTGTAGGCTTTTTCCATATTTTTTTCTCACTATTTCCTCTAAAATGTATACTTTATTTTTATCATTTTATCTTATGGAGCGCCCAAATCAATAAGATCCATTTCATTCAATCAGAGAGAGATAGGGGTTTTCTTTCATACTTCATTCTGTTTTTTACCAATATGGAGCGCTCAAACCAACGAGATCCATTTCATTCACAATGGATATCCCGTTTATAGGGACCCTGTTCATTCATACAGAAGGAGAGTGGTAATACTGAATACTGAATCGCTTGGTTAGCCTTGTTTGAATGAATACTAATTACTGATTTCTAATTACCAATTGGTATGTAGTAATTTATTAGCTAAAAATAGTAGTCTGACTTAGACATTAACCATAGATTAACTGATTATAATTAGATTATTATATGAAATTATGTTCTATAGTAAAATAATATTGCTGGATTAACAAACATCTGGTTTGTTGTTAACACGGGAAACTTTTTCAAATCATCGAAAATCTCCCAATTATTATTGGGTCTTTTTATAATTGCAGTATAATATTTTAATGTGTTATCATAATTTACCATAGCTTTTAAGGTAAAATCTTCATTGTCCAATTTAATATTTGTTTCTACCTCACAAATTTTAATATTATAATTTTTATTATTGTAAGACTGAACGTCTGCGATGGCTATGCCATAATTACTAATAATCTTCTCTACGATCAAATTTGCTCCACAACTAGAATAGGTAAGATATCCGAATGATAGCAAACCTTGAATATTGCGCAGCGTGTTTTCATTAACTGTAAAAATGTTAAAAGGTAAGTAACAGTTGAGAGAATTTCGAACTCGAGTAACGTTTTCCTCAGCACATTTCTGATAAACTGAAATAGGCTGTGGTATCATTTTATCAATCAAATATGTAATTTGACATTCCGCATTCAGCTGAGTTGTGTTGTCATATTGGTCTACACAATTTATTCCTTTAAATAGATCAAACAACAAATTTGTGCGCAAATCATAAAGTTCCGGTGTTATTTTATTAAGGTGGATTAATGACGAGACAATCTTAAAGAAATCGTTATCTATTTCTGAAAACTTAATTTGTAAACTCTCACTGTCGACGCCTAAACAAACAAAAATCTTTGTAAGAGAGTCGAAACCACAGGTATTTATCACACTTATAGTTTCTACTCCATAAAAGTTGGAATAACCATTTTTTAAAATTGGTATTTGCTGAACTTTAAAGTTTTTAAAACGTAGTTCGTTTTTAGATTCTACTCCAGACATCGATTTGTTTAGATAACGAGTTAAAACGTTTTTACCTATATGTTTTGGTGATGTTAGTCTCATTTTTTTACTCCACTGCTCTTCATTGAGCATGTCATTGGGAAGATATTTGGTTTTTCTGTTTCTTGGTGTAGGTATTAGAGGATTCTCTAATGTTTCCAAAATGTTTCCGACCATTTTAATATCCATTGAAAAGTTTTAAATTTATGATTGGCACTATTTGTATGATGTTGAATTGGTAATTGGTCATTATTTTCATCAGAAGTGATTTGTGCGACTGCTTTGTTTGAATTTTTATGATTTGACACAAAAGTTTCTTTCGTTTCATCAATAAATTCAAGTTCAATGTCATCGGATGTTTTAATATTATTTTGATACATTGATAAATCAAAATCCATATCTGCAATTTCAAATAATCCTAACATTCCAGTTTCGTTATTGAGAAAATCATCAACAACTGGAATTACAGAAATATTTAAATTTTCAACGTTTGGGGAAGCTATTCGATTTTCAAAGAATTGCTTGTTCTTTTCCCAAGTGTAGTATAATTTATATAAATTTTTACGATTATTATAAATGTGCATAGTTTTACATAGATTAACCATATCTGGTGTTTTATATCGACAAAATACAAACGTTTGAGGATCACGATTTATATTAATCAATGCGTCGAAAATAGCTTGACCACTGATAGTACTTCTATTTTTTTTTATTATTATGCATTTTTTTCTTCATTATAAATGTAAAAATTTAAAAATATAAAAAAAACTTCAAAACAACCAACTAAAGTACTAAAATATACTAAAATAATTAAATATAGTATATATATTTATACCTGAATTATCTCAAAACCTTAAGTAAAATTTAGTGTAGAACAGGAAAGAAATTACACGTAAGAGATGTAAATCTCCAACGCTATAATAACAAACCAAACTAAATTTATACAAATAAAAAATTAATTCAAAAACTATTATAGGAAAACAAAACTTATTTATTCTGGTGAACACTCGACAATAAGAAACGTATGGTTTATAGCAAATCCCGTTAGAGAACGAATATATTAAAAATACTCAAATAGTAAAATAATTCACAAAACACTGTTATTAAAACACTTAGAACACACTTGTATCACAATACAAAACACTTGTAAAAAAACACAAAAAAACACCGTAATTTTCGATTTTTACAAAAACAGAAACTATAGAAGAATATATAACAAAACTTTACATCAAATTTAATTTTTATTCAGGAAAAATAAATTCATTAAAACAAAAAAACGGGAAAAATTCATCAAATTTATGAAACATTTATGATTGTTTTGGTCACACCGAACAAACTATACCAGATACAGACATGAAATTTTCAGAAACTATAGATAATTGATAAATTATAAAGCTAAAAGAAAATACTTGTTGATGCGTCTAGTACTTTAAGTGATTTATGTTATCAAAGTGACATATAACCTAAAAACAAAACCATTAAAAATTATAATCCTACAAAAACAAGGTCTATAATCCATCATATCAGAATGAGGCTAATTTTATTTAAAAGAACATCCCTTAATATGTTACTCACATAAGCGAAATTCCGGTGAAAACTCTGTGAGCTGGCCAATCCTCTATACAGTGAACCACTTAAATTCATATAAAAAAGAACAAAAATGACCATTTATCAACCTAAATAACAAGGTCTATAATCCATCATATCAGAATGAAGCTAATTTTATTTGAACAAGATTAACAATAAAAAATTTTCATTAATAATTTTGTTTAAATGTTAAATTATTTTAATTTACTCTTCCTTATTTTACAACATTGCTTTTACCGACTGTTTTACTAATACATGTAAATCTTTTTGTTAATTTAAAAAATTTCGTATACGTATACGTTTTGTTATTTTTTGTTATTTGTTGAAAACTTCACACCCGTTAAATCTGTTATTCTATGGACTTGATCGATTGTGGAGTGTTTCTCTCTAAATCCAAACTGATGGGACGGAACAACTCCTGATTTTATAATTTCTGGTTTAATTCATTTTAATAAAAGTCTTTCAAACTGTGGCTTACATGGTTTAGGTATCATTATTACTTCCGCAAATTTCCAAAATAGAGGGACATAACAGAGTCTGTAGCTTTTTAGGTAGTTGTTTAAGAAGCTCTCCAGTTATCAAGTTATGTCCTGGTGATGTTTTAAGTACTACATGATTTTTTTTCCTTGCTTCACTTCTTTAGCATTAGTTAATGGGATTTCCTGTCTCAGGGTGGTTGTATGGTTTTCAATCAATATATCCTGTTGATAGATTTCGGATTTAATTTTTTATTGGGTAGCATTTGTCAGCTATTTTTTTGTTTGTTGTATTAGTGCTTTTCCACGCTGCTTGTTGCATATTTATGACGAGCTTTTCCACCCCTTGTTCTAATGTTTTATCTGATGAAAAATATGTGTTTAAAATGATGCTATTGTTTAGTTCATTCCTAAAATTTTTTCAGTCAGAATATTTATTTGTTAACATTGGCTGCTTGCCATTTGTAATTATTGTATCACTTATTATCATTAAAATAGAGGAATGGTCAGATGTGGAGTCAAATCCTTCCTGCACTTGTATATAATCAACCGGGATTTTTTTTTTGTTATAAAAAAATCAATTAGGTCAGGTGTTTTATTTTGATCGCTGGGCTAATAAGTTGGTTTTCCAGTAGAATACCAGTTGCAGTTGTATTTAATTACTAGTTGATGAAACTCTTTCCCTTTAGGTGTTGTTAGTATTGATCCCCACTCTGTATGTTTAGCATTGAGGTCACCCCCGATTAAGAATTTTTCACCTAGCTTAAGTTTCAGTTGTATATCGTATTTAATATCTTTTTTTAAAATTACGGCGCTGCCCCCTCGTGCAATATTATTAGGATGTACTGCTGAGTGAATTTCGTAGCAACGGAGTTTTATATGACTCTGAGTAGTAAGGTGTGTTTCAGATAATAAGCATATATCTATTTTTTCTAAATCAAGAAATAGTTGTATTCTATTTTGTCGTTGCAATATACCATTGCAGTTTCATGCAAAGTTTTTTAAATTATTTGCCATGTTAATTAGCAAAGAGAGGTTAACTCTGATGCTGATTGACTTTTTTCGAGTAAAGTGAGCCTTTGCATGATTGCTATAGACATGATTGATATATAAGCAAAACTATGTTGCCTTCTCGAACTTCCAATAGTGAGTGCATCAGCGAATGTTACATTTGGATTAGTTCTTGATAATTTGCTTTATGTTTCGTGTGTCCTTAACTATGTGGATATTCTTGTTGAGGCTGAGTTGATTTCTGGCCTGGTACTTACTGAAGTTTCCATTGTTTTCGCATAGTAAGATCATAAATTATTTAGTTAGTACGAGGTAGAACTGCACTATATATCGAAATTTGCTAGCAATACGCTTAGTTTTGTATTACAATTTCGCAACGAAACGAATTTCTTAGAAATTCACGGCTGTAAATTTACGTACAAATCTCCCATGTAATTGCATCATCCCATGTAATTGCAGCCTTACATACGTCATACTAAATTTCTCAATTTGATGTTTTGTACGTATTTATAGGTACAGATCTTGGCAACCGGAATACACGATATAGTATTTCAAATTTAATTTAATTAATTTACAATGTACAATAATAAGTTTTAAATTACTCGGTGTATACATACAGTACATATATACAGTACGAAATTTAATAACATTTAACAATATTATCCAAAAAATACAATAACAACAAAAGTAACAAAACCGAATTAAGATTTGTATCCATCGATGTCGAAAACTACAAATTTCATAATCAATTTTGTATAGTCGTCGTATATATGTGACCACAATCAACTCATTGCGCCTCGTTATATAATTCCTCTCTTAATTAAATATTATGTTCGTTTTGTGTATGCTGTGGGAATTAGAAGACAAATATCACAAAAACAACTCAGGTTACGACGTTTCATGTACATATAGATATTCATTGTCTTCTTGGTCGCGTTGTCTTCATAACATATACTGGTAACTATATACAATGTTTAATAGATCTTATTTAATGGTTGATGACGATTTTATTATTGTTGTCATGATATTTTCTCGTATCTCTCGTATAGATTTCGGATTTCCTCTTTTGATGTTCTATTACGTAAATACTTGGTCCTGTATTTGAGTAGGATGAAATACATTTTATTTAACAGACAAAACGAAAACAAATCGATGAAGAATGTGTAAGATGCAAAAGATCTATATACTAAGCAGAGAGTCAATTTGACATTTAAGTCGAAAATTTCGATGACAATAGCAATTAAATGTTGGATTTTAGTTTTATGTAGGTGGTTGGCGATAGACTAATGCGCATTTCATTGCATCGTCAAGAACTTGTTCTGTCTTAAAATCATTGATACGAAATTAATTGATCAACAAAATGTTATATTATGTATTGTGCATGGACTATATAGTAAAAATAAATGGCCGTAGGCAATATTCATCGTTGGTGGTTTAATGATTAATTTCTATATTATGATCGGGTGTTGAATCGCGTGTCCAAATAAAATATAAAATGCGGCGCCTTAATCTGTATATACGTATTCTCTATGTAGTAGATTCTATCGAGATCACCGCACAATACATGATTAATTACTGCGGAGTGTTGAGTGTATATCGATCGCAATTCGTTATATTCTTGTTCGAACAATGGTGTCTAATCAATTGATTTGTTATACATAAAAATAATTGTATTCAACTTTCTTAATTTATATATTATAGGTATTCATTTTTAGGAAGTTAAAATTTTTAACAAATAACTTGCGATCATTGATCTTATTTAATAAAAAAAAAATGTATAGTTCGCTTCTATACATAATAAACAATCAACGTAACAAAATATCAAATCATGCAACGATCGATCGATCGATCGATCATTTTATTTATGTATTGCTATTTACAGGCCGTAACAAAAAATCGAAACTTTTTGCAGATAAACTGAGTAATTGGAAAATGTTAGTAATTTATATCAATTTGGGTTTGTGTTTTATTAAGGTTTTAGCCCATTAAAACTATAAGTTTGTGCTATAGATCAAACATGTGTGTAATCCAGAAAATATGCGATAGGTAGGTCCTAAAAATGAGAAATGAATACTAGATTTTTGTCTACAAATCGAAAATTCATAAATTCTTAAAAATTCATGAAGGTTACTCCAAAACTAAAAAAATTTCTGAAATCTTCAAAATACATTAAAACTATGTGAAATTTATGCAGAAATATTTGCTATAATGGACTACCTAAGTGCTATTAATGTAAATGGAATTACTTCGATGATTCGTTCTGTCAGCCATTTCATGGCTGATAAATTGTTATCATGAATTAGCATGATGTCTTCCCGCTGCAAATTGGTTTGAGATGACTCGCATTTGGTTCTCTGCTGAACCATAGTCAAATACTCTAAATGCCAACGTTTTCAAAAATGCTGATAAGTTTGTTTCACCATGTTCCACGTTGCATGAGGATTTATTTTTTTCTCGACGATTGGTTCTACATAGTTTATGTAGTTCTCGTCCTATTACAAAATGCGCAAGTGTAACTTTACTTCATCGTTGTTATTGCGACATATTGGCCTAAAGTTGAGGATTCCTTCAAACTTCACTGCAAGTGTTAAAAATTCTTCCAAAATGAGTATTACGTCGTTGGCAGTTCTCGTAACTTTATCCTTTAAAATATTGGAAAGAATTTAATTATTGTTTTTGTTAAAAGTGTATGAACTTCTTCGAGATAGGTTTGATCATCAACAAAATTAGTGCTGTTGTCACAGTGTATGGTGGGACATAATCCTCTTCTGCTTATGAATCGCCTCAACGCTCCTATAAGAATGACTCAGTATTAAGGTTTTCTTTTTCGCCATTTTTTTGCCATTGGTGATCCAGAAATGTAGTCTAGTACATCGTAAGTGATTGTTATGGCAATAGGTGACCTTGATGATGTAACTATCGAATACTAAGCGTTGTATGGTAGCGCTGTTTTTCTAGCCGCAAACAGCTTTTGACTGGTTTACTTTTAGAAACTCCGTGATTTGCCAATATATTACTACTTTTCAATTCGCCGTTTTATGTTTCTCCAATGTCAACATTCTAATTAGTCTCTTTTCTTTACCCCTTTTAGCTTTCAAGCTATTGAAAAATCTGAAGACATAAGACAGTATCCGTTTTACCCTAAAATGACTGGTATATTTTTTGATTTGAATATTCTTTTGTTTTGGGTATTTTATATTGATCTGTCCAATTTTGTTCGTTCATTACTAGCCAAACTGGCCCGTTCCATCATAGTTGGTTATTTAAAATTTCTCTTGCTGATTTACCTCTAGGCGGCTGGATTCTGATTGGATGGCACGTACTGCTATTGATTTCATTTATGGATGCCTATGATTTCTGCCAATCGATTGGCTACAAATATTGTCCAATATCTTGGTTGATTGGACAACGTATCAAGGACGATTTTCGAATTGCTCTACAATGAAACTGACTGAAAAGCACTGCTCCCATCAAGTAGTGGTGCTACTTTGGTTTTAGCACATATGAGAAAGGTTGTAAATTTATCATTGCACTGTGATCGTGCGTATATCGCGGCTGTATAAATCCATTTGCTTGTATCATAAAACCTATTTAACGTTATACGGTTTGTAGTCATTTCGAAGTTCTATCTATCTGCGGATTTTATTTTTGCTGCGGCAACTCATCATCCCAAGTAGTTTTAGCGCAACCGCATAAGCTTTGAAGCATAAATTTTATTTTTATGGTTATTATGGAGATAACAACCCCAGCAGATCGAAAATTTTGCTCGCTCTGGATAAAAATGATCACTTGGTAATGATTAGCTTGACCGATTGTGGGTAATCTAAAAACAGTTTTAAATTATTTTGCTCTGGGATATTTAAGAGATCTCGCATTTGGAGATTATTTATGGATATTTTTCTTAAATTTAAGCCGGTGCTCTTTAACATATTTACTATTTCCTCTTTTAACTGCACAAGATCAGCTAACTTTGACGATCCAAACATTAGGTCATCTACGTAAGTATCATGGTGAAAATCATCTTCATGCAAATCTGCCAGCTCCTCCAGACATTTACACGGTAAAAAACCGAGACTAATTTTAAAACATTTGTTTAAACCACAATAGATTTAGAAAATAATAAAACAATTCAATCCTAATTCTTAAACCTCAAAAAGTTTAAAACTTATTAAAACTATTACTATAACTTGTTTAAAAAAGAACTATATAAAACTATAATGGTTCTTAACTAAAAAAAAAAACATAAGAGTTAAGTTAGATTTTCCATATTAAAAAATTAAACGCATCGAAAGTTTAATTAAATGAAATTTGCATTGTTTCTTATAATACACTAAAACAACGTGATTATAAGAAGTATAGAATCTAGTATGAACCATAACTTTTTGTATAGATGATAAAGTAGGCTAAGAATCTTAACTAAGAAAATTTATGTAAATATTAACCAATTAAATATTTTTAGGTATAAAAAAAAATGACATGTTGGTAGTTTGGTTGCTGCAGCCTGACAAGGGAGCGAAATTTTTAATTTGTAATATTGTATATCAAATTTAATTCACAATCATATATTCTTCTCATGAGCATATATTCTTCTCATGAAACCGAACTAATGAAACGAAGCAAATGTTGTCTCTTTTCATTGTAAAAAAGGTTACTATTTCTTTTTTTAGTCAATTAGGCAACACATCAAATTCATTGGTGGAGGTAGAATATAGAAATGATATAGCTGTTCAACAAAACTTTTTAAAACTTTTTTTATCAGATTACAAACTAACGTGTTTATATTTTAAACCGACCCTGTTATATATAAATACAACGTGTTTGTTGAACCAACAGATACTATTTTACAGACATTTTTGGTTTAAAATTGAAACGTTTATTAAACTGAGTTTTAAGCATTATATTGAGATTTTTTAAACTTCTTACTTTGTTCATCTTGATTTTTTAAAGTTTAATTATTAAACCGTAATAGTACCTATATGCGGACAAAAAAGTTTTAAAATTAGTCTCGATTTTTTACCGTGTAATAGCCATGTAAGATGCAGATGCTGTGTCATAAGTTACTGTGTTTAACGTGTATGGGAATATTTCATGATTCGTTGCCCCACAATATCAACTGATGTTTTCTGTATTTTTGTGCTACCTGAATTTGCCAATAAATCTTTTTAATATATCTACCAGTACGTAAAGATATTGCCGGAATCGAGCAATCGGGATGTTGGGACCCACCAGAAGATTTGATTTTAAAGCCATGACAGTGGATTTAGCTACTTCCTTTGAATACTTCATGGTGTGGCAAGCTATATATGCTTCTTGCCGTTCTACACTATTCATATGAGCTTTTGCATCCTAGCCTCTAGGTCTTGGTGTTCGCTTAAAAATGGCTCGTAGAGTTGTTGGAAATGGTTGTCTGCTTTAAATCTCCTTTTCACGGTAGATGACCTAGTTATGACGTTTTGTGGTTGTGGTAAACCATTCTTTAAAACACTGACTTTAATTGGTCATGTGGCTGGTTTGTGTGCCTTCTTTGACTGCTCAAATTGATGCAACGAAAAGCATCTAGGACACTAGTGCAAATGACTAAGTGGCTTATTTGGTTTCTTTGTCAAGCATCATGTTGCCATCCTCAAGCAATTCAAAAACAGTTTCTGCTCCAAGTAAACTATCGATTGGCTTACTTCACCAACTCCCGGTAAAAAAATATTACAATATCTTCTTGGTAGCCCTAATTTTTAGATCATCGATTCGGTTATAAAGTAAGCTTGCGAAGCGATGTCCAACAATGTATATTCATCTTATCCACAGTTGGGCGTGTAAATTACACAATGTAATTTACTGGGTTTTTTACATGTAAAATGTATGTAAAATGTAAAAGATTATTTTATACATACAGTAAAATATAAATCAACTTTTTCATTACAATTATCGTCATCTGTTACCAAATCTCTTAATTAAAGAAAAATTGACTATATACTACAGTGTAGTGTATTTGTGTTTATTTATTGTGATATTTGTACATATGTATAAATGTAAAATAAAGTGCAACTTTCCTATGATAAGAAATATTTTGACAATGAAATCTTGACACCTGCTATCAATAAATGTAATTTGATGAACGCTTCGTTTTTCGTGAGAGGAGTTAGCATATGGAATCCCTTGAATGGTAACTGCTGGGTTTCGAAAAGAATATTTTTCCCAAATTTAATTATTAATGTATTAATCAATTTATCTAGTATTAATTCTATGGTAAGGTTAGTATAATGGTATTGCTGCAAACTTAGGTTATGAAAAATTATTAATTGTAATTAGAGTAAGAAAAATTAAATTGAATTAATAAAATTCACTACAGTTCCACGCTTAAATTCGATAATCATATTCACTACCTCTTTACTACACTGGACATCAAAAGCATAATGCATAGGCATTTTATAGAATGGATAGAATAGGGCTAGTAATTTCAGGCATACATTTATTTGATGAGGGTGAGACGGGTAGTGATAATTTGGTTGATTTTGTCCTGTTTGAAATTAATAAAGATTTAAATTTAAAACCCAGTCAAACGAGTATAGATTCACTTCATTCATTTCACTGCAGAGAATTATTTTATTTATGATTAAACGTCAAATTGCAATTAGTTTTCCGCTACATATTGAAAGAAATATGCACTCTTAAAAATATTTTATTTTAGTTTATTCAGATGTAGCTAGATGGCACTATGTCACTAGTTGTTTATTTTGTCGAATATAAGAACTAGATTAAGACGTAAACAGATGGCATTGTAGAAGGATAGGTGATTTTTAGTCTCAATGTAGATAACTAAAAGTTGAAAATAATTATGATTAACCATTTAAATAAAATGTTTAATTGGATTTTCTAATGCAAGTTATTCTTATAAACAAATGTTTGTATCATTTATTCAATATTTTAAATTATTTCTGGACGGATTCTCGTTTTTTAAATATAATTTACATATTTTTGTAAAATACACATTTTTTTTGTAATTTACGTTATTTACATGTAAAATGGAGAAAACGTTTTTTACATGTAAAACACCCAACCCTGATCTTATCCAATAAGTTCACTATTGCCGAAGATAACACTATTGCCGAAGATAACATTTGTGGCACCTACCTCTCATTTTGAATTCGTAAGCTCCATATCCTGGATTGCGATAGTTGGATCACCTTTTGAAACTTTCAAAGAACAGGAAGCTATAATTCAAATTATTTCGTAGAATAGTTTGGTTCTACCGCCTTGAATCGGGAATTTTTATTTGTTTTTTGTTTTATCCCAGCATTCCTTTAATTTTGGCTTTGTCTCTCGAAAAACTAAAGACATCATTTTGTTATCGTTTACCCACATCATTAGACTGATCTCTCGAATTGACCCATTATTTTACTCGGTTCTTGGACTATCTTTGTCAGAAATGCTAATTGACTGGTCTGATAATTTTATAAAAGCATTTGCTTTACCACCAAATATTGTTTGTCACGTCCCGCTGCTCACTTAATTTAAGCAATTTTTTTCAGAGAGTTTTTTCTTCTTCGTGTGCACACAGTTCTTCTAATGCTTGTCGTTTTTGCGAATAAGACAATCAAAAATTAAATCACATATTAAATATCACATATTAAAATTTGTGAGCTTTTTGATTGAACCCCTTAATCTCGTACTGTTCCATTCCCACCTTCGATGGTTTCTAACTCGCTCTGTTGACTTTGCTCCATTTAATCATTGCTCTGGCATATTTTACTGATTTTCTAAGCTCTACGCAAATTGGATAGTCCGTGCCTTAAGATGAATTTAGATATCTGATTTTTTTGCCAATCAAACCCAATTTCGTTGACATTTTGGCACAACGAAGAGATAAACAAAATGTATCTTTTTCGACACGAAGGCACACACACATAAGCATAAGTAATTTGTTTCACATCATTTTTTGTTTTATCTTTGTGTGATTCGTCGATTTATTTTTGTGCGCCATTAAAATGTGTCAAAAATTTTTATGTGTGTATGGGTGACCGAGTAGCAACGAAAATTGTCCGCATATGTAAATCGTTGGAAATTAACCTTAGCCGAATTGAACGTCACAGACAGCTATGACAGGAAAAAATCAGATATCTAAATTTACCTTTATGCTTGATGTGATGCCTTCGTAATCAAAATTATGTCACTTTTACATTCGTCACGATTAAACTTGTATTTTGTTTCAATATAAAAATGTTTGTTAATAAAATCACCTAGCAACAGACTGAGTTCAACGGGCAACTCATAAAAAATAAAGTGAAACCCACACCGTTCTGTTAATTTCTGAAACGTTAAAAGTAGATAACTGCAATCGTAAATGTTGTCGATAATCTACGAAAAATAATACTGGGTAGACATAATAGATCTATTTAGGACAAATAGAATTATGTTTGGTGTTTAAACCAATAAAAGCTACTTATATTACTTTGGTCATTGGATTTAATTTTATTAACCACTTTAATTAATTATTTGTCACGTTTGACCGTATTTCCCACGAGTTTAAATGCAGAAATGCATAAAATAACAAGTTTCTATAGAAATCGTTAAAAGACCCAAGTTCAAAATGTGACTAATCCTTTATACAGTTACGTTTTGCAACAAAACAAAACTATTGTAAAATTGTACACGGTGATCATGCTGTTATATAAGTATATGCAATTCTAAATTCTCAAAACAATTTCTTTAAAAATAATACTATTATTTGTGTTAAATTTCAAATATAATTGTGAAAAATATAATCATTTTCCATAAATGGTAAAATTATTTTGTATTCGGCAAACAACACAAAACCATCGACAAAACTAATAAACGAATACTAATTAAAATTGACACTAAAGGGCACACCTTAGTACACGAGTGTATGGGAAAATTTGTGAAAAATATTGTTTAGAAACTCTAGTCTTTAGAAACTCTGTATTTGCGCAGGTACATTTTTAAATATGTGGACATTTAATTCACACATTGTGACGTTATCATATAATTATTGTACTACACTCAAACCAACAACCTTTAATCTTTCAGCTTATAAAATGAAACCATAAAATTTCCAATTAAATTTTCATTAATTTTCCGCTATAGTTTAATTTTGATATGTAATTAGCCGTGAAAAAATTTCTTGAGAAGCTTCTAATAATCCATTATTATTTATCTCTTAACCCGTCACTTTCACTTTTGATTGCAGAGAACACACCGTGAACACAAAGATTAAAACGATTACTCAAAAATACGTTGCAGTCACATAACAAACATAACTCGATTATGGTAATGAGTACTAAATAAGAAAAAAAAAAAAAGAATCAACATAAATTTTAGTTTTCTAATTAGAAATGTAAATATTTGTTTTGGTACTTAGACGCAGATAAATGTGACAAATAAATCAACGTTGATTATATCGCATATAAGAGTTTTTTTTTTTTGTTGACTTGAGCTAATTACGATTGACATATTTCTAATTTCTATTTTAATTATTCCAAATAGTAAATCATTCTGATCTCTGAAAAAAAATGTCTCGTTTAGCACCACAAATTACTAAGTAGGCCTAATTAGACCGAGTAGGCCATTAAATTCTTAATTCTCTTAGGTATTCTTTTAAATTTCGTAGTTGAAGGACATAACGCTGTTACTTTCTCCTTCTACTAATACGGTCGAAAATTCAGACCCACAAAATATTCCCACATACTGAGTTTTGAGAGCTTCAAATTACTGTAACTAACCCTAAAAGTACTCTTGCTCTTTAGTTTTTGCATGGCTAAGGCTATATTTTCTTACTTATCGATGATTATCTACTGATAGATATTTTATTGATATTATATGATGTGTGATTGATTGTTGTTGTGATAGATGCCAGGAATGAGGTCATGCATATTGTGGCCAGAGTTAGTTATTGCTAACTTTTAGTGCCAATTGTGACGGAGTGAGAACCGATGGATGCAAGACGCTGTGATGTTTATCGTGAACAACATCAAGTAGGCGCTGTTGTGTATCTCCTAAAACTTTTAGTATTAAAATCAACACAATCACGCTCATTAATATTAGACGGACCATTTCCTCGGGCTTCACCCGTTGTCGTTCTCTGTTGTTTGTTAATAGGAGATCATTGTCTGCAGTCAAGTTGTTAAGCTGACCTAAAGTTGTTTCAGGATTACGTTGCAGTTGAAACCAGATAGTGCTTTGCAAGTTTTAAAAGTCGCCTAAAACGGTCTGGGGTTTAAGCATGCCTCTATTCGGGCCAGAAGTGTAGAGAGCTCCTTTCAAAGGTATAATGTATGAGTTTGGAGTTGTTTGTCTGTTTCAACGAAATTTGTGCCGCAATCACACGATATTTTCAGACCGATTCCTCTTTTTGATATGAACCGTCAGTATGCGGCTAAGAAAGCATCTGTTAATGGGTCACTTACAAGTTCGAGATGGATTTCCTTCGTGGCTTTATGCAAATAAATATGGCAATGTAGCCCTTAGATGTTTTATTACAGCGGTTTTTGTTTTATTCCGTATCCAATCCATAATTGTATGCTAATTGTCCCTGTATAGTCCACCCTGCTATTCTTGAATGGTTTAGCGAATTATGTTATTGGCATTTACTATCTAATGCGTTCTAGGGTGTGTAAGTGTTGCTTGATTTCCACTATGTATAGTATTTTAAATAAGCTTTTCTGATGAGCAAACTTGACTTTGGGGCAGTATTATTGAACTCAAATGATAGATTAGGATTGGTTGGCGGTCCGCCGACTTTCAGCTTGTTGTTTATGTCATATAAAGACGGAGTTAGCATTATAATTGTACTGCTCCTTGGTAAGTTTTGGTTTGCTGGTAATTTTTTAAATTCTGGTTCGAAAGCTTTTTTGGCCAATTGCAAATTGCCATTTGAAAAGAATTACCTCTACCAAACCATTCGAAATTGTGGTATTGACTTCGCAGGAACGATATACGAATAATGTTCAAAATGTTAAGTCAAAATTGGATAGAGTGGCATTTTAATCTACTTTCGTCTTCTCACTTCGGTACCCTGTGGGTTAACTGCTATCAAATTAGTGAAAAGTTATTT
Source organism: Tipula confusa (assembly GCA_963556175.1). Classification (NCBI taxonomy): domain Eukaryota; kingdom Metazoa; phylum Arthropoda; class Insecta; order Diptera; family Tipulidae; genus Tipula; species Tipula confusa. Next base: position 48,459,217 of record OY744476.1, read on the forward strand.
ACTAAAAGCAACACACAACTTTAACATTACAATCGAAAATGTCAAAAGAGGCCACGGATTAAGAAGAACGAAGAAGTCGATGAAATAGTGTTGATTAAAAATGATAACACTCCAGGTTCCAAACGACCCCTCGGTCGAATCATTGAGGTACAGGGTGAGCAAGATAGTCACTTAAGACTTCATCTTCAGTATTACACAACGGGCAGTTATGAAACTTTGTTAGTTGCTGATAAGCTAACAACTCTCGTTAATGGGCCTGTTTGAGTACAGAATCCATGGGCCGAACTATCGACTATGTCAGTACAGGGTAGCTGGAACAATGCAATATGTAGATGGATAAATGCGAACCTATATTCGTACGTCCTTTATTTGGCTAATCATGGCGTAAAGTAGGACGTTAACTGCGAAATAAGTGGGAGAGCTTCAGCTCCTGGAACGATTTCATGGATTGTTTATTAGCATCACCTGTAACTTCTAATGAAAATATAGTTAAAAAACACTCTTTTATAGGTACTGCACTAAAAAGCCAAAAAGCCCTTAAGGGCTTTAATAAAAGATATGTTTGGAATTAAGAATAATATTTGAGTGTAAAAATATGAAATTTCAGTGTAAAAATACGAAATTTGAGTGTTCTATAAGTTCGTTTCCTGTTAAGCGTTATGGTGACATTTCACAGACACATAAATTTTTTGATTTCAAATACCCTCCTTAAATACCCAAAATTCCACCGAAAAATATATCAGTATTTCGGTAAAAATCGTATATATAATTAATCCACGATCGTATTACATCCACACCATCGACGGAGCTTGGTAGGAATAGGGAAACATCGTCGTTGGTGCCCGGAGGAAATCGTGTGCAAAAACCGAATCCTTTGGGCACTAAACAGCTTTAGACCCTATAAATCAGTGGACTTGCAAAAACACTCGTCGAGCATTCTCCCATGGCTGGAGGTGATCTTCAGGGGTAGTTTAAAGCTGAATTATATTCCTAGGAAATGGACGGAGGTTAGGGTGATTTTTATCCCGAAAATAGGGAAGAATTCACAGGCCTACCCAAAGGACCTAAGACCTATAACTCTATTATTCTTTCTGTTGAAAATATTGGAAAAACTGATTGAACTGTACATACGTGCAAAAATAAAACCCAGCAATTGAGCGACTTCTCAGCATGCGTACTGGAAAGGGAGATCTGTGGACGCGGCTCTGCATTCCCTAGTGCGAACAATTGAGAAATCAATCCACTCGAAAGAGTACTGTATGGTAGCTTTCCTCGATATAGGGGGCGCTTTTAACAATGTCAGGACGGAGGCAGTTCAGGAAGGACTTTCATTCTTAGATGTGGGTACCCCTTAAGGAGGTTGATAAATCAGATGATAGAATGCAGGATTGCTAACGTGGAGAAAGGGGAATCCACCATTAGGAGGCGTGTAGCTAGAGGAACTCCGGAAGGTGGTGTCCTATCACCTCTTCTCTGTAACATAGTAATCAATGGACTACTTTTGGAACTGGAGAGGAGGGGAATATGGGTGATAGCGTATGCAAATGACGTAGCGATTGTGATCTCAGGTAGGTACCTAAGCACGATTAAGGAAGTCATGCAACACGATTAGGGAAGTCATGCGTTCTTAATCATTACAAAGTGGGCCAGCATGTGTGGGCTGGGTATAAATCCAACAGAGCTTGTACTCTTCACCAAGAAATATAAAATTCCGGTAGTAGCCTCTATCCTACCTTAAAAGGCACGGCACTGGTCTTTACTGATAAGACAAGGTTTCTGGGCATAATTTTGGACCTAAATTGGAAACCCAATATTTTAGAGAGTAAAGAAGTCTACCGTGGCTCTGTACTCATGTAGGAACGCCGTCGGTAAGAGATTGGGTCTAAAACCAGAGCTGGTACACTGGCTCTTCACCGCTGTAGTCAAATCGATTCTGATGTATGGGGTTAGTGTGTGGTGGCCAGCACTAGACAAGAAAACTTATAAAAATATGATAGAGAAGGTGCAAACAACGACCTGCTTGCTTATAAGCGGGTCACTGAGGACAACCCCTACACATGCTCTGGAGGCTATGCTCTACCTTCTTCTTGTCGACAGCTTTGGTAAGCAGAGAGCGCTATCTACGGCTGCACGACTTTTTGCCGTGTTTGAGTCGAAATGTCTACAGACAGGCCACTCGACGATTGGCAGTTCGCTTAAGGAAGACTTAATAGTGACTGCACAATTGTATTGTGACTACACGATTGTATGCTTTGAAAAAGGCTTCCGGATCCTTATCCGGTCAAGGAGTCTATGGTGACAAATTAAATGTGAATATATCTGTTCGTCTTCCTGATCACTGTAGTGTGTACCAGTTAGAGCTGGTAGCGATTGAGGAAGCGCTGACTTGGTTGATGCATAATGTCATATCCACAAGGGATATAACAATATATGTGGACAGTCAGACGGCAATCAAGTCGCTGGAATCAGTTTCTCTGACGTCCGTGGTGGCATTGAAATGCTGCTCATCTCTTAACGATATGAGTAAGCATTTCAATATCCAGATAGTCTGGGTCGCCGGCCACTGGGACGTTCTGGGGAACTGCAGGGCTGACGAACTGGCAAGGAAAGGTACAACTCTCCAATTGAAACCGGAAACGGTAAATCTGGGTAGGCCTATAGCAGCGGTTTTTATGGCGCTTAAAAATGAGGCGATAGCCTCCTCTGCTCATGCCTGGCACTAGCTTACACGAGGTACAAACATCTGAGCAAGTATTGTTTCGACGGCCTTATGGATCTCGAGAACTGCAATGTGCGAGATATCTTACGCTACATAAGTAGCTTTGAATGGTTCCAAAGAAGGTGAAAGGGGAGTAGGATCCTTTTGTATCACAAAGGACCGTCACCGGCCTAAATGTGCGTTAGTAGCCACTCTAACCTAACCTAACCTACACCCACACCAATTCACATAGTAATGTAAATATAATTATAGCCATAATTCAAAAACCATTTTAAAACTAATAAATTAAATTATAATTTTCTTTGAAATTAGTTTTTAAATTAGATGCTAATTGGTGACATGTCATATAGAATTACACACAGCGAACAACTCGTGTAACATATTTAATGGTTAAGACATAAATAAATTAAAAGTTTCCGGCAAAAGACAATAACAATAGTAATAATAATTATTAATAAAAAATTACTTTGTCTTCGGCTTTAACTATGGTTTTAAGAAATAAAAAAAAAAATAAAAACAAACGGTAGAAAATGCATTATGTAAATAAAAGGTACAATTAATTTTTTTTAACCCTTTACCAATGTATGTATTACCTATGTGCATGTGCGTCCGCATACAAAATAATTAGATTTACGAACAATTTTTAATTGAAACCTTTTTTGTATCGACCTCGTCGAGTACGTTACATCGACAACAATTCCAAAATTAAACAGCAAAACACACAAAACCAATTACTTATATGTGCATACGACGAGTTAAAGACGTCGAGGGAACATTAATTTTAAAAACCGCCATTAATTTATTTCTACATAAATTCACAATACGGAAAAAGCAAAAAATCAATTTATACGTTCCTTTACGAGAGCTTAGCTATAGATAATTATCGTCATGATTTATTTCTTTGCTGATAAGATTTAAGTGTCTTCTTTTGTATACTATCATGTATGTACATAGTCGAGTAATTTATTTTCTATTTCCAAATCGAATAAATTGATTATTTGTCATTGTAAAATTATCGAAAAGTTGTAGTAAAAATCATGAAAACCACTTTGACAGTTTTTGTTGTTAATTTGTGTGTGTGTGTTTTTTTTAAGTTTTAAAATTATAATACGATTAGAATCGAATTACATCAAAATATAATATAATAATAAAAACAACAACACAAGTCTAATGATTAACCTTAACCCTTCCGTCAATTTACAGCAAGAATTTGGAGGTAATTGAGTATGACATTAAATTGTAAATGTCACGCTTGAATAATTAGACGTTGTAACTTAGAATTATAAATTTTAATTTATGGTTTGCACATAGCAAATTTGCGACTCTTAATAATAAAGCAGCGAATATAAATTTTTCACAAAAATTCTATTGATCTGTCAATTATACGCTAATATTGATAATTGAATACGCCTTCTTTGCCGGTCATTACACATGGCGATCTTTCTTAATTGGCAATATTAAGAATAAATTAGTGTCGCATTTAATTAGAAATTATTAATGGTAATTAGGCGAGCCCTTCGATCGATTAACAAAGATTTAGCAATTTAAGCGATTATAATACGAGAAGTTTGACTGAAATTTTTATTTATAACTAATTTTATATTGTAAGAAAATTTTAAAATATTGCTACGAAGAGCAAACCTCATGGAATCAAAATCAAATGTTTGATGGAATCAAACAGGCACGTTTGATGGTACTGTGAATATTATATATATATATATATATATATATATATATATATATATATATATATATATATATATATATATATATATATATATATATATCAGCCATGAAAGAGTATCGTTTACAACTCTTTGAACTCGATGATCAAAAAGTGAAAACCAAGTGTCCCAATCAAACCATTCAATTTTGGGTTTATTTTTTGCGATACCTAGAGTCGCTAGATCTGCGAACTTTACTTAGAAATAACCACATGGTCAACTTCTCTTCGCAGAAGGACTTATAAGAGTGCGTTCATGTTTTAAAATTGATATTTTTATGAGGAAAGAATGTGCTAGCTACAATGAGGTCGTTTGCGATCGCGAAATACATCAATATTTCCCCATTAACGGTTGTTAGATCGTGTCGAGAATACGGACCTATGTTATCGCTTAAGTCAGTCTGATTTTGTCCAGCTCTTGTTTGGCAAAACCTGAAATATCTGTGTTTAAATAAAATGAAAGTATAATGCGTCAAAGTTGAGAACAAGCTATCAAGAATTTTTGCAATTAGAACTGATGTACGACAAGGAGATGCTCTTTCTCTATTACTTAAAAATTTCATGTTTTCCTCGTAAAACTGAAACACGTCCGAACAACATCTTGTATCGTCGATGCAACCAAGCTCTGGTATATGCATTTTTGCCATTAGAAGAAATTACAATGGTGTACCACTTTAAAAGCTCTCGTTGCCGTATGGCAAGTAAGATGGATCGGTCATGTTCGGCGATCCAATACTAAACGGACGGTGCAGCTTCTCTGAGTGAAGAACCATCATTTGGAAGAAGATAATCGTTAATTTTGAAGACCTCGATATAGAGAACAACTAGGTTCTGAAAGAGCAATACAAACTTACAACAAAACGATAAAAATTGCAGTTGTTAAATACATTATTACGGATCATGTGGCGCTCAGAATTTTATTTACATTGCATGGAAAACGTTTGAAAGAATTTCCAAAGAGTATAGTCCATCCTGCCTTGGAGTTATTTTAACGATACGTCCTATAAGCCATTTGGTTAGTGGTATATCTTTGTTTATAACAACTACTAGATCGCCAGAAGTTAAATTCGTAGATGTTGAGTTTACCATTTATATCGTTGTTGCATGGTTACCAGGTATTCTTTATGCCAACTCCACCAGAAGAGCTTAATCATTCGCTGAACATGCTGCCAACGCGATAATATATTTTCTTATCCAATATATTTCGTTCTGGTAATACGTTAACTGCATGTCCGATTAGGAAATGGCCCGGGGCTAATGTATCCAATTTGTCCGTAGATATTTCGCTTAATGGACGGGAATTAAGAAAGGCCTCAATCAATTTGTGCTAGTAATGTCATCGTCATTTCAACTGTAAGCAAAATCTCACCCATCACACGAGTCAGGTAATATTTACTTGATTTGACACTTGCCTCACATAACCCACCAAAATTGGGAGCGCCTGGAAGAATTAAGATCGAATAGATCTTGTGAATATTCATGTTCCACAGCATCGTATTTGAACACCATTATCAGACATCTTTGAACTACTTTTTGTGCTCTATCGAAATTTGAGCCATTACCACTGTAAATGTTATCCACTGTAAATGACCTCGCCGTGCGTAATTTGAATTTTTATTTACCATTGGCCCTGCATAATCTACTCTTGTACTGAAAAGCTGGTACGATACTTTTGAAACTAAAAGTTGTCCCATTAGTTGCCATTGTTGGATTTTTAAACAAATACACTTCACACACCGCCCAAATACGTCGTTTAATTTATCTTTCTATCTTAATAAATAAAATTTGTATTTACGTTAACAGCGTTGGTGCTACATGCAGTTGTCTCAGAAGTTCATCTCGTATGATCAAGTTTATCAGCCGATTTTTAGCTAGCAAGAAAATTAGATATTTAATTTTAAATGGAACATCTGCATTACACAATCTCCTTTCAACTCGTAGGAAACCATTGCTATCTATGAATGGAAAAAGAGCTGTCCATTTAGAATTTCTATTAATAGCTTTATTTGTAATTACATCATTTATTTTCGAAGCAAACCGGCTGATTTGAACCCAACTAATGACCACATTAAATGTATCTTATTTAGAATTGTTGAAGCATTTTGACAATTCTAGTCTTTCTTTGACTTTCAGCAATGATCTACATTGAAACAATATTAAAATTAGGGTAAAGACAAATAATGCCTTCAAAAATTCAAAACATCTTTCGATTAGACTAGAAATCCATTCACTGCTGTTTGCTAAATTGATTAACGGCACAGTGTACAACTTCTGCTATCTTAGAAATGTCTTTGAAAATTCTACCTTGTGCTTAATTTGAATTACCCAGTCCACTTCTGGTTTCCTTAACTAATTTGGACCATTCCACAATAAGGCAAAGTCGACTAATTCATCAGGAACAGACATTACGATGCGCAATCGGCTGGATTATATGATACTCTAATAGCTATATATATGTTTTCTATTTTTTTGGACACGACCATCCAGTCTAGAACGATTGTAGAGTCTGCCCATAATCGATAATTGACAGTCATTTGGCTACTGTAACTTTTCAAAACAGATTTCATTAATATAACTAATAAACCAACAGCACTTTTACGCGGCTATAAATCACTGCAGAGTATGCCAACTCGGAGGCATCCATAAATCCATGCAACTCTAAATCAATACGCTGTGTATATAACCATCTGTTTATTCGTATGTCTTCTAGTCTTCTTAGGCTCTTTTAAATTGTGGAGTATTCTTGAAAAATTGTTTCCAATTACTGTCGTTGACGCCAACTATCCAACCGAATCAAACAATTTTGATGCTTCAGAAAGCATGTTTCGTTTAGTAAGTTTTCGTATTACTAATTGATGTTTTCGAAATCTCAGCAACAGTTGGTCTAAACTAGACTGCACAATAGGTCATACCGATAATTCATCATTCAGTGGGTTACCATTATTGTGGTCCTGGCCGAACCATCAAAACTACTTAGTTGCCATGCTCTTCTCCTTCACTATTCCGTTAAAAATATTCATCGGTTTCAGTAAGGTCCGATATTTTTTTGTGATCCAATTGTAAAAATTGTTCTAGAAATAATTCTTATTGTCGCTTAAATAACCCATCAAGTAAGAATTGTTCTTCCAGATTAAGTAATCGTTTTACAGCCATTGTCTTTGAATTCCCTAAATTTGGTAAATATTTTTTTAAAGGGAAACTAACGACATATCTGCCATCTTCGTACTGTTTTTAGGTAGTGTTCAGTACAGAACAACTCCTCTTGGTTAAAGGGAACGGCATCGGTGATTTTTTTGATTTCCCAAAACTTTCTTAGGTTCAAGTCTACGTCTAGACGTAGATTAACCGAAACTTCATTTTTACCAATTTCACTTAAAATCAGCGTTCCAGTTACCTTCAAGCCTAATTGATTAAGCCTAGGTAATTAGGTAAAAAAACAATTCTGTGGTCTAAAAATTAACTCAGAATCTACTAGGCGTATTAAAACGTTAGGTACGAAACACTATTCACAGTTCTACATGCAGTAGGAGTTATCATCTCAACAGTATACATTATATATCTTACTGACTGCTTTCTCTTCACGTTGTCTAATTGTTCATTCTTTTTTTGAAACACAAAGCAATGGCGCAAAATTATCAACAAATGTTATTTTTGCCAAAGCCCTAACCGAAAATTTTTCGGGACAATGTATTGCAATCCCAAGATTTGATTTGGCCTCTTCTATGATGAACTGGCCTTTTACATTTAAATGACATCAGTTTTCTAAACGACTTGCTTTCATTGTGACAATAAATTGGCTCAACCTTTTTCTTTCATGCCGACTACTACATGGAAAGTAGCCATGTAGTAGACGTCATGAGAGAAAACAAATGGGGAGTAATCGAAGACTGGACGTTGAGTGACCATCGGGCGATATTCTTAGCTATACATATATAAAATCTGTAACCACATATGACAGCAATGAGCCCTCAGACAAGATATCGCGATATATGCACTTTAACGTGGATATTGGGAAAAGTTCAATAACTTAGTGGTTGGAAACAAATCGACAAAAGGTCAGAAAAAACAGCTCGCTCATTGGTGTCTGGGATTAACGCATACCACCAAAATGTGCTCATAAAGGAAAAGTCAATATTAGACTTAAACCTCTAGAACATCGTCTTCAATAGTAGTATGGATTGCAATTTCTATAAAAAGGAGAATTTATTGATCCAGCAACTCAGACAAAGCATTGCAAAACTAGCGCAGAACAAAATGAATGATTCGTATATCAGTTATAAGTTAGAGCCTTTGTCTTAGAGGAAATTTAAGGGTACGATCGGCTTTAAAACACTGGTAAATGTAGTCAGGATTAACTTGTGTGGTTGGTGCAGATTTTGACGAAGACGAAATGTTATGTGATAACATATCAGAATTACAAAAAGTCGGGAAAACCATTAAACGAGTAGCTAAAGTAAATTGGGGCCTTAAATAAACGTTAAAGGCCGTTTATAAATGAAGGCTTAGTTTTTATTCTACTGACATACGCTTGTTTCGGGGGGCTGGCAAAATGAACTATTATCAAAATTTACAGAACTTTTTCAATAGAATAACAGACGCAGTTCCTGTCTTAGCAGGTGGAATACTGATAATATTATTGCAAGAGAGTATTGCTAGATTCAAACTAAGGAAAAGGCAAAATATATAATTTATGGAAATGTGGTTTTGCGAGCAAGATAAGTAGAAGCAACCCTTATTAGTTTGCTTAAGAGGCAGACGCGGATATCATCTAATACACTGAGAAAATAAAGATGGAATAATTCGATGGATGGATAAGGACAACTTACAGTTTCGTTCCAAGCATCGAAGACAAGTTGGGGAAAAGACTTGAGCTTAGTGCATACACTGAGAAATTAACGAGGCATGGCAGAATATCAGCCTACCTGGAAAGATTACAAATAAGTGAAAGAAGGAGTTATGTGAGTGTGATCAAATAAGAAAACTATGGACAAATAATAGCTACAAATTAATATCTTGCTGAAAATGAAAGACAACCATGACTAATGGAGTTGAACACATAATGGACAGCAGCAAACTTGTTTTGATGATGCCCAGAAACAACATGACTTTTATCTTGTCAAGCAATTGATAGTAAATAGTATCAAAAACATATATATACAAGTTGTTGAATTTTTAATACCATTTCAATTCATTAAAGAGGATTTTTAAATGAACTATCTTCCATTAAACATTTTAAGGCAACCATTGTCTTGAAGGAAGATGCAAAGCAGATATTCTATAAAACATATTTGGTGCCGCGTTGAAATCAAAATTGAAGGTGGAACTGAGAATGATTGTCGGTAATGATGTGCAGATTCCTGTACAACAGAATGAATGCGCGAGCCCTACTTACGTCGTTGCAAAGAAAGATAAGTCTCATGGTTTGTGTGAAATTTAAAATTACATTTATAATAAGTGGATTGATTTTTATCTTTACCCCTTAATAAATCTCGACGATATTTTAACTATAGTCTCTCAGGAAGCAACTATTTTATCACCTATATTACAGTATTTTATGTTGCCGAAGCATTTCATCAAGTCATGCAGGTCACAATCAACAGTCATCTATGGGATTGTTAAGATAAACGTGATACACTTGTAGTATCTCAAGTGCTCCTACCATATTTCGGCAAATAATGGATATAATTTTTCGGGAGTGGCCGAAAACTGTTTGCTATTTTGATGATATTCTGAGAGCTGGTGCCCAATTGATGTGGAATAAGATCGAATATAAGTACCATTGCAGGTATAACAATGCTCCAGTACCTCAAAATATTACAAATTTTTCCAATTACTGCTGCTACAGACTTCCGCGATGGGCCATTATATTGTCTGGGTACTAAGATACGATTAAGTATCGGAATAGACTTCATTTTGTGATATCTGATGCTTTATCGCGATTACCTCAAAAAGACATAACTTACAAAGAAAAACTTCAACCTAATAAAGATAATGTCAAATGTAATAGTAAAGAGATGACCTACAGTTCTATCACTGATCCGTTATATACAATTATCGTTACAAAAGCACCTTGTCCAATTACTATTTGAAGAGCATCCGGGAGCAGTAAGTATGAACATGCTAGCAAGGACTGTATGCTGGTAGTTTAATATGGAAGAAAAGATTGAGAAAATTATTCGAAAGTTGAAAATTTTGAAAAAAATAAAAATAAAAAATAAAAATAAAGTTTAAAAGATTAACAGTGGCCAATAAATAAACGAGTGTCGTATCGACTTAATGCAAACTTTTTTCCATTTTGAAGTACCTTAACCGATTAGTTTGGCAAATCGAAGTAGTGACACAGCCTAGTTCTTGGCGCAGCATACAACTTTTGTCTTACATACTATTAGAGAGAATCACTGCTTAGGCCACTGCTCATAATGACACAACGGCCACTGTTGACTGAGAACGACCTAGCTTTCTGCACGGTTGTCTAAAACAATAACAAGGACTAGCTCAGAATGGAATCTGATGGAGCCAGATTGTCGATACGGCACTGACTTGGTTATTATTATATAATCCATCCAGTAAATTAAATTAACAAAATTATCATTTGCAAATTTAATTAACACATCAATTACGTAGAGAAGGTCTTCTTACATCGACAGTGCATATAAATTTCCTAAAGTAATTAATTGGAATTAACTAATCGTTAATCGTAAACATTAAAACAATTACGTCAATTTATTCTTATAATAAAGTAAATGCGAAACGAATACTTAAAATCTTTTAATTATATACAATCGTTCATTTAGGTAATTATAGGAAATTACATAAAACAAAAAACTAAAAAAAAATAATGTTACGTCTGCTAACTATCTATGCACATTTTTTAGTGCATCCATTAATCCGAATTTAAAATCTACTTTACCATAGTACAATTCGTAATATTAGTTATAATTAATTGAAACTGTACTAAATAATCTAAATACCTAAACTAATGTGAATAGATTCACATGATTGATTTTACCAAAGATATCTCTATATAAGACTTGCATTATAATTTCAACGTAGTGTGAAATGTAACGGATTGCCAACGTAAAAAAATTCAAAAAAAAAAAATAAAAAATCTCATGTAACTAAGATTTACATTGTTTTGGTTTTTATAGAAATTTCTAATTAATTTAAATTAGAATTATAACAGCCTTTTTAATTAAGTCAACAAAATTTGATAACAATCGGCATAACTCTATACAGTACTTTAGTGCAAAACTATTTTATGTGCTAAGACTTTAAGAATTTTTTGTATCTATTATGTTCTCATCACATCACATCGTATTTACGTAGAAATGTGCACGAACTTCACATATAAATATGCTCAGATCTATTCTCAAAAGCAGTCATGTTTATAATTTATCACTTCTTTTGTGTTACATCGTTACAGATAAAAAAAAGCATTCTAAGCAAAAATTCTTAAGATCATCTAACAGTCAACGTCTTTTTATATGATTTAACATCACAACATATGTTGCTGTTGTTGTATTTTATGTAGATGTCGGTTCTAAAATCTAGCATATTAATTAGTGTCGATCGTTTAAATTTCAAATCAGACGAGTAGGTTTAGTATAGTTAGAGGAGTAAAATATAGTTATACAATCGCCAACTTGACTGTTTAAGGCTGCACACAAATGCAAAATAGCCGGTTTTTATTTTAGTTTTGCTATTGGACTTTCCAGTTTTGTTATTCTTTTTTTTTTGCTTAACATTGACATTGCGCTACTTTAGTTACACGATTTACAAAATTTTACAAAATATTATGAGATTGCTTCGGGGTGATTTTTACACGTGCTACATTGAGGGTACTCTATAAAGGAGTTTGGTGGTAACTATATACTGTTTAGGAGTTGTTTGATGAGACAAAGTCATCTTAATGGTAAAAAAAAAGTAGCCAACAAAAATTTAGATAATTCTTTGTGGATCTGTTTGTTTAATATCATTTCATGAAGCCACAGTTTTAAATCACGTAAAGAAAGTTATTTATTCTTGTCAAAATGGAGCAGTTCTCGACTTGTGATATAAGATATTATGGACTGTTAATAACTAATAACTGATTTTGTTAGAACTAAGCTCGGGGTTATCTATATTTATGGCGGATACGCCTCTCTGAGATCGTACTTTCAACACTTTTGGAATGTAGTCTTTAAAAGTACTCGTGAGATTGGCATCCTGTGCTTATCGCAAACGACTGGAATGCTTTAATTATTGCATTGGTTCAATCAATGAGCATTTAAATGTGAATCGCGTGAGCGGAGAATTGGCTTATCAAAAGATTTGGCATTACTCCTTTATTATGTGTATATGTATATACAATATATATATATATATATATATATATATATATATATATATATATATATATATATATATATATATATATATATATATATATATATATATATATATCCGTTTAGAAGTGGTTGAACAATTTGGTAACCGGTCTTCTTTACACATATTTGGTGTACCATGTGTTAAAGATGAAAATTTGTTGGTGGTGGCTGTCAAACTGTTTAAAAACATTGGGTTTACAAAAAATTATACAGGGTGTATTAAGCATATCCACAGAACGTACTCTAAACTATGTCTAAACCAAGTTAAAGCAAGCGATATTAACTTTAATAGTATTAATAAAATAATTATCAAAGACTATTTACCAGGATGGAAAAAAATATTACTAGCTAAGAGTAAAGCAGTACTTCTTCAAACAAAAAACAATAACCACAAATATAAGTATGTGTGGGCTAGCCATGGAAACATTTGTTGCCGAAACACAGATGGTGATAAACTGATTAAAATTACGTTTGAATTGGATTTGGATAGACTAGTAAATATTGAGAAATAATTTTGTTATATCACATATTATATTTTTAAATTTTAGATTCGATAATTAATTATAAATAATATGAGTAATATTGAGGTCTAATATTGAGGTCTATTAACTAAAACTTGGCTTAACCCTTCTATTAATTCTAGCGAAGTATTTAATGGTAGATACACGGTATTTCGAAATGATCGCAAATTTGATGTACACGCAAAAGTTGGCGGTGGTGGAGCTTTTTTGACATTACGACATGGTTTTTCTGCAAGTAGAATAGATTTCTGGAACGATTCGCATGTTATTGATTGTGTCTTTATCAAAGTTTGTCTCAACTAAAGTGAATGCTTGATTGTAGATGTGGTTTATTTTAATATAAACATTAATTTTGAAGTGCATAAAAAATTTTGTGACGTATTATCGGATTAAGTTGTTTCTGCATCCCTTTAAATATAAGTTTTTCTATAGTTGGTGATTTTAATTTGTCATGTATCGAATGGTATCTAGATAGTTCTAAGACAATCACTGCGTTGAATAATGGAGGCAGGGCTGCTGAATATTTAATTAATATGTTGGAAGTTACTGGATTATATCAACTCAATTAAGTTGAAAACCATCAAAATAAAATATTGGATTTGGCTTTGAGTAGCCTTGAATTTAAGCAAGTTGAAGTAATTACAAGTTTGCATGTCCTTTCAAAATTTGATCCGTTCCACTCTCCTCTTCTTGTTAATATCCGATTAAACAAAATTAAATTCCAGTCAATTAACCTTAGTTGTTCGATTAATTTTCGTAAGCTACGGTATGATTGCATTGAAAGGGACTTACAGATTGGAATTTGTGATTATTTAATTGTACGACGAATGTCAATGAAATGGTTGATTGTTTTTATGATATATTATTGACTTCTGTAAACAAATACAGCACTTATAAATCTAAATCTAATGTTAAAAATAATCAATTTCCATTATGGTTTTCACGTTACCTTATAACACTTATTAAAGATAAAAACAAAATTCGTAGAAAGCTGCGTATTTATGATCGTTTGCTTTTTTGAGATTGAGAAATTCAGTTGACATTAAAATGAAGCGATGCTTTAAACAATATTTAAAGTCTCTCGAAGATCAAATTAAATATTATCCTAAGACGTTCTGGAAATATAATAATTCGTTAAAAAATAAACCGAACTTTCCTTGTTCAATGTTTCTCAATTAAGCATTGGAACATCAATTAGAACTATATAGTTAGTAGTACAGATGTAGCTTCAGATTTATACTGTTCTAATTTTGATGTAATTAGTGTACTTGATAACCTTAATATCAATAAAGGTGCAGGACCCGACTTCATGCCTAATTATTTTGTTAAATAATTAAAAGATATTCTTTACAGACCTCTTAATAATTTTCAATTTTGAAATAAAAAAATCGTGTTTTCCAGATATATGGAAGCAGTCACATATTATCCCTATTTTTAAAAAGGGGCGATCAAGCTGATATTGCTAATTATCGACCAATTTCTATTTTGAATTCTTTTACCATATCAATCATGCATCCATATCAATCTGGCAATATCATTTACCAGAAAAAGAGAAATAAATAAATTGGTTTTTAATTATAATGTTAATGGAGTTGTACTGAATTAGGTTAGTTTAGTAAGTCATCTTGGAATAATTTTTAATGATAAGCTGAAGTTTAATGTTCATATTGAAGGTATATGCAGTAAAGCGTATAGAGTTCTTGGTTTTATATTTAGGCGGGGTAGAGAATTTAATTCTACTGTTCTAATAATTTTATTCAGTCATTTAGTGCGTAGTATCTTAAAGTATACATGTCAAATCTGGAATCCTTACTATAAACTTTAAACATCAAAAATTGAGAGAATTCAAAAAAAATTTACAAGATTTATGTGTTTCAAATTTGTACCCACTACTTCAAAATTTACCTTCTTTGCATTTGCAAAAAATGCATCCAACAAGGCAAAATCGAATTTAATCCTTACGAAGTAATTCGTAAAATTGTCTCGCAACATCTGTTTAATATTATTATTATTTACGTAAAAGGATCCCTATATATTAAAATTACGATGGCACAGTACTGTACACGTTGGCACTATTTCACAATAATCCATGTTCTTCCATGCAACCTTTAAAAGTATATGGAAAAGTTAAATATTTTACTATTGTTTCACTGGATGTAAGAAATGTATTCAACGTGGCAATTGCATATTTGGCGAATTAGTTAGAACAACGATCCTGCGATACTTGTTAGATATTTTATGGAGGATAAGCCGAAAAATTGCCCTGAACATCTGATCAGTAATCCGGATTTGTATAATGTAACCATTAATGCAATTCGCCGATAGATTTACTAAGTTGATCGTCAATGAGCAAATCAACGATAGAATTAGTACTAATCACTAGTTGGTTATTTAAAGAAACCATAACTCTGGAAATAGTCGAATATGTTGTTACCTCACATGTTGATCTGCAAGTTTTAAACTTTTCCAATTCCATAGTACTTATGTAAGGTTTGGCTAAAGAGCTCAAAAATCTTTGCAAAATAGAAAAACGATGCTGTGACCGTGTTTGAGAAGAAAAGCCGATGGTCTCGCTTTTTGATTACTCATCTTAAATTTTAGATGGGCAAGAAACATAGGAAAATCGACTATTTTTCAATTTTTACCAGGGCATGGTTGCTTCGAAAAGTACTTGTTTAGGTACGCATACTATTTCAGGACGTCCGATTAATATTGCTTAGTGCTTGAACTTCTCAAACTTTTCGTAGATTTCCGCAAAGCGTTACCAAGCGCAAATATCGATGAGAAAAGGCTAAGATCAAGATGATATCTGGTAGAAGAAATGGTGTACAAGATGTCTGAAATGGTGGTCATCCAAATCAATCTCAAACAATCGGCTATCCGATGGAAGTTGAGACGGGTTATCCACACTCGATTTAGAATGAGCAGCCACAATACCTACAAGTATCTATATATTTTTTATATGTTGTCTCATTCGAGGCCACTCATTCGGTTGAGAATTTTTAGTGTTTTTTCCAATTTTAAACATTCCATTTCATCGTTACAATATGCAATATAACTCCCGCAGTTCGTAAGAGCAAACAGCCTTCATTCGAACTCGAAGTGTCCGTCTTGTGTTACGAAGGCTGTATATTTTTTAGAGGATTCTGCGACTGGAATTCGATAGTATCTTGCAGCCAAATCAAATACTAAAAAATATTTATAATTACAATATTCGGAATAGGGAAACGGCCCTTGCGAGTTATCGAGTTTAAGCGAAGGTAATCTATGCAAGTTTAGTCTTCATGGACGTTTTTTTAACAATTACTGTGAATGACGCATGATCGAATAGATCATTGCATTGCTTTCTAACATTTTTCCTTTGCTTAGCTAAATCTCATATGGGTAATAGCCAACTGGGGCATTTCGGTTTATTTTTAATTCACTCTCGAAACAATTTCGAAATTTGGAAATAAGATAAGGTATTCCTTTTAAATCCTTTGAATCGATGAAAGAATCACTAATCAGACAGTGTCCGATTGCTATTAGCAAGGCAAATTTTGTTTGAACCTCGCCAAATAAACTATCAGCAAATCCTTTGGAGAAATTCAAACGAAAGAACCATTACAAGAATATTTACTTAAGACATTGCCTTATGTCACATTACGTTCATCGGTTTTAGCTATACGAGTGCCTTTTAGTAAGTCGCTGAAAAAAATCAAGCGGAATTCCACAAGATCGCACAAGAAATTAAGGAAAATATCTATGTATATGATGTACTCACAGGAGGAGAAAACTGAAATTGAAGCAGCAAAGCTAAAGGAAGATTGACCATGGTATTACTAAAACGAGGATTTCCTCTAAGGAAATGCAAATCGAACGTTCCAAGGAGATCAACAGCCAACTAACGCCAACGCCAATTTTTTTCGAAACAAAAAAAATTTCATCACGAAGTAGCCCTAATAACAAATATTAGGGCTACTTCGTGATGAAATTCAAAATGTCTTCCAATTTAAAGTCAATTTTCTAACTGAGGAAGCATTCACCAAAAGAAAGATCTATTATTTCGAAGTTATTCGATTCATTATGGTGACACTTCCTATTTGTAATACAAACTAAGTTACTAAGGCAATGTTTATAGTTGGACAATATTACTTAGGATGAACGATTGCCTGCTAAGTTAAAAAGGTAGTGGTTAGATATTAAGTTACAATCCGATTCAATAAGGCTACAATAAATTTCAATATGTGTTCTCTCAGAATTAGGTTACACCAAACTTCACGATTTTGGCGACGCAAGTGAAGTAGCATTTGCAACATATCTCTATCTACGAGCTGTGTCCAACAAAAATGTGACCACCAATCTTCTGGGCAGCAAACCAAATGTCAAACCAATTCAACTAATAAGTTTACCATCTCTAGAGCTGTGTGGTGCTCACTTACTAACTAAGCTCATCATTAACATAATATGTGAAAAGCTTGATCTGCCAGAGATTCCCATTTATCTGTGAACCGATTCAACTATCATATTGTCTTTGCTCAAATCTGCTCTATTCAAAATCGGCTATAACCTGTTAAAGCCCACGACTATAACCTCATTGGTATAACCTCAACCAATAGCATCAACCTGTGTATTGTTCACGATTTATCTGGTTATGTGAGTATCAAAACGGTGTAGTCAAAACGTTTCCGGTGCACTATAACGATTGGAACTAAATTCGGAAGTTGATCTTTATATTGAACCAATTTGCGAGTACTTCCAACCGTAATCACTCGTCGCTGAAAAAGTCATCCACTACTTCACTGACTAAACCATTGTCTTATAAAGCATCCTACTCAAACCATGGACAAAGAGACACAGAGGAAGTTCGCCGAGTACACCAAAAGACGCGGTCATGCTCGTGCTGCCCTAACACGGCTGGAAAATGCCATAACCGCAATCACAATCACTAACATAGATTTACAAAACACTTACGTTTACTTGGAGCAGCGCGAGAGGTGCTTTCGGGATTTCAAAGAATACTATCAGAAAATGGCAGACATTGATCTCGAATTAATGGCAGACATTGATCACCAAATTCGACCAAAGATTCTTAGAATTAAAAGCAAAACTAAGAGGCGTGGTGCATGATTCAAATCCTCTATTGACTGCAGTTCAAAAGCAACTGAATGAAACGATGACTTCTTTTAACGCTCATCAAAGGGACCTATTAGATATGATTAGGGAAACAAGCATGGCCGTGGTCCCAAAGGAAAGAGTAACTCTACCTCCATTAGACATTCCACCCTTCTACGGAAAAAGGTAAGAGGAATTTCAGTCATTCAAATACATATTTGAAGCAGTAGTTAATAAACACGTGACAATGTCCGACTGTGAGAAGCTCAGCTATTTAAAGGGTCTGATACACCTTTGTTCACCATATAACAGTAACCGATGCCAACTATGGTATGCAAGCGATTCGATCAGCTGGGCCAAGTCGTCAGAGTATTCGTTAAAAGGTTTTTGGACCAACCGCCAGCCTCAAATAACAGCGTTCGCTCTCTTCGAAAGGTGGTAGACACGTCCACCGAAGTAAAAGCTGGAATCAGTGTCTTGGGCGATGAAGCCAAGTCACGCGATATATGGATAAACCACATATTAATGAACAAATTGGACGATAATTCTCAAAGAGCATGCCAAAATTGTGGATGTAAAATATCCAACCTCCGAGTCACTGATTAACTTGCTCGAAAAACGATGCACAGCTTTCGAAAATTGTGAGATATCAAATAGACGGCCACAACCAGGGCGACATAGTAAAGAAATCAAGAAGCATCATGGTTTTACATCGAAGTTGAGTACTTCAACTCAACCTACCTCTCAAGCAAGTGTGTCGTCACGAACCATAATATGTCGCAAATGTTCAAGTAATCATCGTCTCCAAGACTGCGAAGAGTTTAATACATTAAGTGTAAGTGCTCGGAAGGACTTCGTAGCCTCATCTGGATGTTGCTTTAACTGCCTAGGCAATGGTCATAGCTCAAAGGTAAGTCGTTCCTTCAGAAGATGTTACTTATAAAAAACATCATACGGTCTTGCATCTTCCTTCAGAAGCTAACGATCAACAACTTTCGTCTCAGCAAGAGGACACAAAGGCTAATGTTGCAAAAATTGCATTCAACAGCACTTCTAATATTAGCATACATACTGCATTGCTCCAGTTAAGTCTGCTCCTACCTACAGCACGAGTCATCATCCGTAACACAGGTTTGTGTTCGTCCGCTTATTCTACCTCGATGTACAAAATTCATTCAACATCAACCTTGAATTCTACATCGACAACACTTTTCGAAAATTCTGGGAGCTGGACGAATTACCAAAGCATAGCCACATGATCATGCAAGGACACAAGTGCGAGGAACTATTTCGTGATACAACGTACCGTGATGAACAGGGTCGATTCGTAGTGCGACTCCCATTCATCCTAAATGCATCACCTCTTGGAAAATCACGATCACAAACAATTCCCCATTTTACCAGCATATACAGAAAATGCTACAATCGGACACACACCTAGAAGCAGAATACATCAAATTCATAGATACTTCAATGCGAATCACATGGAAGAGCTTAACGCTGCAGATCAGCTGATTCCATCATCAAACCACTTCTACCTGCCGCACCATCCAGTGATAAAACAAGCGAATACCACGACAAAGTTACGGGTTGCATTTGACGGGTTGGCGAATCCTAACACGATACCGACTTAACAAGGTAGCATTTACGGCAGATATACAGCAGATGTATCGAAAGATACGATTTCATCCAGACCAAGTGAATTAGCGCATCGTATGGAGAAGAGATCCGACCGAGTCACGCAAAGAATTTAAGTTAACAACCGTAACTTACGGAACAGCGGCAGCTGTTTATCTTGCCACACGAGCAGTAGCTCAAAAAAAAAAATCAAAATAAATATAAACAAACACAGAACAAACAAAGGGAGTACCCAACGAGATTATTTCCGACAATGGTTCGAATTTTCAAGGTACTAAATTTGTTGTACGATATTTACAGACTATTCAATCAACTAAGTGGAAAATTGCAGATCAACATTACGGAGCAGAAAACCAAATCAAGTCATATAACCCTAAGTTGGGAACTCGCCGCAGAATTTAGAATATAACAAACAAGTTTTAAGCAAAGGCTAGAATTTACAGTAAAATTTGGGATTGCTCAAAACCGGTGACCTATCGTATAAAACACTTTAAATAAATTTTCTACTTACTAATAACTATAAATCGTACGACTAATTTATAAAGAACAAGAAATCCATCACTCACCTGAAACAATAAAAAAAAATTAAAAAAAATTAATAAATTGACATATGACAGCACGACTTGATTACATATTTTCATATACATAATGTTAAAAAATCGAAAAAAAAAACTGTGACTTACATAGTGCACGATTCTAATCACAAATTAAAATTCTTTTCATAAATCTATATATATACACAAATTACATGGTATACGAACAGGTAATTGAACCTCTCTATATATACTTATATTATGTTCAATTGTCTATAAAATTAAAATTAAGAAACACAAAAATCGTGTACTTTGCTTTTCTTTGGCACACACAAACATGTCATTCGTTATGTGATTCACTCAATTCATCGGTTATTCAACGATCAATCAATCAAAATGTGTATATCCATGTTAAATTTCGAACAAATATTTTGATTAGAGCTAGAAAGAGAATCAAACACCAATTATTGACGAATCATATAGGTTGGTTTGGTGCTTTAAAAACTTCATTATCATAATGATGTTGTTCACAAAGAAACCTTGGATATAAAATTAAGATATGTTAATTATTTCCTTTATTGGTCTATTGTTTGAGGCGCAGTTAAATTAAAGTCTATTGAATAGAATGCCCCCTTTTGAATAGGTATGTTAATTTGATGGGCCAAAATTATAGCGCCACGTCCTATATTACAATATGTAAACTATCTAAAACTTCCTTAATTACAGTAGTAAAATATGATGCGATCTTAAACTGTTTAATTTATAGATTCAATTTATGAAATGTTTTTATGACCCCATATACTTGTATACTACTCGAAAAACTATTAAACTAATTTCAAATGCCATAAAAAACGTCTCGTATTGGAGTTTTTATTCATCTTTTAAATTATTACGATTTTTTTATTAAACCACAAGAACACGGTTGAGTCATTGATCTTTAAGATGCGAGTTATGAAGAATGGTACTTTTATATTAATTTATACAATAAAATAATGTCTGTCGTTTTTTTTTTTATAATTTATGTTTCTACACATAAATAAATTTGTATTAGATAAATGGCGCTAAATATATTATGAATACGCGCGGTTGGTATAATGAACAAAGACAAACACAAGTGAAGACGATGACGTTCATTAAAAAAATGTTGATAGTCAATGATCGAAAGTCCATTGTGGTTTGGAGAACCAGTAATCGATTTTTAGTAATCGATTTTTATAGGCCATTGCTAGGCCATGCTTAATCAACAATTCAGGTACAATGGTTTCGGTCCCGAACTTGTTCTTCGTATTTTTCTAGACAACCCGAAGAAGATAAATGGGAAAATGACGATTCCTCTCTCAGAGATCGCTGTACTATCCGTTTAGGAACAGCTCGCAAAACGTTAGCTAGCCAGTGTACTCGCTGTGCTTTAACTTTATAAAGGCCGTCAGAAGTGTTCATTAAATTCCTGATCTCATGGTTGAAAGTAACTTAATAAGTGTCATCATCGTCGCATCTGGGGCCATATATAGTGCGCGGGACCCTTCCTACAAAACTATCACGAGTGAAAATAGACCCACGGTATCAAAACTGGTCACTCCTTCAAAATTGTGGTCACCACTACTTTAACACATCATTGTGACTGCATTACTGTCATTTTACATAAACGCACATTTTTTTCAGGAATTTTCTGTTTTTTTAAAGAAAAAAACTTGATCAGTGACTGATCGATTCAGATGAAATCCTCCTTTTACCTACAATTTGCTACACCAGGAGAAGGATTTTCTCCAATTGTAAATAAGACAGTAGGGCTTTCCCGAAATAGCTCTCGTATTTGGAACAATCTCTTTTCCTAAAGAAATGGCATTCTTATTTGTTTATTTGTTCAAATCGGAGATTGATTCACTTGATTCAGATTTGGATCTGAAATAAACTTCGTTGGCCGCATTCGTAGTTCAGAACGATAAGATAGAAGGGATTTTCAATGAGGCAGGGACCTACCATAGTACTTTAGATCTTGTTGAAAAGAATCATTACAGGTAAGGGGCGACCTATCTTTTTAGGACCGGAAGTGTATGTTGATGCTGTTCCAAGTAGGTGTGTAGAGCCACGAAAGCACTTTATTTTGTGTACGTTCACTTTCTTCTTCTTTATTATCTTACCTTTTGAAATGTCCTATTCTTTACATGTAGCGGATTTATCAATACCGAACTTGAATTATTTTCTATTAAAGAATAATTCGTGTTGCCTGAGCAATGGGATAGTTATAGAATTGTACAATGTGAGTGTTAAATAAGTGCTTAAAGGTAAGCGAACGGTGATGAATTTTATATCAGCTATAGGATTACTTGCAAATAGGGTATTGAATTATAAATCTGGGTTTCGACTATGCCAGCAAATTTTTAGTTTTTTATTAACTCTTTCAATATAGATTCTGGCATAGTGATACTTCGGCCGATAGGTAAAACGTCATCGACATACGCAAAAAGAGCTCTTTTTTAAGCCCTGGAAACTGATCAACCACCGTAAGCAAAAAACTTTCAACTAGCTTAAAATTAAATATTCGGCGAGATATCGGACAGCTCTATTAACTCCTTGGTTTTTCTTGACCCTTTTAGTAAATATATTATTCCTTTTGCAAAGGAGTTCTTTCCCAAAAACAAACTCTATAATTATACGATTGACCAGATAATGGGGAACGTATTGCTGTAGGCTATCTAAAACTGTATTTAAATCGACATTGTCGAACGATTTTGCCAGATCATTTAGAAAAATCGTACACTCGATTGACAAATCGCCATTCTCTATGATCATATGATCATCAATGGATTGATTGGTTAAAAAGGCTACCTGGTACGAGAAGAGCAAACTGAGATACTGATCTAAGCGATTAAGCAACTTTTTTTTAATGGCGACTTTAATCTGAGGGGGCTGATTGGTAATCCAAATCTGTTAAATTAGTGTTTGAAATTACGGGCTTTTGACATTCGGAACATATTTAAATAGCCGAATGGGAATTCCATCCTTTCCTGGAGCAGTCCCTGAACGTATGAACCAAATTTTAGATCTGATTTCATCTAGAGTAGAAGGTGGTCCCAGTGGGAAAAAGTCTGTTTCTACTATAAGAACAGGCCATTTACACTCAGACCTTTGCAACTCAAGAAACCATGAGAAAATGGGGATATAAACTCCAGCCGGTTTTTGAGTGTTTCTTTTATATCATTTGAAAAAGGAGAATGTTTTGTGCACTCTATCAGTGAGTTTGTAATTCTTTAAGGTTAGAGACAGTTTCCTGACACTCGACTGACCTATGCTCGGCATAGGCCTTATTTGGACATCGTCTGGAGTTATGTTAGTTTGCTGAAAGTTACTACTTTAAGACTACTATACTTATGTGGCTTGGAATTGCTTTTTAACTTACTCGTCTTGCAAAATGGTAAGATGCAAAGACAGGTAGATAGACAGGTAGATAGTTACAGGTAGAAGTGGAGATATATGTTGCAGTTTGAGTTGATGATGTAGCCGGTAGTCGCTTAAATTAAGACGAAAATTATCAGCCTTGATGAGATTGACTTGTATTATATTATTATATTATTATATTATTATATTATTATATTATTATATTATTATATTATTATATTATTATATTATTATATTATTATATTATTATATTATTATATTATTATATTATTATATTATTATATTATTATATTATTATATTATTATATTATTATATTATTATATTATTATATTATTATATTATTATATTATTATATTATTATATTATTATATTATTATATTATTATATTATTATATTATTATATTATTATATTATTATATTATTATATTATTATATTATTATATTATTATATTATTATATTATTATATTATTATATTATTATATTATTATATTATTATATTATTATATTATTATATTATTATATTATTATATTATTATATTATTATATTATTATACATTTAATAATTTTTAGTAACAATAGGATGCCTCCCGCATCCCGTGAGACCTATAGATAACCTCCCGTGAGATCTATCCCAAACCAGTTTTATCGATTTTGAAAATTTAAAAAAAACTTAACTATGCATTTCTATGGGTAAAATATAAACGTAAAAATCTTCACAAAGATTTGGTCACCGAAAAAATTTTCAACGATAAACATTAATCTCGGTAAAGCGACATAATATAACAATTTTACAGCAACTTTTTATTGCATCTAATATCATAAATTTACTGGGTCATATCCATAGTTACAAAACTACATTTTTAAATCCGTAACCAATTGTTTTAATTGCGCAACTTATTCAATCTCAACCCGAAAGTACATTAAACTCTTTCATGAGTGTAAAATTGCTCTAAATTTCAATTAACATAAAAAAAAATTATAGTCAAGTTCATTGACAGACTGAATACTAAAAAAAAAAAAAAATTTAAGACTTAATAATTTAATTTTTTGTTAACATCTCTCTCACTATTATATAAATATAATAAAAAAACTTTTTAAAATAAAAACTTAAATTATTTAAATTAGTTGCGGTTTATATTACAAAAAAATTTTAATAAGATAATTTTATAAATTTTATTATTATGTCGTAATCTCTCGATGGACGCATATTTCTGTCATTTAAATTGTAAATCGCAAAGGGGTTATTACGAAATATGTGTGGTTGAGGTTAAATAAACGCAATTCTTGAGAAATTTAATATTTCTTGAGATGATATTGCGCTCTCGTGCATACAGTAATGTTCTAAGACGGTTTGCTAAGAAGTAGAGTCTTAGAAATTTACTTTTATGATATTTAAGTAACAGTTCTAAAATTTAGAAAGAGACTATATATAAAAACGAACGGTAAACGATGGATTGAATTTATATATTTTTGTACTTTACTATCTTGGATATAATCAAGAATTAACATTAAGATGTATATAAATAAAATACTTCACGCATAAATTTTACTTGGCATTGTTGTTGTTTGGTGTTCTTTTGATTAAATATAAAAAAATATATAAAAACTCCTAAATTCAAAGTGTGTGTGTATAATGGCATGCATAAAAAATGGATTTAATATGATTTGGTGAGTTAGGAAGATACCAACATGGTCTAATACGAGATTTACTTAAAAATATCAAAATCCTCTTAAGTTCAGTTTGACCATTAATGTTTTTATTATCCATTAGCATGGTTTCATAAGTTGATCAACACTTCTGTATATCATTGGAAAATATGATAAGCATAGCCTCAAACCAAACTTTAAAACAAATGTTTTGAATCGACAAAATGAATCAATCAGAAATAAACTAAGTAGCAGAGGGTGAAAATGATCAGGACAAAGCAGATAGTGAGCTAATAATATATTTATCGGTTTGAGGTCGCATATGTTTTTATCACTTATAGCAACGCATCAACTGATATAGAATTGCCCCCCTATTATTTTCATTTGCGAGCTTTTAATTGCAAGAATAATAAGAAACTTTAAACAGATGACTTCTTTAAAAAGCATATAGATTTTATATCCCACATTACATAATTTTATGCGATGACAGTCTTTGCGATGTTTTGAATGTTTTACATAAGGAATGAATGGGTACTTGTATAGTATCGACCCACTCGGATGGAGGCTCATTTTATATAAAAGCTATCTTGAAAACTGTGTGATGCGCATTGAGTATGTTGTCGAGAGCATTATTGAATAACTCAATAGGTATACTCTATCAGGTCTGGGAGCCGTTCCAGAATGGATATATTTATTGGCAAAATCAATTTCTTCCTTATAGTACGAAAATAATATTTTACATTATTCCACTCTAATGCGGAAAGTGATCATTTTCCTATAACAAAGTAGGGTCACCTTCAGATTTGCGAAGTTCATGAGTCCAAGAAGAAATGAGGAGGTAGTGCAGCACTGTTATTGACCGCTTAAACTGCTTAAAAAAGGAATTTTTATACTGTTAACGGTCCCCACTATTGGTTTCTGAAATAGCACTGTCATATATAGATGGTTGCTAGAATAGTCTTAAAGAGATCGCGTATTTGCTACTTTTGCAATAAAAAAAGATTTAACGAAACTGTAGGTTAAGGAAGAAACGGACGTCTTTGGCGCAGAATACCTTAAGTCAATGCAGAGCAAGCGATCATCGATGAAAATAAGTCAGTTATATTTGGAGATTAAAATGTAAGTCGTAAGATTTTGCCGACGCCCGTTTATCGAATGGTTAAAAAGTGCGGTTGAACGAATAATTAATTTAAGGGCAAATTCATTCTCATTGATTGAATGGGACTCTTTATCAAAATCTAACTCTTTATCAAAATCACCACAACTTTTCGCTTTGTCTTAGGATCGTATGTCAGTTGCCATATGCAATTCAGGGTAGAACAGCTACCTGTTCCCATGTTTGTCTCTTAGACACTACATGTATAAATAATCTGACACAAAATTATGTCAATGGTATCTCGCTTATGATCGCTATTAATTCCGCGGGCATTTCAATTATCAAGCGAAAAGAAATAGAGGCCAAGTTTCTAGTTGGTGACTCAAAAAATTGCGGTTTTTCAATCAAGGTATAAAGATGGTCAGTAACGAGAATTGCACGGTGAGCATTTTCGGTCAGTGAAAACAATGCTATTCTGCATGATATCGCAATAAATATTAATTTTTTAATTCTTTAGGTTTGACGTGGCAAATAAACATTCGGCACTACCCCAAAAGCCATCTTCTAGAAGATCAGATAAATACCTGAACAAAGTATAATATACGCATGAGCACGATTCACCGTTAAACACCTTAAATTATGACACTATATTTATACTTTGTTATTAACTGATTTTCGTTATGATTTAAAATCACGAAGGAATTATAAAACTGATGAAAAGATACCAATATAGTTGGAGAATAATTATCAAGGTCGTACAGAATAAAATTTACAATTTCAGATCAGAGATCATTGACTGGATGAAAACTGAGGTCAGTAGTATTCCATTGAATAGGCATTGAATGGCCTATTCAATGGAATATTGAATCCTCTGTCTACTCAATGTATGGAAAGTCTATATATATATATATATAAAATATATATATATATAAAAATATATTTTATTATTAGCATCAGTTAACCAGTGTCCACTAAGGCTTATACAATTATCATTTTTTTTTATTATTTTCCAAAACAATAAAGTTATACAGAAAATTGAAGAAAATTTAACATATAAATATCATAATTCAAACATCATAATTCCTAAACAGTTTTAGATTCCATAAAAAATAAAAATAATTAAATAACTAGTATACAACAACAAATACAACAAGAACTATTGCTTCAGCGATCAATATATTAACTTATGTTTTTATCTGTGCATGTGGACGAACCTAGTATTTTATAATCGTTTGTGGCTTACTTTTTGAAATCTCTTCTATGAGCGATATTATATTCCAGGAAGAATTCTTCAAATAGTTCTTTTTTCAGATAACTTTTAAATTGGCTGATTTTAAAGATTTTAATTTCCATAGCCTTTTGGTTGTATAAGGTAATACTTTTATAAAAAGCGATTTTTAAGGCAGTTTCAAAAGTAAAATTAGGGAGGACGATACAATTCTGATCTAGTTAAACGATTACTGACCGCGTAGTTTGTAGTTAAAAAGCTATTAGTCATTAAAAGATTATTTTTTATTTTATATATCAAGAACATGTACTCATAATTGACTAATTCAGAGAACGGTAGAATTTTGATGTTATATAGAAAAATCGATATAGTGTTAAACGAGGCATGTATAAACATACTTCAACGCTTTGTTTTGTAACACTTGAATTTGACTCATTTTCGTCTCTGTTAAAGTCCCCCAAACTGGTAATAGATACAAAATATTAGATAAGAAATGTGCTTAATAAATTTTAAGCATATTAATTTATTATTGATAAATGGAAAAATACTTCACAAACTATCGAAGCTATTTTATTTTTTACCATGTCAGCATGCAGAGACCAATCAAATTTAGATGATACATATAAACCTAAGTAATTGACTTGCTCACTACGAGAGATAAATATATAGTGTATCATCAACAAAAAGCTGTATGCTACCTTTCAGATTAATACAGAATATATCGTTAACATATATTAAAAATAGTTATTGGCCCTAAAATGGAGCATTGGGGAACACCACTTTTCATAATCAGCTCATTTGATTTGATTTTTCTCATGTGAACATAATCTCTGCGATTCTGTAGGTAGCTTTCGCGTAAACTTAACGCGGACGACTCAATTCCAATTGCCTTTAATTTTGATAATAAAGGGTGGTTAAATTTTGAGGGCCGGTGTTGAATGTGAACCACACCTAAACGCCAAGTTTTTTTCTGCATTTCATTTGACATTCCTCAATTTCAGACTAACCCAATTTGAACCATGGAAAGATACACAATCGAGCAACGCGTTAAAGTTATTCAGGCTTATTATGAAATTTTCGAAGAAAACCATCTTCAGTGATGAGGCACATTTTCACCTCAGTAGATTCGTCAATAAGCAGAATTTCCGCATTTGGGCGAATCATAATCCAAGAGTGATTGTCGAAAAACAAATGCACCCACAAAGAGTGACTGTTTGGTGCGGTTTATGGGCTGGCGGAATCATCGGGCCGTATTTTTTCCAAAATGAGGCCGGTCAGGCAGTTACTGTGAATGGTGTTCGCTATCGTGAGATGATAACGAACCTTTTATGGCCCGAATTGGAAGATATGGGTGTGGGCGATATGTGGTTTCAACATGACGGTGACACTTGCCACACAGCTAACGAAACAATGGCTCTTTTCCGCGACAAATTCAATGGTCGTGTTTTCTCACGTGGTGGCGATGTCAATTGGCCGCCAAGATCATGTGCTTTGACACCGTTGGACTTCTTTCTTTGGAGTTATTTGAAAGAAAAGGTGTACGTCGATAAGCCAGCAACAATTCAAGAGCTAAAGGATGAGATAATTCGGCACATTAACGGCATAGAACCTCAATTATGCCTAAGCGTCATTGAAAATTTGGACCATCGGATGGAGGTGTGCCGTCGAGGTCACGGCGGCCATTTAGTAGATATTTTGTTCTATACATAATTGAACCATACCATATTATCATAATAAAAAGAATTGACAGTAATTTCCTAAATAATTTGTGTTTTATCAAAATCAACATCGGCCCTTGAAATTTAACCACCCTTTAGAATATCATGATTGACGCAATCCAATGCTTTTCTAAAATCCAAGAATAGTGCAGCAGTTTTTTTTTAGAGTTTAAGCTATGATAGACCGATTCTGTAAAATTGAGTACAGCCGACAAAGTGCCGTATCGTTTTTGAAACCCATATTGATTTGAATGAATTATATTACTTATGGTAGCATAGTCAATTATTTGGTTATAAATAACTCGTTCAAAAATTTTCGATAGATTAGGCAGTATCGATATGGGCCTGGTGTTAGATTTATCATTAATCAACCCTTGCTTCGGAATAGGTAAGATTTTCGCGGTTTTTAAATACTCCGGAAATAATCCTTTTTTAAAACAATGATTTATCGCAGTAGTAAGAGAAGGGGTGATAATTGAATACAGTTTTTTAAAAAGATCTTTCGACGTGCTATTTTTCATCATTGAGATAAATTAAGCAGTTTCGTTATCGGTGATTGGTGCAAACTCAACTAGTGGGGTATTATAATTTGGAGCATGAATAGTCGCTTTGTCGGGAGAGTAATTGTAACTGTTGGGTTGTGCAGTATTGCCAACACTTTTGTAAAATTCATTTAGTTTATTACAGATTAATGCAGTATCAGTAATTTGTAACTATTTGACTGTTTTCTGTTAAAGATAATTTCGTTAACTAATGACCACAAATGTTGGCTATTATTTGAACAATCACTGATTTTATTGGAATAGTAAGTTTTTCTTTTAGTTTCTTTCTAAATAGAGATCTATAGATTTTAAAATTATTCGTAAAAAATAAGTTACTAGGGAATTTATTATGCAAACCGAAAAAGAGTGTTTAAATCTATAAGTATGTTTAATCTCCTTGTCGAAAAATGGCTTTTTAAAAGAGCTAGTAGACCTAATTTGAACGTTTTTAATCACCTTGCAAGCTGCAATGACTAACTGAATGCGTTGGTATAAACTAGAGAATTTGATTTCTTTAACGTTAAGTTTTACTATTTGTGCATATACTTTATCATAATCTACGATACTCATTAAGGTCGTGGAATTGCTACTGGTCGACTTAATACTAACATTAATACATATGAATCTATGATCAGTAAACGAAACGTCACCTAGTAACATTCGAAATTTGGGCAAGTAAGACATTAAACAATGGTCAATCAGGGTATTTATCGAAGATGAACGTGGAAAATATTGAGAATGTATTATGTTTAGTACCTTGTAGTAGTTGGAGGATGCTATACACTTATAATTAACTACATTGCAGTTTTTACAGTGAACAAGTTTATTCAAATCTCCAACGATTATCATGTCTTCAAAAATTTTCATTTCAGAATTAATTATTTCAAGGAACTGTTTAATATTGTTATTCTGCCGTAGTCTATAAATTCTCATTACTATTAAGTCAATGACATCTGATTTTAGAATTAATATGTAAATTTCTGATATCGATTCGCTACATATTTTTCGAAATTGCAATGATTATTTAGAACAAGTAGTAATTCCGCCTCCCATTCGCTGACTAATATGATGAAATCCGGTGTATTTATTTAGATTGATGAATTTTTGGTCTCCAAAAAAAAAGTTTCGACCAAAACGATAATATCAATTTTCACATTAAGGCTAGCCATGAAATATTCTAAATAGTCAGTCTTATATTTAAACCGATTTATATTAAAATACTCGTCGATTGCACATTCGTTTCAGAACAAGTTCAAATATCGAATGTTGATGTTGTAAAAGTATTCTGAAATCTTTCAACATCAATTAAATATTGAGTTTTTGAGCAACATTTATTAAATATCTGGAACAATATTTGGGAACTGAATTTTCATGATGGTATTTTGTTTCGGGGCTCTGGTAACATTACAAGATTAATAAACCCAATGTTGTCGACAATATTCAAAGGTTGGTTGTCTAAAGTGATCATTTCACAAATTTTGTAATGAATTTCAGTAGCTTTCATATTAATTATGTCCCATAATTTAAATTTATTCAAACACTGCTGTAAAAGATGTTGCTGAGGATGAGGTTCAGTACAAGAAGCATCCAACTTTTATTTTTTAGTTCCAGTATTTGTTTTTTCCATTCATTTAGATATTTAGTTGTAAATGTTTATTTAAATATGACGTTTCGAAGATTTTTCGATTCTAGCCACCTCTTGATAAAATTGATTCACATAATTTACAAATTGTTTTACTCTCGTCATTGGACGAAACTTCAAAAAATTTCCAAACCAAATTCATTATTTAAAAACAATACACAAAATGTGTAAAATACTTTAAATTTTTTTTACTCAAAGATATATATATTAGTTGCTTTCTAATCGACCAACCTCAAGCACTTGCAAGTACTTCGGTGTATGTCTTTGCTAAGATAATTTTATAAAACTGGTCTTGTTGAATTTTTTAATTGTCAAATGGTTCAATACACTAGTGATAAAATGATGCGTTACTGTTTCTAACTACTCATGAAAAATAGCTAGAGCAGTTGCGAGCAGTTCAAATTTAGCAAAGGCACATACCGAAGTACTTGTAAGTGCTTGTGGTGGTCGATTGGAAAGCAACTATTATGGAGAACGCGTTAACACATACTAAAAATTACGTTATAGAAAAAATCAAGATTTTTTTTATGTTTTTGTTGTGTTTCCTTTGTTTTTTTTAGTATCTCGTGTTGTTATCGATTAACAAACGATTGAATTTTCGTTTTTTTTGTTTGTTTTAATTTGTTTCGAGTTCGAATGTTTCAATTATAGAGGAGATCCAAATAGATCAGTAGTTCCCCATTTTCTTACAAATAATTAATAACAAACTAACTGGCTGGGTAACCGGCCGGTTAATTACATAATTAGACCGGGTACTCGGTAGTCGGTTTTTTTATTTTTAGGACTCGGTGCTTATATATATATATATATATATATTGTTCAGTCACGTGAACATGACATAAACCATGGTGTTTAGTTAACAAATTAATTTCATATAGAGACAATAATTTCATACTTTAAAATATGAATTAGAATCAAATTTCGGATAAACATATCATTATGCTTAAAAATATAAGCATATCGGATATGCATTTCCTCTAATTTAATTGACAAATTTAAAATATAAGTAAAATTGTAAGTTAATATAATATAAGTAAAATCAGCAAATCTGATATTTGTTGTAGTATAATATATAAAATTTTGTGTATATAAACTCAAAAAATTGAATAAACATTAAGTAGTTTCCAACAATACTTCTATCTGTTATTGTCTAAGCCCCCACCAGTGGTAAGCGGATAACAGTCCAATATCGAAAGCTATATCAAGTGTAATCACTGATATAACATTGGTCCTTCGAGCCACCAAAACAACAGGCGGCCTATAAAATATTGAAGAAATTCCAGCCAACATCCAACAGGCATCGGAGCTTCAAGCCACACAACAACAGGCACCGATAACTAAACAAATAACTTGTGGTTATAGATTCGAGTCAACAACCAACAGGCTACGAAACTGTACGCTGATCATCACCCGGCACCAGTTCAATCATCCACAAGCATCCTTCCGGTCAATAAAGCCAGCAAGTCATTACATCAATCAACGAAGCAAACACCAACGTGCAACCAATCAAAATGACAAGCATGGAATGTCTTTTGCGAGATCAGGAAACAACAGCCGACAAAATAGTTCAGCTAAACAAGAACTATTATAAAGACGGACCATCAAGGAAGACGAAAAGGTATTTAGAGTCCAAAATAACAACTTTGAAGGAACTCTATCAACAATATGTTGAGACAGATGAAATCATTCGAAATGATGTCTCACCATTAGTGTCAAGCCATCCGTATTTCGAAACACGAACTAAGATAGCGGGTATTTACGACACCCTTATCGATGACATGCGGAAACAGCTTAACCAGGGGCCACCAACCACACCGATACCAACAACATCGGATGATAATTCCCTAAAGTCCCAATTCCTGTTTACGGTTATGGACAACGGCAATACAACAGCAACAAGAGGGGAACAAGGCTCATTGGGTACAAACAACAACAATTATACCAACAGAAAAGATCTTGATCAAATGCTAAAATTGCAGAATGTAAAAATGAGGGCTTTATATAAAGAAATAAATACAGCCGAAGACTCATTAATACAAAAGGTCTCTAAACAAGCTCTACAGCTTGTGTTAAAAAGAATCGAACGAATGATGGAACAAATCATGGATCTCGATGAAAATATAAATGTGGAGGCCTCAGAAGAAGATGAAAAAAGGTTAAAATACTTCTCTGAGAGCTATTACGATACCATCAAAAACCAACATGATGCTATTGTAACAAAAATCACCACAGAAATCGACAGCCATCAAACAAACAACAACAAGTTTGATGTACGCCTTCCAAAAATTGAGATTCCAATTTTCTACGGAGAATACATTAAGTGGAAAGGGTTTGCGGACACATTCGAAAAATTAGTTCACTCTAATGAATCGCTTACGGACACCCACAAGATCAATTACTTAAAGAATCATTTAGGAGGTCAAGCCGCTAGATTAATAAATCATCTAGAATCAACCGCAGACAACTACCGAGTAGCGTACAAAATAATAAAAAATCGATACAGCAATGAAAGAATTTTGACAACAACGTATTTCAACCAGCTGATCAATCAACCCAACATAGTAACAGAGAATGCTTCAGGAATTAGAACGATGCATGACATCACACAAGAAGTAATTCATAACATAAACAACGTACTCAATAATGAGGAGAAATTTGATGCCTTAATTATACACATATTACTAAAGAAGCTAGACAGTGAAACGTGTAGAAGTTACGAATCTACATTGGAAGACCCAAAAAAGGGTGAAAGTTTGAACAAATTTTTACTGTTTTTGGAAAAACGGTTCCAGTCATTGGAAGCAATAGGAAATAAGTATAGTCGACACGCAACAACAACCGGCAATCGATTACAAGCTCCAAAAACTTTAACAATGCTTACTTCAACAACAGATGTATGCGCAAATTGCAAAGGGTCGCATAAAATCGATGCGTGCAAATCATTTTTGCAAATGTCAACAATTGACCGTAACAAAATATGCACCATGAAAGAGCTGTGCAGAGCATGTCTGGGTAATCACCTGTTTTCCAGGACTTGCTTTCGAGAAGGCAAATGTTTAGTGTGCCAAGGTAAACATCACACCCTTCTCCACACCAGAGAAGGAGCCACTAATAAAACAAACAAATACCA
Organism: Tipula confusa; assembly: GCA_963556175.1. NCBI lineage: Eukaryota > Metazoa > Arthropoda > Insecta > Diptera > Tipulidae > Tipula > Tipula confusa. The sequence continues at coordinate 48,494,215 of OY744476.1, forward strand.
ACAGAACATGCATCAGAGAGCAAGTGATCCAACAAAACAACAAGTAAAACCAATCGTTGAAACACACATGATATATAATCCAACGGAATCACAGGTGATTCTAAGTACTGCACTAGTGACGGTACCAACCAACGGCAATCACCCAGAACTACTTAGAGTACTCATTGATCCGGGCTCTCAAGCATCTTTTATAACGAGCAAGGCAGCAAAAAAATTGAACATACAAAGTACAAGAACGCACGTCGAGTTTAAAGGGATAGGAGGAATAACTGCTGGAATATCAGACCGACGGCTTAAGTTTCAAATTGAGCCTAGATTCTCATCTGAATTTAAATTGGAAATAAGTGCATTAATTGTAGACCAATTAGTGGGAAACCTACCAGAGTACAGTTTCGATGCTTGGAACTGGCCTCACATCAATAATTTGTTATGGGCAGATCCAAACTTTAACGTGCCGAACAAAATAGACATACTGCTGGGTGCAGATTACTATCCAGCCATACTAATGAATGATGTAGTAAAAGGCTCTGCAGGAGAACCGGCGGCACAAAAAACCGAATTAGGCTGGCTTATATTTGGTCCTTTACAGCAAAGCGAACCACCAACAGTACAATGTATGATAACAAAAACTGAATTGGATAACAGCTTAAAAAGATTCTGGGAGATAGAGGAACTACAAGAAGATAGAGTATTGACAACAGATGAACAACTTTGCCAAGAACATTTTAATAAAACCCATCAACGGGAAAATAACGGTAGATTTATAGTGCGCATTCCGTTTAAAACGGACCCACCAATTCTCGGAGCATCAAAATCAAGGGCTTTAGGTAGACAACTGCAATTAGAGAAAAAATTCTCAAGATTACCAACATTTGCGAATGACTATAAAAAATGTATCGACGAGTACATTGAATTAGGGCATATGAAAAAAGCCAGATGGAAACTAATTCAAAAAATGAGGGATGATTTTTGGAAAAGGTGGTCACAAGAATACTTGCATCAATTACAACAACGAGCAAAGTGGACCATACATACACCTGACTTAAAGGTTGGTCAATTAGTTCTTGTTCGAGACAATAACATTCCACCATCAAGATGGATAACTGGACGTATTACAGACGTTCACCCAGGGCAAGATGGAATTGTTCGAGTAGCAACACTCCGCGGCCCCGGAAGGGCTCTTATAAAAAGACCAATAACAAAATTGGCACCACTCCCGATTGATGATTGTATAGAAAAACAGAGTATTGAAGCAACTTCTAAACCAACGACACTATTGTCGACCATTCTCAGTCACAAATCCAATCCTAGGAAACGCAATGTACATGAAGAACTATCGCGGAGAGAGAAAAATCTACCAAACCTTTGGTTGCGAGATAACGTAGAGGATCAAGTAAAACAGGCTGCAAAGAAAATTAAAACCATTCCCCAACCTCAAATAAAAAGAAGGAAAATTAGACCGTGCTTTCAATCAAGATTGATGTTGTATACGATGATTCCACTATTAAGCGTGCTTGGGGTATGTTCGACGATAACCAACAATTCTAAAATTGATGTCACCACTCTAAATTCGACAACCGGAATATACTTTGAAAACATTGGTACAGCTCAGCTGTCATATCAACAATGGACGATTGTATCATATTTCAATTTATCGGCAATGTTATTAGAAGCTGGAGTATATAACGCAGCTATCAATAGAATGGACAAGTCTTGCCAAGATGATAATGAGTGGTTACAATTAAGACAACTTTGTAAGCCTGCATTAGCACAAATAAAACAACAAATGCTCAACATAAACCGCAATAATGAAATGTTTCGACCTACGTATAATCCTACTCGGACGAAACGAGGTTTAGTAAATGTGGTTGGAACACTCACCAACCAGCTGTTTGGGATCCTCGACCAGGAAGATGCACAACGATATGATGATGAAATCAGGTCAATAAAGAAAAATGAAGAACATGTATACAAATTGCTGAGAGGACAAATTACCATAACTGAATCAACAGTGAATATTATAAAAAAGGACTGGGTAGCAGTAAATAACCAACTAAAAGAAATAGATAAACAAACAATGTCAATACTCGACCTAGTAAAAAGGAATGAGGACGAAGGTTTGGCTGTACAAAGATTTCTCGCTCTATGGATACATATGTCAATCGAAATGAC